>CM035414.1:75552130-76164630 GCA_020310875.1 Ceratopteris richardii
ATGTCGCAATCCTGTCGCATCACAAGTCGCAAGTACCGTCGTTTTATGCGTTGTTTAGTCGACGATTGACGCGCGATGCTAATTACGACGCAAGTTGCAATTTTATAGCGACGAAATTTTTTCGCCTTAACCGTCGCTATATGCCCGTATTCCTTGTAGTGGTTGTTGAATGGAAGAACAGGTCACTCAGGGAGATGGCGAGGTGTATGATCAAAAGTCAGGCTTTACCACATAGTTTCTGGCTTGAGGCTGTCATGTGTGCAGCGTATGTACTTAACAGGTGTCCCACTAAAGTGCTGCAGTCTATCACTCCATATGAGGCTTGGCATGACCACAAACCATCTGTTGCTCATCTGCATGTTTTTGGTTGTTTGGCATATGCATTAGTGCGTGAACAACATCGCAAAAAATTGGATGATAAGGCAGTAAAATGTATTTTCATTGGGTACAGTTCTGAAAATAAAGGCTATCGTCTGTATCATCCACTGACTAAATGCATTCTGGTTACCCGTGATGTTCTTTTTGTGGAAGATGTTATTCAGCCATTGCTTTCATGTACCAAGGAGACATCTGTTAGCTCCAAAGACATGTATGATACTTTGATGCCTCTTTTTACAGGTGGACAGTCTAGTGCTGGTCCTAATGAGGCAACTTCTCAACCTTTGCAGGTTTCATATGATGATCTAGATCATTCCATTTCTGATGCAGATTTACATGATGCACTTGTTGATGAGAGAGCTGATATTGAGCAGGCAAAAACTATGCCAAAATGGTTGGTGCAGACTTTGCGTGACAACAAATTAGATGCACCTTTATCATATGGTGCTCGTTCAGGCTCTCATAGTGCCTCCTTTGCATCAGATTGCTATGCTATGGCTGCGTCTAGTCTCTATGATGAGAATGAGCCTGTATCTTTTGATGAAGCACAAAATTCAGAAAATTGGATGGCTGCTATGCAATCTGAATATGATGCTATAATGAAGAATGGTACATGGTCTTTATGTGACTTGCCTCCTGGCAAGAAGGCCATTGGCACTAAGTGGGTATACAAGCTGAAGCGTAAACCTGATGGTACAGTTGACAGGTATAAGGCTAGGCTTGTTGCAAAGGGTTATGTGCAGGAAAGAGGCATTGATTTTGATGAGACCTTTGCACCTACATGCCGTATGACTACTGTTCGGAGCATTTGTGCACTTGCAGCCCATCATGGTTGGAATGTACATCAGTTGGACATTAAAATAGCATTTCTGAATGGTGACTTGCATGAAGAAGTGTATGTTTTTCAGCCCCGTGGCTTTGTGCAAAAAGGGCATGAAAACCAGGTGTGCAGGTTAAAGAAGGCATTATATGGTTTAAAGCAAGCACCACGTGCTTGGTATAAGAAGATACATGCCTATCTAGTTGCACATGGTTTTGAGAACAATCCAACTGAAAGCACCTTATATGTTAAGCGTGCTAATGATGTGCTTATGATCATTGTTTTCTATGTTGACGACATGCTACTCAGTGGTCCTATTGAGAAGCATATTGCTGATTTCAAGGCTGATTTGCATGCCTCATTTGAGATGTCTGATTTGGGGCATTTGCATCACTATTTGGGCATTCAATTTATGCAAGTTGATGGTGGAATGGCTTTGTGTCAAACAAAATATATTGACACATTATTGTAGCGTTTTGGCCTTGAAGATTGTAAGCCTATTGCCACTCCTATGGAGATAGGTTTACGATTGAGTCTTCATGATGCCGAAGATGCATTTGATGTTGTTCTCTATCAGTAGGCTGTTGGATGGTTGATTTACTTATGCATTACTCGACCAGATATTCCGTTTATTGTCTCATAGATGAGCAGGTTTATGCATTGCCCAGGAGTCATGCATTGGAAGGCGGTTAAGTGCATCTTTCACTACTTGAGTGGTACTCGGCTACTGGGGTTGTTTTATCCCAAGGGGGGATCACTACCGCCAAATTTGCATGCTTTTTTTGACTCAGATTGGGCTGGTTGCTATGACACTTGTGTGTCCACCAGTGGTTTTTGCTTCATGCTTGGTAGCTCATGTATATCTTGGTTGAGCAAGAAGAAGCCTACTATGGCCACTTCCAGTTGTGAGGCTGAGTATAGGGCAACTTTCACAACGACTGTTGAGTATGTGTGGCTCAGACGCCTTATGGCTGATTTGGCTATTGGCTAGTCTTCTGCCACCACCATCTTCACTGACAGTCAGAGCGCATTGGCAATTGCGAGGAACCCTGTGTTCCATGCTCGCACTAAGCACATTGAGGTGCATTATCACTATGTCAGGGAGAGGTTCTCTGCTGGGGAGATCAGCTTGGCATATGTGCCCACGCAGGAGAACATAGCAGACCTTTTCACGAAGGCTCTACCTAGGGAGAAGTTTGAAGCTTTTCGCAAAGCTTTGGGCTTACTTCCTTTTGTGGAGTGATTTCCACATAGCTTGGCACTTCCTTATACATGAGTGGCAGCTCGTTGTTCACCACATCACTCCCAGGGGGGATTTGTTGATATATTTAGGTAGTGATATGTGTGAACACACTAGGACCGTCGGGGCACTTTTTCCCCTCTTTAGGAGGTTTTTTCCCCCAGCTTGTATATACGCCTATTGCCCTAATGGGCTACTTATCTTTGTACATTCTCTAGTAATACATTCAGTATTGTGTGTTGTGCTCCAAGCTTCTTCTTCTTCCTTGTGTTGTTCGCGTGCTTCCGCAGACGTCTAACTCCAACATTACATCAACACCAAGGAGTAGGCACTAGATATCATGAACAAGTTTATGGATGCAAGCAAGTTGGTGAAGCTCAAGATCAACCTCAACTTGAAGGAGATCAATGGAGACTAACACATGAGCTTGAGGGGGAGTGTTAGAATTTTAGCAATCTCAAGTGTGGGAACTCATGCTAAGTTAAAAAAGTGCCTAACCACTAACACTTTTTGGTAGGATATACAACCGCTTTTCCATGAGGTTTCTTAGCTCATTACTCAGCTGATTGATGGAAGAAAATTTGGGATCATTTGGAGGGCATTTTTTAATTCAAATTTACAATTACCTTTTTGAGCATTATATAATCAAACACATGGAGCAAAGTCATGGCTATCCTCCTCTATCATTTGCGCACTTGTAGGCTCTCAATAGGAATGTTTACTCTAGGCCTAAGCGAGCCTTTTGCTTGCTGGAATTTTCTCATAGGAAGTGATCTTTCATCACCCATATCTCTTTGTGTAGTTGTCTCATTCATAACTCATTTATTTCCTATGATTGTAAGCTTTCTTTTGGATATAATCTTAGTATTATCTACTCATTAACCTTGAGTATATTGAGCTTGAAAGCTCTCTAGTCTGATGTCACTCTAGCACAATGGCAAGTACCAACATGGGAAGATCCACCTCATAAATTTCAATCCGCAGAGACATGAGGATTGGTATGAAGACTGTGAGCAAGTGAAGGCACAAATGTGTGACTGAGAGGCACACTAGGATGCACACACATACACGTACAGACACACACACAAGGCCAGAACAAAGAGTGGAACAATGGAAAGTTTTCTATTACAAAAGAACTCTTTTACAAAAGCTCAAATTTCTAACCACCTTACCTAAAAAATGAGCTCTCTAGCTCTTTTTATAGTTTTTTCGGTGCTTTTGGCCCTGTCCAGGCTTAGTTTCTGGCCTAGTTAAAAATTAGGTTCAAGGGCTTATTTAAGGGTTCAAAAGGAGTCAGAGAATTATGAAAATTGGTAGGATGATACTTCTAATACTCCTCAAGCTCAAGGACTCCTTTTAGTTGGTTGCTTAAATTTTGTATCCAGAGTGGTTCGCTCCTTGATTCTATGGATGCTACTGGTGCTTTTGGCTTCCAAACCCATATCCTTGATGATTGTCTTCTTTCTAATGTCAAAAAGGTGAATTGATCTTCTTTTGATATCGATGTGTGGTATTGGTTAGTGCCTCTCTGTGGCTTCTTTGTTGAGACTGTTCTTGTGAGGGCGATCATAGGATTTTGTGCATGTAAGAGTGCCTTGCGTACCCACATGTGTAATTGCCCTTGCTGAGTTGTAGCTAGTTTCTTAGGCACCCAGATTTGTCGGATACTTTGTGATGGAGTTTGTCATGAATGCTTGGTTCAACTTTTGTCATGGTTGGCCTAGTTGGATGGAAAATGTTGTGACAACATTAGTGGTTTCTCTCCTTTTCATACCCAGATATGCTTCATGCTGGGAGCTACTTGCTTCTTGAATGCTCTTTGTCTATTTGATAGAGGAGTTGTCTTATACTGTTTTGCTTACCTCTTTGGTTGAATTGTTATGACTACATTATTCTTTGACAAAGAAGAGAGGCCTACTTGTCTATGACTCTATTCGTCCATGATTGATTCCTTTTGCATCATAGAGCTATTGACACGCACAAGATCATCTTCTCAAAGATTAGGCTTAGAAGAATTAAGAGAATGTGTGACACTTGGACTTGTGAGCATGCCAGTCTCTAATTCTAATGTAATGCATTGTTCGTGTATCCAAACTTGAAGAAGTTTCTTAGGTTTCAATTGACTACATGGTCAGAGATCCAATCTTGACCCAAGACAAGTGATTCCATAAGGTCCTCATCTTCACACACTAGCAATTTGACTATCATTGGAACATCTTGAAGGTAGATGGGAAGCTCAACCTTGCCCAAACAAGGGGTTTCCACACCTCTCAATCCTATGAGATAGGCTTCTATGGGATTGATGTTCAATTGTAGGTCTTGGCATTATGAAAGTCGAAATGCACTAGTTGCTACACCCGATTCAATCAATGCTCTCGGAGTCCTTTCACTCTTTTCTCATCCTACCTCTATGGTCACAAAGGGGCATTGATCAATTATTCGATAAGCAATTGCACCTGATGTCTAACACATGTCCATGTGATGTCTTGGGGCTTCAAGTTTGACATCTAGGCCTAATCACCTTAGCTTATTTTGCCTAATGTGCTCTCTGGCCTCTACTTGTGCTTCTTCTCTAACCCTTAACTCTTCTTCTTTTAGCTTCTTAGCAGTGTTGAGTCTTTGTAGCATATCCTCTATAAGAGGTTCTTGATATAGCTTGACTTGACAACCACTAATACAATTTGGCAGGATGTCACCTTGGAGAGTGGCCAATTGAACTGCACCGCTAGTGGAAATTCTATTGATGACCATGGGTCCATATCCTCTTTTTTCCAATTTACAGCCATGCTGGTTTAGTGTATAAACCAACACCAGGTCTCCCTCTTTCAATCCTTTATCCTTAATGTGTGCATCAAAGTATGCCTTTTGCCTTTTCTTTGTAGCATAGATGCCTGCTACCGCTCTTAGCCTCGTCTCACCTAAGCATTCTAGATCAAAGAACTTGGAGGACAATTCATGTCCATTCCACTCGTGCTCTTGTGCTACTTTTAATGCTTGGATTAGGAAGTCCAATGGTAGCACAAAATTTTGTCCGAAGGCCATGTGAAATGGGGTGGCATTGAGTACCATTTTATAGGAAACTCGATAAGCCCAAATAGCATGATGAACTTGTTTGTCCTAATCAGAGCGTTTATTATTTACAGATTTTTTCAATAGATTACATAGGATCTTATTTGTGCTCTTGGCTTGTCCATTAGCTTGTGGATGATAGGGAGCATACTTCTTATGTATCACCAAGAATTCTTGGAGAAGGCTTTCAATGACTTCATTCAAGAAGTGTGTACCTCTATCACTTACTAACTCTATTGGTAATCCATATCTGGTGAACACGTTCTCGAATAAGAACTTAGCCATTATTTGAGCATCATTCTTTGTCGTGGCTTTTACTTTTACCCACTGGGTAAGGTAATCTCTGGCTACAATAATGTATTCTGCATGGTAGTTTCTAGTTGGGGGGTTAATGGGACCTACAAAGTCTATGCCCCACTTCGAGAATGCATGTCCTCCCATCATTGGCCTCAAAGCCATCTCATCTTTTCTTATTGGATATTGTGCACATTGGCATGCATCACATTTCTTCACATGGGTATGTGCATCCATATGAACAAGGGGCCACCAAACTCGTGAGAATAGAATGGTCTTGATTACTCTGTCAGGCCCTAAGTGTCCACTTGCAACACTGCTATGGGCAATTTCTAAGATTTTCAAATAGTATAATTCATGAATGCACAATCTTAAGTTACCATCTTTGCCTCTTTGGTACAAGTTGTCTCCTACTAAGCCATAGTCTTGAGCCTCTTTCTCCATGCTTCGCCTCCAGGTGGACACAACTTCAACAATAACAATAGAGGCCATAACAAAAGGGACTACAACAATTATTCTAAAGATCAACAACATGAACATTCATTGCTCTTGATGAATCTAAGCCACAAGGAAGGTAAAGAAGATGATCATTTATTCTACATAGATTCGAGATGCTCAAATCATGTTGCAGGCAACATAGCTCTGTTATCTGATTTGGAAAGACCAAAGTATAGGCATGAAGTTCAAACAGGGGATGATAGAAACCATAGTGTGGAGAAGATTGTTAAAGTCAAAGCTTGCAATGGCAAGCAAAATATTCTAAGCAAGGTACTCTATGTTGCCACTATTACAAAAAACCTAATAAGTGTAGGCCAAATAGTTGAGAAAGGCTTGCAAGTTAGGTTCACCCAACATGGAGCTTTTGTGGAAGATCCATGTCAATGCTTCAAGAAAATAGCCAAAGTTGAGAAGCATGGTAGGCTCTTCACTTTTGAAGTAGTTGAAATAAAAAAAAATAGCTCTATTCAACTTTGGGTCTCAAACCCTAAGTGAGCTTGAAGTGTGGCATAAGAGGCTACCTCATGTGAATGAAAGAACCTTAAAGGATATATGCAGGGATCAAAGTGTTCTTGAATTGCCAAACATATCAAAGCAACGCATGATCAATAGATGTGATGCATGTGAGATTGGTAAGGCACAAAGACAACCATTCAACCACAAAGGCTACATCCACAACAACGTATTGGACCTAGTACATGTTAAGGAAACACTCACGAATTTGACACAACAAACAAGAGAGAAACGGAATCTTCCATAAGATCAGTGCACAGGTGTACAGTATGCGAAGTTAGTGCGCGGTGTCCGCATAACAGAGCAATTAACCGCGGCGGGCGCGTAAGGCGCGCATAATACGAATTGAAGAATGACAGGAAAAAGGAGCGCCAAAGAAATTGTATATATATACAGCAAGATTTGAAGAACAGAGTGCACGGGAGTACATGCGTGTATGCGAGACACACTGATACACAGAGGAGAACGAGAGACTGAGAGAAGACGCCATAGATCGCGTATGAGTGAAGAGAGTTAGAAGCTCTCAGAAGACGCCATAGATCGCGTATGTACAGATGAATAACACAAGCCTGAAGTGTCGGGTCTTTTCATCTGAAGAGAGATGGTAATAAGAAACTACTCACTGTAGGAGAGTTTCTGTAACTTGAGCGAGAAGAGGCCAAGCTTACTTGTACACATCTTCTCTAATCGAAAACACATGTTCATGTGCATGTCTGCGCGCAATCTTTACTTGTGAAGAATCTGAAATTATTTCGTGTTACGGTAGGAAGCTTAGTTTATCGTTTGCTGTCACGACTCGTTACTAAACGTGCCTCAGTACCTTCTCTGTAAACGCATGTTTTGGTGAATAACAGTTTACTCAGTAAACATGTTTCAGTAATTTCTGGTCAGTTACAGTTTCTCAGAAAACAAGTTTTTTCGGTAGAACAACGAAGTATAACTCATAGCAGAGTTCGAAGTTTTGTATGAGAGATAGCTCATCTTGTAGCTAGACTTCTCTACTCTAAGCTGATCACAGTTTCCGGTGGAATAAAGATGTACACACAGTACAAAAGTTAACCGGAAAGTAGCAGTTTAGAACTGTGAAGTTTTCAGAAGGGAGTTCATTCGGTGAAGGAAGCTCACACACTACTTCCTTACTTCACATAAGTTCATCTGAAGTAATTACGAGCAGAACTAAGTTTATTTCGGTGAAGTTCCGGTACGATTACGATGTCAGTCCAGTAACAGTCTGGTGAAGTTCCGGTGGAACCTGAGTCGCAGAATAACACAGTCAAAGCGACGTTAATTAGGCTAAACTACTGTTGATTACAGAGGTGTTCTGAATCACTCTAGTCTAGCATTCTACTACGGTGGCGCGGCATTTTCCGCAGGCTTGACAGAGTCAAGCCTTGTCGCGAAACCCACCTTCAGGGCGAAAGTATTTCCGCAACAGTAGGCGTTAGAGCTGAAGGTTTTCGCCAACAACATCCGAATTCAAATCGCCCACAATTGGTATCAGAGCTAGTTAATCTCCCAACAATTGGTATCAGAGCAGGTTAGTTTTCCCAAGAATCGGTATAAGAGGCGGATCATTCCACGAGAGGAAGAAGATCATGGCAGATCATGTCCAAATTGATAAACTGGACAGAGATAATTATCCCACATGGGTAATGCGCATGGAAGCCTTACTTATGAGTAAGGACTTAATGATGTACGTGACCGGAGAAGAAAAGAAACCGACCCTTGAAGATGATAGCCAACCAGAAAAGGAAGAGATAGAAGCCTTGAAGCTGTGGCAAAAGAAAGATGCAACGGCAAGAGCCTACATCTACAACACTGTGTCAGATCATCTACTACCGCACATTAGAGGTCTGGAGAAAGCGGAGGACATATGGAGTGCATTGGAAGATCACTTCCAAAATACTACGAAAGCTAGGAAGGCCAGCCTATGGTCCGAGTTCACAACGTTCAAAAAGAAGCCGAGTCAAAGCATTAGTGACTACGTCACTAAAATGAAGGATCTAGCAGATAGTCTGGGATCCATAAATGAAGATGTCGAAAATCATAGATTGATAGCACAACTGCTCACAGGGTTGAGAGGAGATGAAAGGTGGAAACCTTTCGTACTCTCAACTGAACTTTCTTTAAATCATTTTGTACCAGATTTAAATCAGTTGCTTGGTTTGATGCTCACATATGAGCAAGACCTGAAAGGAGACGCAGACAAAGGACAAAGCTCTGCAATGTACATGAAGAACAAGAAGAAAGACAAAGGCAAGTCAAAAGACGAAGAAGAGTCAAGCTCTCAGGCCTATTACGCAAGAGGTAAAGGCACTGGCAGAGGAAGAGCAAGAGGAAGAAACCGCCAGAATACCACCAAGAAAGCTTGCTGGATTTGCGGACTAAGTAATCATCTGGCGCATGACTGTTGGCACAACCAACAGGGATCAAATCAAAATCAAAACAACAATAGCAGAGGCAGTAGCGAAAGAAATCAGAGTAACTTCCAAAGAGGAAGACAAAGCCAAAGAGGAGGCTACGGTAGAGGTGGAACAAGAAGTTGGGGACAGAACCAATCCTACAACACCACCTACAACAACTACGCAAATGACACACAGAATGAAAGTCATACATCGTTGATGATGAACTCAATCAGCACATCAGATAACGAAGATCTAAAGGTATTTTACATTGATTCTGGATGCTCTAATCATTTGTCAGGAAACATAGAACTGATGTCAGAATTGGAAAAAGGAAGTGCGAGTCACACTGTTCAAACAGGTGACAATACAAGACACAAAGTACAATCAATCGGAAAAGTGAAATGCAAGAGTGGAGCAGATTTGCTAACCAATGTTTTGTATGTTCCAACAATACCGAAAAATCTGATCAGTGTGGGACAGATAGTCGAAAAAGGTTTTCAGGTCAGATTTACAAACAAAGGAGTATTTGTAGAAGATCCCAAGAACGGATACTATCAGATCGTCTCTGGTAAGAAAGAAGGGAGACTCTTTACCTTAAGAGTACAGGGAAACATTGGCCAAGCGCTGCTCACACATGATGAAAAGGTAATTACAGAACTTGATCTCTGGCACAAGAGATTAGGTCATTTTCACGAAAAAGGAATCAAAGCTATGATAGCGAACCAGTCTGTACTGGGATTACCGAACGTACAGAACCAACATATGATTCACAAATGCGAAGCCTGTCAAATGGGAAAAGCCCACAGGTTACCTTTCCAGAAGAAAGGATTCAAACATGATGGCGTGCTAGAACTCATACATACAGATGTATGGGGACCAACGAAAGAAGGATCAATCAGCGGATCAAGGTACTATGTTTTATTCATTGATGACGCAACAAGGTGGATAACTCTTTATGTTTTGAAGGAAAAGTCAGAGGTGTTCGGAGCTTTCAGACATTTTCATGCATATGCTGAAAGACTCACCGGACGAAAACTTAAAAGACTGAGGTCTGATGGAGGGGGAGAATACTTCTCCCGAGAATTCAATGACTATCTTTGGAATGCAGGTATTAAGAGAGAAATAACCTGCAGGTATACACCACAACAGAATGGTGTAGCAGAAAGGAGAAACCGAACTCTAGTAGAGTTTGCACGAGCTATGCTAAAAGAAAAGAATTGCCCGGATTATCTTTGGGCTGAAGCTGTAAATACAGCTACATACTTGGTAAACAGGTTACCATGTACAGCGTTAGAAGGAATGACCCCTTATGAAGCCTGGTGGGGAAAGAAGCCAACACTTGATCACTGCAAAGTGTTTGGATCAGTAGCGTATGCTTATGTACCGTCTCAACTCAGACATAAGCTTGAACCAAAAGCAGAGAAATATGTATTCGTCGGATATGATGAGAAACAGATGGGTTACAGGTTATGGAGCCCTCTAACCAAACATTTTACTGTTTCCAGGGATGTAACATTTGATGAACAGAAAAGCTGGTATGCAGATCAGAGTCATACAGCTGAAGAATTTGAAGAAGAGATAAAAAGAAGAGAGAAAGGAAAATCAATTGTTCAGGTAAACAAAGATGAAGAGGCAAGTACGTCCAGGACCAGTACAGGTATAAGGAACGAAGATGAAGACGGGTACTCAGACACACACGAAGAATATGAGCTAAGAAGGTCAAACAGAGTAAGAAGACAACCGGAAAGATACTCGTATGATACATCATATATAACTCAACAAGATTATGCATATATGGTTAAAGAAGAGGAGGAACCTCAGAGCTATGACGAAGCTAAAGGCAAGAAGCAATGGCAAGAAGCAATGAAAGAAGAATTCACCGCACTGGAAGAGAACAAGACATGGGAGCTTGTTCCTAAACCGAATGGTAAGAAAGTAATTGGAAATAAATGGGTGTTCAAAATAAAGAAACTTGCAGATGGAAGGATAGCCAGACATAAAGCGAGACTGGTTATCAAGGGCTATGCTCAGACGCATGGCATAGACTATGACGAGACATTCAGTCCGGTGGCAAAGATGTCAACTATAAGGACAGTAATTGCTATAGCAGCTTCAAAAGGATGGAAGCTAAGTCAGCTAGATATAAAGAATGCATTCCTGAATGGATATATATCAGATGAAGTCTATATGGAACAACCGGAAGGGTTTATAAGTTCCAGATACCCAACCTTTGTTTGCAGGTTAAGAAAAGCTCTTTATGGACTGAAGCAAGCTCCAAGAGCTTGGAACTACAGACTCGTGAAGTATCTGAACGAACTTGGATACCAAAGTTCGAAGGCAGATGCAAGTCTACTCATCAAAAGGACAGAAGAAGAAATGATCTACATTTGTATCTATGTAGATGACATAATAATTACAGGAACCTCAGATGCAGGAATCACAGAGGTAAAGAAACTGCTAGAAAAGGAATTCAAAATCAGTGACCTAGGAAAGTTATCATACTTTCTAGGTATGGAAATCACATATACAGATCATGGTGTATATGTCACACAAGAAAGGTATCTCCTGAACTTACTGAAGAAGTACAATATGGAGAATTGCAGAGAAGCTTCAACACCGCTTGAAGTAAACCATAAACTCAGTAAATATAGTGGTACAGAGTTTAAAGATATGAAGAAGTATCAATCGTTAGTAGGAAGCCTAATATATGCTACGCTAACAAGACCGGATCTCAGTTTTCCGGTGGGAGTTCTCTCACAGTTTATGCATTGTCCGACAGATCAACATTGGGTTGCAGGACAAAGAGTTCTCAGATATATCAAAAGAACTATAAAGGAAGGATTATATTATCCTTTTACGTCAGATATAAAGCTCAGAGCATATAGTGACTTAGATTGGGCAGGAAGTCAAGATGACCGGAGATCAACGCACGGGTATATGATATACCTAGGAGATAAGCTGGTAAGCTGGTGTTCGAAGAAACAACACACAGTTGCCTTATCATCAACAGAAGCAGAATACAAGGGACTGGTAGAAGCAGCAAAAGAAGTAATATGGATGCAGACTTTACTTAAAAGCATGGGTATAGATCAAAGTATACCGATCATACATGGAGATAATATGAGCTCGCTGTATCTTGCAGCGAATCCTGTGTTTCATGCAAGAACAAAACACATAGAGATTCACTACCATTTCCTAAGGGAAAAAGTAATGGAGAAAGAGATAGAAATAGTCTACACTCCTACGAAAGATCAGATTGCAGATATTCTGACAAAGAGCTTGGATGGAACAAAGACAAACAGATTCAAAGAGATGGCAGGTATAAAAGAAAGAAAAATATATGAAAGACCGGAAGATGTCAAATTAGTGATTGAGGGGGAGCTGTTAAGGAAACACTCACGAATTTGACACAACAAACAAGAGAGAAACGGAATCTTCCAGAAGATCAGTGCACAGGTGTACAGTATGCGAAGTTAGTGCGCGGTGTCCGCATAACAGAGCAATTAACCGCGGCGGGCGCGTAAGGCGCGCATAATACGAATTGAAGAATGACAGGAAAAAGGAGCGCCAAAGAAATTGTATATATATACAGCAAGATTTGAAGAACAGAGTGCACGGGAGTACATGCGTGTATGCGAGACACACTGATACACAGAGGAGAACGAGAGACTGAGAGAAGACGCCATAGATCGCGTATGAGTGAAGAGAGTTAGAAGCTCTCAGAAGACGCCATAGATCGCGTATGTACAGATGAATAACACAAGCCTGAAGTGTCGGGTCTTTTCATCTGAAGAGAGATGGTAATAAGAAACTACTCACTGTAGGAGAGTTTCTGTAACTTGAGCAAGAAGAGGCCAAGCTTACTTGTACACATCTTCTCTAATCGAAAACACATGTTCATGTGCATGTCTGCGCGCAATCTTTACTTGTGAAGAATCTGAAATTATTTCGTGTTACGGTAGGAAGCTTAGTTTATCGTTTGCTGTCACGACTCGTTACTAAACGTGCCTCAGTACCTTCTCTGTAAACGCATGTTTTGGTGAATAACAGTTTACTCAGTAAACATGTTTCAGTAATTTCTGGTCAGTTACAGTTTCTCAGAAAACAAGTTTTTTCGGTAGAACAACGAAGTATAACTCATAGCAGAGTTCGAAGTTTTGTATGAGAGATAGCTCATCTTGTAGCTAGACTTCTCTACTCTAAGCTGATCACAGTTTCCGGTGGAATAAAGATGTACACACAGTACAAAAGTTAACCGGAAAGTAGCAGTTCAGAACTGTGAAGTTTTCAGAAGGGAGTTCATTCGGTGAAGGAAGCTCACACACTACTTCCTTACTTCACATAAGTTCATCTGAAGTAATTACGAGCAGAACTAAGTTTATTTCGGTGAAGTTCCGGTACGATTACGATGTCAGTCCAGTAACAGTCTGGTGAAGTTCCGGTGGAACCTGAGTCGCAGAATAACACAGTCAAAGCGACGTTAATTAGGCTAAACTACTGTTGATTACAGAGGTGTTCTGAATCACTCTAGTCTAGCATTCTACTACGGTGGCGCGGCATTTTCCGCAGGCTTGACAGAGTCAAGCCTTGTCGCGAAACCCACCTTCAGGGCGAAAGTATTTCCGCAACAGTAGGCGTTAGAGCCGAAGGTTTTCGCCAACAACATCCGAATTCAAATCGCCCACAGTACATACAGATATATGGGGGCCAAGTGAAGAATCTTCATTTGCAAGATCAAGGTAATATGTCTCATTTATAGATGACCATAGTAGATGGACTATTTTTTACTTTATCGAGAGTAATAATGAAGTGGTTAATTGCTTCAAAAGGTATCTAGCACGTGGAAAACCATACAGGTAGGTCACTCAAGAAGCTCAGATGTGATGAAGGGGGAGAATAACTCTCCAAAGCGTTTGATGAGTTCTTGAAGGATAAAGGTATCAAAAGGGAAGTGAATGTTGGAACATCAATCTTACACTATGCTTGAAGTGTATTTGATCTACATCAAAAAAGCTATGGCTTGGATTATGCCTAAATATCCAATGAAGCATTCTTTTACTTATGCTCATTTATTGTATTTCTTTAAAAGATTTTTTTATGGATCTTTTACCATTGTAAGAGCCTAGAGATTTATACATGTAAAAGGAGTTAAAGAGAGATAAAACTCCACGAATTTGATATGGTTGACCTGCAATCAATGAATCAATCAATCACATAAAAGTAGATCAAGCTAGATCTTCACTTTTCCTAGATTATAGGAAAGTTAATTGATTCCCTCCAACAACCTCTATCACCTTCACTTGCATTTATAATCCACTTGTAGACATTGTGGAACACTTCAAGAGTCTATAGAAAGACTTCAAATCACTTGTACATTACATGGAAGCAATATACATACTCTTATGGCCATCATTGTCTTGCTCCTTCATTTTTCTGCATCATCTTCTTCAACAATAGTAAGCTTGCAGAGGTTGCTTCTCTCTCGACAAAGCTCTAAATTGGATAACAGAGGACTCATTAAAAAGGTATTAGTATCTAGGTTATGTTTATAAATTTTCAAAGAATTTTGTTTAGTAAATTGGGAGGAATGGTAGTTTTTTTGTCCTGGGGTCTATCTTTGCGCATTCTTGAAAAATAGGAGGTACCACTATTGAGTGTTAGGTTCATTCCAAAAGCATATTTTTCTTATTCCTCATAATCATGTGCATTCTATACACACAACCATATGTGTATCAATCTTCAAAAGGATTGTTTCTAATTGTAATCATGCTGATTGCCTTGAGCATTTGAAGTTGATTGTCTCATCAAAAGATAGTTAGCTTTTTGAGCTAGTCAATGTGCAAATCTATCTGTTTTGTATCGACTCTTTCTCCTTTATTCTCCAAAGTATGTAGTGCATTTTATTGCACTTATCGCATGCCTATAAGGTCTATTTGAGTCTCCATAAGATTAAGGGATGGTCTTGTGCCAGTTGGTTGGAGTGAACTTCGTCACTTCGCAACTCACTTTTATACCTCCTACAAGCTTCTCCAAGTTCTTTCAATGGTATCAGAGCTAGATCAAGATGAGTGATGGCTTTCCATCAATGATTGTGAGGCCTGATTGACACTCATTGACACAACTATGTGTCTTAGAAAATCAAAATGGAGGCCTATTTGCAAGGTAGAAATCTTTATGGAATTATAGTAAGTGATGAAGCTATGCCTATTCCAAGATCCAAAGGAGGACCCACACAAGAAAAGACAAATAAGCTCACACTTTGGTGTGCAAGGGATGCTCAAGCAAGTTCATACATGCTAAACTCTATCTTTGACTTTCTATTATCACATATTAGAGGATGCAAGACATCTCAAGAGAATTGGGATGCCATAGAGACTTTCTTTTCTGCTAGTGCCAAAGCAAGAAAGAATCATCTTTGGAATGAGCTCAACCAAATAAAGAAGACACCTAAACAAACCATCATAGATTTTATTACCAAGGTCAAGGAGGTTGTGGATCAGTTAGCATCCATTGGAGAGCTCACTGAAGAAGATGCTATCATGAGGCGAATTTTCAATCGGATTTGAAATGATAAGCAATGGCAATCTTTCACCACGGTTTATGATCTAATCATGGATGTGCAAACTTAAGACTTCAACATCTTTCTTGGACAATTCTTCAATCAAGAGGCCTACAATAACACAAAGGAAGGTAACTCCTATCATGGTTATTCAACTAGTGCTCGATATGCAGATAAGAAGGATAAGAAGTGGAAAGGCAAGAAGAAGGAAGAAAATGAACAGGAGACTTCCCAAGCCAACTTCACAAGCAAAAGCAAGTGGAAAGGGAAGAAGAAAGGACCAAATCATGACAAAGCCAAAGGTCAGAATGTTCAACCTTGTGCCATTTGTGATATGACCAACCACACCACTCAAAATTGTTGGTTCAATGGGAAGACCCAGAAAGAAAGTGGAAGAGGTGGACACAACTTCATATATAACAATAGAGGCCATACTAGAAGGGACTACAACAATTATTCTAAAGATCCAGCACATGAAGAATCATTGCTTCTAATGAATCAAAGCCACAAAGAAGGTAAAGAAGATGATCATTTGTTCTACATAGATTCCAAATGTTCAAATCATGTTTCATGCAACTTTGCTCTTCTATCTGATTTTGAAAGTCCAAAGAATAGACATGAAGGGCAAATAGCGGATGACACATAGCACAATGCGAAGAAGATTGGTAATGTCAAAGCTTCCAATGGGAGGACATACATTCTGAATACGGTTCTCTATGTACCCACTATCACTAAAAACCTAATAAGTGTAGGCCAAATAGTTGAAAAAGGCTTGCAAATAAGGTTCACCTAACATGGAGCTTTTGTGGAAGATCCATCTCAAGCCATAGGTGAGAAGCATGGTAGGCTCTTTACTTTTGAAGTAGGAGAAACCAAGAACATAGCTCTATTGACTTTTGGGTCTCAAACCCTAAGTGAGTTTGAAGTGTGGGATAAGAGACTTGCTCATGTGAATGAAAGAACCTTGAAGGATATATGTAGGGATCAAAGTATTCTAGGACTGGCGTAGCACATGTGGAGAATCATATAGGTAGTTTGCTCAAGAAGCTCGGATCTGATGGAGGGGGAGAATACTTCTCCAAAGATTTTGATGAGTTCTTGTAGGATAAAGGTATCAAAAGGGAAGTGACTACTAGGTACTCTCCTCAACTAAATGGAATCCTAGAGAGAAAAAACAAGACATTGGTTGGATTAGCAAGAACAATGATTGAAGAGAAGAGGTTGGCACATTATCTATGGGGAGAGGCTATTTCAACTACTATAAATCACTTCAAGGTATGAATCCTTATGAAGCATGGCATTGAAGAAAACCTAGTCTTGGACATTGCAAGGTGTTTTGTTTTCTAGCTTATGTTCATGTACCATCACAAATAAGAGGTAAGCTAGATGAAATGGCAACAAAGGCATTGTTTATTGGGTATGACTCAACATAGATGGGTTACAGGTTCTATAATCCTTCAACCAAGCAATTCACCAGAAGTAGAGATGTGTTTGAAGAACATAGTTAGTATGATGAACACAAACAAAAGGCGACTTTACCATATGATCTTGATTCTCATCAATTAGGAAGCAAGCACAATACATAGTTCTAGAATCCAAGAAGTGATACAAATGATGACCAATATGAAATGGAAAAGGATCACACACTACCAAATTCAAGAGGCAAAGCAAAGATGCAAGAGTGTGGAGAATGCTCCAAGCAAGCACCTACAAGATCAACGAGAGAGAAGAAACAACCAGAAAGATATAGATATGATTCCATATTTTTTACAAAGTATTCAATCTACTTGCCAAAAGACTCAATTTCATAAGAACCCTCAACCTATGAGGAGGCAAAGGGAAACCCTAATTGGGAAAAGGCCATGAAAGAAGAAATAGATGCATTGAAGGAGATGGACACTTGGGGTTTGGTTCCAATGTCATCCAATCAAAAAGTAATTGGTTGTAGATGGGTATATAAAATTAGAGGAAACGCAAATGGATCAGTTTGCACGTATGAGGCAATATTATTTGCCGAATGATACTCACAAAATCATGGTATAGACTATGAGGAAACATTCTCACCAGTTGCAAAGATGACTACAATTAGAACATTGATAAGTATAGCTGCTGTAGAAATTGGAGGCTTCTCTAACTTGATGTAAAAAATGCATTTCTAAATGGTTGGATAAGTGAAGAGGTATACATGTCACAACCTCAAGGTTTTGAAAACCCTAATCATGCATCTTGATATTATTGTTATAGGTGATGATCTGAATGTCATTCAAAGGATCAAGAGACATACAAGAGGATTTCAAAATCACAAACTTAGGTGAGCTCACATATTTCCTAGTTATGTAGGTGATATACATAGATGAAGGAATGTATTTGACTCAGACAAGATACATTTAGGATCTACTTCTTAAGTTCAAAATGGAGAACACTAAACCTATAGGTACACCTTTGGAGATGAATCATAAAATTAGTGTTTATGAAGGTGAGAAAATTGATGACATTAAAGAATACCAAAGCTTAGTTGGTAGCTTGATATATGCTACTCACACAGGATCAGACATATCATATAGTGTAGGAGTGCGAAACCAATTCATGCCACCTAGAAGACCACACATGGATGCAACTAAGAGAGTACTTAAGTATCTCAATTGTACATTCAATGAAAGTATATTCTATCCTTACTCTTCAAATTTGGATATCAAAATCTATTCAGATGCAGATTGGGTAGGAGCTAAGGATGATAGAAGAAGTGCCTCTAGTTACTTAGCATTTGCAAGTTCAAACCTAGTGTCATGGAGTTCCAAGAAGCAACCTACAATTTCTTTATCCTCAACTGAAGCAAAGTACAAAGGTTTGACCATAGCAACTCAAGAGGCAATATAGTTAAAATCATTGTATACAAATTTGGGACTTGTGAGTTCCAAACCTCATATATTTGGAGATAATGTAAGTTCCATGCATCTAGTAGAAAACCCTATTTTCCGTGCAAGAACCAAACACATAGAGTTTCATTACCACTTCATTAGGGAGAAGCTCATGGAAAAGGAGATTGACATTTCTTTTCTTTCAACTAAAAAGCAAGTAGCATATATGATGATGATGATGGAACTTGATGGAATAAAGATTTGTAGATTCAAAGCTATGGCAGGTATTCAACCTATTAGAGAATGAAGTCTCAAGCATACTTTAGCATGAGGGGGAGCTATTGGAACATCAATATTACACTATGCTTGAGGTGGATTTGATCTACATCAAAAAACATATGTCTTGGATTATGCCAAAATATCCATTGAAGCATTCTTTTACTTATGCTCATTTATTATATTTTTTGAAAAGATGTTTTATGCATCTTTTACCATTGTAAAAGCCTAGAGCTTTACGCATGTAAAAGGCAAAAAAGAATGCTAAACTTTTACGATTTTGAGGTGGTTGAGTTGCAATCAATGAATCAATCAATCACATAAAAGTAGATCAAGCTAGATCTTCACTTTTCCTAGATTGTAGGAAAGTGAATTGATTCCCTCCAACAACCTTTATCACCTTCATTTGAATTCAAAATCCACTCATAGAATTTGTGGAAGACTTCACAATTCTATATAAAGACTTCAAATCACTTGTACATTACATGGAAGCAATATACATGCACTTGTGGCCATCATTGTCTTACTCCCTCATTTCTTGCATCATCTTCTTCAACAACAGTAAACTTGCAGAGGTTCTTGTTGTCTCTACAGAGATCCAAAGGAATCATTGGAAAGGTATTATTATCTAGTTTATGTGTATAAATTTCCAAGGAATTTGGTTCAATAGATTGGGAGAAATCTCAGTTTTTCTATCTTGGGGTCTATCTTTACGCATTTTAGAAAAATAGGAGCTACCATTGTTGAGTGTCAGGTTCATTCAAAAAGTATATTTTTCTTATTCCTTGTACTATTATGCATTCTATATAATAAACCCTATGTGTATCACTCCTCAAAAAGGATTTTTTCTAATTGTGATCATGCTAGTTTCTATGAGCATTTGAAGTTGATTGTCTCACACAAAGATGGTCAGTTCTTTGAGCTAGTCAATGCGCAAACCTATATGTATCAACTCTTTCTCCTTAATGCTCCAAAGTACATAGTGCATTTTATTGGACTTATCGCATGCCTATAAGGTCTATTTGACTATCCATAAGCTTAAGGGCTTGTCTTGTGCCAGTTGGCTAGACCGAAATTTGTCACTTCAGAACTCACTTTTATGCGTCCTACAAGCTTCTCCAAGTCCTTTTAAAGACTACCAGGTACTCTTGTCAATTGAATGGGATTGCACAGAGAAGAACAAGACATTGGTTGGATCACCCAGAACAAGTTCTTTGCATCACAAAGCTCATATGTACCATTATCAAATACAAACATCATTACATATGACTCAAACCATCTTTTAGTTAGTTTCTTTTTCGCATCATATTGAATATCAAACGTACTATCGTACACCAATACCCAGTCATCAATCTCGATTTTACATGGTCTAAGATGATGATTTTTGTCAAAGTAATTTTTTTTTCATTTCCTTGTTCTAATTGTTTAATCCTCAATGATAATAGTTCTTCTTTGGGCATTTCATTATTCCATGAGATTCTCATCCATATAAAAATCTAAGTCTAGATGGGGAAGAAATGGATTTTGATAGTACATCAATTTAGCATGCATAAATCTTGTGGACGGAGTGTACATCATCCTATCTGCCCATTCTTTATCTTCCTTTTTCAACTCTGTAGAATTAGAAAATTTGAACTTACTTATAGATGAGCTCCATTTACATTTGCCCTTCTAACTAGCTAAGAAAGCTTGACTTGCTACATGCATAATGGACCTATTTTGCGTGGACTGATCTTCCTACAACAACACAAAGACCTTATCAGAGAAGAGGAAGCACAGAGTTGAAGCATCAAGTGACTGTGAAGATGATCAAAAGACTCCAAGGAGAGAAATCACTTCTTGGAACTCTAAAGGTAAAGCCCGAATGCAAGAGTTGAGAGATGTGGCAGAATCCTCTCAACAAACATATTATAGAAGATCAACTAGAGAGAGAGAGAGAAAGCCAAAAGGGTATGACTATGATACTTCATTTCCTACTAAACATTCTATATATCTAGCACATGACAAAATCTGAGGAGCCCTCATCATATGAGGAAGCAAAGAAGAAGCAATAATGGATGAATGCCATGGAAGAAGAGATTAGTTCCTTATAGGAAAATCAAACTTGGGGACTGGTGGCCAAATCTCCATCAATGAAGATCATAGTTTCATGGGGGATGTACAAGGTAAAGAAAAGTTATGACGGGTCTATAAAGAAGTACAAAGCAAGAACTATGGCCAAAGGGTATGCAAAAACACAAGATTATGAAGAAACATTTTTGGCTACAAAGATGGTAACCATTTGGATTGGAACATATACCAAATAGATGTTAAAAATGTTTTTCTAAATGGATGGATATCCGAGGAGTTATACATAGATCAACCTCCTAATTTTTAAGACTCATCATGTCTTCAGTATGTATGTAGGCTAAGATAGGATGTTTATGGTTTGAAGCAAGCCTCTAGGGCTTGGAAGCATAGGCTTGTTACCTATTTTTGAGATAGAGGATTCAATATGATAAAAGAAGATCCTTCCCTCTTCATCAAGAGGAATCAATCTGAAGTCATAAAACTATGTGTATATGCTGATGATATCTTAATTATAAGTAACGATGATGAAAGAGTAAGGAATATCAAGTTTTAAATGAAAGAGGAATTCAAAATCGATGATTTAGGTTTACTTACATACATCCTAGGATTGGAAGTGATATACATAGAGAAGGGTATGTGCCTTACTTAGAGAAAGTATATCAAAGACATGTTTGTCAAAATCAAAATGGAGAATTCAACGATTCTAGGTACACCTATGAAGGTAAACTTGAAGTTAAGTACTCATGAAGAAGAATAAATAGAGGATATAACCATCTATTAGAGTTTAGCTGGTAGTTTGAACTATGCTACCTCAAAAAGGGCTCACATTTTCTATGGAGTAACTGTCTTGAGTGACTTAGTTCATACTCCAAGAAAACCTCACATGGAAGCAACAAAAAGAATATTCAAATACCTAAAGGGAACTATCAATCAAGGTTTGTATTCCCTTATACTTTCGATATAGATATCGAGCTATTTTTGATGTAGATTTTGCATGCTCAAAAGATGATAAGAGAAGTACATCTCGGTACCTCACCTTTGCAAGTGCAAAATTGATTTCATGTTCCTCAAAGAAGCAACCCACTATTGCACTCTCATCAAAGAAGACTATGTATAGAAGACTTTCCTATGGAACTCAAGAAGGAATGTGGATTAAGGCCTTGTATTTTGATTTAGGCCTTAAATGCATCTATTCCTCATATCTTTGGGGATAATATCAGTTATTTGCATCTTGTTGCTCATCTAATCTATCATTCCAAGACTAAACGCATAGAAGTGCATGATCATTATGTCAAGGAAAAGATTACAAGCAAAGAAATTCAGTGATCATATGTATCAACTCATCAACAATGTGTAGATTTGATGACAAAGGCATTGGATGGAGTCAAGCTAAACATATTCAAATCAATGATTGCATTACAAGAGATATTGTAGAATTGAAGAATCAAGCTTCTTAGGCTTGCAGAGGAGTTTTTGGTGCAAGAATCAAGCCTAAGAGCTTTGCTTTAGCTCTTAAACTACTTTCATTACCTACTTCACATTTATGTAGTCATGTGAACCTATGTTTGTAAAATTCAAAGGGTAAATCCTTGAACTTATCTTAGTTAAATGTAAAACGAAAACATAGAGAGGAATCTCATGGACATAGGGAGCCAAAATCCACCACTGAATTTGGAATTCAAATTTAAACCACTCGTTAATTTTAGGTTCACTTTTAGGTGGATGACCCATCCATATTCAAATGCAAAATCATGTATAAATGGACCCCCTTCTATTTGTAGGGTAGAATGAGAATTTTTGAGATTTTTGAGGTGAGGTTTTTAGCATAAACTCTATTCACCTCAAGTGAGAGTAGTCCTTCACAACACCCTTGTATCATATGTACAATATCAATACACATTATGACTCATATATCGTGAGTATTCATTCTCTTTGTTCTCCTATAGTACCTTGAGGTACATAGTCAACTTGTCTAATTAATTTCTCTGTGTGTGAGAATCCAATTTCCTAAGTTTTACTTGGATCACTTAGAGAGAAATATTTATGAGCCTTCATATGAAGTTTCATTATCTTTGAATGAGTAGATCTTGAATCATGAAGTTTTGAATGTGCATGTGTCTATACTTCATCTTGTTCTTGAAAACTTGGGGTGCCCCCAAGACTTGTAATACTTATTTCTCCTTCCATAGTGAAGCTAGATTCATGAAATAAGTTTCTTTAGGTAGCTTGATAATCTAATTGAATTTATGAGAAAGCTCCCTACCAATGTGTGAGCTTTGAGCATTCTATTATGACTCCACTTCCCAAAATACAAGGTTTTCCAAGTCTTATGAATTACAAATTCATCTACTTTTATGCAATCATTTGGCAAAGATGTTCCAAACAGATTTTTGGTTCTTAATGCATAGTTTGGAAGCTAAAGAAGTATATTAGATATGCATGGAGCTATATTTGCAGGTGTTGGGTAGTTTTTTGTGAACACCCACTCATCTCTATCTATAGGCCATCACCTCTTCACAGTTGTCAACACCCCATTGGTCACAATCTCAGAATTACACCCAAATTGTTGAACATACTCAAGGAAATTAGGAGTTCAAAAACCTCTACTTTCTAGCATCAAAATTTTGATTTGAGTTTTTTTCCAAAGAACTATCGTAGTGCCTATGTAGAGAATTTCATCCTTTTGTGCCAAAGATATATACAAGTTTGGTTCGCCAATACAAGCATCTCAAAGTCTTCTACATGTTTAGGAGGGCTCGATAGGGTGGTTCTATTCAATGTTTTGAGATACAATCATTTTTTGCATCAAGGTATTTAGTTAGTGGCCATGGCTAAAAACAATGATGTATTCCATATGCTGGCTATAGAGGATAGGTTGGATGGTACTAATTAATCAATGTGGGTATGATGCATGATACATTGGTAGAAAAAGGAATGTGGAATATTGTGCATGGTGTTGAAAAATGTCCTACTACACATACAACTAGAGTTATTGAAGGAGATCTAGATGACATTGAAAAAAAAACTCTTCAAATTCCTCTTCCTGTTGGGGTTCCTCTTGCACCTACTATAAAGCAAATTTGTTAGGATGGTAGAGATGCTCAAGCACATGCATTGATAGCTTTGTCTATAAAAGGTTCCATTATCCCTCATATTTTCTCTTGTAAAATAGAAAAGGATGCTTGGACATACATTTACCACTTTATAGTAGGGAAAAAATGAGGCTGTTGTTTCTTACCTATGAAAACAATTGGAGAGCAAGCATGTGAATATAGGAAGTTCTATGGACATTCTTATGACAAAATCTCAAAGCTTTGGAGCAATTGATTTTTCCCAATGAAGTCTTGCCAAATAGTTCACTTGTGCTAACTATTCTTAACGCTCTTCTAGATTCACATCAAACTTTTGCTTCTACTCTTCGATTGATGATGAGAGAAAGTCTTAATGCCTTAACATTTAAGGAGTTAGTCATTGTTTTGTTGCAGGAAGGTCATTTGAGACAAAACACGTCCATTATGCATGTTGTAGATCAAGCTTTCTAGCTACTTAGAAGGGAAAAGTTAAATGGAGCTAATATACTAGTAAGCAAAAATTTGCTAATGCTGCTTAGGCAAAGAAGGAAGGCAAAGATGAGACAAAGACAAAAAAGTAGAAAGATTTTTCTATATGATATTATAGATATTATATGAAGTAAAGTCGAAGTTTATGAAGCCTGAAGTGAAGCATTACCCCCGTGGATTATCTCTAGGTTACTGCACGACTTTGAAGTAAAGAGAGGTGTTTGAAGTAAAGCTTTTGGAGTTACAGAGATCGAAGATCCGAAGAGAAGTTGAAGGACGACTTCTTGCACTGTAGTCAAGGAGTCTATTTGTATTGAGTAATATGCACCATAGCGGAGGTTTTTTTGTATTATTCAAAGTTACTTGGTGACATTAGTTGTATACTCATTGCCATCATTGAGCATAGTTTGTTTATTTGGCACATCGTGTCTGGTGATTTGTTGCTTTTTACAACATTGTATTTGTCATTCCACATTCACGATGCATACACCTTATGACTTTGTTCCACGTGATCGAGCTTTTCCTTTCTCTTCCAAGGTATGGGCCTATGATGTACGATCATCCTACCAAGGCGGGGTGCACATTGTGCACACATCACTCGCTAGACCGGGGGATGATGCACACCCAACGAGACCTAACCCAACCCTGCACTGCCCTTCCCTCTAGACCTCCCTCGCTCTCCAACACCTAAACCCAACGTGAAGCATGGTGGTTGGCCCAGTAATCCTCGACATGCCACCCATACCTTTAGAAGAGAAATAGGAAACCTTGGCATTAGATCAAATATTTCAAGTACTAGCATTTTAAATTCTTTGAATTTTTGCATTGATTCACACACTAAACAGAAAGATTGTTTTTGTTTGCTTGAGTTTGATCATTCATGATTTGCATAAGTTTAGATCATACAGGTTTGCACTTTTCTATTATCACTTGGACTAGGAATCTACTTCTTTCATAGCTTACATCATAACACGAGGAAAATTAAAATTAAGGAAATGATTGAAGAACAATTTAGAAGATATGAATACCGATTTAAAGAAATAGAAATTAACATGAATGCATCTATAAAATCAAATTTTGGTATCGTTATGACCTTGATGCAAACTATAAATGCAATATCTTATACTATTCAACTGATGGACATAAGCATTAAAGATGTAAAAAAGGAAATGGATTCTAAGATTCCATAATTGAAACATAAAATTCACTTGTGGACCAAGTTAAGGATCTATAAGTATTGAAATGTGACCATGAACATGAGGTAAAATTGCAATGCATATCTGCACAAAAAGAGTCATTTGATCTTAGAAGATCCATTCCTAGAGAGATAACAAGAAAATTAAATTGGGCTGAGAAGAGACCTATACAATGCTTTTGGTGCGATCAGTATGGACATATGTTCTAGGATTTCTTGGCATATGAAAGTGCATGCAAACATAAACTAGTAAGTGAACATGAAGGCAAAATTTGTAAATATCAAGATCAATACCCTTTACATTTGAATGTAGGAAAAGGTGGGATGAAGGAATACTTCGAGGAGACCAAAACTAGATCAAACTCATTTCAAAAGATGTGGAAACCAAAAAGAGTTGAGAATAATAAATCTGGTAAACAAACAAGAATGCTATCTGTTCAAAATCAAGAGAACCCTATTGAAGAAACCAAAAGTAGACAAATAAAGGTTGAAAAACAAAACATTGAGCAAATGTTAAAAGAACAAATGGAAATAAAAGAGAATCTGATAGAGAAATTCAAGAGAAATCAAAGAAACCCAAAGATGCATATGTCTCATTTGATCCCAAACTTTTAACTAATGAGAAATTTTATGATCAAGAGAAAGTTACGAAACTTTTATAACATTGAATAAGAAAAGAGAAAGATGAAAAGGCTTCTAAGACTTTGAAAAGGAACAAGAGAAGTAAAAATCTAACTTCTCAAGATATATTTGCAAATATTGAAGCATGATTAAAGAAGAAGCATATTGAAAACATATGAGAATGATCAAGAGCTATTGAATGTTGATGATTGATGATGATGGTTGATGATGATAATGATGATTGATGAGTGATTGACAATTGATGATTGATGATGATGATTGATGATGATGATTAATGATGATGATGAATGATGATGATGATGATCATTGATGAATGATGATGATAATGATGATTGATGAACGATTGATGATTGATGATTGATGATTGATGATTGATGATTGATGATTGATGATTGATGATTAATGATTGATGATTGATGATTGAAGATGATGATTGATGATGATGAATGATGATGCCATGATGATGAAGGATGTTGATGATATTGATGCTGATGCTAATGAAGAACAATAAATTAGGCAATTGAAGAAAGGTTGGATCGAACAACGATGAAAATGAACCAAATTACTCAGGTGAAATGTTTCCAATTTGAAATCTATTTTCTTTGAAAGAACATATGCATTGCATTTTTTTGTGTGATAAAGATATGTACAAGTTTAGGAAAATCAAGTAGAGATCAAGATAGCAAACATTTATTATGGTTTTGTATGAAGTATGAAAGACAAGGAATGATATGAATAGAATCAGTAAGCATACTCAAGACTTTTGGGAGTGAAAGCTTAGGAATGTGATGGCATACTCAAACTCACTACATGTATATGTTGATAGATAGAGACGGAGAACACCTTATAGAACAGAGACTTTTTTAAAAACATAGATAGATAGATAGACAGACAGATAGATAGATAGATAGATAGATAGATAGATAGATAGATAGATAGATAGATAGATAGATAGATAGATAGATAGATAGATAGATAGATAGATAGATAGATAGATAGATAGATAGATAGATAGATAGATAGATAGATAGATAGAAAGATAGATAGATAGATAGATAGATAGATAGATAGATAGATAGATAGATAGATAGATAGATAGATAGATAGATAGATAGATAGAAAGATAGAAAGATAGAATAGATAGATAGATAGATAGATAGATAGATAGATAGATAGATAGATAGATAGATAGATAGATAGATAGATAGATAGATAGATAGATAGATAGATAGATAGATAGATAGATAGATAGATAGATAGATAGATAGATAGATAGATAGATAGATAGATAGATAGATAGATAGATAGATAGATAGATAGATAGATAGATAGATAGATAGATAGATAGATAGATAGATAGATAGATAGATAGATAGATAGATAGATAGATAGATAGAAGCATAGATATATAGATAGATAGATAGATAGATAGATAGATTGATTGATTGATAGATAGATAGATAGATAGATAGATAGATAGATAGATAGATAGATAGATAGATAGATAGATAGATAGATAGATAGATAGATAGATAGATAGATAGATAGATAGATAGATAGATAGATAGATAGATAGATAGATAGATAGATAGATAGATAGATAGATAGATAGATAGATAGATAGATAGATAGATAGATGGATAAATAGATAGGGAGAGAGTGAGATAGAGAGAGAGAGAGAGAAATGAAAATTAGCAGTGCTCGGATATGATACAAAATGGCTTGGGGGGGAGAGACAGAGAGAGACAGAGAGAGAGAGAGAGTTGACCAGATCTTGGAGACCCATGTTGTGGTCATGATTTGAAGCCAAAGCTTAATAATCAAGAATGGAACACCAATTTAAAGCTCTTCTAAAAGCTACGCTACAATTGAATGAAATGGATGAAAGTACTAACTTTCCAAGTTTCATTGTGAAGATGATGAGAAATTACGAAACGAAGTTAGATTTCATTTCATGTTATTTCATCTTGTATGGACATATGTATTTCTTTCACTTTGTATTCAAGCTCATTATGAGCTTCAGGGGGAGACTTGATGACATGGCATCTCACAATGTAAAAACAAAAACACGAAAAAATGTAATAGAACTCCACCGCCGTGAGCACGTATGCCGCCGCTGTGCGAGCAATGTACAGAAATCTCTCTCTATCTCTCTCTCCGTCTCCTTTTTTGAGAACTGCGACGTCGTCCATATAGCTGTTGCGCACCTAACATCACATGGTCTCTAGGCATGGAGAGCTCAAGCATAGCAATGAAGAGCAGAGCACGATTGAATGAGGTTGGAAAGTTTTCTTCATGATGAAAAAACCATGCCAGATGTTGTTATCATGGAAAATTGAACAAACCAAAACAAGCCATATGAAGATACATGATGCTATGGTGAAGTGCTAGGGATAGCTTTCATGGCATTATCTTTGAGGATTGTTGGACTTGGCATAGGATAGGGGAACAAGACAAGGAGCAATGGCATCACTGTAATGGAGGTCGTTCAAGCACTGAATTGAAGCAGGAATCGAGCACCTCTTTAGAGATGGCTCTCACTCTCTCTTTGGGAGTAACAGACCACTCGATCATAGAGGGGAATTATCAATGAAGTTTCATTAGACTTTTCTTGCTTTTGCAAAGTATTTACCTCATGAAGGATTACAAAAATTAATGGAAGGCCTCATATGGGGGTGTGAATAAATGTTTTAGCTAGGCATTCAACATCATCATAGTTCGAGATATCTCTGTGACGAGGTCTTCTTGATGATCTCTAAGTGTCCATATTTAAATTTCTCTAAGTGTCCATTGAAACGATTGTGGGTTTCCATGTATGATTGACGCACTCTTGTGTATGTTGTTTGAAGAAGAAAAAGTAGAAACAATATTTGAGCACATTCAAAAACAGTATGAGAAGCCTATTAGTTTAGCGAGATATCACTTACTTGCATTGTTGCACTCTTGTGAATGACCTGTGGACCTTGTAAGGTGCATCTTTGAATATGCAAACTTATGGAAACTACTGTAAATGAGGAACTATCTATTGAAAATAATTCCCTTGAATACTTTGCTTATTTAGAAGGCCATTTTCCAATGGTTTAAGGATTAGCTATTGATCGGTCTAAAGTTGGAAAGTTTTTGTTACCCAAGGTACTTAGATCCTTTTCCAATGCTTCTTCGATCCAATTAGGTTGAATGCAAACTATAAATGCAATATCTAATACTATTCAACTGATGGACATAAGCATTAAATATGTAAAAAAGGAAATGGATTCTAAGATTTCATAATTGAAACATAAAATTGACTTGTGGACCACGATCTACACGTATTGAAATGTGACCATGAACATGAGGTAAAATTGCAATGCATATATGCACAAAAAGAGTCATTTGATCTTAGAGGATCCATTCCTAGAGAGATAACTAGAAAACTAAATTGGGCTAAGAAGAGACCTATACAATGCTTTTGGTGTCATCAGTATCGACATATGTTCTGGGATTGCTTGGCATATGAAAGTGCATGCAAACATAAACTAGTAAGTGAACATGAAGGTAAAATTTGTAAATATCAAGACCAATACCCTTTACATTTGAATGTAGGAAAAGGTGGGCTGAAGGAATACTTCGAGGAGACCAAAACTAGATCAAACTCATTTCAAAAGATATGGAAACCAAAAAGACTTGAGAATAATAAATCTTGTAAACAAACAAGAATGCTATCTATTTAGAATCAAGACAAACCTATTGAAGAAACCAAAAGTAGACAAATAAAGGTTGAAAAACAAAACATTGAGCAAAAGGTAAAAGAACAAATGGAAATAAAAGAGAATCTGATAGAGAAATTCAAGAGAAATCAAAGAAAGCCCAAGATGCATATGTCTCATTTGATCCCAAACTTTTAACTAATGAGAAATTTTATGATCAAGAGAAAGTTACAAAACTTTTATAAGATTGAATAAGAAAAGAGAAAGATGAAACTCGAGAAGATATAAAATATGATAAACAAGTTAACGAAGTAGAGAAATAGTTGCTTGATGAGATTATTAAGCAAATCGAGGGAAATGCTAGGACGACTGCAAAGCCTTCTAAGACTTTGAAAAGGAACAAGTTAAGTAAAAATCTAACTTTTCAAGATATATTTACAAATATTGAAGGATGATTAAAGAAGAAGCATATCGAAAACATATGAGAATGATCAAGAGCTATTGAATGTTGATGATTGATGATGATGGTTGATGATGACAATGATGATTGATGAATGATTGACAATTGATGATTGATGATGATGATTGATGATGATGATTAATGATGATGAAGAATGATGATGATGATTGATGATGATGATTGATGATGATGAATGATGATGATGAATGATGATGATGAATGATGATGATGAATGATGATGAATGATGATGATAATGATGATTGATGAACGATTGATGATTGATGATTGATGATTGATGATTGAAGATGATGATTGATGATGATGAATGATGATGAATGATGATGCCATGATGATGGAGGATGTTGATGATATTGATGCTGATGCTAATGAAGAACAATAAATCAGGCAATTGAAAAAAGGTTGGATCCAACAACGATGAAAATGAACCAAATTACTCAGGTGAGATGTTTCCAATTTGAAGTCTATTTTCTTTGAAAGAACATATGCATTGCATTTTTGTGTGTGATAAAGATATCTACAAGTTTAGGAAAATCAAGTAGAGATCAAGATAGCAAACATTTATTATGGTTTTGTATGAAGTATGAAAGACAAGGAATGATATGAATAGAATCAGTAAGCATACTCAAGACTTTTGGGAGTGAAAGCTTGGGAATGTGATGGCATACTCAAACTGACTTCATGTATATGTTGATAGATAGAGAGGGAGAACACCTTATAGAACAAAGAGAAGTTTTTAAAAACATATATAGATAGATAGATAGCTAGATAGATAGATAGATAGATAGATAGATAGAAAGATACATAGATACATAGATAGATAGATAGATAGATAGAGAGAGAGATAGATAGATAGATAGATAGATAGATAGATAGATAGATAGATAGATAGATAGATAGATAGATAGATAGATAGATAGATAGATAGATAGATAGATAGATAGATAGATAGATAGATAGATAGATAGATAGATAGATAGATAGATAGATAGATAGATAGATAGATAGATAGATAGATAGACAGACAGACAGACAGACAGACAGATAGATAGATAGATAGATAGATAGATAGATAGATAGATAGATAGATAGATAGATAGATAGATAGATAGATAGATAAATAGAAGCATAGATAGATAGATAAATAGAAGCATAGATAGATAGATAGATAGATAGATAGATAGATAGATAGATAGATAGATAGATAGATAGATAGATAGATAGATAGATAGATAGATAGATAGATAGATAGATAGATAGATAGATAGATAGATAGATAGATAGATAGATAGATAGGTGATAGATAGATAGATAGATAGATAGCTGGATAGAGAGATAAGGAGAGAGTGAGATAGAGAGAGAGAAAGAGAGAGAAATGAAAATTAGCAGTGCTCAGATATGATACAAAATGGCTTGGGGAGAGAGAGAGAGAGAGAGAGAGAGAGAGAGAGAGAGAGTTGACCAGATCTTGGAGACCCATGTTGTGGTCATGATTTGAAGCCAAAGCTTAATAATCAAGAATGGAACACCAATTTAAAGCTCTTCTAAAAGGTACGCTACAATTGAATGAAATGGATGAAAGTACTAACTTTGCAAGTTTCATTGTGAAGATGATGAGGAACTACGAAACAAAGTTAGATTTCATTTCATGTTATTTCATCTTGTATGGACATATGTATTTCTTTACGTTTGTTTTCAAGCTCATTCTGAGCTTGAGGGGGAGACTTGATGACATGGCATCTTGCAATGTAAAAACAAAAACACGAACAAATGTAATAGAACTCCACCGCCATGAGCGCGTATGCCGCCGCTGTCGAAGCAATGTACAGAAATCTTTCTCTGTCTCTCTCTCCATCTCCTTTTCTGAGAACTGCGACGTCGTCCTGTAGCTGTTGCACACCTAACATGACATGGTCTCTAGGCATGGAGAACTCAAGCATAGCAATGAAGAGCAAAGCACGAATGAATGAGATTGGAAAGTTTTCTTCATGATGAAAAAACCACGCCAGATGTTGTTATAATTGAAAATTGAACAAACCAAAACAAGCCATATGAAGATACATGATGCTACGGTGAAGTGCTAGGGATAGCTTTCATGGCATTATCTTTGAGGACTGTTGGACTTGGCATAGGATAGGGGAACAAGACAAGGAGCAATGGCATCACTGTAATGGAGGTCGTTCAAGCACTGAATTGAAGTAGGAATCCAGCACTTCTTTAGAGATGGCTTTCACTCTCTCTTTGGGAGTAACAGGCCACTCGATCATAGAGGGGAATTATCAATGAAGTTTTAGCATTTGCAAAGTATTTACCTCATGAAGGATTACAAAAATTAATCGAAGGCCTCATATGGGGGTCCAAATGAATGTTTTAGCTAGGCATTCTACATCATCATAGTTCGAGATATATGTGTGACGAGGTCTTCTTGATGATCTCTAAGTGTCCATATTTAAATTTCTCTAAGTGTCCGTTGAAATGATTGTGGGTTTCCATGTATGATTGACGCACTCGTGTGTATGTTGTTTAAAGAAGAAAAAGTAGAAGCAATATTTGAGCACATTCAAAAACAGTATGAGAAGCCTATTAGTTTAGTGAGATATCACTTACTTGCATTGTTGCACTCCGGTGAATGACTTGTGGACCTCGTAAGGTGCATCTTTGAATATGCAAACTTATGGAAACTACTGTAAATGAGGAACTGTCTATTGAAAATAATTCCCTTGAATACTTTGCTTATTTAGAAGGCCATTTTCCAATGGTTTAAGGATTAGCTATTGATCGGTCTGAATGATTGAATTGGAAAGTTTTTGTTACCCAAGGTACTTAGATCCTTTTCCAATGCTTCTTCGATCCAATTAGGTTGAATGCAACTATAAATGCAATATCTCATACTATTTAACTGATGGACATAAGCATTAAAGATGTAAAAAAGGAAATGGATTCTAAGATTTCATAATTGAAACATAAAATTGACTTGTGGACCAGGATCTACAAGTATTGAAATGTGACCATGAACATGAGGTAAAATTGCAATGCATATCTGCACAAAAAGAGTCATTTGATCTTAGAAGATGCATTCCTAGTCTAGAAAATTAAATTGGGCTGAGAAGAAACATATACAATGCTTTTGGTGTGATCAGTATGGACATATGTTCTAGGATTGCTTGGCATATGAAAGTGCATGCAAACATAAACTAGTAAGTGAACATGAAGGCAAAATTTGTATATATCAAGATCAATACCCTTTACATTTGAATGTAGGAAAAGGTGGGATGAAGGAATACTTCGAGGAGACCAAAACTAGATCAAACTCATTTCAAACCATATGGAAACCAAAAAGACTTGAGAATAATAAATCTGGTAAACAAAGGAGAATGCTATCTACTTAGAATCAAGACATTCCTATTGAAGAAACCAAAAGTAGACAAATAAAGGTTGAAAAACAAAACATTGAGCAAATGTTAAAAGAACAAATGGAAATAAAAGAGAATCTAATAGATAAATTCAAGAGAAATCAAAGAAAGCCCAAGATGCATATGTCTCATTTGATCCCAAACTTTTAACTAATGAGAACAATTTTATGATCAAGAGAAAGTTACGAAATTTTTATAAGATTGAATAAGAAAAGAAAAAGACGAAACTCGAGAAGATATAAAATATGATAAACAAGTTAACGAAGTAGAGAAATAGTTGCTTGATGAGATTATTAAGCAAATCGAGGAAAATGCTAGGACGACTGCAAAGCCTTCTAAGACTTTGAAAAGGAACAAGAGAAGTAAAAATCTAACTTTTCAAGATATATTTACAAATATTGAAGGATGATTAAAGAAGAAGCATATCGAAAACATATGAGAATGATCAAGAGCTATTGAATGTTGATGATTGATGATGATGGTTGATGATGATAATGATGATTGATGAATGATTGAAAATTACTCCACCACCGTGAGCGCGTATGCCGCCGCTGTGCGAGCAATGTACAGAAATCTTTCTCTGTCTCTCTCTCCGTCTCCTTTTCTGAGAACTGTGACGTCGTCCTGTAGCTGTTGCGCACCTAACATCACATGGTCTCTAGGCATGGAGAACTCAAGCATAGCAATGAAGAGCAGAGCACGAATGAATGAGATTGGAAAGTTTTCTTCATGATGAATAAACCACGCCAGATGTTGTTATAATGGAAAATTGAACAAACCAAAACAAGCCATATGAAGATACATGATGCTATGGTGGTTCACGCATCTCTTTCATAAAACATTCTTTCAAACCTTGTGTGATGCATAACTTGTGTTGTAAATATAAGAATCGATTATGAAAAGTGCAATGGTCCTCACTAAATGTTGTAGAAGTATTAAAAAACATTCCATGTTGGTGAAAAATACAAATCATATGCATAAGTAGGAATCATGTAATGAAATGAATGAATATGAACAACATAAATATTATTGATTGAAAAAATATTTGTTTGTGGGGATGGGAAACGACTTAGGGCATCAACTACAACATTAGCTTTGTGAGGTTGATATTGAATCATAGGTTGAAACTTTTGTATGAATGAAGCCCATTTAATGTGTCTGTCTAAAATCAATGGTTGAATTATTAAATGCTTAATAGCCTATTGGTCTATTTTGATTAGAGCTTCACAACCCATAACATAATGCTTCCAAATTTTTAAAGCATGCAGAAGAACTAAAAGTTCCTTATCATATGTACTATAACTCTTTTCAAAAGGTTTAAGTTTCCTACTTTCAAATGCAAGAGGATGATCATTTGGCATTAATACAACACCTATACCTAAACCACTAGCATCTATAACTACATGGCAAGGTTGTGCAAAATCTGGTAATTGCAAAAACGTGCATGACAAAGTGTATGTTTGAGTTTTTCAAAAGATTGTTGTTGTGCTAATCCCCATGCAAATTTAAACTTTTTTCTTCAATAATAGTGTGAGTGGAAGTGCTAAATAGGAAAATCCTTTGACAAAATTTCTATAAAAACTAGCTTATGCTAGAAAAGAGCAGATATCATTCACAGATTGAGGAACATGTCATTCTTCAATTACTTTAATTTTCTTTGGATCTACATCAATGCCTTGACTAGAAACAATATATCCTAAGTACTCTCATTCTTTTGGAAGAAAGAACTCTTCCCAAGCTTGGCATAAAGTTTTTTTTTGCATAAAAAAGTAAAGAATATTGCTAATTGAATTTCATGGTCATCATCATTCTCACTATGAAGAAGTATATCATCAAAGAAAACAAGAACAAAAGCTTGGTGATGAAAAATGTTATTCATCATACGTGAAAATGTAGCACATGCATTAGTAAGTCCAAAAGACATTACCGTGAAATCAACATGACCAGTTTGAGTTCTTAAGGCAGACTTATAAATGTCATTTTGTGTCATTTGTATCTCATGACAAGTTGATTTAAGATCATTTTTTCTAAAGACATGTGCCCAATGAAGTTTATCTAGCAAATCATCTATCCTAGGAATAGGATATCTATTTTAATTGTGATCTTATTGAGCACTCTATAGTCAATGCACATCCTATAAGTCTTGTTCTTCTTCTCTACTAAAAGAATGGGTGCTCTAAAGGGAGAAGAACAAGGCCTTATAAGTCCTTTGTGGAGTAGATCCTTAACTTGATTAGCTATTTCTTTTTTATGTAAAGGTCCAAGCCTATAAGGTGCTTTACGGGGAGGAGAACTACTAGGAATTAAGTCTATTCTATAGTCAAGAGATCCCCTAGAAGGTGGTAGTGTAGAAGGAAAATCAACCACAAAAAAAAAATCCTTGTAACAAGCCATAAATGATTTATGTGCATTAGGAAATGTATGTGTGTAATCAACTATGTTATTGACAAAAACAATACATGATTTGTAGCCTTTCCTAAATGCCTATTCTACTTGAGTATGATAGTTCGATCTCAGAAAAATACAGTTTTCATGTATCAACAGTACATAGAATCACTTGAAATTCTAGAGCTCGAATATATGAGTGTTGCCGAACACAATGCAAGTTATAGTTTTTGAAACTGACTTGGTTTTTCTATGGGCCCACCTTGTGGGCTCGAAACAAAGGTCAAGATGGCTTTGAAACTTCAATCTCACAAAAACAGGTGACCTAAAGAGATAACTATCAAAAATATTTTTAGGTCTTCTATCTTCAAACCAATTTTTGTAGCAATCTGAGGTCATTTGTGAATCGTGCTTTCTTTATGCCTCCTCGCATAATCTTCACCGTCGACCTTCTCCACGAGCTCTCTACAGCCACACTGGCTCTGATACCATGTCAGGAGGAAGAAGATAAGGAAGAGAGCTCACACACACACACACTCACAATCAAAGAAAAACACACACTCAGATTGAGGCAAGGAAGAATTATCTTCTTCTTCTTCTATTACATAAAAAGAAATGTACAAGAATGAACTAAAAACAAGAATACAACTACTGCAATATCTAAAGACGAGTACATAATGAAAAACTTAATGTCTGCAAATGAGTGAGCTGGCAAGAGCAAATATGCCATCACTCTCGGATAAATCTAATAAAGCTCAATGAAGTGTCTGTGACATATACCGGCATGACCACTATACATGTTAGAGAAATGAAAAAAATGATACGTGTCATCCTGGATCATCACATGTTGAGCTTGATATCTCAACAATCTAGTGATCCAATGACACTTAAACCTGATATGTAGGTATATTTGACATTCCCATCTAACTGATCCAAGTAAAATTTATTAATTTGATACTCATACAGAGAGAAATTGATCACAGAGGTTGAGTGTGTACCTCAAGGTAGTGTAGCAACATACAGAGAATGACTGCTCAAGGTAAATGAATCAAAATGTGTATGATATTGAAAATATGATACATGCGAAATAAGGAGAATACTCTCAATTGTAGTGAGTACAATGTAGGATCAAACTCTAACTACAAAGCTCTGAAAATAGCTAGAACTATCCCTTGGCTGGATGTATTTATACATAAATTTGAAATTGAATGAGATTGATTCTTCACCTAAAAGTGATCCTAGAGTTTTGGGATGGTTTAAATTTGATCCTAACTAACAAAATTCGTGGAGTTAGCTTCCTATCATCCCGAGATTCCATCTCCTTTTTTCCTTCTACAATTAATTAAGATAAGTCTAGGGATTAACCTTTAAACTTTTACAAGCATAAGTTCTCATGTGTTATGTGATGAAAGGTGAGAGTAATCAGAGACATTTAGCAAAGCTCCTAGGCTTTCTAATTGCACCAAAATACAATCCCCTTGTACTTTAGAATATCCTCATCATTAAAAATCTTCTTAGCACCACAAAGGTATTTTGCATCTTTGTGAGCTCTAATATAAGAGTGCTCAGTCAAAGACATATGTTGTATAGTTTTTGAACCATTCTTTCCAAAACCACTTTGATAATTATTATCTTGTTTGCAAGATTTGCAAAACATAGTTGTGATTGCATCATCAAGAGATGGAATCACCTTCTATTGAGATGGAAGGAAAGCTAACAAGAAATGTTGAAATGGGAGTGCAAAGACTAGACATTTATGTGTCTAATCAAATCACAGAATGAAGGAAGGATCCAAAAAAGGAACAAAAGAGAGAAAGAATGATACAAGATGCTTACTAGATAGCCTAGCAAGAGTTGAAATGTGTGACACCAAAAATCACCGTAAGTGTACCAACAACCCCTCTTTTGGTGAGTAATATTCTATGGATTACATACAAGGAAGTAAGTTTGTATGATCTATTGCATATGGATGCACTACCAACACTGAAATTCTAAGCATTGTTGCTTCACTAGGAGCACTAATGTCTATGGATGGCAGTCTAGGTAATCGCTTCTTAACACAAGCCCCATTAACTAACTACCAGAGTCTGCAGGTAGCAGTTAAGATAGTTGGTCAACAAATTATAGGAGTAATTATACATGGTAGATCTAGTATCAACTTGATGCCTAAATCAATGATGAAGATGCTAGGACTCTGAACATCTAAGGAGGCACAATTCACTACTACCATGGGAGAACAAAATAAGGTAAAGCTTATTGGAATACTCAAGAGGGTAGAGCTATGGAAGGATCTGGCTAAAGGTGGAAGGATCTGGATTTATCTTAGATTTTTCTGTACTATGACTCCTTTTGATGATTGGTGGCTTCTCCTTACGAGTAGGATGACTGTGTCTCAGACATGCAAAGATCATCCACGATTGGGGGTGAAAATATATGTGGGTACATGTCTAGGATATAATCAAGTAGTTATAGATGGAAGCTAGCTCGGATTATGCACAAAAGGGTGCCGCTAGCTCGATAGTAGAACCATATGATGAAGGAACCAACTCCTTAGAGCTAAGCAACCTATTTGAAGAAGCTTGCCTGTGGAGAAGGTATATGCAAAAACGCCTCCGTTTTATAATATCACTTGCATTAAGGCTCTCCAAATTGAAATCAAAGATGCGAGGGTGATAAGGCATGATGTATCTCTACAACACTTGCAACCATGAGGAAAGCATCAAACGCAAGCAAAACATGGGATTGATACATTGGGGAATGGAGGAAGGATAGAGTCACCATGGACAAAGAGGAATCCTTGTGGTTGACACCAATGACAAAACTAAAAAATGAATGATAGGATGGGAAGATTAGACAGCTAACAAAGATAAGGAAATTCAAGCTCAAACAACTAATGAAATGAAAGCCAACCCTATATGATGGAAGTCCTCGATCTCAGTCATCGGACCATGGGAAGCACAAGGAAGAATGGGTAGAGCAAGAAGTAGATAGAAATTGGGCGTGTAAGAGACTTCTCAATTTATAGACACTTGTAAGTATGGGAAAAAAAACTAGAACCTTACTCAAGTAGGGATGTGAGAAAATTGCAATACTGAGTCAAGGTGCAACTCACATAGCCACACTAAAAAATGAACCTTGACCTTTAGTAAATGTATTTAGGCTAAAGTTTTATCACACATAAAAGGAAGAAATACAATTTATGCATAGGCCAATCTTGAACAAGAAGTAGACATGCAAAATGAACCCGTCAATCTTCCTCTTCGAGTCCTCAAGTCTAGTTAGAGATTCTCATCACCCTACTTTTTTGATCCCTTAGGTTGTTTTGTCCATTCCGGGGTGGAAAAAACTTTGGAAGTGGGCACTATACATCCAGTTTGATGTCTCATGTTTCGATGTGATTCTGGTATTCGTCATTCTGATGCTTGGTGTCTTTGGTGCTTCTGACTATCAAGTGGTCAAGTAGATTGGAGCACATAATAACATCGCCTAAAGTGATTTTGGCTTTCCCATTCTCGAGATCCACAATACATCTTATCCAGAGTACACCCAAGTTTTGTTCTGCTCTTGAGTATGCAATTTAATTACAATTATTTCCATGCCTTGACATTTTCCATCACACTAACTCTTGTTGACCTTCATGCTGCCAACCATATGTCCCCATTTTCAATGCCTTTCTTGGAGCATGAATGCAAGATTTTTGTATGATTCTCCCATGGGAATTTGATAGTTTGAACTACTAGTCACGACTATCATGGTACACTTAGGATGTGTAATAAAGAAGAATTAGAGAAGTGTCATGGCAAGCAAAGGATATTGGAAGTATATTAAGGACTCTTCTCCAACCAAATAGATATACCCATGCACACATAATCATAGAGAGATAGGCATACATTGAGGGCACACATCATGAGGGCAGAAGCACCATACATCACTAATTCATAGAGTGTTATAACATTTGTTATAGATTCATGACATGTTAGGTACGTAGAGATACATGGAAAACAAAAGTGTGCACATGCATAGAGTTATCCAAGAGTTGTTAGGGAATGACAACCTTTGATAGTGGCTCAACTGTGTGAAACAGAGAACGAGGAAGACATATTAGAAATGCATAACCATAGCCTATGTGAGTAGAGGTTGGAGTAGCAAGTTTAGGTTTTTTGGAATAGAGGTTACACAGTAGCGAAGTGGAGAAGGTGAAGAACGTAAGACATAGACTAGTAGATGATTTTGAGGAGATCTTAGAGAGATTGTTAGTGGTGTGGAAGTCAAAGAAAACACACATCGGTGATGATTACTAAGTGTTAACTGAGAAGATCGAAAGCTAGACATGCTGGGGGCTTGGCATCTCATGAAGTAGAGAATGCTTAGAAGAGAGTGTGAAAGTTGAAGATTTGGGCATGAACACTAAAAAGAATAAGACAGCTGAGGGATCTAGATTCACATCATGGAAGTAGCAATGGTTACAGCTCTAAGCAGTCTGCATGCTAGATACAAGTGTGTCACTAGGGAACTAGAGGTTGGGGAATCAAAAGGTGGTGATCATGTGGAAGGCTAGCATTAGAGGATGGTTCCATGACCACGTGGTGTAGCCCAAGCGTGATCACCACCTCCTTTACTTATCAACTTGTGAAGATTTGAGGAGGATATGAAGATTGTGAGCAGTTGTGGTGAACAAATATGAGTGAAAAGCACATACATGCATGCACACACACACATAAGGCAAGATAACGATAGGAACAATGGAAGCTTTCAATTACAAAAGAACTTTCTTACAAAAGCTTCAATCTCTACCAAGCCAACCTCAACTAACTACTAAAAAGCTGACCTCAAGAATAAGCTCTCTAGATCTTTTTATAGTTTTTTTTACTAGTTTTGGCCTTTTCCAAACCTAGTGTCCGGCCTATTTAAAAATTAGGTTCCAAAGCTTATATGAGGGCTCAAACGGAATTAAACAATTATGAAAATTGATACATAGGTACTTCTAATATTCCTTAAGCTCGATGACTCCTTGTCTTGAACAAAATGGAGTTGCAAAAATGTGACATGATATTTACAATGGTTTGTAGTGATAAAAATCAATGTTTTTAAAGGGGTTTCTTCTAAAAATTTGATATATACTTCTAAAATGAAGGAAATAATTGAAGAACAATTTAGAAGATATGAAGAGGGATTTAAAGAAATAGAAATTAACATGAATGCATCTAAAAAATCAAAGTTTGGTATCGTTATGACCTTGATGCAAACTATAAATGCAATGTCTCATACTATTCAACTGATGGACATAAGCATTAAAGATGTAAAAAAGGAAATGGATTCTAAGATTTCATAATTGAAACATTAAATTGACTTGTGGACCAGGACCTACAAGTATTGAAATGTGACCATGAACATGAGGTAAAATTGCAATGCATATCTGCACAAAAAGAGTCATTTAATCTTAGAAGATCCATTCCTAGAGAGATAACTAGTAAATTAAATTGGGCTGAGAAGAGACAAATACAATGCTTTTGGTCCGCTCAGTATGGACATATGTTCTAGGATTGCTTGGCATATGAAAGTGCATGCAAACATAAACTAGTAAGTGAACATGAAGGCAAATTTTGTAAATATCAAGACCAATACCCTTTACATTTGAATGTAGGAAAAGGTGGGATGAAGGAATACTTCGAGGAGACCAAAACTAGATCAAACTCATTTCAAAACATATGGAAACCAAAAAGACTTGAGAATAATAAATCTGGTAAACAAACGAGGATGCTATCTATTCAGAATCAAGACAAACCTATTGAAGAAACCAAAAGTAGACAAATAAAGGTTGAAAAACAAAACATTGAGCAAATGTTAAAAGAACAAATGGAAATAAAAGAGAATCTGATAGAGAAATTCAAAAGAAATCAAAGAAAGCCCAAGATGCATATGTCTCATTTGATCCCAAATTTTTAACTAATGAGAAATTTTATGATCAAGAGAAAGTTACGAAACTTTTATAAGATTGTATAAGAAAAGAGAAAGACGAAACTCGAGAAGATATAAAATATGATAAACAAGTTAACGAAGTAGAGAAATAGTTGCTTGATGAGATTATTAAGCAAATCAAGGGAAATGCTAAGACGACTACAAAGCCTTCTAAGACTTTGAAAAGGAACAAGAGAAGTACAAATCTAACTTTTCAAGATATATTTACAAATATTGAAGGATGATTAAAGAAGAAGCATATCGAAAACATATGAGAATGATCAAGAGCTATTGAATGTTGATGATTGATGATGATGGTTGATGATGATAATGATGATTGATGAATGATTGACAATTGATGATTGATGATGATGATTGATGATGATGATTAATGATGATGATGAATGATGATGATGATTGATGATGAGGAATGATGATGATAATGATGATTGATGAATGATTGATGATTGATGATTGATGATTGAAGATGATGATTGATGATTATGAATGATGATGAATGATGATGCCATGATGATGGAGGATGTTGATGATATTGATGCTGATGCTAATGAAGAACAATAAATCAGGCAATTCAAGAAAGGTTGGATCCAACAACGATGAAAATGAACCAAATTACTCAGGTGAGATGTTTCCAATTTGAAGTCTATTTTCTTTGAAAGAACATATGTATTGCTTTTTTGTGTGTGATAAAGACATCTAAAGGTTAAGGAAAATCAAGTAGAGATCAAGATAGCAAACATTTATTATGGTTTTGTATGAAGTATGAAAGACAAGGAATGATATGAATAGAATCACTAAGCATACTCAAGACTTTTGGGAGTGAAAGCTTGGGAATGTTGATAGATAGAGAGGGAGAACACCTTATAGAACAAAGACTTTTTTAAAAACATAGATAGATAGATAGATAGATAGATAGATAGATAGATAGATAGATAGATAGATAGATAGATAGATAGATAGATAGATAGATAGATAGAAAGATAGATAGATAGATAGATAGATAGATAGATAGATAGATAGATAGATAGATACATAAATAGAAAGATAGATAGATAGATAGATAGATAGATAGATACATAGATGGATAGATAGATAGATAGATAGATAGATAGATAGATAGAAAGATAGATAGATAGAAAGATAGATAGACAAATAGATAGATAGATAGATAGATAGATAGATAGATAGATAGATAGATAGATAGATAGATAGATAGATAGATAGATAGATAGATAGATAGATAGATAGATAGATAGATAGATAGATAGATAGATAGAAGCAAAAATAGATAGATAGATAGATAGATAGATAGATAGATAGATAGATAGATAGATAGATAGATAGATAGATAGATAGATAGATAGATAGATAGATAGATAGATAGATAGATAGATAGATAGATAGATGGATAGATAGATAAGGAGAGAGTGAGATAGAGAGAGAGAGAGAAATGAAAATTAGGAGTGCTCGGATATGATACAAAATGGCTTGGCAGAGAGAGAGAGAGAGAGAGAGAGAGTTGACCAGATCTTGGAGACCCATGTTGTGGTCATGATTTGAAGCCAAAGCTTAATAATCAAGAATGGAACACCAATTTAAAGCTCTTCTAAAAGGTACGCTACAATTGAATGAAATCGATGAAAGTACTAACTTTGCAAGTTTCATTGTGAAGATGATGAGGAACTACGAAACAAAGTTAGATTTCATTTCATGTTATTTCATCTTGTGTGAACATATGTATTTCTTTCACTTTGTATTCAAGCTCATTCTGAGCTTGAGAGGGAGACTTGATGACATGGCATCTCACAATGTAAAAACAAAAACACGAACAAATGTAATAGAACTCCACCGCCGTGAGCGCGTATGCCGCCACTGTGCGAGCAATGTACAAAAATCTTTCTCTGTCTCTCTCTCCGTCTCCTTTTCTGAGAACTACGACGTCGTCCTGTAGCTATTGCGCACCTAACATCACATGGTCTCTAGGCATGGAGAACTCAAGCATAGCAATGAAGAGCAGAGCACGAATGAATGAGATTGGAAAGTTTTCTTCATGATGAAGAAACCACGCGAGATGTTGTTATAATGGAAAATTGAACAAACCAAAACAAGCCATATGAATATACATGATGCTACGGTGAAGTCCTAGGGATAGCTTTCATGGCATTATCTTTAAGGACTATTGGACTTGGCATAGGATAGGGGAACAAGACAAGGAGCAATGGCATCACTGTAATGGAGGTCGTTCAAGCACTGAATTGAAGCAGGAATCGAGCACTTCTTTAGAGATGGCTCTCACTCTCTCTTTGGGAGTAACAGGCCACTTGATCATAGAGGGGAATTATCAATGAAGTTTCAGCAGACTTTTTTTGCATTTGCAAAGTATTTACCCCATGAAGGATTACACAAATTAATCAAAGGCCTCATATGGGGGTCCAAATGAATGTTTTAGCTAGGCATTCTACATCATCATAGTTCGAGATATCTCTGTGACGAGGTCTTCTTCATGATCTCTAAGTGTCCATATTTAAATTTCTCTAAGTGTCCATTGACACGATTGTGGGTTTCCATGTATGATTGACACACTCTTGTGTATGTTGTTTGAAGAAGAAAAAGTAGAAGCCGTATTTGAGCACATTCAAAAACAGTATGAGAAGCCTATTAGTTTAGCGAGATATCACTTACTTGCATTGTTGCACTCTTGTGAATGACCAGTGGACCTCGTAAGGTGCATCTTTGAATATGCAAACTTATGGAAACTACTGTAAATGAGGAACTGTCTATTGAAAATAATTCCCTTGAATACTTTGCTTATTTAGAAGGCCATTTTCCAATGGTTTAAGGATTAGCTATTGATCGGTCTGAATGATTGAATTGGAAAGTTTTAGTTACCCAAGGTACTTAGATCCTTTTCCAATGCTTCTTCGATCCAATTCGGTTGAATGCAAACTATAAATGCAATTTATCATACTATTCAACTGATGGACATAAGCATTAAAGATGTAAAAAAGGAAATGGATTCTAAGATTTCATAATTGAAACATAAAATTGACTTGTGGACCAGGATCTACAAGTATTGAAATGTGACCATGAACATGAGGTAAAATTGCAATGCATATCTGCACAAAAAGAGTCATTTGATCTTAGAAGATCCATTCCTAGAGAGATAACTAGAAAATTAAATTGGGCTGAGAAGAAACCTATACAATGCTTTTGGTGCGATTAGTATGGACATATGTTCTGGGATTGCTTGGCATATGAAAGTGCATGCAAACATAAACTAGTAAGTGAACATGAAGGCAAAATTTGTAAATATCAAGATCAATACCCTTTACGTTTGAATGTAGGAAAGGGTGGGATGAAGGAATACTCCGAGGAGACCAAAACTAGATCAAAATCATTTCAAAAGATATGGACACCAAAAAGACTTGAGAATAATAAATCTGTTAAACAAACGAGAATGCTATCTATTCAGAATCAAGACAAACCTATTGAAGAAACCAAAAGTAGACAAATAAAGGTTGAAAAACAAAACATTGAGCAAATGTTAAAAGAACAAATGGAAATAAAAGAGAATCTGATAGAGAAATTCAAGAGAAATCAAAGAAAGCCCAAGATGCATATGTCTCATTTGATCCCAAACTTTTAACTAATGAGAAAATTTATGATCAAGAGAAAGTTATGAAACTTTTATAAGATTGAATAAGAAATGAGAAAGACGAAACTCGAGAAGATATAAAATATGATAAACAAGTTAACAAAGTAGAGACATAGTTGCTTGATGAGAATATTAAGCAAATCGAGGGAAATGCTAGGATGACTGCAAAGTCTTCTAAGACTTTGAAAAGGAACAAGAGAAGTAAAAATCTAACTTTTCAAGATGTATTTACAAATATTGAAGGATGATTAAAGAAGAAGCATATCGAAAACATATGAGAATGATCTAATTCTATTGAATGTTCATGATTGATGATGATGGTTGATGATGATAATGATCATTGATGAATGATTGACAATTGATGATTGATGATGATGATGATTAATGATGATGATGAATGAGGATGATGATTGATGATGATGAATGATGATGATGAATGATGATGATAATGATGATTGATGAACGATTGATGATTGATGATTGATGATTGATGATTGATGATTGATGATTGATGATTGAAGATGATGATTGATGATTGATGATGATGAATGATGATGAATGATGATGCCATGATGATGGAGGATGTTGATGATATTGATGTTGATGCTAATGAAGAACAATAAATCAGGCAATTGAAGAAAGGTTGGATCCAACAACGATGAAAATGAACCAAATTACTCAGGTGAGATGTTTCCAATTTGAAGTCTATTTTCTTTGAAAGAACATATGCATTGCATTTTTGTGTGTGATAAAGATATCTACAAGTTTAGGAAAATCAAGTAGAGATCAAGATAGCAAACATTTATTATGGTTTTGTATGAAGTATGAAAGACAAGGAATGATATGAATAGAATCAGTCAGCATACTCAAGACTTTTGGGAGTGAAAGCTTGGGAATGTGATGGCATACTCAAACTGACTGCATCTATATGTTGATAGATCGAGAGGGAGAACACCTTATAGAACAGAGAAATTTTTTTAAAAACATAGATAGATAGATAGATAGAAAGATAGATAGATAGATAGATAGATAGATAGATAGAAAGATAGATAGATACATAGATAGATAGATAGAGAGAGAGATAGATAGATAGATAGATAGATAGATAGATAGATAGATAGATAGATAGATAGATAGATAGATAGATAGATAGATAGATAGATAGATAGATAGATAGATAGATATATAGATAGATAGATAGATAGACACACAGACAGATAGATAGATAGATAGATAGATAGATAGATAGATAGATAGATAGATAGATAGATAGATAGATAGATAGATAGATAGATAGATAGATAGATAGATAGATAGATAGATAGATAGATAGATAGAAGCATAGATAGATAGATAGATAGATAGATAGATAGATAGATAGATAGATAGATAGATAGATAGATAGATAGATAGATAGATAGATAGATAGATAGATAGATAGATAGATAGATAGATAGATAGATAGATAGATAGATAGATAGATAGATAGATAGATGGATAGAGAGATAAGGAGAGAGTGAGATAGAGAGAGAGAGAGAGAAATGAAAATTAGCAGTGCTCGGATATGATACAAAATGGCTTGGGGGAGAGAGAGAGAGAGAGAGAGAGAGAGAGAGAGAGAGAGAGAGAGAGAGAGAGAGAGTGTTGACCAGATCTTGGAGACCCGTGTTGTGGTCATGATTTGAAGCCAAAGCTTAATAATCAAGAATGGAACACCAATTTAAAGCTCTTCTAAAAGGTACGCTACAATTGAATGAACTGGATGAAAGTACTAACTTTGCAAGTTTCATTGTGAAGATGATGAGGAACTACGAAACAAAGTTAGATTTCATTTCATGTTATTAATTCTTGTATGGACATATGTATTTCTTTAAGTTTGTTTTCAAGCTCATTTGGAGCTTGAGGGGGAGACTTGATGACATGGCTTCTCGCAATGTAAAAACAAAAACACGAACAAATGTAATAGAACTCCACCGCCGTGAGCGCGTATGCCGCCGCTGTGGGAGCAATGTACAGAAATCTTTCTCTATCTCTCTCTCCATCTCCTTTTCTGAGAACTGCGACGTCGTCCTGTAGCTGTTGCACACCTAACATGACATGGTCTCTAGGCATGGAGAACTCAAGCATAGCAATGAAGAGCACGAATGAATGAGATTGGAAAGTTTTCTTCATGATGAAAAAACCACGCCAGATGTTGTTATAATGGAAAATTGAACAAACCAAAACAAGCCATATGAAGATACATGATGCTACGGTGAAGTGCTAGGGATAGCTTTCATGGCATTATCTTTGAGGACTGTTGGAATTGGCATAGGATAGGGGAACAAGACAAGGAGCAATGGCATCACTGTAATGGAGGTCGTTCAAGCACTGAATTGAAGTAGGAATCGAGCACTTCTTTAGAGATGGCTTTCACTCTCTCTTTGGGAGTAACAGGCCACTCGATCATAGAGCGGAATTATTAATGAAGTTTCAGCATTTGCAAAGTATTTACCTCATGAACGATTACAAAAATTAATCGAAGGCCTCATATGGGGGTCCAAATGAATGTTTTAGCTAGGCATTCTACATCATCATAGCTCGAGATATATGTGTGACGAGGTCTTCTTGATGATCTCTAAGTGTCCATATTTAAATTTCTCTAAGTGTCCATTGAAACGATTGTGGGTTTCCATGTATGATTGACACACTCGTGTGTATGTTGTTTAAAGAACAAAAAGTAGAAGCAATATTTGAGCACATTCAAAAACAGTATGAGAAGCCTATTAGTTTAGCGAGATATCACTTACTTGCATTGTTGCACTCTGGTGAATGACTTGTGGACCTCATAAGGTGCATCTTTGAATATGCAAACTAATGGAAACTACTGTAAATGAGGAACTGTCTATTGAAAATAATTCCCTTGAATACTTTGCTTATTTAGAAGGCCATTTTCCAATGGTTTAAGGATTAGCTATTGATCGATCTGAATGATTGAATTGGAAAGTTTTTGTTACCCAAGGTACTTAGATCCTTTTCCAATGCTTCTTCGATCCAATTAGGTTGAATGCAAACTATAAATGCAATATCTCATACTATTCAACTGATGGACATAAGCATTAAAGATGTAAAAAAGGAAATGGATTCTAAGATTTTATAATTGAAACATAAAATTGACTTGTGGACCAAGATCTACAAGTATTGAAATTGACAATGAACATGAGGTAAAATTGCAATGCATATCTGCACAAAAAGAGTCATTCGATCTTAGAAGATCCATTCCTAATCTACAAAATTAAATTGGGCTGAGAAGAAACATATACAATGCTTTTGGTGTGATCAGTATGGACATATGTTCTGGGATTGCTTGGCATATGAAAGTGCATGCAAACATAAACTAGTAAGTGAACATGAAGGCAAAATTTGTAAATATCAAGATGAATACCCTTTACATTTGAATGTAGGAAAAGGTGGGATGAAGGAATACTTCGAGGAGACCAAAACTAGATCAAACTCATTTCAAAAGATATGGAAACCAAAAAGACTTGAGAATAATAAATGTGGTAAACAAAGGTGAATGCTATCTATTCAGAATCAAGACAAACCTATTGAAGAAACCAAAAGTAGACAAATAAAGGTTGAAAAACAAAACATTGAGCAAATGTTAAAAGAAGAAATGGAAATAAAAGAGAATCTGATAGATAAATTCAAGAGAAATCAAAGAAAGCCCAAGATGCATATGTCTCATTTGATCCCAAACTTTTAACTAATGAGAAAAATTTTATGATCAAGAGAAAGTTACGAAACTTTATAAGATTGAATAAGAAAAGAGAAAGATGAAACTTGAGAAGATATAAAATATGATAAACAAGTTAACGAAGTAGAGAAATAGTTGCTTGATGAGATTATTAAGCAAATCGAGGGATATGCTAGGACGACTGCAAAGCCTTCTAAGACTTTGAAAAGGAACAAGAGAAGTAAAAATCTAACTTTTCAAGATATATTTACAAATATTGAAGAATGATTAAAGAAGAAGCATATTGAAAACATATGAGAAAGTTCAAGAGCTATTGAATGTTGATGATTGATGATGATGGTTGATGATGATAATGATGATTGATGAATGATTGACAATTGATGATTGATGATGATGATTGATGATGATGATGAATGATGATGATGAATGATGATGATGATTGATGATGATGAATGATGATGATGAATGATGATGATGAATGATGATGATGAATGATGATGATGAATGATGATGATAATGATGATTAATGAACGCTTGATGATTGATGATTGATGATTGATGATTGATGACTGATGATTGACGATGATGATTGATGATGATGAATGATGATGCCATGATGATGGAGGATGTTGATGATATTGATGCTTATGCTAATGAAGAACAATAAATCAGGCAATTGAAGAAAGGTTGGATCGAACAACGATGAAAATGAACCAAATTACTCAGGTGAGATGTTTCCAATTTGAAATCTATTTTCTTTGAAAGAACATATGCATTGCATTTCTGTGTGTGATAAAGATATCTACAAGTTTAGGAAAATCAAGTAGAGATCAAGATAGCAAACATTTATGTTGGTTTTGTATGAAGTATGAAAGAGAAGGAATGATATGAATAGAATCAGTAAGCATACTCAAGATTTTTGGGAGTGAAAGCTTGGGAATGTGATGGCATACTCAAACTGACTGCATGTATATGTTGATAGATAGAGAGGGAGAACACCTTATAGAATAGAGAGACTTTTTTAAAAACATAGATAGAAAGATAGATAGATAGAAAGATAGATAGATAGATAGATAGATAGATAGATAGATAGATAGATAGATAGATAGATAGATAGATAGATAGATAGATAGATAGATACATAGATAGATAGATAGATAGATAGATAGATAGATAGATAGATAGATAGATAGATAGATAGAAAGATAGATAGATAGAAAGATAGATAGATAGATAGATAGATAGACAGATAGATAGATAGATAGATAGATAGATAGATAGATAGATAGATAGATAGATAGATAGATAGATAGATAGATAGATAGATAGATAGATAGATAGATAGATAGATAGATAGATAGAAGCATAGATAGATAGATAGATAGATAGATAGATAGATAGATAGATAGATAGATAGATAGATAGATAGATAGATAGATAGATAGATAGATAGATGGATAGATAGATAGATAGATAGATAGATAGATAGATAGGGAGAGAGTGAGATAGAGAGAGAGAGAGAAATGAAAATTAGCAGTGCTCGGATATGATACAAAATGGCTTGGGGAGAGAGAGAGAGAGAGAGAGAGAGAGAGAGAGTTGACCAGATCTTGGAGACCCATGTTGTGGTCATGATTTGAAGCCAAAGCTTAATAATCAAGAATGGAACACCAATTTAAAGCTCTTCTAAAAGGTACGCTACAATTGAATGAAATGATGAAAGTACTAACTTTGCAAGTTTCATTGTGAAGATGATGAGGAACTAGGAAGTGTTATTTCATCTTGTATGGACATATGTATTTCTTTCAGTTTGTATTCAAGCTCATTCTGAGCTTGAGGGGGAGACTTGATGACATTGCATCTCACAATGTAAAAACAAAAACACGAACAAATGTAATAGAACTCCACCACCGTGAGCGCGTATGCCGCCGCTGTGCGAGCAATGTACATAAATCTTTCTCTGTCTCTCTCTCCGTCTCCTTTTCTGAGAACTGCGACGTCGTCCTGTAGCTGTTACGCACCTAACATCACATGGTCTCTAGGCATGGAGAACTCAAGCATAGCAATGAAGAGCAGAGCACGAATGAATGAGATTGGAAATTTTTCTTCATGATGAAAAAACCACGCCAGATGTTGTTATAATGGAAAATTGAACAAACCAAAACAAGCCATATGAAGATACATAATGCTACGATGAAGTGCTAGGGATAGCTTTCATGGCATGATCTTTGAGGACTGTTGGACTTGGCATAGGATAGGGGAACAAGACAAGGAGCAATGGCATCACTGTAATGGAGGTCGTTCAAGCACTGAATTGAAGGAGGAATCGAGCACCTCTTTAGAGATGGCTCTCACTCTCTCTTTGGGAGTAATAGGCCACTCGATCATAGAGGGGAATTATCAATGAAGTTTCAGCAGACTTTTCTTGCATTTGCAAAGTATTTATCTCATGAAGGATTACAAAAATTAATCAAAGGCCTCATATGGGGGTCCAAATGAATGTTTTAGCTAGGCATTCTACATCATCATGGTTCGAGATATCTCTGTGACGAGGTCTTCTTGATGATCTCTAAGTGTCCATATTTAAATTTCTCTAAGTGTCCATTGAAACGATTGTGGGTTTCCATGTATGATTGACGCACTCTTGTGTATGTTGTTTGAAGAAGAAAAAGTAGAAGCAATATTTGAGCACATTCAAAAAAAGTATGAGAAGCCTATTAGTTTAGCGAGATATCACTTACTTGCATTGTTGCACTCTTGTGAATGACCTGTGGACCTCGTAAGGTGCATCTTTGAATATGCAAACTTATGGAAACTACTGTAAATGAGGAACTGTCTATTGAAAATAATTCCCTTGAATACTTTGCTTATTTAGAAGGCCATTTTCCAATGGTTTAAGGATTAGCTATTGATCGGTCTGAATGATTGAATTGAAAAGGATTACCTCGCTTATAGCAGTGTGACTGCTTGTCAATATTTTTTTTTTAATACAACAGGAATTGAAATCACACTCACACACCCATGATATGGTACATAGAACTTAGAATACACTCTTAAGAGCTGAAGCATCCAGCCTTGGGCAGGACTTGAACCCTAGCCATCTGCCAACTATGAGTACAAGGCACTACCCCTAAACCACGGCCGCTCGATAACTACTTGTCAATCTTGTAAATTTGCATCTTTAATCATTGCGCAGAAATACCATTTTTCTTTGCGAGTAAAATGTCGTGATAATTTGTGTGGGTTTACGGATTTAGGGTTGATTTCTTATATTAAAATCTCAAGTAGGCCGAACAGGCTCTAAAACTATGAGGAGGAGTATCACTTCAAGGAGAAACAAAATAAGAATTATATATGAATACCTTTATTTCAAGTTTCTCTCAACATTGAACTCGACGCAAACGTGAATCTCATCTTAAGGTAAAAAGACATCCGCATCCATTCAATTACTAAACTATTCCTTGTTGTGGTCAAAAGTGAAGTTTTATTTATGGGTTTCTATTGGCTCCAACTTTTTAGAAGAATTAATATATCCAATATGAATATGAACGGAAGGATCACATATTTAAAGACCATATGATTCGATGTTTCCTTACACTAATTAAGCCTTTAGCGAGCTGTTGATCTTACGGTACATTTTTAGACTTTATAATAAAGCAAGTGGGTGTGCACTTGCAATACTCATTGGGAAGATAAATGAATACAAGGCATTAATAATAATAATAATAATAATAATAATAATAATAATAATAACAATACCCTTACATGATCATTAACTTAGTCTAAAATCTTCACTATTGTGCCCTCTCAAGTCGTGCTATAGAAGATTCTCCATCAGAACGATTCCCCTCTCATGTATTCATGGCGCAAGAAGGGAAATTAAGTCATCTAAGGTTCTCTTTCTCCTTACTTCAACTATTTTTTTTTTCCTCAATGAAATTTCAAAGGAGAATCCAAGTCAAGCTCTTTGTTATCCTTTCACCCTCCTTGCTAAGAAACCCGGGACAACATATGCAGAGAGAGTACAGAAACAAAATCTCACAAATGCATAAACAGAATAGATAGAGACAAGAGACTAAACACAAGATTGGGTACAATCTCCCACACATACTCTGATGTACGAGTCTATCAGAGTATGTGTATTTATATGTATTTCTCATTACGTCCTGAATAATGTATACATGAGGGTGGTGCTTCGAAAAGAATTAATTTATGAAAATCTACTTTAATTACAAAATCATTGCTTTTTAAGCGATCTACTATTTTTACAAAAATGTCACTTTCTAAAGCGATCTATCGTTTTTACAAAAAATATCTAAAATACTATCTTTTAAATATCTTCAAAAATATATGAATGAGTCGATCGTGTCTTCACATCCTCATGCATCTTCACTTGCTTAATCAAAACACAATCACATTAAAAATCTCAAGACATTTAAATCCATATAACATTCCATTATTCCATAAAGTATAACACGCCTCCCAGTTGACGAGCAACTGACCTCAGTTGATGAAAATAAAATGGACATGGATGGCAAGTCACATGTCCCATCATTGAACAAATATAAGCATGTTCCATGTAAAAATACATGCATGGTAATGGAAAACTAGAATTTAATGTAATTGTGAATTGTATGCAAAAATCAAGTGATCATAATGTGGAATTACTGATGTCTTATGAATCCATTGAGATTGTTCATGTGAGTGGTTTTTGTATTTAACCAAATACATATGACATTGCTTACTAGTGCATGTAGTAGTAACATTGTAATCAAGTATTTTCTCTAGAACTAAAATTTCAGCATCCTGTTCAAGTAGAGGAGAATCATCTAAAATAGGAGTGAGTAGTAACATTCCTTTCAAAGATTTCAATAAAGTGATATCAAAAGAATTATGTATATTCCAATGAGAAGGTGTGTCTAGTCTAAAAGCATTCTCATTAATTTTTTGAATAAATTATACCGAAAAGTTCCAATAGACATTTGTTCCCATGGTCCATTAGGTATGGGAAGTGGCATTAATAATCCAAATGGTTTACTAGGATGCATTTTCACATGTTGACACATAAGGGAGTGGGAAACATATTGTGCAATATATTTTTCCATATTTGGCCAAAAGAAAAATTCTTTACACATAGGATTAGTACTTTGTATGTCCCTATGACCATATATGGTGGTTCATGCATCTCTTTCATAAAACATTCTTTAAAACCTTGTGTGATGCGTAACTTGTGTTGTAAATATAAGAATCCATTATGAAAAGTGCAATGGTCCTCACTAAATGTTGTCGAAGTATTTAAAAACATTCCATGTTGGTGAAAAATACAAATCATATGCATAAGTAGGAATCATGTAATGAAACGAATGAATATGAACAACATAAATATTATTGATTGAAAAAATATTTGTTTGTGGGGATGGGAAACGACTTAGGGTATCAACTACAACATTAGCTTTGTGAGGTTGATATTGAGTCATAGGCTGAAAATTTTGTATGAATGAAGCCCATTTAATGTGTCTATCTAAAATCAATGGTTGAATTATTAAATGCTTAATAGCCTATTGATCTATTTTGATTAGAACTTCACAACCCATAACATAATGTTTCCAAATCTTTAAAGCATGCAGAAGAGCTATACCTAAACCACTAGCATCTATAACTCCATGGAAAGGTTGTGCAAAATCTGGTAAATGCAAAACACGTGCATGACAAAGTGCATGTTTGAGTTTTTCAAAAGATTGTTGTTGTGCTAATCCCCATGCAAATTTAAACTTTTTTCTTCAATAATAGTGTGAGTGGAAGTGCTAAATAGGAAAATCCTTTGACAAAATTTCTATAAAAACTAGCTAATGCTAGAAAAGAGCAGACATCATTCACGGATTGAGGAACATGCCATTCTTCAATTACTTCAATTTTCTTTGGATCTACATGAATGCCTTGACTAGAAACAATATATCCTAAGTACTCTCATTCTTTTGGAAGAAAGAACTCTTCCGAAGCTTGGCATAAAGTTTTTTTTTGCATAACAAATTAAAGAATATTGCTAATTGAATTTCATGGTCATCATCATTCTCACTATGAAGAAGTATATCATCAAAGAAAACAAGAACAAAAGCTTGGTGATGAAAAATGTTATTTATCATACGTGCAAATGTAGCACATGCATTAGTAAGTCCAAAAGACATTACCATCAACATGACCAGTCTAAGTTCTTAAGGCAGACTTATAAATGTTATTTTGTGTCATTTGTATCTCATGATAAGTTGATTTAAGATCAATTTTTCTAAAGACATGTGTTCAATGAAGTTTATCTAGCAAATCATCTATCCTAGGAATAGGATATCTATTTTAATTGTGATCTTATTGAGCGCTCTATAGTCAATGCACATCCTATAAGTCTTGTTCTTCTTCTCTACTAAAAGAATAGGTGCTCTAAAGGGAGAAGAACAAGGCCTTATAAGTCCTTTGTGGAGTAGATCCTTAACTTGATTAGCTATTTCTTTTTTATGTAAAGGTCCAAGCCTATAAGGTGCTTTACGAGGAGGAGAACTACTAGGAATTAAGTCTATTCTATAGTCAAGAGATCCCCTAGAAGGTGGTAGTGTAGAAGGAAAATCAACCACAAAAAAAAAAAAATCCTTGTAACAAGCCATAAATGATTTATGTGCATTAGGAAGTGTATGTGTGTAATCAACTACGTTATTGACAAAAACAATACATGATTTGTAGCCTTTCCTAAATGCCTATTCTACTTGAGTATGAATAATTTATGGAAATGGTTGAAAGTCATGCATTGTAGACAAAGATATGTCTTGAATGTTAAACTTAAAACTCATTATGCTTGATAGTGAATGCATGGATTATAATGATGATGAAAAGGCATACCCATTATAACATCATATGATTGCAGAGAAGCAATTAAAATGTGTTTTTATCTATATATGTACCTATAAAAATATGAATGTTATGCACTTAACTTGTAACATTATATCTAGTTCCTTGTAATGCAGACTTAGCTTTATACATAGAAGGAAGTGGATGTAACTGAAGATCTTGCACTAGTGTATAATTAATAAATTTATGTGAACTACCATCATCATGTAAAATATTAACAACTTTACCATTGATAGTACCTTGCATGCAAAGTCAAGAATGAATAGAAATTTTGTTACCCAAGGTACTTAGATCCTTTTCCAATGCTTCTTCGATCCAATTAGGTTGAATGCCTTCATGAACCACCTCCATGTTTGTAGTATGACCAGACTTACCACACTGTGAGCAAGTGATACAAGGCCTCTTTTGTTGAGCATCCATCATTGTAGTTTGAAGGGTTCGAGGTTTGATAGGGTGTAAGGGGGTTGTCTTGTGGGCTAATGAGAAATCGGATTGAGGAGGGTGTTGAAAAGTAGGAGGGCATTGAAAAGTAGGAGAAGAAAAAGTAGTGAAAGTTTTCTTGAAAGGAAAATTTGGCTTGATTGGTTGTTTTCATTAACACATTTGTTGTAAGCAAATGGACTTGATGATGGACTGAAACTCCTTCTCAGCATCATGTGCAAAATAAATAGCTTCATAGAAGGTCATGGGACATAGTGTGTGGAGCTTGGCTTGGATTCCCATCTTCATACTTTCGTTGCAAGGTATCTTAAGGAATCATTTCAAGTGAACGAATAAGTAGTAGTCATTGCCAAAATCATTCAGTGTAGGTAGACATAGTATCTCCATCTTTCCATCCAAATGTTGTCCATGATCGATGAGCATGTAAGTAGAACTAAGGAGGAATGAAGGACTCCTTGATCTTTTCTTGAAATGTAATCCATGTGATGGGGCAATCGGTGTGATGCTACAAAACATTCCACGGTAACTCGGCATTACCCACCAAATAATTAGTAATAAATTTCACTTTTTCAATTTCAAAATATGATTTGTTAGAATAAAAATCATCAAATTGGGATAGCCATGAAACAACAAATTGGCCATCCTTTCGCTTATTGAATCGCAAAAATTGAAATTTTTTGGCTCCAATTATGAACATGACCTCAAAACAAGGTATGAATGATGACCACCTCTTCTATATTGGCTCAGGTTGTTCAAACCATGTAGCTGGCAATATAGCTCTCCTTTTTTATCTTGAAGAGCCCAAGGGAAAGCACCAAGTGTAGACAGATGATGATACCAAGCATTCAGTTATCAAGGTAGGAAATGTCAAAACTTCTAATGGGAATAAGAATCTCTTGAGCAGAGTTCTTTATGTACCTACTATCACAAAGAATTTAATGAGTGTTGAATAGATAGTGGAAACGGGTTTGCAGGTTAGGTTCAATAAATTTGGAGCCTTTGTGGAGCACCCCCATGATGGATTCAAGAGAATTGCAAAAGGAGAGAGAACAGGTAGATTGTTTACATTTGAGCTTGAGGAAACTAGAAACATTGCACTTCATAATTATAAGGATCAAACCTTGTCTGAGTTAGAGATATGGCACAAAAGACTAGGACATATTGGTGAGAGAACATTGAAGCAGATATGTAGAGATCAATGTGTACTTGGGATACCTAATATATCCAAGCAACATGTGATCTATAAATGTGGTCCATATCAGTTTGCTAAATCACACAGGTTACCCTTTACAAAGAAAGGCTATATGCATGAGGATTACTTGGAACTTGTCCACACAGATGTGTGGGGACCAAGTAAGGACCCTTTAATTTCAAGCTCAAGGTATACTATGTGTCATTTATTGATGATTTGAGTAGGTGGACTACCTTGTATTTCATGAAACATAAGGGTGAAATATTCGGTTGTTTCAAAAAGTATCCTGCACTTGTGGAAAATTAAAGAGGAAAAAGTTTAAAGAGGATAAGGTGAGATGGAGGAGGTGAGTACTTCTCCAATGAGTTTGATACATTTTTGCAAGATAGAGGTATCAAGAGAGAGATTACAATTAGATATACTCTTGAGCAAAATGGAGTAGAAGAGAGGAGGAACAGATTGATTGTGGAAGCAGCTAGATGTATGCTAAATGAAAAGAAATCACCTAATTACTTATGGGTAGAGGTTGTGTCTAATTCCACTTATCTTATTAATAGGTTACCTTCTAAGTCCATTGATGGGATGACTCCCTATGAGGCATGGAATGGTAGGAGACCATCACTTGAACATTGCATAATATTTGGTTGTGTTGCTTATGTGCATGTTCCATCTCAAAGGAGAGGTAAGTTAGACCCTAAGGTGGAGAAATGCATCTTCATAGGGTATGATATAAATCAAAAGGGATACAAGTTTTATAATGCATCCAACAATGGTCAATAGAGATTTTTTGTTCAAAGAGAATGACTCTTGGTTTGAAAGTGAATGCAGAAAGGTCAAATTGCCATATGACTTGGAAGAAGAATTTCCAAGCCTCAACAAGAAGGAGCCAAGCACAATTGAAGACATCAATTTAGATGATGAGCACACTATCAACTTGGAAGAGTTTAGACTATGGAAATAAAAAGGCAAGGTCAAGATGAAGAGGTTGGAGGACATACCTGAGTCATCCAAACAAGCCTTAAGGAGATCACAAAGAGAAAGCAAGAAGCCAATCAGACTAAGTCGTTGCACAAACTAAGAGTCCAAGTCGTTGCACAAACTAAGAGTCCAAGTGCACACTTCCAAAAGGGTCACAAACAAACAAGACAACCAGTATGATTAGATCTCTCTAGTCGGAGTCTTCTATAGACACGTAGCGAGCTAAATTTCAGCCAAGCTTGAACTTTGATTTGACATGCTTCATCAGGAATCCACATCAGCCTATATCCCCATGACACATAAACACATATTCCCATCCGAGCATCATGCTCTCTCGCCTCTCTTCTGTCGCCCCTCGAGAGAGGAATTTCCTTTTCTTCTTTTTTTTCTTTATTTATTTATTTATGCACGATGCACAACACTAGCCCTATGCGAAACCGATGTCAGCTTGTGGCTTTGACCACCCGGCCAAAGTGACTCCACCTGCCTATCGGCCCACATAGGCGCATAGCCACATATAGGTCGGGCCTACAGTGAAACTAGTGTCAGCTCGTGGTCTCGATTACTCGATCAAGGTCATTCCACCCACCTACTAGCCCACTGTAGCACACCAACAACACACACATATACATGATTATTTCTTTCTTTTTCTTTTTTTTTTTCAATTACAAAGTCTTGAGAATTAGGAGACAGAAGAAAGGGCTTTGTTTCCCAACCATCCCAACACATCACATACATATATATAACCCCCCATGTATCCTGATGAAACATATCACCTCTCTGTCGCTACTCGAGCTAAAATCTAGCCACTACACTATATGGTCAACTCTTTCCCTTAAGACCCGCACATACTAACCATCTCATCAATTTGCAACCTCAAAAAGTGTCACTTGGTCTCCTATGTTTGCAACACAACTCGGTCTATCTATCCGCACACCTCATACTCGCAATTCTAATGAAGTCAACCCTAGTCAGAGCTAAGCTATCCTTGGCATACCTAGTCAAACACATACTACCATGAACCCACTTTTATTTTTATCTCTCAAGTTTTTCACTCAATCGTTTCCAATTCTTAAGCTTTTCACTCCCTATATAAACTCTCCCCTCCACTTGTATTCGTTCCCGATTTTTCTATTTCTCCCTCTTCTTCTACTTTTTTTTCACTAACTCTCATCTCTTCGACTCACATTTGACCACCTCAATCATCACCTCATTTTTTTCTGCTTCCTACATCGTTTCCATCAGCTTCCTCATTCATTTCTCCCAACAAACAAGGCATTTGCTTGCAAACACTAGATAGGATCCCACCCCTTTCAAGCTTCATCTCCCTCTTGTTCAAAAACCACCCCTTGCCCTAAATTCTCCTCAAATCCACCTCGTTCCAAACCTCTCCAAAACCACCCCTAACCCAAAATCCTCACCTTATAAGACTCTCATATCCGTGCCTTACAAATTCAACCTATCCTCCTCTAGTGCTGCAACGCCAACATGCCACCGAGGAAAAGACACACTCATCAATTTATTATCAATATCCTTCATCCTCTCTTTAATCACACTCGACATTCTAACATTCGTGTCACTTCACCTTTCCAACTTATGATCCCCTACAAATGCTCGTCTTCTTCAAAATGGTCGCCTTCTTCAAAACACGGGTTCATACGACACAACCACATACTTCCCAATGTCTTCTTTTCTAATTCGCTAGCCACATCATCTAGATCATGAAATTTTTGCTCACATTTTGCTACACCCTTACATTCTCTCTCTATCTCCTCGTAGACAACATTCACCCGTTTTACAAATTTATCTTCTTTCATGATATGTTGATATGTTGTGAAAGTGTCTCTTCCATCAATTTCTTTGTCACTTTTTCTCACACATTTATGCTCCCTGTGGTTTATTTCTTGAGCATGAGTCTTGGAATTTCCTTTTCTTTTCTCTCTTCCATCACCTATTATGTTCTTGCAACCTTTCCTAGAGTCTCTAGTTTCACTGTTTGTGAGGGTCCTCTTCATCATTGGTGTTGTCGTGCTTGCCTTGCTACTCTCTACTTTTGTGGTGGTTTTCTTTTCTGTCTCGATTCCATCCCCCTTTCCTTTTTGCCTCCCACACACTCGATCTCCATTGACTTCTTCTCTAGATCTTGATTCTTTCTTAACCCTACATTCCTTCGACTCAACATGTCGAGAACCCAATCTCTCTTCTTTTCCTTTTGATGTGAGTTTGCCTATTTTTGTCTTCTCCAAGGTTTCCACCCATCAATACTTCAATTTTCCTTTCTAATTCTCCACGTTTTTCCATTTCATTCACTATTTTCTCTCTTTGGATTTTTCGATCAATTTTCCACCTCTTGATCAACTCTTGAAGTCCCTCATTCTCCTTCACTAATTGATCTATCCTTTTATTTTCCCTATCCTTTATATCTTCTGCTTCTTTGAAGCACTCATATGTCGCTCTCTCTATCTCCTTCACTTTCTCTTCTTGTTGTATCTTACTCTTCTTTTCTTGTGCCAACTCGCTTTCTAGGTGGGAAACCACATCTCTTAACTTCTCCTCGTCATGTTCTAATTGTTGGACTTTGCATTGTAACCCTCCATGTTCTTGAGAGTCACATTCCACTACATCAACAATTTTAGGCAATAAAATTACATCATTCTTGTGCCGATCTCTCTCCCTTGCAAGTATGGGTTCGGGCCTCTTACGCATGTCATCTCCACACATTCCTCCTTCGGATCTAATTATTTGAGCTCGAGGTACCACTCCTACCTCAGGAACATCCTGGTTAACGGTAATCTTTCTTCGTGGCTTTGATTTCACTTTGGATCTACACTCCTTAGGAAATCCAACTCTCATAAAGTTTCAACTAAGACAAGGGCTTGCGGATACATCACCATTAGTGGATTCTGACACATTTGTAGTTTTTTCATCCTTTAGATGTTCCCTTATCCTATCATATCTATTCATAAGGGCATGAGTCCTCGATCCTTGTAAACTTGGGCATTCTCTAGCCATATGTCCCCTTTGATGGCAAGTTCAACATACTAATCCCCTTGAGTCAAATAAATGCACTCAAAACCTTCAGACCCACGGTAATGCTCACTTAAAAATGCCCTCTCTCAGTCTACAGCCAAGAACTCCAGCTTCCATTTGATGACTGCCCTGAATGGAACCGTTATGTGGCTGAAATCTCCTTGGTCTCTTGTTGCACACCTCTTCCACCAAAACCACCACCCTTGATAATGCAGTCTCTAGATTTCAATTGTTCGCTCCCAGTCTTGTGGAGAGAGAGATTCCCTAGTTCCCTTCCTTGATCTGCTGTTGAGCCACCAAAAGCCCCCTTGGGAGTGGCTCCTTCTGCTCTCGATCCCCCAAAAACAACCCGCTCTCCTCAACACCCTTCCTCGATCTGCTACCAGCGTCCTCGTACTTGTAGAGACACAAAAAACAAAAAATGAGAGAGAGAGAGCGGTCCTTTTCAGGGCCTCATTATTAATTGTCTTGATGTTCTTGTAGGGATTTAGATTGTAGAGATTCAGATGATTGGTGAAATTATGCACTAAACAAAAAACTGCCTTCAAAAATCCAAAACATTATATTCTACTGGGAGTCACTTGGAATGTTGAGAACAGATACAACAGCCCTTTTGATGGCAAGATAAGAGCAATGCCTTTCTTCAACGAGATGCAATTGTAGTATCTCCAAGCTCTACTTTTACGTCACTCAGAGCCTCCCATGAAACGCCACTTTTAATGTTGGACTCTTTTCCTTCTGATGATGGTACAGACTACAAGGATGTATGCACATAACGTTCTTGGGGAGGTATTAAACCTGACAATAATTGCTCCAATTTACTTGCAATAGCCTGCATTGTGGGCCTTTCACCCCTTTCAAAAGCAGTATGGTCCATAGCTATCTCTGTAACCTGTGCATAGACTTCAGCTACATAATTTGTCCCCATTCGTGGATCTATGATAGCATGAATACCCTTCCTTACTATCCTTGGCTTGACCCATCCAACAAGATTGTATTATTCAAGGCGTTTATGGCCGATGGAGAGCTTCTCTATGTCACCATATTCGATCGAATTTATCGTTGCTGAGCAACATCTCTCCTTGCAAGACACCTGGAATCAACATGTGATCTACAAAATGCAATACATCAGTGCACAAAAAACAATAATTTTATGAGCTAACACTCAACCTCTTGGCTATGAAGATCCAAGCAAGGTAAATCATCTATGAAAATTAAAGAAAGCTCTTTATGCTTTGAAGCAAGCACGTGGTGCATGGAACCATAGGCTATCAACCTATCTTCAAGACCAAGGATTCATGATGAGCAAGGCAGATCTTTTTCTGTTTATCATAAGGAGTAACTCAAATGTGATATATTTATGTGTATATGTGGATGACATAATCCTTACAGGTAGTGATGCCAATGGCATCAAACGAATCAAAAACCAATTGATGCAGGAGTTTAAGATCCGTGACCTGGGGTTTCTGAAATATTTTCTTGGACTTGAGTTGTTATACACTAACTCTGGAATCTACATCACTCAAAGGAAATATATAGAGGACATGTTGAAGAAGTTTCACTTGGAGGATGCAAAAGTAGCTAGCACCCCTATGGAGGTAAATCATAAATTGAGTGCTCATGAAGGCGATTTGCTCAAAGACACTGTAGGTTATCAAAGCATAGTTGGGAGTCTAAACTATGCAACACTAGCAAGGATTGACATATGTTATGGAGTAAGGGTTCTAAGCCAACTCATGCATAAACCTAGAACACCTCACTTGGAAGCTGCTAAAAGAATTTTGAAGTACCTCAAAGGTACTCATAATCAAGGTCTTTACTTCCCATACACATCAGATTTGGACATGAAGTTGTAATGAGATGCAGATTGGGCAGGATATAAGGATGATAGAAGAAGTACTTCTGGCTATTTATCTTTTGCAGGTGATAAAACCATCTCATGGTCTTTTAAGAAGCAACCAAATGTTGCTCCATCTTCAACAGAGGCAGAATACAGGGGATTAACACTAGGTTTTCCTTGGGAGTTTGAATCCTTACCAAGATACTTTTCTTGAATAATCAACATAGATACCATATCAATAGAATTTGGAATATTTTCCCTAGTTTGTATAAAAGTTCTAAATTGATTATATGCAGCTCCTAAACCACAAAGGCACACTTCCACCTTATCATCATCATCATCTATGTTCATGCCAATAGATGCAAGTGACTCACATATGTTGTTGATTTTTAGGGTGTAGTCACTTATCGACATGCCCTTCTTCTCCAATGTATATAGCTCATTCCTGAGTTGCAATTTCCATGCCTTTATATTGGTCGCATACAATGTGACCAAACTATTCCAAGCCTCTTTCGGAGTCTTGGCATCTTTTATGTGTCCAATCATGCTATCCTCTATGCTAACAGATAGCCAATACATTACCTTTCGTGCTCCTTGATTCCATTCTTCATACACTCTTAACTGGTCTACAGTCTGATTCCTCTCTAATAACTGTAGAGCGTTTTCCTTCTCTCCTTCAATGTACTTCCAGTAGCCTTTTCCCATCAGGAAATTCATCATTCTGAATCTCCAAGCATGGAAGTTGTTCTTGTCCAGCTTATTGCTCATAAACTGACTCATTACAGTTGTATTTTCCATTTCTGCAGCTATTCACAACACTGCAAAACACTACAAGCAGCATTTTTGCTTGAACACTTTTGAACTATGACGTGATAGTTCGATCTCAGAAAAATACAGTTTTCATGTATCAACCGTACATAGAATCACTTGAAATTCTAGATCTCAAATATATGAGTGTTGCCGAACAGAACGCAAGTTATAGTTTCTGAAACTGTCTTGGTTTTTCTATGGGCCCACCTTGCGAGCTCAAAACAGAGGTCGAGATGGCTTTGAAACTTCGATCTCACAAAAACAAGTGACCCTAAAGGGATAACTATCAAAAATATTTTCAGGTCTTCTAACTTCAAACCAATTTTTGTAGCAATCTGAGGTCATTTGTGAATCGTGCTTTCTCCACGCCTCCTCGCATAATCTTCACCATCGACCTTCTCCACGAGCTCTCTACAGCCACACTGGCTCTGATACCATATCACGAGGAAGGAGATAGGAAAGAGAGCTCACACACACACTCACAATCAAAGAAAAACACACGCTCAGATTGAGGCAAGGAAGAATGATCTTCTTCTTCTTCTTCAATTACATAAAAAGGAATGTACAAGAATGACCTAAAAACAAGAATAAAACTACTACAATATATAAAGACTAGTACATAAGGAAAAACCTAATGTCTGCAAATGAGTGAGCTGACAAGAGCAAATGTGCCATCACTCTCGGATAAATATAATAAAGCTCAATGAAGTGTCCCTGACATATACCGGCATGACCACTATACATGTCAGAGAAATGTAAAAAATGATATGTGTCATCCTGGATCATCACATGTTGAGCTTGATATCTCAACAATCTAGTGATCCAATGACAGTTAAACCTGATATGTAGGTATATTTGACATTCCCATTTAACTGATCCAAGTAAAATTTATTAATTTGATACTCATATAGAGAGAAATTGATCACAGAGGTTGAGTGTGTACCTCAAGGTAGTGTAGCAACATACAGAGAATGACTGCTCAAGGTAAATGAATCAAAATGTGTATGATATTAAAAAAATTATACATGCAAAATAAGGAGAATACTCTCAATTGTAGTCAGTACAATGTAGGATCAAACTCTAACTACAAGCTCTCAGAATACCTAGAACTATCCCTTGGTTGGATGTCTTTATACATAAATTTGAAATTGAATGAGATTGATTCTTCACCTAAAAGTGATCCTAGAGTTTTGGGATGATTCAAATTTGATTCATGGAGTTAGCTTCCTATCATCCCAAGATTCCATCTCCTTTTTTCCTTTTACAATTAATTAAGATAAGTCTAGGGATTAACCTTTGAAATTTTACAAGCATAAGTTCTCATGTGTTATGTGATGAAAGGTGAGAGTAATCAGAGACATTTAGCAAAGCTCCTAGGCTTTCTAATTGCACCAAAATACAATCCCCTTGTACTTCAGAATATCCTCATCATTAGAAATCTTCTTAGCACCACAAAGGTACTTTGCATCTTTGTGAGCTCTAATACAAGAGTTCTCAGTCAAAGACATATGTTGTATAGCTTTTGAACCATTGTTTCCAAAACCACTTTGATAATTATTATCTTGTTTGCAAGATTTTCAAAACATAGTTGTGACTGCATCATCAAGAGATGGAATCACCTTCTATTGAGATGGCAGGAAAGCTAACAGGAAATGTTGAAATGGGAGTGCAAAGACTAGACATTTATGTGTCCAATCAAATCACAGAATGAAGGAAGGATCCAAAAAAGGAACAAAAGAGAGAAAGAATGATACAAGATGCTTACTAGATAGCCTAGCAAGAGTTGAAATGTGTGACACCAAAAATCACCGTAAGTGTACCGACAACCCCTCTTTTGGTGAGTAATATTCTATGGATTACATATAGGGAAGTGAGTTTGTATGATCTATTGCATATGGATGCATTGCAAACACTGAAATGCTAAGCATTGTTGCTTAACTAGGAGCACTAATGTCTATGGATGGCAGTCTAGGTAATCGCTTCATAACGCAACCCCATTGACTAACTACCAGAGTCTGCAGGTAGCAGTTAAGATAGTTGGTCAACAAATTATAGGACTAATTATACATGGCAGATCTAACATCAACTTGATGCCTAAATCAATGATGAAGATGCTAGGACTCTGAACATCTAAGGAAGCACAATTCACTACTACCATGGGAGAACAGAATAAGGTAAAGCTTATTGGAATACTCAAGAGGGTAGAGCTAATGGTGGAAGGATCTGGATTTATCTTAGATTTTGTTGTACTATGACTCCTTTTGATGATTGGTGGCTTCTCCTTAGTAGTAGGACAATCGTGTCTCAGACATGCAAAGATCATCCACGATTGGGGGTGAAACTATATGTGGGTACATGTCTAGGATATAATCAAGTAGTTGTAGATAGAAGCTAGCTCGGATTATGCACAAAAGGGTACCGCTAGCTCCATAGTAGAACCATATGATGAAGGAACCAACTCCTTAGAGCTAAGCAACCTATTTGAAGAAGCTTGCCTGTGGAGAAGGTATATGCAAAAACTCCTCCATTTTATAATATCACTTGCATTAAGGCTCTCCAAATTGAAATCAATGATGCAAGGGCGATAAGGCATGATGTATCTCTACAACACTTGCAACCATGAGGAAAGAATCTAACACAAGCAAAACATGGGATTGATACATTGTGGAAGGGAGGAAGGATAGAGTCACCACGGATAAAGAGGAATCCTTGTGGTTGACACCAATGACAAAACTAAAAAATGAATGATAGGATGGGAAGATTAGAGAGCTAAAAAAGATAAGGAAATTCAAGTTCAAACAATTAATGAAATGAAGGCCAACCCTTTATGATGAAGTCCTCAATCTGAGTCACGAGACCATCGGAAGCACAAGGAAGAATGGGTAGAGCAAGAAGTAGATAGAAATTGAACGTGTAAGAGACTTCTCAATTTATAGACACTTGTAAGAATGGGAAAAAAAATTAGAACCTTACTCAAGTAGGGATGTGAGAAAATTGCAATACTGAGTCAAGGTGCAACTCACATAGCCACACTAAAAAATGAACCTTGACCTTTAGTAAATGTATCTAGGCTAAAGTTTTATCACACATAAAAGGAAGAAATACAATTTATACATAGGCCAATCTTGAACAAGAAGTAGACATGCAAAATGAACCCGTCAATCTTCCTCTTCGAGTCCTCAAGTCTAGTAAGAGCTTCTCGATCTTCCTCGTCGAGTCCTATCATTGGCCATTTTGCCTGTCCTCAATCTTCCTCTTCGAGTCCTATCATTGGCCATTTTGCGTGTCAAAATAGGCATTCTTTGAAACTTCCTGTCAAATGGCAAGCTCTGATTGGTTATTTGCCTGTCATTTTTTATAGATCATATATATATTATATGTAAATGCCTTGTATAAACATGTCAGAATTTCTCTTATGAAAGGTAGAAGCAAAATTTTGCCTGTCATATGACATCTTGTCTTGGTTGTGAAATTTAGGCCCTCGGACTCTGAATGATTGAATTGAAAAGTTTTTGTTACCCAAGGTACTTAGATCCTTTTCCAATGCTTCTTTGATCCAATTAGGTTGAATGCCTTCATGAACCACCTCCATGTTGTGTACTTTAGCTCTGATAGGTCTCATATCATTAGTCCAAAACCTATATTTATCTTTAATAGCTTCATAGGAGGTCATGGGACATAGTGTGTGGAGCCTGGCTTGGATTCCCATCTTCAAACCATCTTCATACTTCCATTGCAAGGTACCTTAAGGAATCATTTCAAGTGAACGAATAAGTAGTAGTCAGTGTCAAAATCATTCAGTGTAGGTAGACACAGTATCTCCATCTTTCCATCCAAATGTTGTCCATGATTGATGAGCATGTAAGTGGAACTGTTAGCCCACAATATGGTTGATTTTTATGCACTAATGTGGTTCTATTTGGCAGGAAAATATTTTTTGCTTTCAGTTTGCAGGAGCTTCCGGCATGCAATGACGCATTAAAATTGGATGCTTTGAAGCAGAACATGAGGTCTGGGAACTCTTTGGTAACATAAGAGGAGCTGGCAGAAAAGATTCAGGAATTGAAGTTCCAAATAGGCGGTGTGCCAAGGAGCGCTTTTAAGACAGAGGATGATGAGTGATGACATTGTTATTTGTCGACAAGTTCTTCGGACGATACAGGAGTATCTGATACCTCACAACAGCTGGATGAATTCTTGAATGATATCAAGGCCAAGTATGACGCGCTTGAAAACAAATCACAAGTTGGGATATATGGGGGAGGAGCGTTGGCAGCGCTTTGACTCTCCTCCGCCGTCATTGGCGCTGTCAATAGGCTTCCATTGGTGCTAAAAGTGCTAGAGCTTGTGGGGCTCTTCTACACTGGATGGTTCGTTTACAGATACCTTCTTTTTAAGTCAAACAAAAGGGAGCTCTGACAAGAATAAAACGGAAAAGGAGGAGTGGGGGGGGCAGGTCCGTTTTGCTGGCAGGTCTGACAAGAAGAAACGGAAAAGGAGGGGTGGCAGCGGGTATCCATCTGCTGGCGGCTTATCTGCAAAGGAGAGTTTTTTTTTTCGGGGTGGTATTTTTTTGGTGCTTCGTGTGCCTCTGTTCACAGATCTTCCCGGCAGAGCTGGCCCTTATTTAGTCATCTATCTCTTGGTGCGCGGACACTTGTCTGTGTCGAGGGGGACTCTACGCGAGGGTAGCCGACACGAGATTGGAAGGTAGAGGAAGGTTGAGCAGAAAGCAAAAGGGGGGAGGTACCGGCTGGGAGGGCTCGAGCAGTAAAAGGGGGGATGTTGGAAGCTATCGATCCTATCCACTCGCGGCCTGCTCATCAAGGGAGAGTATGGGGAAGAAGGAACGCGAAAAAGAAGGAAGGAGGTAGAGCTTAAGAACCTGATCGCCGTATACGAAGGGTAGAAACATATGCCACTTATATAGAGGTGGTGCTTATTGTCCATCGTCATTGGGAACCTGCTCCGGCATCAGAGGTGACTGGAGAAAGGGCTTATTTGACCTCACAACACAAAGGAACTCAGGGAAGGTAAGTCGAGCATCCTCCATGAATGTTTTTGTAGATGCATTGACAAGGCGTTCTGCGAAAAAGGAAGCAAAGAAAAAAAGAAAAGGATGAAGAAATGGCTAATCGCGTAGGCAGGGACCTGTCTGTAGTGATGCAGCAATCATCTACTCCATTTATGCTTTTCCATTTATGAAGTAAAAGTAGCAGCCATCGACTCCAAATTCAAGGCCATTTACATTACAATGCCGCTTCCTTTCTGCTGCAAGCGCCATGGGATGGATTTCTTCTTAATGGTTTTTTTTTAATGGATTAATCTCCATTCATCAATCTTTAGCATGAGAAATCAAGCTTCTCAGATTTTGCACGCTAACGTTTCGTAATATTCAACGTGTTGAATGCACTAGGTCGAGCCACAATCTCAGTTCTCCTATGCAATCTTAAGGCTGCTCTCCTTGCAGCAAGATTGTAACAAAAAATTTGTAGGCGTTTGGCTATGCATATTTTCATTTGCTGGATGCTCGTTTTTCATCCTTGTCTGTTCTCAAAGGCAGTTCAGAATATTAAGCACATCTTGCTACTGACAAAAGCACACAAAAGTGTGTTGACCATAGTGATGCAGATAATGAGATCTTCACGACGGTAAATGCTTTGCAGAAAAGCTCGTATATCAAGAACGAACTTGCATCTTTGAGCCATCTACACCTGTCCATTGGCGAGGTGAAGCATTAAGTCCCCTTGGACCTATAAGTCTTGTTCTATCCAGCCTACACCATAGCTGGGTGAGCTATCACAAAAACTAGTTGACTTTGCCTTCTAGTGATTAAAACACATAGATCATGTACGAGATGCTCAGCACTTCCCTTTATAGCCTTACATCTCCTGTATAATAGCAAGCATTTGGTGTAAAAGATGATAGGTTGTCGCTTTTGGATTTCTCTCATCACATCTCGACTGAAGTTTTCCAAGAGCTTTCAGGAGATCGCCATCTCTGTGTCTTTCAATCTCTGTGCTTGCAAGTAGCGCATTGCATACTTTTGACATAGTATTTGATAAAGATGAGTGAAATTTCTTTTTGAAAATGATAGATAATAAAGTTGAAAGGTTTGTCCTCTATTCCTTTTAGCCAGCAATCTCTTCTCTTTTTTTTTCTTTTCAACGTGGTGGCATCATGAGCTCTGACATTGGCTACAACCTTTGCTGCAATTTCCTCAATGAATTCCATATCAGTTCCAGCTGCAGTGAAGCTTCTAGCATAGGATCTCTACTCTTTTCGAGGTCCATCCATGAGAGTTTTATCATAAGGGGAAGAAGATAAGACACTACCGGTGCTGTCTTACCGTTTAATGAAAGCCAACAGAGTAGCCAACTGCATGAGCTGATCAAAACCTTTACAGAAATGTAGGGATGATTAATGGCACACATAATCATCTTTGTGATGCTGTCGATTGAGCCATTCATTGTATCTCAAGAAGAACGGGAAATTATTGATCGTACCTTCTATAAATGTTTTTTCACTCACAGATAATATACCAAAATATTTTTGCAAATAACATGTTTCTTCAAATAATATTTTAGCAAATAATAATAATGGCAAAGGAATTATGCCTTATTTCTTGCGAAAAGTGAGTGTAGAGAGAGAAGAGTAAAGAGAAAGAAGTGAGAGGGTGTAAAGAGAGAGAAAGAACGAAAAAGAGAGAGAGAGAGAGAGAGAGAAGTGTGAAGGAAAGGAAGTAGGTGCATGTGAGAGAGGCGTGATGTATATATGTGCGAGTACTAGGTGTGTGAATGAGAGGATGTGAGATTGTGAGTAGGCTCGGGTGTGTGTGAATGTGAACAAGAGTGTGTGTGATCAAAGAAAGCAGTAGGAGGGTAGGTGTATGTGGCTAGGGACGGGAAGCTTCCAATTTGAGGTATAAACTGGGGTTTTCAAGTAACATGGGTTGACGAATGCGTAAGCAATTGAGCAAAACAAGTGCGTATAGGACACTTTCCCTTGTGTCTAAGAGACTATTCATTTTGGTGCGTCTGCCGGGAATTAGCTTGGTACGTCTCTATAAGAGAGTGCCATAGGTTCGCCTAGCACCACAGGTTGGCCGAGCTTGCGGACCCCACGATCTAGTACATGAGCGAGGGGAGCTCATCTTCAGTAGCAACACAAACGCAAAGAGAGGAACGCGCTCAGAGAAGAGCCCTTGAAAGAGAAAGGAGAAGGTGGGAACCGCCAGGTGAGTGGACCTCGATTGGCTCGAAGAAATCAGTCAAAAACGTGTACTCCCGTAGGAGGGTCGCAAATCAAGTACGACAATTTGAAGGAGGGATCCTGAAGCCACGTGTGCTAAATTTTTGGGATCGAAGTGATATTGATATCACACCTCTGTTCGAAATGGCTCAGCGGATTTCAGTTCACTTGGGGGACTTCACCAAGTTTTCAGGTACTTGGGACGAAGATCCGGATAGCTTTATCCAGTTGTTTGAGGTCACCTGTGAGGCCAATGACGTAGTTGACCAGGATCAAAGGTTGAGAATTTTTCCGGCTATTCTCCGTGATGAGGCAGCCAATTGGTATGGGAATTTGACACCACAAGAACGTGGAACTTATCAGATGCTTAAGGAAGCCTTCTTAGCAAAGTTTTGACGACAAGGCTTCCAAGACAGATTGGCCCAACAAATGGATTATTTGAGACAAGGAGTCAATGAGAGCATCGATAACTATATTCAGAGAATGGAAACATTAGTAAGAAAGATGGGCGTGAATGCCCCGAATGATGAGACATTGAAACGTAGATTCATTTCAGGGTTGCGAGATCCTACGGCACAGCAACATATCAGCCTGACAAGACCTGCGACCTTAATAGATGCTAAGGAACAAGCAAGGCTTTGGGAGGAAGTCCAATTATGCCAACAAAGGAAGATGGAACTCTTATATGAGCCTATGGGAGGCCCAAGAAACATACCGATGAAAGATCTTGGCCAAGGAAGTCCCGCATTGACGACCCCAGCTTTTGTAGCTGCCACTAGCACTCCAGGCGAAGTAAAGCCTGCGCTAACCGAAGAACGAATACTAGAATTGGTCACGCAAGCTATTAAAGCTGCCACGATAACTCAAGAGATGTACACAATAAAACCAGAGGTCACAACAAACCCGAATCAAGTGTTTCGATCAAATACATGGTGTGGAAAGTGTCATGGTTACGGCCATTTGGCTTCAGAATGCCCCACAGTCTCGAGAGTATTCACAGATAGGTCGCCACCTAGGATGCGTTGTACTTTTTGTGGAAGAACAAATCACACAGAGGACCGATGTTACAACAAGAGAGCCTATGAAGAAAGGACTATGAAATCCGGAGATACACGAGAAAGACCTTACACGGGATTGCCCGCTCAAAGTGTACCACCTACATCTCGTTGGGAAAACAGACCGACTTATGGATATGGTGCTCAGGGTCAAGGAGGAGACTATCCAAGAGGAGCTCCGCATGATCAAAGAAGAGATGGTCCAATCCAGTGCTGGAGATGTCATGGCTTTGGCCACACTCAATCTAGATGTCCAAACGAAAAGAAACCAATTGACTATACCCCACTATGTAGGTACTGTAGTGGGGAGGGCCACTTCGATGAAGATTGTCCAAAACGAAGAGCTGCCGCCGGCAAGGAAAAAGGACCAGTAGGGTCCTCAAACTATGTTGATACTCAGATGCATCCCACATCAAGAGCTCAAGAGCACGTTCCTACGATCGGAGTAGTGTTCAAGACACCGAACCCTCAAGAAGGCTCTAGCTCGTCAATGCACTTTGTGGATGCTTACGAGGCCAAGAAACCACACAGAGATCCAACTGTGGCAGTAGTCATAAGGACTCAAGAGTACTCGAAGAAGAATCTAGGAGGCGAAGGTGAAGAAGGAAGTCAAGAGAGGATAGCTGAACACGAAGAGGTAGAAAACCAAGTTAGAGGACTTGTTGAGCGGCAAGAGTTTGAGGATGGGGAAGAGATTGAGATCCTACCACCAGTAACCAAGGAGTTTGTGCCGGGCATAGCACCATTCCCTTAAAGATTGAAAGCTCCTAAAATTAGAAAGGAAAGACAAAGTTCGGAAGAAGTGGATATTGTAAAGTTGCTCGCTGACACGGAAGTCACGCTGGACATTGGCACATTGCTAAAATGTTCACCTGTTTATAGGAAACAATTCTATAACGAATATATTAAGAAGCCGAGGAAAGCTCGAGATAAAAATAGACAAGATAAGGATGTCCAAGGAATCATTCAAAGTATTACGACGCAAATTGATTCGAACGCTCTAGCTGTGACGGTCGAAATTAAAGGGTATGCAGTCCCTGGTGCTCAGTTAGATAGTGGAGCCACAGTCAACCTTATGACTGAGTTCATGATGAAAGCTTTGGGCCTCAACCACATGGAAGAGACGCCGATGTCCTTGAGAATGCCGGATCAAACACAAGTGAAGCCTGCGGGTCTTTTGAAAAATGTAAGTACAATTGTGGGCGGTCTAGAGTTTAAGGTTGATTATCTGATAGTAAGACCAAGAACCTCAGAGGCTACCTTCTCGATCCTACTTGGACGGCCATGGTTGGTGCAAGCCGAATGTGTGCATGACTGGCGCACAGGTTTTATTTCAATAGGGCCAAAATCTGATCGGATTCAGTTGCAAGTATCCCCACCCTCGAACAAGAAGAAGAAGACAATAATAGTCGATGAGATGGAAAAGAAAGAAAAGGAGAAAACAAGGCACGAGAGTGCACGAGCTAGGTTTTCTTTGAACACGGACACCTACAAGAATCTGCTTCAAGACGGGTTCAACTTGCACCTCTTTAAGAATCAAGACACGAAGATGGGAGAGTATCAAAATCCATTGCTCTATAACGACGATTCCGATCAAGAGTTGCTAGGATGGTTGACGCATACAAGTGAATTTGATTGTTATATGTTGAGTATAGACTCAAGTAAAAACAAAGCTACTCAATCCCTGGAGAAGGGAACTTCAAAAGGAGAATTGAAACTAGATTTAGCTGCGCGATGGAAGCGCAACAGTTGAGGGAAAGAGTTAGAATGCTAGAAGCAGAGATTCTAAAGAGAAGTCGAGAATCGGAAAAAGAAGCGAAGGGTAAGACTAAGGTGTCGAAAGCCATTGCAAAAGCTGAATTGATGAAACTAGGTTCAATTGAAAGAGAACAAGACAATGATTTACTGGCCAACCACGCACGCGTGATCGGAGAACACATTCCAATCACAGTGTCATCGAGAAATAAAGATTATTCGCGAGAAGCTCAGTTGGAAAAATGGGAAGTCTTTCCAGAAAAGTTCTTGAGTGTAGGGTCAGAGCTACCAGATGGAGTACGAGACTGCATTAAAACGACACTCAAAAATTTTAGCGAGGCCTTTGCATGGTCATACAGTGATCTGAGAGGAATTGATCCCCAAATCTGCCAACATTATATAGACTTGGAAGAAGGCACACGACCGATATGTCAACGACTCAGGCGAACGAATCCAGTCTATTCGGAACTGATCAAGCTGGAATTGACCAAATTATTGGAGGCAGGATTTATATATCCCATCGCATCCAGCGAATGGGTATCACCAATTGTAGTTGTTCCGAAGAAAAACAAGAAAATCTGTATTTGCATAGATTATCGAAAGTTGAACGAGCGCACGAAGAAAGATCACTTCCCCTTGCCATTTACTGATCAAATCTTGGACAGAGTGGCTGGCCATAAATTGTACTCATTTTTGGATGGTTTCAGTGGGTACAACCAGATCCAAATTCATGAAGAGGATCAATCCAAAACTACTTTCACGACAGAATGGGGTACGTATGCATATCGGGTGATGCCATTTGGATTATGCAATGCACCAGCCACATTTCAGAGAGCAATGATAGCTGCATATCAAGACTACCTGCAGGATTGGATGGAGATATTTCTCGATGACTTTGCAATTAGAGGCGACGACGAAAATATGATGGAGAGGATCGAAGCAATTTTAAGAAGAAGCATCGAAAAAGGCATCGCATTAAATCCTGAAAAGTGTACATTTGGAGTACGAAGAGGATTGCTTTTGGGTCATGTCATTTCCAAAAAAGGGATTGCGGTTGACGAGGATAAAGTGGAGAAAATTGGACAACTTCCACCTCCGCAAAATTTGCGACAACTCAGAGGATTTTTGGGCCATGCAAATTATTATCGACGTTTTATATTAAATTTTGCATCTATAGCGGCACCACTGACAACTCTTTTGAGAAAGGACCAACAATACCAGTGGACGGGAGAGTGTCAAGTTGCATTCGACTCGATCAAAGAGAGGTTAATAAATGCACCGATTTTGGTAGCACCCGATTGGACGAAGGAATTTCATGTACATACCGACGCTTCTCATACTGCAGTTGGAGCAGTACTATGCCAAGCCGACGAAAAGAAGTTGGATCATCCTATCTACTATGCAAGTCGCAATTTGAATAGCACTGAGAGGAATTATACGACTACGGAGAAGGAATGTCTCTCAATGATCTTTGCGGTGAACAAATATCGGCATTACTTGATGGGAAAGCATTTCACTTTTTATGTGGATCACGAAGCCCTTAAGTATATCATTAATAAACCAGAATTATCAGGACGACTGATGAGGTGGATGCTACTTCTCCAAGAATTCCAGTTTACAGTGGTCACCAGACCAGGCAAAGCACATATATTGGCCGACCATTTATCTCGAATTGTTAATGAGGAGCCAATCTCTGGTGTGCCCGACGATGCTCCTGATGGGCATCTATTCCAGGTTGATGCCAAAATACCTTGGTATGCCGATTTGGTGAATTTCTTATGCACTACTAAATATCCGCCAGGAGCAAGCAAGAGAGAGAAGCAAAAGCTGTTAGCATTAGCAAAGCACCATAGCATCATTGGGGGGCAACTCTATCGATATTTTGTTCATGAGAGCATTTATCGGAGGTGTCTTGAGGAAGAAGAAGCAAACCTAGTGTTGAGGGCTTTGCATGACGAACCTTGCGGTGGACATTTTGCTGGTGAATTGACGGCAAGAAAGATTTTATTAGCAGGGTATTGGTGGCCAACATTATTCAAGGACTCACATACATATTGTAAGAAGTGTGACAAATGCCAACGAATGGGAAAACCCACATTATCACATGCTGCTCCTCTTACGCCGGTGTTGGCTCTTAAGCCGTTTGAGAAATGGGGAATTGATTTTGTGGGGCCTATTGATCCTCCCTCACGACGAAGATCAAATAGGTATATCTTGGTCTGTACTGATTATGTTACCAAGTGGGTGGAAGCCAAAGCTCTGAAGACTGACCGAGCTGTTGATGTAGCGAAATTCCTGTATGAGCAAATTATCACTCGATTTGGATGCCCATTGGAAATAGTGAGTGATAGAGGGACACATTTTGTCAACGAATTGATCGAAGAATTAATGGAACTCTATAAGATCAAACATAGAAAGAGCACTCCATATTATCCGAGGGCAAATGGACAAGTGGAGGTCACCAACAAAATCCTTGAACAGATTCTGACAAAGACAGTAGCTGTGCATAGGAGAGACTGGGATGAGAGACTTTTGGAAGCCTTGTGGGCATATCGAACATCCTACCGAGTGACGACCAAGAGCACTCCGTTTTCTCTAGTATATGGCGAGGAAGCCATCTTCCCCATCGAAAAAGAAGTTCCGACATTAAGAGTGGCCATCGAAGCCAGATTGGGCGAGGAAGAGTCATTAAAGGAGAGGTACATACAATTGGTCAAGCTGGAAGAAAAGAGACTTATCGCACAACAAAGCTTGGAAGCTATTCAGAAGCGACGTAAAGAAAGGCATGACAAAAATCTCAAAACCTATGTGATTCAGGAAGGGGATTTGGTACTTGTCTATGATAGTAAATATTATAAATTCCCAGGAAAGTTGCAGACAAGATGGGCGGGACCGTTTAAGGTGGTGGAACTAAATTCCAATGGTTCCATGCAAATTCAAGATTTAGGAGAAGAATATGCTCCCGTGAAGGTTAACGCGCTACGAGTTAAACCATATTTCAAGTGATGTTAGGATGGGAAGAGCCAGACCAGATCCAAACGAAATGACGAAGTAGACTACTTGTACATACATGTATAGTATTATATATATATGCGCATATGTGATCTATGATTTGTGTGTCAAAAATAATCTTCCTTGCTAGCTCAAGCATTTGGACTTCTAATATTTTTTTGTGTTATGCAGAGACTGTTAGAGCCTAAGTAACAAAATGGCAGACCAAATTACGCAGCTCTACTTGTACGAGCTAAGGATATATTTCTCGGACCAAACGTTCGCTCGCATGGACATAGATGTCGACGACTTTGAGACGGAATACGATGTTGAGGAAGCGCATTGGCTGGTATGCTTTATAAACCAGGATTTGGGTGTTGCATTTTACATTGAGTGTTTTGAGGAATACCTAGCTCGACATGTAGGATGGGCGGGAGATCGATACTACTATTTTGATCCCGCGAGGGAAATGCCTAACGAGGAAAATGATATCACATGGGCTTGGGCAGACGTGCTAACGCTAGGAAGTGATGACGGAACTCCTGAAGTTGAGCTTGACTCGCCTTAGAGAAGTTGTCGGGATTCGAGTACGATGTGAGACTACATGAGACATTCCGGAGACTCACATTCTAGGACACCTAGGGATAGGTATACGAGGGACTAAGGCATAGTTGGTTGTAGTTACCAAGTGAAAAGTTGAATCGATGAATACATATGTAGTGTCTGTAATTGAGAGAATGAGGTGAAGAGGTGGTTGATCTATCAAAGGCTAGTGTGTATATGTTTTGCATGTATGTGTGGGAACCGTGGGAAAAGTCCCTTCCTTCCTCTCCCTAATTCTCAGGACCTGGGTGAACTAATTAACTATGAAAAAAAAAAACGAAAAGAAAAGAAAAGAAAAAGAAAGTGTGTTGTGTGATCGTACCAATGCGCTATGGTGGACTAGTAGGTGGGTGGATTTATCCTCGCCGGGTGGTTAGGATCACGAGCCGCAGCTAGTTTCACCATAGGCTTGGAAGTATGTGATTGTGTCTTAGCTACGCGCCATAACGGGTTGGTAGGCAGGTGGAGCCATCGTGGCTGGGTAGTCACGACCATGAGCCGCATCCAGCTTCGTTATGGGCTAGCTGATCTATGTTATGTGTGATCATTTTGTGTTTGTGTGTTGTGCGCTGCATTGTGTTGGTAGATGGGTGGAATCAACCTGATCGGGTGGTGAGGTCCACGAATCGCATCCAGTGTCAATGTAGGCCAACGTGTGATTAAAATAAAATTTTCATATGAAGTTATTCCCCACTCCTGAGGGGGAGAGAAAGAGAGGAGAGGGCGATGATCGCCTGGAAGGGAACGTTATTTGCTTGTGTGATTGGTATGTGTTGGCTTCCGACAGATCAGCTCACTTTGAATCAACATTCTTGAAGGCACGGAGACTGTATATGTACTTATGGATGAGGCTTTAGCGAGGTAATGCAACGGTAGTGCTTTATAACTTGTGTGCTCTATCTGAGGGTTTTTCTAGTGTTTGGGACACTCTAGGGTTCTGATGTATGTCTTGACTTGCACTCGAGTTTCGATGATTTTTGTAGGACGACGATGGCGATTCTTCGGAAGTGTCTAGTCATGGAATGGTTGTACATAGCGAATAGTAGGTCAATAAAAAGGGTTATGCATTTTGGGTATCTTTGCATCTCCGATTTGATTTATTTTAGTTGTTGTTGTTTATTTTGGTATTTTCTTTTTGTTTTCGCAATGCTAGTTTCATGTGTAAGATATGGAAAGGTATGTATGTGTTGTTTTGGTTGAGACCATTTTTCGTAATGGAATGTATGAGCAAATTAATGCATGGCTGAAATGGATTGCGTGTATGTGCATGTTCTTGGACCATTTTGGGAGTGACTGATTTGAATGTATTTATGAGTGATTTTTGAGCACTAATAGCTTCGATGAGTGCAAGTTCAGTGGAAATGGCGGCTCGATGGAAAGGTATGTGAACCAATTGAAAATTGACATGTTCATGGTTGTTTGAGTTTTATTGCAACAACAGTGACTCGTCGAGGACGACTTCGCAAATAAGAAGAGGGAAGTATGTTAGCCCACAATATGGTTGATTTTTATGCACTAATGTGGTTCTATTTGGCAGGAAAATATTTTTTGCTTTCAGTTTGCAGGAGCTTCCGGCATGCAATGACGCATTAAAATTGGATGCTTTGAAGCAGAACATGAGGTCTGGGAACTCTTTGGTAACATAAGAGGAGCTGGCAGAAAAGATTCAGGAATTGAAGTTCCAAATAGGCGGTGTGCCAAGGAGCGCTTTTAAGACAGAGGATGATGAGTGATGACATTGTTATTTGTCGACAAGTTCTTCGGACGATACAGGAGTATCTGATACCTCACAACAGCTGGATGAATTCTTGAATGATATCAAGGCCAAGTATGACGCGCTTGAAAACAAATCACAAGTTGGGATATATGGGGGAGGAGCGTTGGCAGCGCTTTGGCTCTCCTCCGCCGTCATTGGCGCTGTCAATAGGCTTCCATTGGTGCTAAAAGTGCTGGAGCTTGTGGGGCTCTTCTACACTGGATGGTTCATTTACAGATACCTTCTTTTTAAGTCAAACAAAAGGGAGCTCTGACAAGAATAAAACGGAAAAGGAGGAGTGGGGGGGGCAGGTCCGTTTTGCTGGCAGGTCTGACAAGAAGAAACAGAAAAGGAGGGGTGGCAGCGGGTATCCATCTGCTGGCGGCTTATCTGCAAAGGAGAGTTTTTTTTTTTCGGGGTGGTATTTTTTTGGTGCTCCGTGTGCCTCTGTTCACAGATCTTCCCGGCAGAGCTGGCCCTTATTTAGTCATCTATCTCTTGGTGCGTGGACACTTGTCTGTGTCGAGGGGGACTCTACGCGAGGGTAGCCGACACGAGATTGGAAGGTAGAGGAAGGTTGAGCAGAAAGCAAAAGGGGGGAGGTACCGGCTGGGAGGGCTCGAGCAGTAAAAGGGGGGATGTTGGAAGCTATCGATCCTATCCACTCGCGGCCTACTCATCAAGGGAGAGTATGGGGAAGAAGGAACGCGAAAAAGAAGGAAGGAGGCAGAGCTTAAGAACCTGATCGCCGTATACGAAGGGTAGAAACATATGCCACTTATATAGAGGTGGTGCTTATTGTCCATCGTCATTGGGAACCTGCTCCGGCATCAGAGGTGACTGGAGAAAGGGCTTATTTGACCTCACAACACAAAGGAACTCAGGGAAGGTAAGTCGAGCATCCTCCATGAATGTTTTTGTAGATGCATTGACAAGGCGTTCTGCGAAAAAGGAAGCAAAGAAAAAAAGAAAAGGATGAAGAAATGGCTAATCGCGCAGGCAGGGACCTGTCTGTAGTGATGCAGCAATCATCTACTCCATTTATGCTTTTCCATTTATGAAGTAAAAGTAGTAGCCATCGACTCCAAATTCAAGGCCATTTACATTACAACGCCGCTTCCTTTCTGCTGCAAGCGCCACGGGATGGATTTCTTCTTAATGGTTTTTTTTGGATGGATTAATCTCCATTCATCAATCTTTAGCATGAGAAATCAAGCTTCTCAGATTTTGCACGCTAACGTTTCGTAATATTCAACGTGCTGAATGCACTAGGTCGAGCCACAATCTCAGTTCTCCTATGCAATCTTAAGGCTGCTCTCCTTGCAGCAAGATTGTAACAAAAAATTTGTAGGCGTTTGGCTATGCATATTTTCATTTGCTGGATGCTCGTTTTTCATCCTTGTCTGTTCTCAAAGGCAGTTCAGAATATTAAGCACATCTTGCTACTGACAAAAGCACACAAAAGTGTGTTGACCATAGTGATGCAGATAATGAGATCTTCACGACGGTAAATGTTTTGTAGAAAAGCTCGTATATCAAGAACGAACTTGCATCTTTGAGCCATCTACACCTGTCCATTGGCGAGGTGAAGCATTAAGTCCCCTTGGACCTATAAGTCTTGTTCTATCCAGCCTACACCATAGCTGGGTGAGCTATCACAAAAACTAGTTGACTTTGCCTTCTAGTGATTAAAACACATAGATCATGAACGAGATGCTCAACACTTCCCTTTATAGCCTTACATCTCCTGTATAATAGCAAGCATTTGGTGTAAAAGATGATAGGTTGTCGCTTTTGGATTTCTCTCATCACATCTCGACTGAAGTTTTCCAAGAGCTTTCAGCAGATCGCCATCTCTGTGTCTTTCAATCTCTGAACTTGCAAGTAGCGCATTGCATACTTTTGACATAGTATTTGATAAAGATGAGTGAAATTTCTTTTTGAAAATGATAGATAATAAAGTTGAAAGGTTTGTCCTCTATTCCTTTTAGCCAGCAATCTCTTCTCTTTTTTTTTTTCTTTTCAACGTGGTGGCATCATGAGCTCTGACATTGGCTACAACCTTTGCTGTAATTTCCTCAATGAATTCCATATCAGTTCTAGCTGCAGTGAAGCTTCTAGCATAGGATCTCTACTCTTTTCGAGGTCCATCCATGAGAGTTTTATCATAAGGGGAAGAAGATAAGACACTACCGGTGCTGTCTTACCGTTTAATGAAAGCCAACAGAGTAGCCAACTGCATGAGCTGATCAAAACCTTTACAGAAATGTAGGGATGATTAATGGCACACATAATCATCTTTGTGATGCTGCCGATTGAGCCATTCATTGTATCTCAAGAAGAACGGGAAATTATTGATCGTACCTTCTATAAATGTTTTTTCACTCACAGATAATATACCAAAATATTTTTGCAAATAACATGTTTCTTCAAATAATATTTTTAGCAAATAATAATAATGGCAAAGGAATTATGCCTTATTTCTTGCGAAAAGTGAGTGTAGAGAGAGAAGAGTAAAGAGAAAGAAGTGAGAGGGTGTAAAGAGAGAGAAAGAACGAAAAAAAAAAGAGAGAGAGAGAGAGAGAGAGAGAGAGAGAAGTGTGAAGGAAAGGAAGTAGGTGCATGTGAGAGAGGCGTGATGTATATATGTGTGAGTACTAGGTGTGTGGATGAGAGGATGTGAGATTGTGAGTAGGCTCGGGTGTGTGTGAATGTGAACAAGAGTGTGTGTGATCAAAGAAAGCAGTAGGAGGGTAGGTGTATGTGGGTAGGGACGGGAAGCTTCCAATTTGAGGTATAAACTGGGGTTTTCAAGTAACATGGGTTGACGAATTCGTAAGCAATTGAGCAAAACAAGTGCGTATAGGACACTTTCCCTTGTGTCTAAGAGACTATTCAGGAACTAAGGAGGAATGAAGGACTCCTTGATCTTTTCTTGAAATGTGATCCATGTGATGGGGCGGTCGGTGTTATGCTGCAATACATTCCACCGTAACTGGGCATTACCCACCAAATAATTAGTAACAAATTTCACTTTTTCAATTTCAGAATATGATTTGTTAGAATAAAAATCATCAAATTGGGATAGCCATGAAGCACAAAATTGGCCATCCTTTCGCCTATTGAGTAGCAAAAGTTGAAAATTTTTTACTCCAATTATGAACATGACCTCAAAACAAGGTATGAATGATGACCACCTCTTCTATATTGACGCAGGTTGTTCAAACCATGTAGCCGAAAATATAGCTCTCCTTTTTGATCTTGAAGAGCCCAAGGGAAAGCACCAAGTGCAGACAGGTGATGATACCAAGCATATCAAGGTAGGAAATGTCAAAACTTCTGATGGGAATAAGAATCTGTTGAGCAGAGTTCTTTATGTACCTACTATCACAAAGAATTTAATGAGTGTTGGACAAATAGTGGAAAAGGGTTTGCAGGTTAGGTTCAATAAATTTGGAGCCTTTGTGGAGGACCCCCATGATGGATTCAAGAGAATTGCAAAAGGAGAGAAAACAGGTAGATTGTTTACATTTGAGCTTGAGGAAACTAGAAACATTGCACTTCAGAATTATAAGGATCAAACCTTGTCTGAGTTAGAGATACGACACAAAAGACTGACACATTGGTGAGATAACATTGAAGCAAATTTTTAGAGATCAATGTGTACTTGGGATACCTAATATATCCAAGCAACATGTGATCTATAAATGTGGTGCATGTCAGTTTGGTAAATCACACAGGTTACCCTTTACAAAGAAATGCTATATGCATGAGGATTACTCGGAACTTGTCCACACAGATGTGTGGGGACCAAGCAAGGACCCTTCAATTTCAAGCTCAAGGTATACTATCTGTCATTTATTGATGATTTGATTAGGTGGACTATCTTGTATTTCATGAAACATAAGGATGAAATGTTTGGTTGTTTCAGATAGTATCTTGCACTTGTGGGAAATCAAACTGGAAAAAGTTTAAAGAGGATAAGGTCAGATGGAGGAGGTGAGTACTTCTCCAATGAGTTTGATGCATTTTTACAGGATAGAGATATCAGGAGAGAGAGATTACAATTAGATATACTCTTGAGAAAAATGGAGTAGAAGAGAGGAGGAACAGATTGATGGTGGAAGCAGATAGATCTATGCTAAATGAAAAGAACTTGCCTAATCACTTATGGGCAGAGGTTGTGTCTACTTCCACTTATCTTATTAACAGGTTACCTTCTAAGTCCCTTGATGGGATGACTCCCTATGAGGCATGGAATGGTAGGAGACCATCACTTGAACATTGCATAATATTTGGTTGTGTTGCTTATGTGCATGTTCCATCTCAAATCAGAGGTAAGTTAGACCCTAAGGTAGAGAAATGCATCTTCATAGGGTATGATATAAATCAAAAGGGATACAGGTTTTATAATCCATCCAACAAAGGATTTATGGTCAGTGGAGATTTTTTGTTCAAGGAGAATGACTCTTGGTTTGAAAGTGAATGCAGAAAGGTTGAATTGCCATATGACTTGGAAGAAGAATTTCCAAGCCTCAACAAGGAGCCAAGCACAACTGAAGACATCAAATCAAATGATGAGGAGACTATCAACTTGGAAGAGTTTAGAGCATGGAAATTCTTGGCTTGCATTTTTCATCAATCGTCTTGAATATCCTGTGATCCAATCATGGTTTTAAACCTACAAAGTTTAGTACCATCAAGTGCTTTGGTTAACAAATTAGCACACTGCATATTTGTAGATACATATGCTAGCTGAATCTCTTTGCTCAAGAGTTTCTCTCTAACATAGTGATAATGCACTTCTATATGCTTAGTTCTTGCATGATAAATAGGGTTGGCTGCAAGATGCAAAGAACTAGTGTTATCACCAAAGATCATTGGTGAATGAGTGTGAAGTGCCAACAGTGAGTAGAGCAACCTAATCCAAATAGCGTCTTTTGTAGCATTTGCTATTCCCCTGTATTGTGCCTCTGTTGAAGATAGAGCAACATTTGGTTGCTTCCTAGAAGACCATGAGATGGGTTTATCACCTGCAAAAGATAAGTAGCCAGAAGTACTCCTTCTATCATCCTTACATTCTGCCCAATCTGCATCTCAATACAACCTTATGTCCAAATATGATGTGTATGGGAAGTAAAGACCTTGATTTTGAGTACCTTTGAGGTCCTTCAAAATTCTTTTAGCAGCTTCCAAGTGAGGTGTTCTAGGTTTATGGATGAGTTGGCTCTGAATCCTTACTCCATAACATATGTCAATCCTTGCTAGTGTTGCATAGTTTAGACCCCCAACTATGCTTTGATAACTTGCAATGTCCTTGAGAAAATCACCTTCATGAGCACTCAATTTGTGATCTACCTCCATAGGGGTGCTAGCTACTTTTGCATCCTCCAAGTGAAACTTCTTCAACATATCCCGTATATTTTTCCTTTGAGTGATGTAGATTCTAGAGTTAGTGTATAGCAACTCAAGTCCAAGAAAATATTTCAAAAACCCTAGGTCATGCATGGATCTTAAACTCTTGCATCAATTGGTTTTTGATTTGTTTGATGCCATTGGCATCACTACCTATAAGGATTATGTCATCCACATATACACATAAATATATCACTTCTCAGTTACCCCTTATGATAGACAGAGAAACATCTACCTTGCTCATCATGAATCCTTGGTCTCACCATAGCTCACTCAGTTCATCATCATTAAGCATCATTACAATGCCAATGACATTGTAAAATCATGTTCTATAATACATATAGCTCATTGAACATCTTTGTCTACCTCTCTACTATGATTACTTAAAATACTCAACTTCTTTTGGTCATATCTCAATGAATACTCAATCATTTTACATAATTTTTGGCTTCTTGAAACCAGCTTGAAGTCTACTTTATATTATCAAAATTTCAAGGCATTTAGTTAGGCATCTTGGAGAAATCATCTTCGAAATGCTCATTGGTCATCTACTGGTTGCTCCCTAAAAAGTCGGGGGTAAAATCTAATTTGCTAAAGTTATTTCTCAGAGCATAGTTGATCATTTTAAATGATTCCACTTGCAATCATTAGCTATCTAAGCTAATTGAGTTCCCTCAAAAGGAATTTTGTCAATTGTTATTGTACTGTGAGCTTTGAGTAAAAAAGCAAGCAGGTGTGTGGACTAAAATAGCAAGTTATTCACTATCCTTGAACTAGCCTGTTTTGGATTAATTGTTTCAAGCATCCTTTCCAAAGTACATAGGTACTTTTTTCGTGCCATTTGCACGCTAAAAGGGCCTACTTTATAACTCTGAAGTGTATTAGGGCTGGTACAAAGAAAGTTTTAACAGTTCCACCTCACTTCCTTGAGGTATCCATCCATCTCTCCTAACAAGATTTAGGTTTCAAAAAATGTGCTTGTGATGCTAGCTTCTATGTTTTAAAAAGACGAGGGAAGAAAAATTTCCTTGTATTCTATGTAGATTTTCTTGCGATTACAAGAAATGATGATGCTCTTCTTCAATAAAGGAAAGATGCCTTGAGTTCAATATTTGAAATGACAAAAATGGGCTTAATGCATTATTGCTTAGGCCTTGAAGTTTGATAGAAACGAAGGAAGATTTTCATCTCTCAACAAACATATGCAAGATAGATTTTGAAGGCATTTGACATGGAGGATTGCAATGAAATTTCTAAACCTATGGAGGTCAACACAAAATTCTCTATTGAAGGTACTTCACCTCAAGTGGATCATTAGGGGAAAAAATGAACCCTACATGTACAAGAATGACCTAAAAACAAGAATACAACTACTGCAATATATAAAGACTAGTACATAAGGAAAAACCTAATGTCTGCAAAGAGTGAGCTCGCAAGAGCAAATGTGCCATCACTCTCGGTAGATAAATCTAATAAATCTCAATGAAGTGTCCCTGACATATACCGGCATGACCACTATACATGTGAGAGAAATGAAAAAAATGATACGTGTCATCCTAGATCATCACATGTTGAGCTTGATATCTCAATTATCTAGTGATCCAATGACAGACAAACCTGATATGTAGGTGTATTTGACATTCCCATCTAACTTATCCAAGTAAAAGTTATTAAGTTGATACTCATACAGAGAGAAATTGATCACAGAGGTTGAGTGTGTACCTCAAGGTAGTGTAGCAACATACAGAGAATGACTGCTCAAGGTAAATGAATCAAAATGTGTATGATATTGAAAATATGATACATGCAAAATAAGGAGAACACTCTCAATTGTAGTGAGTACAATGTAGGATCAAACTCTAACTACAAAGCTCTCAGAATAGCTGGAGCTATCCCTTGGCTGGATGTATTTATACATAAATTTGAATTTGAATGAGGTTGATTCTTCACCTAAAAGTGATCCTAGAGTTTTGGGATGATTCAAATTTGATTCTAACTAACAAAATTCGTGGAGTTAGCTTCTTATCATCACGAGATTTCATCTCCTTTTTTCCTTTTACAATTAATTAAGATAAGTCTAGGGATTAACCTTTAAACTTTTACAAGCATAAGTTCTCATGTATTATGTGATGAAAGTTGAGAGTAGTCAAAGACATTTAGCAAAGTTCCTAGGCTTTCTAATTGCACCAAAATACAATCCCCTTGTACTTTAGAATATCCTCATCATTAGAAATCTTCTTAGCACCACATTGGTATTTTGCATCTTTTTGAGCTCTAATACAAGAGTGCTCAGTCAAAGACGTATGTTGTATAGTTTTTGAACCATTCTTTCCAAAATCACTTTGATAATTATTATCTTGTTGGCAAGATGTGCAAAACATACTTGTGATTGCATCATCAAGAGGTGGAATCACCTTCTATTGATATGAAAGGAAAGCTAACAAGAAATGTTGAAATAGGAGTGCAAAGACTAGACATTTATGTGTCTAATCAAATCATAGAATGAAGGAAAAATCCAAAAAAGGAACAAAAGAGAGAAAGAATGATACAAGATGCTTACTAGATAGCCTAGCAAGAGTTGAAATGTGTGACACCAAAAATCACCGTAAGTGTACCGACAACCCCTCTTTTGGTGAGTAATACTCTATGGATTACATACGAGCAAGTAAGTTTGTATGATCTGTTGCATATGGATGCATGGCCCTAGAGTGAAATGCTAAGCATTGTTGCTACACTAGGAGCACTGATGTCTATGGATGGCAGTCTAGGTAATCGCTTCATAACACAAGCCCCATTGACTAACTACTAGAGTCTGCACGTAGCAGTTAAGATAGTTGGTCAACAAATTACAAGAGTAATTATACGTGGCAGATCTAGTATCAACTTGATGCCTAAATCAATGATAAAGAGGCTAGGACTTTGAACATCTAAGGAAGCACAATTCACTACTACCATGGGAGAACAAAATAATGTAAAGCTTATTGGAATACTCAAGAGGGTAGAGCTAATGGTGGAAGGATCTGAATTTATCTTAGATTTTGTTGTACTATGACTCCTTTTGATGATTGGTGGCTTCCCCTTACTAGTAGGATGACCGTGTCTCAGACATGCTGAAACTATGTGTGGGTACATGTCTAGGATACAATCAAGTAGTTATAGATGGAAGCTAGCTCGGATTATGCACAAAAGGGTGCCGCTAGCTCGATAGTAGTAGAACCATATGATGAAGGAACCAACTTCTTAGAGCTAAGCAACCTATTTGAAGAAGCTTACCTGTGGAGAAGGTATATGCAAAAACTCCTCTATTTTATAAAATCATTTGCATTAAGGCTCTCCAAATTGAAATCAAAGATGTGAGGGCGATAAGGCATGATGTATCTCTACAACACTTGCAACCATGAGGAAAGCATCTAATGCAAGAAAAACATGGGATTGATACATTGTGGAAGGGAGGAAGGACAGATTCACCACGGATAAAGAGGAATCCTTGTGGTTGAAACCAATGCCAAAACTAATAAATGAATGATAGGATGGGAAGATTAGACAGCTAACAAAGACAAGGAAATTAAAGTTCAAACAAATAATGAAATGAAGGCCAACCCTATATGATGGAAGTCCTCGATCTCAGTAACTAGACCATGGGAAGCACAAGGAAGAATGGGTAGAGCAAGAAGTAGATAGAAATTGGGCGTGTAAAAGACTTCTCATTTTATAGACACTTGTAAGTATGGGAAAAAAAATTAGAACCTTACTCAAGTAGGGCTGTGAGAAAATTGCAATACTGAGTCAAGGTGTAACTCACATAGCCACACTAAAAAGTGAACCTTGACCTTTGGTAAATGTATATGGGCTCACGTTTTATCACACATAAAATGAAGCAATACAATTTATACATAGGCATATCTTGAACAAGAAGTAGACATGCAAAATCAACCTGTCAATCTTCCTCTTTGAGTCCTCAAGTCTAGTTAGAGCTTCTCGTCACCCTGATTTTTTGATCCCTTAGGTTGTTTTGTCCACTTCGGGGTGGAAAAAACTTTGGAAGTGGGCATTGTACATCCAATTTGATGTCTCATGTTTTGATGTGATTCTGGTATTCGTCAGTCCGGTGTTTGGTGTCTTTGGTGCTTCTGACTATCAAGTGGTCAAGCAGATTGGAGCACATAATAGCATCGCCTAAAGTGATTTTGGCTTTCCCATTCTCGGGATCCACAATACATCTGATCCAGAGTACACCCAAGTTTTGTTATGCGCTCTTGAGTATGCGATTTAATTACAATTATTTCCATGCCTTGACATTTTCCATCACACTAACTCTTGTTGACCTTCATGCTACCAACCATATGTCCCCATTTGCAATGCCTTTCTTGGAGCATGAATGCAATATTTTTGTATGATTCTCCCATGGGAATTTGATCGTTTGAACTACTAGTCACGACTATCATGGTACACTTAGGAGGTGTATTAAAGAAGAATCAGAGAAGTGCTATGGCAAGCAAAGGATATTGGAAGTATATAAATGACTCTTCTCCAACCAAATAGATACACCCATGCATGCATAATCATAGAGAGATAGGCCTACATTGAGGGCACACATCATGAGAGCAGAAGCACCATACATCACTAATTCATAGAGTGTTATAACATTTGTTATACATTCATCACATGTTAGACACGTAGAGATACATGGAAAACAAAAGTGTGCACATGCATAGAGTTATCCAAGAGTAGTTAGGGAATGAAAACCTTTGATAGTGGCTCAACAGTGTGAAACACAGGACGAGGAAGACATACTAGAAATGCATAACCATAGCCTATGTGAGTAGAGGTTGGAGTAGCAAGTTTAGATTTTTTGGAATAGAGGTTACACAGTAGCGCAGTGGAGAATGTGAAGAACGTAAGACATAGACTAGTAAATGATTTTGAGGAGATCTTAGAGAGATTTTCATTGGTGTGGAAGTGTAAGAAAACACGCATCGGTGATGATTACAGAGTGCTAACTGAGAAGATCAAAAGCTAGGCATGCTAGGGGCTTGGCATCTCATCAAGTAGAGAACGCTTAGAAGAGAGTGTGAAAGTTGAAGATTTGGGCATCAACACTAAAAAGAATAAGAAAGATGATGGATCTAGATTCACATCATGGAAGTAGCAATGGTTACAACTCTGAGTATTCTGCATGTTAGATACAAGTGTGTCACTAGGGAACTAGAGGTTGGGGAATCAAAGGCGGTGATCTTGTGGAAGGCCAGCATTAGAGGATTGTTCCATGACCAGGTGGTGTAGCCCAAGCGTGAGCACCACCTCCTCTACTTGTCAATCTATGAAGATTTGAGGAGGATATGAAGATTGTGAGCAGTTGTGGTGAGCAAATATGAGTGACAAGCACATGCATGCATGCACACACACACACAAGGCAAGATAACCAAGATAGGAACAATGAAAGCTTTCAATTACAAAAGAACTTTCTTACAAAAGCTTCAATCTCTACCAAGCCAACCTCAACTAACTACTAAAAGCTGACCTGAAGAATGAGCTCTCTAGCTCTTTTTATAGTTTTTTTTACTAGTTTTGGCCTTTTCCAAACCTAGTGTCCGGCCTATTTACAAATTAGGTTCCAAAGCTTATTTGAGGGCTCAAACAGAATTAAAGAATTATGAAAATTGATACATAGCTACTTCTAATACTCCTCAAGCTTGATGATTCCTTGTCTTGAACAAAATGGAGTTGCAAAAATGTGAAATGATATTTAAAATGGTTTGTAGTGATAAAAATCAATGTTTTTATAGGGGTTTCTTCTAAAAATTTGATATATACTTCTTGGAGCTCCCTATCTACTTGTTGGAGTTTATTGATCTCCAAAGTACAGCTAGAAGTAGGTGAAACCCAACAGGACCTAGTTGACTTTTTCACAAACATGTATGCACAGACCAATTTTCTTGCAGAGCAAATTGCTCTTTACTCACTTGGAATTTTCCAAAACTGATTCACACACATAAACTAGACTCTAAGAGCTTTCCAACAAGATATAGAACACCTCAAATGGATAAATACACAATGAGCTATGACCTCTGCAATATGCAGCTTTAATGGAGACCTTGAAACAGAGATGAACCTGAGGACACATATCACTTGCAGAGACTACTGCTCTTAACTCACAACTCCAATGACTTTGAAACTTTCCAGAATACAAGTAGACTTAAAGGGCTTTCTAACAAGCCAAAGAACACATGATTTGGATACATACACAAGGAGATATGACCTCTGCAAGTTTGAGGTTTAATGGAGACCTTCAGCAGGGATAAAAAACAGAGAACACACACTACTTGCAGAGAGTATTGCTCTCAGCTCACAAATCCAATGATTATGAAAATTTACAGGAAGACAGTAGACAGTAAGAGCTTTCCAATGCGCTATCAAACATGTAATTTGAGTATATAATGAGGGAGATACAAGCTCTGCAATCTCTGCATACAAAACTACAGCAGTGTAGAGATACACATATGACTCTCTTGGACATCCCACAAGATCACAACTTTTCTCCTCTTTTTATAGCATGGGAAACTAATCTAAAACCTTCCTAATACATCTAAATTCATGGTAGACACTTGGATGGAGGTATTACATGACTCAAGTGCTCAAATAAGCAAAGTATTGATGGACTTTGAGAACTAGCCACATCGACCTTCCACTAGGACACCACTGAAGCTCCCTTGTGACTCACTAATTTGACTCACCATGTTCTAGAACTCACGTGGTATTTTTGCTACATTTTATCAATAATATGAGCCTTCTTGAAGTATTTGAAGACTTCCCAAAGGTATTTACATAATTTGAAACTTGTACCCTACATAAAACAAATGTTCGCAACATTCTCCCACTCAAGTTTCAAAGGGTATTCCCTTCATGCCAAGAATATAGTTGAATCTTTGAAGCTTTGGTCCATCCAAGGATTTGGTGAAGATATCTGCAACTTGATCCTTTGTTCCAACAAAAGAAACCTGCACTTCATTGTTCATGGCCTTCTCTTCATTGTTCCAACAAAAGAAACCTACACTTCATTGTTCATATGAATGCTGCTCAAGTTATCCCCATATATCAGTGGTACATCAACCTGCACATTCAAGTCATGAAACAACTTTTTAAACCAAATAACCTCAGTAGTAGCCAATGCTAAACCTCTATACTCAGCCTCTGTAGAAGATAAAGCAATTGTAGGCTGTTTCTTTGAACTCCATGTTAATGTCTTGTTTCCTGCTATTACCACATATCCACTTGTGGATCTTCTGTCATCTTTGCTTCCAGCCCAATCTGCATCACTAAAGACTTTAAGAGTTAGATCAGCATCATGACTATAAAATAATCCTTTGTTCATGGTACCTTTCAAATACCTAAGCACTCTTTTCGCTGCATGCATATGAGGTACTCTAGGTTCATACATAAACTGTGACAATACTCCCACTGCATAACATATATCAGGTCTAGTTTTTGTTGCATAAATCAAAGATCCTACCATGGATCTATATACATTCATATCATGCAACTCATCACCTTCCTTTGCGCTTAGCTTTACATTACATTCCATTGGAGTAGAAACAAATTTACATTCCTGCATACCAAACCTTTTCAGCATATCACATATATACTTTCTTTGTATCAACCACATACCTTCATCGCTATACACAATTTCAATCCCAAGAAAGTATCTGAGCAAACCAAGATCTGAAATTTTAAATTCCTTTCCCAAATTACCTTTTATCTCATCAATTGCTTTTGCATCATTCCCTGTAATCAACAAGTCATCCACATAAATGCATACATAGACACACATGCCATCTACATGTTTTACATAAAGTGAAGGATCAACATGACTCGCTGTGTATCCTTGCAGCATAAGATACTTTACCAACCTTGCATTCCATGCCCTTGGTGCCTGCTTAAGACCATACAATGCCTTCTTTAACCTGCATACATGATTAGGACATTTTGCATCCACATAACCATCTGGTTGTGACATATACACTTCTTCATTTAACTCACCATTAAGAAAGGCATTCTTTATATCGAGTTGATATATATTCCACCTTTTACTTGCAGCTAAAGCCAACAAAGTTCTCACCGTTGCCATATTTGCTACTGGACTAAATGTTTCCTCATAGTCCACACCTTGAGTTTGATTATATCCTTTTGCTACAAGTCTAGCCTTATATCTAGACACACTACCATCACTATTTCTTTTAATCTTAAAACACTTGCAATCAATTACCTTTTGCTTTGGTGTACTTGGAACTAAATTCCAAGTCTTGTTATCCTGTAGTGCTTCCATTTCTTCTCTCATTGCTTTCTCCCACTTTTCATCTCCTTTGGCCTCATCATAACATGTGGGTTCATTTTCCTGCTCAACTTTTGTCATAAAAGCATAATGAGTATTCATGAAAGATTCATAAGTATACCTTTGAGGTTGCTTACTTACTCTTGAAGTTCTTTTTACCTCCAATGTAGATGCTCTTCCTTTCTTATTAGGAACCTTTGATGATTCTCCATACTCACATACATCACTAATTTCCTCTCCTTCATCATTAACTTCAACAAGTTTGAGTTTACCTTTACTTTTAACACTTGGAGGTGACTCTTGCCTTAATCTTCCATTGAAAGGTGATCCTCTTTCTTCATCTAAACCACTCCTTTCATCATTTAAACTTCCTGATGGCTGAACTATGCATTCATCTCCTTCAACCACACCTTCTTCATTTTCATCCATGACCCGCAAACGATTCTTATCTGCATACCATGAAAGTGATTCATCAAAGTTTACATCTCTTGACACAACAACCTTATTGGTATGAGGATTATAGCATCTATATCCTCTTTCAGTATCTGCATAACCAATAAATATACATTTTTCTGATCTCGCATCAAGTTTAGATCTCACCTCACTAGGTACATGTACATAACATACACAACCAAATACTTTCAAATGACTTACACTTGGTTTCCTTCCATGCCATACCTCATATGGTGTCAAATGATGAACTCCAGCAGTTGGAACTCTATTCATAACGTAAACACTTGTGCTAACAGCTTCAGCCCAAAAATAATTAGGCAAACACATATCATTAAGCATGCTTCTAGATGCTTCTGCTATGATTCTGTTTCTTCTTTCTGCGACTCCATTTTGTTGTGGAGTATACCTGCATGTAACTTCTCTTTTGATACCTTCATCATACAAAAAATCAGTAGAAGCTTGAGAGAAATACTCTCCTCCTCCATCGGATCTTAGCTTCTTAATATACCTTCCTGTTTGCTTTTCGACATATGATTTGAACTTCTTGAAACAATCAAAGACCTCACTCTTATGTTTAATAAAATACACAAATGTCATTCTACTATGATCGTCAATGAATGATACATAGTACTTATTACCAACCAAGGATGCCTCTTTAGTAGGTCCCCACACATCTGTGTGTATGAGATCTAGCAAACCATCACTTACATAGCTTGAATGCTTGAAAGGTTGTCTACTCTGCTTACCCATTTGACATGCTTCACAAAGATGCACCATATGTTGCTTAGTAAGATCAGGTAATCCTTCAACAATCCTCTTCTTTGATAGCTCCTTTAACCTGTGTACATTCATGTGCCCAATCCTTTTGTGCCATAGATCAAGCTGTGCTATTCGATGCATACCATAAGAGAAATAGTTTGTATGATTTGGGTTTACCTTGAATGTAAACAATCTACCTTGTTTTTGACCTCTAGCAATTAACCTCCTTTGCTTTGGATCCTCAATGAAGCAACCTGCATGATTAAATCTCACTTGTAGACCTTTTTCTACCATTTGACCAACCGACATCAAATTCTTAGTGATCGTTGGCACATAAAGTACATCCTTCAAGCAATTTTTCTTGCTCTTATCCTGCATAACAACATCTCCAACCTGCATAATCTTATGTGTTGTATCATCTCCTATTTCAACATGACCTTTACATGACGGATTATGCATATTAGAAAACCATGAAGCATCATGAGACATGTGATTAGAACAACCACTATCTACATACCATACATCGCTATTGCAATTCATCTTAGTTTCTACATTCATCATAAGAAGAGAATCATAATCATCACTTTTACCTTCAACTGCATAATTTCCTTGTTGTTTACCTCTTCTTGAATAGCCTCCTCTTCGATTACCACCTTGATTATTTTCATTTTGATAACAATCTTTGGCATAGTGTCCATACCTTCCACATATATAGCAATTGTTCTTATTATCTTCACTCCTTTGTCTTTGGTTGTAGTTGTAGTAGCCTCTCCTACCTCTAGCGCTTGATCTTCCTCTTCCTCTTGTGTTGAAGAAGCCACTTGAAGTCCTTTGATCATCGCTCCTTCTTCCTCGACCTCTATTTGAACCTCTTCCACCTCTGTTTCCACCTCTTGATGATGCTACATAAAGAGCTTGTCCTTGAGATCCTTTTTGATTTGAAGTAGAACCATTTAGATTCATCTCCTCCGTGACCATGAGGGCAATAAGTTGATCAAAATCTGGTAATTCTCCTCTGACATAAACTGAAGTAATGAAGGGTTTCCATCTCTCATCATCTTTGAGTCCGTTGAGAGTATGTGCAACCAAGTCGTCGTCCTCCACATGAGCTTGAATTGATCCTAGTTGATCTGCAATCTCTTTAACTTTCAATATGTAATCATTGACCGATGTCCTTGTATCTTTCTTTATGTTATTCAACTCATTTTTGAGTTGAATCTTCCTTGCTCTTGTACCTGTAGCATACAACCTTTCCAATGCAAGCCAAACATCTCTACTTGTGTCTAGATCTTGTATGTGTCCTACCATTGAATCTTGAATATTTTGTGATAAAATGAATATAACCCTTTTGTCTCTCTCATTCCAAAGTCTAAACTCCCTCAATTGTTGCTGATTTAGGTCCTCTGGTAATGTGGGTTTGATATCTGTGCCGTCAATCAAACCATACAAGCCTCTACCTTGCAAGTATGCTGTGATTCTAAACTTCCATGCTTGATAATTGGTCTTATCAAGCTTCTCTATTTGTGCATGTTGGTCTCCCATAATACAAATGCTAAGCTTCCTCCTTTAAGCATCCTTTCCAATGTGTGTGATGAGAAGAAATATAATATTTACCTTGTAAATGAGGTATGTGCACCTTTCTTTGCTTGGATGTTGCTTCAAATGCCTCCTTGCAATCTTCTTCTACCTTTGTGTAGTGTTGATGATGAACTGCTTCTTTGATAGCTTCAAATTCTTCGTCAAGGTATGATAACCTTCTCCAAGCCTCCAAGTACTTGCTCTGATACCAATGTTGGAGTTTATTGATCTCCAAAGTACAGCTAGAAGTAGGTGAAACCCAACAGGACCTAGTTGACTTTTTCACAAACTTGTATGCACAGACCAATTTTCTTGCAGAGCAAATTTCTCTTTACTCACTTTGAATTTTCCAAAACTGTTTCACACACATAAACTAGACTCTAAGAGCTTTCCAACAAGATATAGAACACCTCAAATGGATAAATACACAATGAGCTATGACCTCTGCAATATGCAGCTTTAATGGAGACCTTGAAACAGAGATGAACCTGAGGACACACATCACTTCCAGAGACTACTGCTCTTAACTCACAACTTCAATGAATTTGAAACTTTCCAGAATACAAGTAGACTTAGAGAGCTTTCTAACAAGCCAAAGAACACATGATTTGGATACATACAGAAGGAGATATGACCTCTGCAAGTTTGAGGTTTAATGGAGACCTTCAGCAGGGATAAAAAGCAGAGAACACACACTACTTGCAGAGAGTATTGCTCTCAGTTCACAAATCCAATGATTATGAAAATTTACCGGAAGAACGTAGACAGTAAGAGCTTTCCAATGAGCTATCAAACATGTAATTTGGATATATAAGGAGGGAGATACAAGCTCTGCAATCTCTGCATACAAAACTACAGCATTGTAGAGATACACATATGACTCTCTTGGACATCCCACAAGATCACGACTTTTCTTCTCTTTTTATAGCATGGGAAACTAATCTAAAACCTTCCTAATACATCTAAATTCGTGGTAGACACTTGGATGGAGGTATTACATGACTCAAGTGCTCAAATAAGCAAAGTATTGATGGACTTTGAGAACTAGCCACATCGACCTTCCACTAGGACACCACTGAAGCTCCCTTGTGACTCACTAATTTGAGTCACCATGTTCTAGAACTCATGTGGTATTTTTGCTACATTTTATCAATAATATGAGCCTTCTTGAAGTATTTGAAGACTTCCCAAAGGTATTTACATAATTTGAAACTTGTACCCTACATAAAACAAATGTTCGCAATACTACTCCCTCTTCTTGTGTGTCCACTTCTTTGATGGGTTTCCATGCCTTGTGCTTGACCTTGAGTGTCAACACTCCCCCCTCTCGAGTTTCTCATCCCTAACAGACCCTTGTTGGAGTGGGTGTTCCATGTAGTTCTTTGAGAGGTAGTGTCCATCATGTATCAACAAGAGCTATCTGTCTTCAAAATGTAGCGGGGTCTATTTTCCCATTCTTCATTTTGTCGTTGCTAGCCTTTGCAAGTACATCTTCCTTGGATTCCAATATGAAGGCATATTTGTGAGCTTAATCTAAAAATGGATATACAAATTGCAAGATATGACTCTCGCAATCAGGCTACCCAGAAACTGGTATGTGATTGGACATACTCTATGAGACTGTAGAAAATGAAATGACTAAAAACAAACGAACTACCTACAAGGGGACTTCAGTGCCTTCTTCCTGTGTCCTTGAGTGTCCTCCCTGGCCTCTTTTGTAGCCAAATGACCTTGAGCTCTCATGATGAATTTGAGATGCCTTCTCCATAACTCCTCCATTACTTTGAGCAGCTACTCTTCTCTTCTGATTTAGTTTTTGGATTTGATTCTCTTTTGTTTGATTTTATTTTGGTCTCCACTACTTGCTGAAGTAAATGCTTCCATTTTTCATTTTTGTATTTTCCTTCTATTTGAAGAAAATCCTTTTTGCAAAATATATAAGACCTTGCTTCTTTATTTTTAACACTCAACCTCAAGCTCACATGTGCGCATGCACCTTCAGCCATATCCTGCATATTGATTTCATCCTTTAACCTCTTGGAAGCATCTAAGGAATTTTTAAAAATGTCTACAACCCAGTCATTACTTCTAATAAACTTCATATCCACATCCTTGCTCAAAACTTTTTCTCGAACATAGTGATAATGCACTTCTATGTGCTTACTTCATACATGAAACATGATTCTTTGTCAAGTGAATGCTTGACATGTTGTCACCATAAATAGGAATGGTCTCTACCTGCATATCAAGATCAGCAAAGAGCTTCTTAATCCACATAGCTTCACAAGTTGCAAAGGCTAATCCTCTATATTCAGCTTCTGTAGACAATAGTGCAACAATAGGTTGCTTCTTCGAGCTCCATGTGATAGGTTTACTGCCTATCATGAATACGGAACATGAAGTAGATATGATATCTTCCTTCAAACCAGCCCAATCAGCATCACTAAAGCCCTTGCAATTCTTCATCATATCTGTAAAACAAGGCATGATTGATTGTGTGCTTCACATATCTTAGCACTCATTTGGCTGAATTTAAATGTTCACTTGTTGGAGTTTGCATAAATTGAGAAAGAACTCCAATGATAGAACATAAATTTGACCTTATGATGGTAGCATAGATCAATTAACCTTTAATACTCCTATATGTAAATACATCATGTAACTTCTCTCCATCATTTTAGCATTAGATATATGAATAAATCTCCTTGGAAAGTCATATGATTGTTGCAACCTGAATCTATAAACCATTTTTTATCATCACTTCTCGGGCTATTGTACTCATGGTTCATGGCAAGCATGGTTTGCTTCTCTCCTTCACTTGATGTACTCACATAGTTATTTTGGCTCCTTTGGTTGCCTCCATTCTTCTAACTTCTCAACTTGTTGTCCGAAATCAGCCATTGAAGACTTGCAAGTTTGAAGTTTACCTCAATTATGTTCTGGCGCTCTATCTTGACTTTACAAAGCTCCCCCTTGATTTGTAACTTATTCTTTGCTTTACTTCAGTTCCCAAGCTTTGCCTCTTAAAGCTCCAACTCTCTATTGTTGTGCTCTGATACCAACTGTTGGAGAAAGTCTTGATCCTGAGAAGACCTTCTTAGGATCAAGACTTTCACCTAGAGTTGAACCTTAAAATAAAAATTGGTATCAAGTCAAGAACAAACTGGATTTGAGACTTTGTGCTCAAACTAGAGACTAATAGCTTCCAAATGAGTTTTCAAAAACTCAATTTGGAGTAGTTCTGATTTGGAAACTCTTTGCTTCAAAGCAGAGTGCATGTCCACTCAGCTAGGCTCAAAACTGGACTTAACTAAAAATTGAATAGCTCATAGAGCATGGTGAATCTCACAAAACTATTTTAGATAGAGGTAGTAAACATGATAATCTTTATTTAAACTCTAAAAATGGATACATACATTGAGTGATATGACTCTCGCAATCAGACTACCTAGAAATTGGTATGCAGCTAGACATAGTCTTTGAGACTGTAAAAAATGATATGACTAAAACCAAATGAACTACCTGCAAGGGGACTTTAGCACCTTCTTCATCTATTCTTGAGTGTCCTCCCTTTCCTCTTTTGTAGCCAAATGACCACGAGCTCGCATGATGAGTTTGAGAGCTCTTCTCCATAACTCCTCCACTACTTTGAGCAGCCACTCTTCTCTTCTGGTTTAATTTTTGGATTTGATTCTCTTTTGTTTGATTATCTTATGGCCTCCACTACTTGCTGAAGTAAATGCTTCCATTTTTCATTTTTGCCTTTTCCTTCTATTTGAAGAAAACCCTTTTTGCAAAATATATACGAGCTTGCTTCTTTATTTTTAACAATGTCCACTCGTGATTTTGGCTTCATGCTTGGTAGCTCATGCATATCTTGGTTGAGCAAGAAGTAGCCTACTGTGGCCACTTCTAGTTGTAAGGCTGAGTATAGGGTAGCTTTCACAATGACAGTTGAGTGTGTGTGGCTTAGACACCTTACGGCTGATTTGGGTGTTGGTTAGTCTTCTACCACCACTATCTTCATTGACAATTAGAGTGCATTGGCCATTGCGAGGAACCCTTTGTTCATGCTCGCACTAAGCACATTGAGGTGCATTATCATTATGTCAGGGAGAGGTTCTCTACAGGAGAGATCAGCTTCACATATGTGCCCACACAAGAGAACATTGCAGACCTTTTCACAAAGGCGCTGCCTAGGGAGAAGTTTGAAGTTTGCCACAAAGCTTTGGGCTTACTTCATTTTGTGTGTTCATTCCAAATAGCTTGGAACTTGCTTATACATGAGTTCCAACTCGTTATACACCACATCACTCCTAGGGGGGATTTGTTGATATATTTAGGTATTGATGTGTGTGAACACACTAGGACCATCGGGGCACTTTTTTCCCTCTTTAAGAGGTTTTTTTCCCCTAGCTTGTATATACACCTATAACCCTAATGGGTCACTTATCTTTGTACATTCTAGTGGTAATACATTCAGTTTTGTATGTTGTGCTCCAAGCTTCTTCTTCTTCCTTGTGTTGTTCATGTGCTTTTGTGAACCTCAAACTCTAGCATGCTTAAGCTAGGGGATAGTTTAGGTATGGAGTAAACACTCCTAATGAGAGCCTACAAGTGCTCAAATGGTAGAGGAGGATGGCCATGACTTTGGTCCATGTGTTTGCTTTATAATGCTAAAAAAGGTGGTTGTAAATTTGAATTCAAAAATGCCCTCAAAATGATCTTGACTTTTCTTCCATCAATTAGTTGAGTAATGAGCTGAGAAAGCTCATGGAAAAGTAGTTATATCCTACCAAAATGTGTGAGTGATGTGGCACTTCAATTTACTATGAGTTCCCACACTTTAGATTGCTAAAATTCTAACAACACTCACATAGATTGGGGTGGTAGTGATCAAGATAGAAAATTGGTATTATGAATGTTTGTACTAATGTGTGTGTTGAAAATATTAAAGTATCTAATACCTTAATGTAAAACTTAAAATAAAAGTACTTGAAAGTAATTAAAATAAATCCAAAAGAATTTATAATACGTGTGAGTCTATGTGTGTGACTATTTATAGATATGTATGTGTGAGTATAGTATGTATTCTAATAAATTGACATGTGTATAGTTACTAAGAGGAGGTGTGTGCGCTCGTATTCACGGGTTTGTTATATAAATGTATGTGTGTATTGTTTTTTTCCTAATGTTTTGACACATAATTCTCCTTCTTCTCCCCCTCCTCCCAACGACTTCTTAATCTATGCAGGCATGTAGAGAGAGAGAGAGAGGATCTCCCCTCCTCTCGACAACTCCTTTATCTATGCAGGCACGGAGAGAGAGAGAGAACATTTCTCATCCCTCCGAGTTGTTACGGATGAATGTGGATGAACGAACATTTCTCATACCTCCGAGTTGTTACAGATGAATGTGCATGATGAATCCCCAGATAACTACTTCAAATGTAATGAATAGGGAACATGAGAGTTAGAGAGAGAGAGAGAGAGAAATTTTAGACTTATCCCCTTCCTCCCAAATGGGAAGAAAATATCTTTCCTATGTTGCAACAACCATCTTTTTTGTCAATGAGGAGCCCAAACCTACACCCATGGACATACCCCATCTTGTCACTGGGGTTTTTTTAGATGAAAAAAAGGAACCCCCGACAGAAGCTTTCAACTTATTAGAAGAGAGTCAAAAGATTTGCAGAGAATTTCCACAAGGATTAGTGGACAAATTAAAGGAAGCCAGTACACAAAATAGTCCACAATCCAACTTAGATCCCATGGAACCCAATCTACCAGAGGTAGAGATGGAAATGTTTTCAGTGGTACTTGTTGACGGAGAAGAATTTTTGTTACTACATGATATTGAGAAGGCATTCGGTCTACGTCTCGACAAATGCCTAAGTATTTTTTGCTCAACCTCGGATGTTCCCATGGACAACACTTCTGGCATAATTGAAAAGACAACAATTCCACTTAGTGATTCAGTTGCAGAAACTATTGCATTTGTGTGTGATGAGATTTTGAGTGATGCCAACCAAAATGCCACTAAAAAAGATCTAGGCGCAGCAAGGGAAAGAATTTTGGAGAAGAAGATTCCAACATCCCTTGTTGTGGAGCAAAGTGGCATGGCTCACTCTTCAATTCCACTAGATGTAGTGGGAAGAGGAGAGGATGAAGACAAGATTCAAGATGTAAGTGTCTAATGACATTTATGATTGTCTCATATTCATACAAGATGTATCTAATGAATTTTATGATTGTATATGTGCAAGAAGCAATTAAAGTGGATAAATTTGTAGCAAGGAGTGGTGGTGACTGTGTTGCCTGTGGTAGTGGCTCTTCCTTGGCACATTACATTGGGAATTTGCCAAAGGAAGATTTTATCATAATCCACAAGGACTATTCCCTCAAGGACACTTCATGAGTTGGTGTCTAAAGGCCTTGAGCAAAGTTTTGTGCCTATCTACAATAATGCAAAGGACCAATTGTATATATCTGGTTAGGAAATCCTTTGCCCTTACTACCCTATGAGTTACCTTTAGAGGAAAAATATTAGGTCAAATAGGAATAGCTTTAGGTATTGGATTGATAGACTCTCAGTTAATATCCCAATCAGTTTTGACTCACCAATTGCCACTCTCTTTTAAGAGAAGAAAGAATGTAGTGGAGAGGCTCAAGGCCAAGAGCCATTTGTAAAAATTTTATAATACCAATTATTGTTTTTTCAATTTCCATGTGCATTCAATCTATTGTGTCTTTATGTTTTTGAATATCTCGTAACTTTTGCATAGTTTAGTCAGTGTTTTTCCATTATTTCTTTTAAATTTTGTTGCCCAAAATGCATGCAATGGCCTAGGGATGCAAAAAACGGCCTGCCACCAAAACACGGCCTGCCACCAAAACACGGCGATGGGCCATGCAAAAGTTTTGTAGGGCCCATCCCTCTGTTTCTGTGGCAGGCCTTTTTTATGCATTCCTAGGCCATTCCATGCACTACTTGCCCTATATTGGAAGCCTATGTCCCTCAAATACAACCTAAACTTGGGGAAGTGTGGAAGACTCTTCTTATGTGCAATGATTAGAGAATATTTAGACTCCTCTAGGTGCATATAAGCATGCAACAATTTATAAGTACATTTGAATGTTCATCAACATTGTTTATCTATTAGTCAGAGGGTTTGCATGAATTGCACCCTATCTAAAGACAATCATATGCTCCAATGTGCATGGCATGTGGTTTCATGGCTTAGAAATGCAAAAAAAAGGCCTGCCACAAAAATGCAGGGATGGGTCGTGCAAAACGTTTGTAGGGCCCATCCTCACATTTCTGTGGCAGGCCTTTTTTTTGCATTCCTAGGCCATTGCATGCATTTTTAAGCAACACCACTTACAAGAAATATAGAAAAAATATTGATTAAACTATGCAAAACACTTTAAAGAAGTACTAGAAAAAGACACTTTTAGATACATAGGAGAAATAGACTTCAAAACATGTACACTAGGAGACAAACACTTGGGAGACCAAATATAATAAGAAAAAGATTATATTCATCATTTGGAATATACAAAAATCTCTCCAAACAAGGGAGTACAAATGTTAAGGGTTATTCCCTCTAATTCTTCTAGCTAATTGCTTATCTTTAGGTTGTATTGTCACTCTCTTAGAGTCCTCCAACATTGAGATAAGATATGCCTCTGTAGCTTCTTGGAGGGCTTCAATGGCTATCCCTTGGATATGAAGTCTAGTGCAATAGCATTGGATCTCTTCCTTCACAACTCTTGCAAATAACTTTTGTGGAATAAGACACTCCACAGACTTTTGATAGTGTCGAATCTTTGCAAAGGCTTTGGTTTGCTTTCTACACCTTTGTGATGCTCATGCATTTGGGGGGATGTTGGCTTGTGGTCGTTGTGGTCTACGACATGGTTGATAGTTCTTCTTTCTTCTTGGAGCACGCCTAGATGGTCGTGCATCATCATTTACTTGCTCTGCCCAGCTTTGCTCTCTTTCTTTATCGGTTGGTCTTTGTCCTTGTCTTGTGGGGAGTTTCTTGCCTCCTTGTGTTACTCGATGGTTCACAGGGATATGATCATGGGTCCATGGTGGCTCGTTAACACTTTCTTCATCCGAGGAACTTTCTAAATTTGATGTTGTCTCCAACACAACTTGTATCCATCCTCGTTGTTTGGGGCCTTGCCTTGAGTGGTGTCCTTTGTGGGGGCTCATCATTAGATATGGAAGGGGAATATTGCATTTCTTGTGTTACATCTCTCTCTTGTGAAGCTTCATCCCCCTAGGATGGAATGCTACCAGAGTGTGTCCTTGCACGAGAGTTTCTTCTATAAGAGTGGCTTGTGGTTCGATGCTTCTTGTGGGGTGTCATCCATGTTGGGCACTGAGTACCTTGCACATGGCTAGGGTAGACAACATGATCCTTCTAGCAGTCTGCTTTGTGTGTGTCATTCTCTTAGGATGTAAAGTGGTAAAATTAGGAAGGACACATTTATTTATAGCCTTTCACTTAAGAATTGTCTTGTTCACATTTAAATGGATAAAAATTAGCTTTAAAACATTAAAAATATATTCACAAAAACATTGAAAGTTTATTTGAAGTGAAATGAGTTATAAAAACCTTGAAAAAAATAATGCATTTTAAGAGTTGGGAAACTATTTCCAAGCAGAACCCTCGCGGACTCTTTGTGCATGCCATCGGGCATGATGTAGCGGTCCTGATGATGACATCCACTTCTCTCTCACAATATCATGTTGTAGCTTTCATGTAATCTTTGCTATTCATTAGGGGAAAAAATAAGCCCTGCATGGGCCTTTTAGCTTAAGGAGTGATTAGTGATGGACCAATGAGAGGAGGGTGGTGGACACAGTCTAGACCCTTAATCACCTAGACTAGGCCTAGGCTTCCCTTGTTTTTTGGTGGTCAAAGGTGGTATGAATGACTAAAAACCACAAGTTCTTCTCCAAAAGTGGTTTGATAGTGTTGATATATTCAGGTAGTGATGTGTGTGAACACTCTAGGACTGCCGGGGCACTTTTTTCCCTCTTTAGGAGGTTTTTTTCCCCCGGCTTGTATATATGCCTATTGCCCTAATGGGCTACTTATCTTTGTACATTCTCTAGTAATACATTCAGTCTTGTGTGTTGTGCTCCAAGCTTCTTCTTCTTCCTTGTGCTGTTCACGTGCTTCCGCAGACGTCTAACTCCAACAATTGGTATCAGAGCAGGTCGTCACTTCTTCTAGGGCGCCATCGACACTCCTCCGTTTGCAGTCTCAGATTCGCACGAAATTTGGTGAGCATACTCAAGTTGTTTCAGAGATCAAAACAACTTTGCTCTGTGGTGCCAAAATCACAATCTGAGCTCGTTTCGGCCTCCGAACGCACTATCGCAGCGCTTGTGTAGGCTATTTCGTCCTTTTGTGCCAAAGGTATATACCAGTTTTTGTTCGCCAGTTTAAGCGTCTCGAAGTCTGCTACAGGTCTAGCAGAACTCGTTTGGGCAGTTCCGTTCAACTTTTTGAGATACAGTCAATTTTTTGCATCAAGGTATTTTAGTCACCGGCCATGGCTGAAAGCAGTGATGTATTCCGTATGTTGGCTGTTGAGGATAAGTTGGATGGTACCAACTACCCATTATGGGCTTATATGATGCGACATGTACTGGTTGCAAAAGGATTGTGGAACATTGTGCAAGGTGTTGAAAGACGTCCTGTTACACCTGTAACGACAGGTACTGCAAATACAGGTGTTGGAGCTGATGAAGATGGTGTCGAAGATGATATTCCACAGATTCCTATTCGTGCTGCTGTTTCTATTCCACCTACTGCAGAGCAGATTCGTTGGGATGGCAGAGATGCCCAGGCACATGCATTGATAGCTTTGTTTGTCAAACGTGCCATTATTCCTCACATTCGCTCTTGCAGAACAGCAAAGGATGCTTGGGATACACTTACCACTTTGTACCAGGCTAGGAATGAGGCTCGTGTTGCTTACCTCCGAAAACAGTTGGAGAGTGAGCACATGAATGAAGGTGATTCTATGGACAGTTTTCTTACAAAGATCAAAGACCTGAAGGAACAATTGATTTCTGCTGATGAAGTTATACCAAATAGCTCACTTGTGCAGACCGTTCTGAATGGTCTTCCTGATTCATATTAGAGTTTTGCCTCTACTCTTCGGTTGATGATGAAAGGCAATCCGAATGCCTTGTCATTTGAGGAATTAGTCTCTGTTCTGTTGCAGGAAGATCAGTCCAGGCAGAACAGGTCCATTATGCGTGTTGCAGATCAAGCTTTCCTGGCTAGTCAGAAGGGCAAAGGAAAAAGGAGCTCTTCTACTAGTAAGCAGAAATCTGCAAATGCTGCACATTCAAAGAACCAAGACAAAGATGAGAAAAAATCAGAAAAGCAGAAATTGTTTTGTAAGTACTATAAAGGCAATGATCATATCATAAAGAACTGTCCAAAACTGGCTGCTAAAGAGGCAAAGAAGAAAGAGGCTGGAATGGTTGTTGCAGAGGCCTCTACACCAAAAACAGAGTCTGCAAATCTTGTGCAGGAAGAAGAATGGGCGTTTACTACTGTCTGCAGTTTTGACCCATCTTCTCCTTATCAGTGCATGTCTGTAGTAGACTCAGATGTTTGGTACTTTGACAGTGGGGTGACCAAACATATTACCTCGCAGCGCAGTTTCTTCTCTTCACTCGAGCCTGCCCCTACAGGGAATACTGTCACATGCGCCAATAACTCCTCTTATCCTATTATGGGAGTTGGTAAGATCATTCTGACTACTGCTGATGGTAGTTCTTTCACTTTGTCAGATGCTTTATTTGTGCCAGGGATCAAAAAGAATCTGTTATCAGTTGTGGTGAAATTTGTTGATGATAGGTGTACAGTCCATGATCTCTCAAATGGCGATGTGATTATTGCTTCTGGCATTTTATGTCGTGGGCTGTATAAGCTCATAGACTATGAAAGATCTGTGAACGATTCGGCATGTGCAGTTCATGATTCTCAGGCTATGTTAGATGCAAAGCTTTGGCATGCACGCTTTGGTCATGTGAATTTTGCTAGTTTGTTACGCCTGCAGAAATCTGAAATGGTGTCCTCTTTGCCCAAACTTGAGGCACCTGGAAAACATGTTTGTGAAGGCTGTATTTTGGGCAAAATGCAGCGTTCTTCCTTTCCAAAAGATGGTTCAGTTCGGGCTACGCAGAAATTGCAGCTTGTACATAGTGATGTCTGTGGTCCTATGCAGACACCCTCTTTTGGAAATTACCTTTACTTCGTGACTTTCATTGATGATTTTTCCAGGCATGCATGGGTATATCCACTCAAAGCAAAGTCCGAAGTGTTCATGTGCTTCAAACAGTTTTTGGTTTTGGCTGAAAATCTGTCAGCATGTAAAATGGGCACCCTCCGTTCTGATCAAGGGGGGAAATATATGTCTTCATATTTTAATGCATTTCTGGCTGAACGTGGGATAAAACACCAGTGTACAGTGCCGTATACACCTCAACAGAATGGAGTTGCTGAACGGAAGAACAGGTCTCTCATGGAGATGGCGAGGTGTATGGTCAAGAGTCAGGCTTTACCTCATAGTTTCTGGCTTGAGGCTGTCATGTGTGCAGCATATGTACTGAACAAGTGTCCCACTAAAGTGTTGCAGTCTATCACTCCATATGAGGCTTGGCATGACCGCAAGCCATCTGTTGCTCATCTGCGTGTTTTTGGTTGTTTGGCATATGCATTAGTGCCTGAACAACATCGCAGAAAATTGGATGATAAGGCAGTAAAATGTATTTTTGTTGGGTACAGTTCTGAAAGTAAAGGCTATCGTCTGTATCATCCACAAACTAAACACATTCTAGTTAGCCGTGATGTTGTCTTTGTGGAAGATGCTATTCAGCCATTGCTTTCATGTACTAAGGAGACATCTGTTAGCTCCAAAGACATGTATGATACTTTGATGCCTCTTTTTACAGGTGGACAGTCTAGTGTTGGTCCTAATGAGGCAACTTCTTAGCCTTTGCAGGTTTCATATGATGATGCAGATCATTGCATTTCTGATGCAGATTTACATGATGCACTTGCTGATGAGAGAGCTGATATTGAGCAGGCAAAAACTATGCCAAAATGGTTGGTGCAGACTTTGCGTGACAGCAAATTAGATGCACCTTTGTCATATCGTACTTGTTCAGGCTCTCATAGTGCCTCCTTTGCATCAGATTGCTATGCTATGGCTGCATCTAGTCTCTGTGATGAGAATGAGCCTGTTTCTTTTGATGAAGCACAAACTTCAGAAAATTGGATGGCTGCTATGCAATCTGAATATGATGCTATAATGAAGAATGGTACATGGTCTTTATGTGACTTGCCTCCTGGCAAGAAGTCCATTGGCACTAAGTGGGTATACAAGCTAAAGCGTAAACCTGATGGTACAGTTGACAGGTATAAGGCTAGGCTTGTTGCAAAGGGTTATGCGCAGGAAAGAGGCATTGATTTTGATGAGACCTTTGCACCTACATGCCGTATGACTACTGTTCGGAGCATTTGTGCACTTGCAGCCCATCATGGTTGGAATGTACATCAGTTGGACATTAAAACAACATTTATGAATGGTGACTTGCATGAAGAAGTGTATGTTTTTTAGCCCCGTGGCTTTGTGCAGAAAGGGCATGAAAACCAGGTGTGCAGGTTAAAGAAGGCGTTATATGGTTTAAAGCAAGCACCACGTGCTTGGTATGAGAAGATACATGCCTATCTGATTGCACATGGTTTTGAGAACAGTCCAACTGAAAGCACCTTATATGTTAAGGGAGCTAATGATGTGCTTCTGATCATTGTTGTCTATGTTGATGACATGCTGCTCACTGGTCCTATTGAGACACATATTGCTGATTTTAAGGCTGATTTGCATGCCTCATTTGAGATGTCTAATTTGGGGCATTTGCATCACTATTTGGGCATTCAGTTTATGCACGTTGATGGTTGTTGACAATATACGGGAAGAAGCAAGTACGGACACACATGCAGATCTAGCACTAAGGCAACCCTTCATTTTTTTCAAAACCCTTACATCATTTTTAAGTGATTCTCATCACTAAAACCCCTTGTAAATATCATTTCACCTTTTTGTAGCTCCATTTTGTACAAGCCGAGGAGTCCTCGAGCTTGGGGAGCCTTAGAAGTAGTTACCTGCCAATTTTCATAATTTTTAGATCTCGTTTGAGCCCTCAAATAAGCCCTGGAACCTAATTTTTAACTAGGTCGGACACTAGGTCTGGACAGGGCCAAAGCTAGTCAAAAACTATAAATAGAGCTAGAGAGCTCATTTTTGGGAGAGCTTCTTGTAGTTTGAGCTTGTATGAGAACTTTCTTGCAATAGAAGTGATTCCATTGTCTTACTCTCTTTGTTCTTGCCGTGTGTGCGCGTGTGTGTGTATGTGTGTGCATGCTTGTGTGCTTCTCACTCACGCACTTGTGCTTCCACTTGCTCGTGGTCTTCATACCATCCTCACGTCTTCCCGGATTGACATTAAAGGAGGTGCTACTCATCACTGAGCTACACCAAATTTTGGCGTCGTTGCCGGGGATCGAGCTTTGAGGACGAGCGTGTGATGGTAAGACGTAGAGAGGACGCGTTGGAATGGTCAGTAGTAGGTAAATTTCTGATTTTTTTCCATCTCCATCTTCATCTTCACCTCATTCTCCATTTCCACCTCCACCTCCTTCTCCACTACATATCCCCTCTTCCCTATCATTCCCTCATTTGTTGTGTGCGAGTTTGAGAGAGAGCGATTGTGCGTGCTTGTCTTTGTGTGTTTTTGCATGTTTCTTTCAGGTGGCAGCTCCATCATCATCTCCAGCAAGCTCAGCAGGTACAGAAATTGTCTGCACAGTCCCCGAGGCGTTGAGCTCGAGCTATCGCGACACTCCGAAAATTTCACCCAATCACGATTCTGAGTGCACCACGACACTGCGCAGGCCTAGAGCTCCCACGAACACTAGATAGAACAGAAAAATTCACCATATCCCGAGCTATCGCGACACTTCGAGGTATCGCGACACCCCACGACCTATCGCGACACTTCGAGGTATCGCGACACTCCGAGCTATCGCAACACTTCGACGTATCGCGACACTCCGAGCTATCGCGACACTCCGAGGTATCACGACACCCCACGACCTATCGCGACACTCCGAGGTATCGCGACACTCCGAGGTATCGCGACACTTCCCACCTATCGCGACACTCCAAGGTATCGCGACACTCCGAGGTATCGCGACACTTCCCACCTATCGCGACACTCCCCACCTATCGTGACACTCCGAGGTATCGCGACACTTCCCACCTATCGCGACACTCCGAGGTATCGCGACACTCCGAGGTATCGCGACACTTCCCACCTATCGCGACACTTCCCACCTATCGCGACACTTCCCACCTATCGCGACACTCCCCACCTATCGCGACACTTCCCACCTATCGCGACACTTCGAGCTATCGCGACACTTCACGAGCTATCGCGACACCCCGACCTATCGCGACACTTCGACCCGACCTATCGCGATACACGGCCTTTAACGCATAAAAATTGAGGGTTAATTTTTTGAGTGATTGGAAGGGTAGTTGAGCTTAATTTTAGGCACCTTGGTATAACTTTAGAACCTTGGAAGTGGGCAAAAGGCTTAGAAACCAGAGAGGGATCTCCTGAACCCTGAGTGCCTGTTTTGACCCATTAGTGCCTGAATGGTCATAACTTGACCATACGAACTCCGATTGATGAGATTTTGGTCTCGTTGGAAAGCTCGTTGAGAATCCCACGTGGACCTCGACTGGTTTTTGTAAGAATCATACGCGGAGTTTTAGAACATGCATTTTTAAGTTGACCTTTAGGTGGAACTAAGTGGTTCTCAGATTCAGGGGGTATAGTGAACTACTCCAAGGGGGCTGAAATTATTGAAGTGTGTCTTTCAATTACTTGTGGCAATAGAGCTATACTAACAGGTGAGCTTTTGCAGGAACTTTGTGCGCGCTCAAGGCAATCCAAAGCAAGCTAGCAAGGGTGAGTACCTAGCTTGGGAGAGGGCTTCCTGGGCTTGTGTAGCAGTCTGGTCAACCAGCTAATTGAGGTTGGAGGATCTCTCAACCCTCCTTTGTCAATTCCTAGCCTAGGCTAAGTACGACTTAGGTGTGGTAATTAATTAGGGCAACGTTAGGCACGAATCAAGTCCAAGAATATTAATCAACAAAGTGCAAGAAGTAAATAGGTCTTAAGTGCGAAAACCCTAAGGGACAAAAGGTAAACTGGAGTCGATCACTTATCAAGTGCGGAAATTCACTTAAGTACTCCTGACGACGCGAATTCAGACAAGACCATAAACATAATATTCAACTAAAAAGAACAAAGTGATTGGTGCAAAATCAACGTGCAGCGAGAGTGTGCTTGAGTTCCAGGGGATAAATAAATCAGGCTTATGAACCTTAGGTCAGGCAGACACTTAGGCCGAGACAGACAGAGCCTCAGATCTTCTGAAGCTAGTGTCAATCACACTGCCAGGTCTTGGGCCCAGCAGTTGAGTGATTACCCATACATTCCCAGATCAGAAACAAGTGATTCTGAGATGTCCTATCACATGGAGAGACCAGTAGGTAGTTCAAGGTTGGCTTATCTAGAAAAGCCAGAAGGGCCCTATAAGACTCAATTGGAATATATCAGGACGAATCGTCTAGGTGCTCGCATCTACGAAGACGGACTGAGAAGATCGGTGGTCCAGATTAAGAACCCCGATCAACTCCATGGATTAGACCATCCGGTAGTCAAGTTTGAGAATGGAGCCTACCTAGATAAAGAAGGGACCATATATGTAGTCACCACTCTTCCTGATAGAACTGATGAGTTTGGAAATGTGATTGCAGAGACCGACATGGGTGATATAGAGCAAGGGAACTTAGAGAGAGAGCCAAGAACCCCCCGTGGTAAATCTGTCTTGACCAGAATCATGACTCCAGAGTGGATTCCACAGGATAATAAAAGCATAGATCTGCTTTTAAACCGAGAAACCGATGAGGCTTTTTGGAGATATAGATCTTCTCAATCTCAGGAAGTGAGTGCCCTCACAATCTATGAGTTTAAAGACCCTGATAGCCCAGGCCAAGTAACCTACTTAGACAATGCATCAGAGAGACTCTTCGTGGTCACTGAGCATGGCAGGCATGATTACACATGGAAGGGTGAATTTGTTTTTCCCCAACCAAGGTCTAATGTGTCCTTTGGTCACCAAGGAGCTGGGACCTCCCAAGCTCATGGAGCTCAAAGAGATAGAAGTAGAGACAAACCTGAGGTAAGTTTTGCCAACTCCCTGGGAAGAGAAAGAACGGGAACAGAAAGGAATAGAGTGGAACCTGAGAGACATAGAACCCCATGGAATCAAAGGAATATTGATGATTTTCCTTTGCCAAGGCCGAGAGAACACACTAGGACCCTGCGACCAACTCAACTGGTGAAGTCCATGAAGAACTATTTCGATGGCACGGGGGACCCTTATGACCATGTGGCAGAATTTCGACAAGTGTTGAAAGCTGAACAGGTGGAGGACCTATTCACACAATATAATGCTTTCGGTCTAACCCTTAGGAACACTGCCCTTACGTGGTTCCAACCACTGAATGAGAGGCATTTCAGAAACATAGACCAACTCTTAGAGGCATTTATTGTTGAGTTTTCTAAGAGTGGAATCAGGCATAACACCTCCTCACTAATTCATAGCTTCAAACAAACACCTCAAGAGACGGTCAGACTAGCTGGAAGAAGATTTAGACAGTACCTGGAGAGATGCCCTATGCCGGAATTACCCACACCAGCCAAACAAGTGGCCTTGTTCCTAGACGGATTGTTGAGCACTAAGCTCAGGTCATATGTGTACCTGAAGGACCCTAGAACGATAGAGGAGTGCGTGCGCATGTGCATAGACATTGAGGACAATCTAGGTGAGGAATTAGAACTATCAAAAATCTATAAGGATTCTGATAGCTCTAGTAACATGGCATCTGGTCAATCCACATCTATCGAGGAACTTGCAGAGAAGGTAGCCCAAAAACTAGGTGTCTCTAGCAAGCAAATTCCAAGATTTGCCCCAGTTAAGCGGTGTTACAATTGTGGCGGTGAACATATGGCAAGTGTATGCCCCATTATGGCCCAACCTCAGGTGAATCCTAGTAGCCAGTACTGCACCATAGAGCGCCGGTACACCAATCACACGGCACAAGACTGCCCATATAACAAACAAACTGTTAGACAAAATTATCCTCAGCCATATCCACAACATGGTAGATACCAGAATCAGTACCCATCACCACAATACAACAGACCACAGCAAACTTATCGGCCATCTTATCAAGGGCAGCAGAGGCCTCAACCAGTCCTAGTGCAGCAACCCCCTGCTCCAACCAATGTGATCCCAGTGAAATATGCATCTACTGAAGAAAATCCTAATAGAGCCATAGTCCCAGTCACCCCATTGCTATCAGACAGTGATCCAAGTGACCATAGTTTTGACTCCGCACATATTGATAGCCCACAGGCTTACTACATGCAGTCACCCGAGCATGACGAGTCATACTATTATGAGGACCCAAGTGAAAATAGTGGGGAACCTGAGTATTCTAATGTCATGTACACAAACCCCAACTCTAGACCTCAACCTAGGTAGGTACGACCCCCATTTCCTAGAGGGCCATGTTTCAGATGTCAGGGAGATCACCTTGTACGTGATTGTCCACTACCTGTCCCTACACAACCTCAACCAGTAACCATTCAGGGCTTCTGTCAAGATTGCGGGAAAGAGCATCTCCTACGAGATTGCCCGAAGAACCCTAATAACATGCTTAAAATCACTCCTATCAATGTCGTTGGGTTAGTTGTAGACTCCACAGGGAGTGTGGCTTCCACTGCACCTGTGCAGGTGATCACAAGAGCCCAGGCACTTCAACAACACCAAGGCGTTGGTCCCGAAAAGAGCCCCGAGGTGAGTGAAACAGAGAGCATACCCAAAAAGAGAACTAGCGCCTGGAAGGATAGTCGTGAAAGAATGAAGAGGCAATGGGCAAAAAAGATAAACGAACTTGAAGAAAGCGTGAGAGAAACCAAGGCAAAAATCACAGAGATCACATCTCAACCGCACTCCCACACACTTCCACCACTACCATCCCCATCACCCTCCATTTCTCCACCCTCTAATACACCTCACGTAACCCACCCACCACCCCGAGTAGGATCAGTATTAGCTGACCCCACTCCTGAAGGCTTGGACATGATGTTCAAAGCCTACCAGGCTCGACTTCAAGAAGGGCCAACAGCTGCAAACCTAGACAAGAGTTACCCCAGAGCAGATTTAGAGATTGAACGGATGAAAATGTGCATGAAAATGGTAGAACAAGCTCAAGCTATACTTGAGACTAGTCAAAAGTTCAATCAGACAAACTCTGTCAAGCCGGATTTGCATTTCCAAGGCTTACTGGAAAGATTAGAGCAGTTGGTAAATAAATCACAGGTTTCTTTACCTCCACAGGCTCAACCAGTTGATGAAAGAGGAAGCTCACCACCAAAGGGAGCTTATGTTCCTAATTCCACGGATGCTGGAATACCTCCTTCAATTCAACAGTACTCTTAAGAGTTCTTGCGGGAAATACAAGAAGAGAAATGGGCCAAGGAGAAGGGTAATTCCCCTCCTATTCCTGAGATTGATGATCTTCATGATCAATTTCCCCAAGACATTCCCTCTATCTATGGGGATCAAGCAGAGCAACACGAGGATGAGAGATTAGATTTTGAATCTAATTCCTTACAAGAGTTGCCTCATTTCACAGGCCCATGGGAATCTGAATCTCTCCAGATCAGAGCCCCCACAATATTGGTAAGAAATGAAGACTCAGTGATTCCAAGAAACACTGATGTTGTGAAGAACACTAAGGTTCAATGTCATCTCACTGTAGAGGAGCTCCTCAAGGCAAAACCGGAGCTCTGGAATCATGTGAAAGATCAGGTTCCAGAACTTGAATCCAATATACCAAAAGTAGGTTCTAAGCAGAAAGTTCCCGAGATACCTCTCGACAAGATAGGAGACATGAGCGAAGGTGAAGAAGGTAACACTTATCTTCCGATCACCTATCAAGGTTACACAACCAAAGCAATTGTGGATTCGGGTGTCGGTGTTGCTATTGCGACCACCTCCCTGTGGAAGCGATGGGACAAACCCACCTTAAGACCAACGAGAATGAAACTTCAAATGGCAGATGGTCATTTTGAAAGACCTCTCGGATTGCTTGAAGGGATAACTCTAACCACTTGTGGTGTAGAGTTTGAACATACGTTTGCTATATGTGACTTTGAGAAGAATAATGTTTACGAGATGATCCTAGGAAGACCTTTCCTACGACAATTGCAAATAGTACAGGATTGGGGAACCAACTCCTTGTACTTACAGCACTTAGGGGTCACCACCAAGGTCAATCTGAAGGATCACACCTTCAGAGATGTACCACCCCTACAGTGGAATCCTATCCACAAAGTGAAAGAGGACTCTATCTCCGTGCATTCTGGAAGTTCACCTGAACCATCCTGGCTGCATGAAGATACTCACTTGTGGATGTGCAAGGTCGCGGAGGAAGAGGAAAAGCGCCTAAAAGCGAGAGAAGAAGGAACTCCCCCAGGAGATAGACCAATAAAAGACCCAGCCTATACACCGATGATATTTCCAGATGAGGAATTTGAGCCTCATGGTTGGGCAGAAATCTTAGCTACCATGGACATTGCAGTCAATGAGGAACAATGGACACCCCATTGTGATGAGGAGGGTTATGATATTTCAATGTTCATGTGTCAGCCCTTGTTGGAAGAGTGTGACCCTAGTGAGTTCATAGAAGAAGAAGAGAGTGATGATGATCTAGAATCCATTGTGATGGATACTTACTTTGAATCAGAGGAACACTACTTAGAAGACATAGGAGTGTTAACCCAAAAAGAAGAAGAACCTCTTGCAAGTATTAAAACGATAAGTTCAAAGAAAGGAAGTGAAGGAGGTCAAAAGAAAAAGAAAAGAAAAGCAGTAAGACAAGAAGAGGAAGAATCATTGTTTGAAGTACCAGAAAATTTCAAGAAATATGAAGTGGAAGACCGGAAAATTTTGGTACGAATGCCTAAGAGAGAGGCCATTATAGGAGAAGCATATGACAATAAAGAAAAGACCAAAAAAATTGTAGTGACCATTGAAGGGAAGGAAGAGCGATGTACGTACATAGGAGACGACCTAAGTGCAGAAGAAGAAGCAGAGCTTGTAGCTCTATTAAGGGAATATAGGGATGTGTTTGCATGGCATTATAGAGACTTGAAAGGAGTAGATCCAGAGATTTGCTCTCATACGATTCCGATGACCGCTGATGCTAAGCCCACCAAACAAAAACCCTACACATATAATGACAATTATGCGGCCAAAATAAAAGAGGAAATTGACAGGCTGATTGAAGCCGGATTCATCTATGAGATTGAGCACACTGAATGGGTGTCCCCCATTGTAGTGGTGCCCAAGAAGAATGGGAAATTGCGAGTGTGCATTAACCTTAAAAAAGTCAATGCCGCTACGATCAGAGATAGTTATCCACTTCCAATCACCGAACATCTTTTGGAGCGTGTTGCAGGCAAGGAAGTTTACAGCTTCCTTGATGGATTTTCAGGTTACAACCAAGTAGCCATTGCCCCCGAAGATCAACACAAAACGGCCTTTGCCACAGAATGGGGAATCTTTGCATTTCGTGTGATGCCATTTGGGCTCACCAATGCACCTGCAACATTCCAAAGACTCATGTGTCATGTCTTCAAAGAGTTCTTGCGAAAGAGCTTAGAAGTATATGTGGATGATTTATGCGCTCATTCCCAAGAAAGAAGTTACCACATCCCTGAGCTCAGGCAAATCTTCAACAAGTGTAGAGATTATCGAGTGTGTTTGAATCCAGAGAAGTGTGTGTTTATGGTACGACAAGGTAAAATCTTAGGTCACATCGTTTCTAAGAATGGAATTTCAACAGATGAAGACAAAGTAAGAGCAATAGCAGAGTTGCCCAGACCAAGGAATGTTAAAGAGGTACAAGCCTTTATGGGCCATTGCGGATATTACCGTAGGTTTATCCACATGTATGCCATCATAGCTAAACCTCTTTATGGGTTGTTAACAAATTTTGAGTGGAACGAGGAATGCGAGAATTCTTTCAACGAGCTGAAAAGACGTTTGTGCACAGCACCAATATTGACTACTCCGGATTGGAGCAAACCCTTTCATGTCCATGTAGATGCCTCCAATCATGCAATAGGATGTGTGCTAGCACAACCCACAGGTGAAGGAAACCTAGATTTGCCGATAGCATATGCTAGTAGGCAATTAAATGCAGCTGAACGAAATTACACCACAACGGAGAGAGAAGGCTTAGGCATGGTATATGCTGTGAAGAAGTTTAGACACTATCTATTAGCCAATAAGTTCAAGTTTTTCACTGATCATCAAGCTTTACTATATTTGGTCAATAAACCTTGCAATACAGGCCGCTTAGTAAGATGGTTCCTCTTACTAATGGAATACGACTTTGAAGTTGTTGTCAGGAAAGGTAGAACCCATCTTAGGGCTGACCATCTTTCTCGCATCACGTCAGGAGAGCCACCGCAAGGAGTGTCTGATGAATTGCCCGATGCTTATCTGTTCAATTTAGAAGTTGTTCCTAAATGGGCAAATCAGTTGGTACCAGTCCTAACCTTCGGGCCTACAAATAAGAATGTGAAAACAAGCAAAGAGGAAATTGTAAAATCACTAAAGTATCAAATATTGGCCGGAAGTATGTACAAGCAAGATGCCGAGGGCGTATTAGCATGTTGTGTCGAGGACGATGAACATACTAGTTGGTTGCAACAAGCCCATGAGGGATTGCTAGGGAATCACTACTCTAAACAACGAACATTGCATAATCTAAAACGCTTAGGAGTATATTGGCCTAGCATGGACAAAGAAATACAAGAGTGGATTCACAATTGTTCAGTGTGCCAGAAGAGAACCCCAGTGGAACATGCCACTCTTTATCACGTGTCATTAATCCCAGATTGGAGTGCTCCATTGGTCGAGTTCATGAGATCGGGAACATTACCCAATCAGGCTAGTCTTGCACGAAAACGGAGCATGGAGCAAGAGGCTCAAGACTATGCCTTAGTAGGAGACAACCTATATCGAAGAGGCAAGGATGGGTACCTAAGACTGTGCATTCATGAATCAGACTATTTGAAAGTCTTAGAAGCTACACACAGCGGTGCTGCAGGTGGACACTTTGGGCCAGACAGAGTAATTAAGACCATTCTATTCTCCGGACTTTGGTGGCCCACTCTTCATATGGATGCACATACTTATGTGAAGAGTTGCGACACATGCCAACGTGCCCAATATCCGATAAGAAAAGATGAAATGCCCTTAAGGCCAATGATGGGAGGACGTGCATTTTCAAAGTGGGGTATAGACTTTGTAGGTCCCATCAACCCCCCAGCTAGGAACTCCCATGCAGAATACATTATTGTAGCCACAGATTACCTTACCAAGTGGGTGGAAGTAAAAGCCACGACAAAGAATGATGCTCAAACGACGGCTAAGTTCTTATTCGAAAATGTGTTCACTAGATATGGGTTACCAATAGAGTTGGTTAGTGATAGAGGTACGCACTTCTTGAATGAGGTCATTGAAAATCTCCTTCAAGAATTCATGGTGATACATAAGAAATCTGCACCCTATCACCCACAGGCTAACGGACAAGCCGAGAGCACGAATAAGATCCTGTGTAATGTATTGACGAAACTTGTAAATAATAAACGCTCTGATTGGGACAAACAACTTCATCATGTTGTTTGGGCATACCGAGTTGCTTACAAAACGGTACTCAATGCCACCCCATTTCAGATGGTCTTCGGACAAAATGCGGTGCTACCCTTAGATTTCCTAATTCCAGCTTTAAGAGTAGCACAAGAGCATGAGTGGAATGGACACGAGTTGTCCTCTAGGATCTTTGATCTAGAGCGTTTAGGTGAGACGAGGCTACGAGCAGCAGCAGGCATCTATGCTGCAAAGAAACGGCAAAAGGCATACTTTGATGCCCATGTGAAGGATAAGGGCTTGAAAGCAGGAGATCTAGTGTTAGTCTACACATTGAAACAACACGCAAGAAAGCTAGAAAAGAGAGGCTACGGACCTATGATCATTAATAGGATCTCCACGAGTGGAGCAGTACAACTAGCCACTTTAGAGGGGGATGTCCTCCCAAACTATATTAGCGGATGCAGAGTCAAGCTGTATCAGGAACCCCTCACGGAGGAAATGCTAAGCCGACTCAATACTGCTAAGCAACGTAAAGAGGAGGAAAAACGAATTCGTGAAGAAGCGCAGGCAGAGGCCTTAGAGCGTATCAGACAAATGAAGCTGAGGAGACAAGGGAGGGACCAGCCTGTGACTGACACTCAAGAGTCTCCAGGCTATCACATGGCCATGTGTGAGGCTTCAGGTGAACGTACCCATAAGATAGTGGACCGACGACCTTTTGTGACCCTAGAAATAGGACAAAGAGGCAGCACAACAAGTGTGAGGGCTTTAATTGATTCAGGAGCAGCCACAAGTGCAGTTCGGCTCTCTTATTGCCAGCAGCTGCAATTGGAGGTAAATCCCCTAGAAGCATATCTGATAGGATTAGGAGGTGTTGAAACCCCTTGTATGGGAGAGGTGGATCTTCCCCTCTACATACAAGAGGTCCTCATGCCAGCAAAAGTGCTAGTGTGTGAAGACGAGGATCTGACCGAACCTCTTGTCTTAGGCCAAGACTGGATCTATGATCACGCAGTCAACCTCAACCTAAGAAGTGGACTTCTTCAGGCTTGGGTAGGCCAAAGTTGTCTCACGATTGAATTAGAAAATCAAGCACTCAAACCAATAGAACAGGCACCAACTCCTGGTCCCTCCAGGAATCCACACGAAGATAACCATGATGTGCTTGTCCAAACTTCTATGGTGCAGAGGAATGTCAATCTTACTGAAGGTTCAGGAGCCAAGAAGGAGTTCCTAACTGATCCAAAGAAGATTCTAAACGAACGGACCGAACATCACTCTACACGAAGGAGGCCGCTGATCAAGAGGCAGGAGCGCCAACCCGTGCAACATGGAGCATCTCGTGGCGTGAAGCAGATCTGGATACGCAGGGATGGAAAACCCACAGCTCCAACAGCAGATTCTCAAGGAGACAAGAAACAAGCCTCACCATCAAGGAACAAAGTGAAGAAGCCCCCTAGGATAACCCCTAGGCATATCATTTCTATTTGGGTTCCTAAGCGGTCAATGAAGGCCACCCCTAATGCTAGACAGATATGGGTGCCCAAGGCTAGCTTACAAGCCCAAATTACTTCACCTTCAGGCACTAGGATGAAGCAGCTTTCACAAGCACTCTTGGCCAACAACTCAGAAAGTGACAAGATACCTACACCTCTCACTGTCCCCACTCCCAACAACCCCCGGAATGTCTGGAAATGGGTCCCCACAAGGTCCCAAATACATCACACTCTCATACCGAAATCTTCACCTGTCCTTAGATCTAAGAGCTACGACTCCTCTATCAAAGTGTGGAGAATTAAACTGTGTACTAAACCCCCTGACCATATTCTGTAAATCCGTCCACACTAACACAGGAGCATTCCGAGCCCATTGCATAACCAAAGTATGCATCTAGGATGACACTGACCTTTAATCACCACTCACACATATCATAAACACCTCACCACTAACCACTGACCTCCGGGATTGTCATGTTAGCATTGTGAAGGGAACACCATTACATCTTGTTTCCTATGCAACACTAATGTGCCTTTCTTCTTCCAGCAGATAAGCAACCTACTCTCATGGCAACAGCGGCAGGCACAAGCTCTCAGGCAGGATCTGGTGCTCCTATCAATTGGGATGCCATGCCAGTGGAAGCTCCACCAACAGCTAGGCCTGAAGAATTCTTGAATGTGCGAAGGATTCCTATTCCAGATCCACCCAGTGGACTAACCGAAAGAGTAAAAGGGCACTCCCATTGGTTCAATGAAATGCCAGGGGATTTGGGAGACGCAGATCACATCTGGGAGTCCAAGATGGAGTGTGGAGGGGTTTGGTGGACCTTCCAATTCTTTTCAAGAGAATTTGAGACCTTACAGAATGCAGCTCCACTTCAGGATATCTGGCAAAAGGCAGGACTACAAGCTTACTTCAGTGCAGCTCTACCTAAACCTGACTTCCTCAGGTGCTACTACTTGATTGCTACGTTGAAACCTACCGGGGATAAAGATCATTCAGGCACATTCTGGGTGCCCTCCTTATCCAATCTGGAGGAGATGAGGAAGTTTGAATTAAATGTAACGTTAATCAGGGAAGCCCTTCAAATGTATGGCACTCATGTGCCTTCAGATCGCGACCCCTTGATACCAGAATCAATGAAAAGCAATAGAGTCAAGAAGCTCAAAGAAATGTGCGCCCTCACCCCCAACATCGCCATACCTCTGCGGATGTGCCTCCAACACTTCGCATTTCCCGCTCAGGACCGTTTCACTCAGCCTCACAAGAAGATATGGTACGGGTTGTATTTAGCAGAGACCGGAAGCTTGCCCATTAAGATGCCGGTATGGATCTTAGATCAGGTATATGAGGCTGGCAAGCGGGGGGCGAGGAAGCCCACTTTACATGGTTGTTGTGCGCTGACATGAATCATCTACAGATGTCTGGCATATGATGTGCCAGTTGCTCGAGCCCTAAAGTATGCACACCTGGAGCTGTTCAAAGGGCGAAAGTCAGGGAGTCAGCCTGCAAAAAGAATGCGTGGGTCCCTTTCACAGGTCCTGATCCCTCCAGTAACCACCGCCGAAGTCTCCACTAGAGAGGAAGCCCAGGTGGCACCTATCACAATCCATCTCCAAGAGTCTCAACCAAGAGAGGTGGTACAGCCCACTCCTTCTGCCCCTCCACTACCTACCGATGCAGAATTTGCAGCGATGGCCACCTTCACCGAGGACCCAAACTTTGATTTTGAAACATTTCTGCAGACGGCTCATCTATCAGACAGTGAAGGTTGCCCTGACAATGTCGATCCGGGGACATCAGCCCAAAGAGAACATGCACGAGGTGAGACAAGCAGTGTACAGGAGATAGGAGTGGCACAACTTCCTCAAAGACTAAGCACACAAGCTCAGGAGAAGGCACCAAGAGATAACCCGGAAGAGAGTGAAGACGAAGCCCCTGCATATACGGCACAGCTCAAACGACTATACCGAACAATCAAGCAGGTACAACGACGCCATAAAATGTCAGAAGAAGCAAATAGGGCCCTAGTAAACCAGATGTTTTGCAGTCAGAGCATATCGACCCCCATTTTGTAGAATCGCTAAATCTTTTGGCGGACACCTGTGGCATCAGTGAAGCAATGAGAACCTTGGTCTATCGAGAGAACCCTGCTTATGATCAAAGAAGAATTGATACACGGCCTCGACAAGGAAAGATGATTCAGATGGAAGTATCTACCGCGTTAGCTACGTTCACATCAGAAGATGTTCACATGATTAGCCCTAGGCCCAATGATGAACCGGAGGAAATTACGCATGCACCATCCCCCCCATCATCTCCTATCCCACCCTCAGAGCCTCTCTCCACGTGTCTTTCTACACAACCATTCTCCTCCTATAGTGAGACCATTGTACACACCCCCGTTTCCACTTTCCTTCCTTCACCCTCATCCATCTCTGTCACTCAGATTTTTGAACCCCAACTAGGTCACCCTTCCTTCCTCCATGCCTTTGGACAACCATCTGTCACTAGACAGACTCTTTCCTTTCCTTTACCCTCCAACCCTCCATTTCCTCCCTCCCAAACTCTACCTACCCCGTCCCTTGTAACTGCCTCGGGCACCACACTCATCACCCAACCCTCCTTCTGGACCCAACTTGTAAACATTCTTCAACAGGTTGATGAACATAATAAAAAGTCCCTTCCCCAAATTCACTTCCCCACATTCACAGCCACCACTATCACACCACCCACCATCCCGGTGTTCACATTTCACGAATCACACTCTCTCATGTCCGACCCCATGGACATCTCACCATCCGCTGGGTCACCCACCACCACTGTTCTCACAACACCATCACAGGTTATTACACTCACATCACCACTTCCACACACGGTAGACACAACATCCACTTTTCCCATTCCCACTTCCCAACCCCCTGCATCTTCCATCCTTACCCCCGCATCCACCTCATTTAGTCTTGCACTCGACACCATGCTCGAAGCTGCCACTCAGCTTAAGCACGAATATACATTATTGGAAGAAAATAACAAAGAGCTTTGCACCCTCTCAGCAACACTCCAAGAGCGTGTCAATGCTTTGGAGTCCAGTCATACGGAGTCACAAAGCAAGATATCCGCCCTCGAACATGCAAATGCGCAACTCGAAGCGAGGCATATGGAAGAGAGCAAAGCCATAGAGGGACAGCTGCGAGATCAAATGGGCCACAATGCAAGGCTTCAACGAAACATGGCCTTGCTACGACGACATCTGGCGGCAGCTCAAGAAGAGAACAGACGGCTTCAACAACAAAACCAAGAGAACCTCGAGGCTGCCATGGAGAACACCCCGGGAGCACCCATAGACCCAGCTAAATTTCAAGCTGTTCCCTCAGAAAGCATACAACAGATCTTGGAAACCTATGCCAATCTTTTAGAAGCACATGATCAGCTTGCCGACCAGCTGAAGGACCTACAGAGACCCCAAGAGTCTACACCACACCAACGGGAACCTAAAGAGATGACCGACGCTGCTACTTCACCTGAACCTGAACATTCAACGACCAATGATGTACTGGAGTTACGGCAACAGATTGCAGAATTAAAATTGAAGTTGATGCAGTACGAGCGACCTCCTACCCCACCAGAGCAGCCGTTAGAAGAAGAAGCAGTTATTATTCCAGTGGAGGAAGCATTCGACGACACCTACGAGCCTCAACCATTCCCAGGAGGACGCGTCACAGAAGAAGGTCAAGATACCTATGAGGAACCCCCATCGGCATGGATGAAACAGGTAGAGGAAATGGGGCAAACTCATCAGGAACGGATATCCACTCAGATGCTGGCAATGAAGGCCATTGAGGACACCATCCTTCACTCAGAGTACTTCAGGCACATTGCCTCTAGACGCCTTATCACTAGCTCAGAATTACAATACAGGCCCTATTTTGTATTGTTGGCCGACTACAACGCAGAAATCAAAAGAGTCACCAACAAGTGCCCAACATTTGCCACACAGTTCGAACCAGAAGATATACCAGAAGCGGCACGAAAAGGGGCCATATTCCAACCAACTTGGAGGCAGAAGTTACTCGAAACTTACCCAGAAATGCTTCGAACATGGGATCACGCCCCCATGCATTTGAAGTACAATCCGTGTTTTGGGCCAGTGCAAAGACGAAGATCATGGAAAGCTTTTGCAATCAAGGTTCAGAATAACGCGAACTGTAAAGAATGGCTCAATTACCCCGCCATCGCCCCCCCAACCGGTACTCCCACAGTGTCATACATGATTGCAACCATCAGACATTGGATACCACGTCTCCACCCCATGCCAGATGTCGCTGCCCAGATGATGCTCAAGATCTTCGATATGATGCAGGTCGTACTCAAAACTTTTCGCAATGTATGCCGTATTCAACCTCCTATTCCCGGGTTTATTAATGGTAACTACGACCTGCTATATGATATGAGCACAACCCCGAGCATACGAGTGGCTTACGCATGGCATGCACGCATAAGATATCTCCCTGCCTGCTACAAACAAACATTCGACGATATGTTCACCACGGGGTTTTGGGAGGCACATTCAGAGGTATTCGCGCCACGGCCTACGCATTTACTCCATCTCTTCGCATGCGAGCAAACAATGCATTCCGAGCTTTACATGATGCCACAACCTGACATGCCTGGTACAGTTGATTGGGAGGCTTTGCAACGAGACCTGGTCAGAGGTTTAAAAATCAAAGAACAAGAATTGGCAACCGACCTCCTGCAGAAATACATTGATCAAACTGTGGAAAAGAGGTCTGTCAGAGGCGACAGACCCTAGGGGGGGAGAGTGTTGACAATATACGGGAAGAAGCAAGTACGGACACACATGCAGATCTAGCACTAAGGCAACCCTTCATTTTTTTCAAAACCCTTACATCATTTTTAAGTGATTCTCATCACTAAAAACCCTTGTAAATATCATTTCACCTTTTTGTAGCTCCATTTTGTACAAGCCGAGGAGTCCTCGAGCTTGGGGAGCCTTAGAAGTAGTTACCTGCCAATTTTCATAATTTTTAGATCTCGTTTGAGCCCTCAAATAAGCCCTGGAACCTAATTTTTAACTAGGTCGGACACTAGGTCTGGACAGGGCCAAAGCTAGTCAAAAACTATAAATAGAGCTAGAGAGCTCATTTTTGGGAGAGCTTCTTGTAGTTTGAGCTTGTATGAGAACTTTCTTGCAATAGAAGTGATTCCATTGTCTTACTCTCTTTGTTCTTGCCATGTGTGCGCGTGTGTGTGTATGTGTGTGCATGCTTGTGTGCTTCTCACTCACGCACTTGTGCTTCCACTTGCTCGTGGTCTTCATACCATCCTCACGTCTTCCCGGATTGACATTAAAGGAGGTGCTACTCATCACTGAGCTACAATGGTGGAATGGCTTTGTGTCAAACGAAATATATTGACACATTATTGCAGCATTTTGGCCTTGAAGACTGTAAGCCTATTGCCACTCCTATGGAGACAGGTTTACGATTGAGTCTTCATGATGCTGGAGATGCATTTGATGCTGTTCTCTATCAGGAGGCTGTTGGATGCTTGATTTACTTATGCATTACTCGGCCAGATATTCAGTTTGCTGTCTCATAGATAAGCAGGTTTATGCATTGCCCAGGAGTCACGCATTGGAAAGCGGTTAAGCGCATCTTTCGCTACTTGAGTGGTACTCGGCTACTTGGGTTGTTTTATCCCAAGGGGGGATCACTACCGCCAGATTTGCATGCTTTTTCTGACTCAAATTGGGCTGGTTGCTATGACACTCGTGTGTCCACCAGTGGTTTTTGCTTCATGCTTGGTAGCTCATGTATATCTTGGTTGAGCAAGAAGCAGCCTACTGTGGCCACTTCCAGTTGTGAGGCTGAGTATAGGGCAGCTTTCACAGCGACTGTTGAGTGTGTGTGGCTCAGACGCCTTATGGCTGATTTGGGTGTTGGCCAGTCTTCTGCCACCACCATCTTCACTGACAGTCAGAGCACATTGGCAGTTGCGAGGAACCCTGTGTTCCATGCTCGCACTAAGCACATTGAGGTGCATTATCACTATGTCAGTGAGAGGTTCTCTGCTGGGGAGATCAGCTTGGCATATGTGCCCACGCAGGAGAACATTGCAGACCTTTTCACGAAGGCTCTGCCTAGGGAGAAGTTTGAAGCTTTCTGCAAAGCTTTGGACTTACTTCCTTTTGTGGAGTGATTTCCACATAGCTTGGCACTTCCTTATACATGAGTGCCAGCTCCTTGTTCACCGCATCACTCCCAGGGAGGATTTGTTGATATATTTAGGTAGTGATGTGTGTGAACACTCTAGGACTGCCGGGGCACTTTTTTCCCTCTTTAGGAGGTTTTTTTCCGCCGGCTTGTATATACGCCTATTGCCCTAATGGGCTACTTATCTTTGTACATTCTCTAGTAATACATTCAGTCTTGTGTGTTGTGCTCCAAGCTTCTTCTTCTTCCTTGTGCTGTTCGCGTGCTTCCGCAGACGTCTAACTCCAACAGATAGTGCCAAAGTTTGAACCATAGCCCTTGGATGAACTCAAAGATCCAACGGCTTATGTCAAATGTCAGAAAAAAGTCGGAATAGATTTTTGTCCCTTGGATGTGCAAAAGATCTCACGGTGTAGATTCAAACTCATGAAGAAATGCGTCGTCGAAAATCTTCCGTTGGATGTTGCTAAAAACCAAAGGTTGAGATTAAATCTTTTTCAATTTTGGGCCACTTTTACTGCTATCCATTGGATCCTTGCTAGATCGAAGGGTTGTGAGGGAATATCTTTGAGAAGATCTCAAGATTCTTTATCAGCCATTCGATCTTTGGCCCATCGAATGGTCACAAATTTACCCCGCCACGGAATTGCATCGACAAATTTGTCATTTTCTGCCATTCCACAAACTTCCATTCTTCATTTAATGCATCCTATTTTGTCATCTTTTGACAGGCCTACCCTCCCTAATCGTGGTCGTCCATGTCATCTAATCGAATGGCTAGAAATACCCACGGATACTCATCTTTTAGAACAAGTTTTGTCTTCTTGTGACAGGCATACCCACCTTCATCTTAGCCGTCCATGAGATTGTATCAAAGGGATGTGAATGCCCACCACTCCCATCAGACTGAGCACATATTTTGCTACATTATTTTATTGCAAAAACCACTAGTGGTTTTTTTTGGCCCTAATCCCTTGTTTTATTGATCTTAACCCCTAAAAATTAGGAATCCTTACAAGGCCCATGCAGGGTTCCCTTTTTCCCCTAATTTCATGACTCACATGCTCATTCCATTACATATTTTCTAGCGAATGTCACATGAAAAAACCAACTGAACATTTATTCTGAATAGTTTGATTGGAGTAGACCACCCCCATGACAAGTGTTTTTAAAGTAAACACCTCTAGCCCTGTAATGTGACTTCTCCGTTCCTTGTGTACTAAAAATGTCCATTGATCCATATCGATTCATAAAATATGCTCCATGTGCAAAAAGAATATGCTATGATCTGGTCAATAAGATATACACATGGTATTTAAGACCAAATAAAAAAATGTAAGCAAAACTTACTATGTAATATGTAATGTTGGTTTCTCCCCAAGATAAGATGAATGACTCTGTAAACTCCTTCAAAGTCACTTGGAATAATTCTCGTTGTGAAGCATTAGTGGAAACCAAACCCATCAAATGTAACAATGGACCTAACGATGACCAACCTTCTTTCCCCCTTCCAAATCTCCCCTTTCCCATCATCTTGACTATTCACATCTCTTTTAAAGAACCATCTTGCCTTCTTCCTAGTCATTGAAACTTGTTGTAAAATCTCTTGAGACTCACCATACTTCCTAACGACTAAAGATACATGGCCACCATGACAACCAATATAATTCAAAAGATCTTCTATTTTTTGGATTTCTATTGTAGACCTTTCTAGTGGTTTCATTGCAAATGCATATTCAACATGGAGCTTCAAAAGCCTATCAAAGATCCTCATGAATGCATGCAAAGTACAAAAGTGAACATTGACTAATGGAAATGGAATAATGGGGTTCCAATCATTGCTTATTTTATCACAAGCTGGTTCTTGTAACATTGGACACCTCAAAAGTGATATCTCCCATTCCCTATGATTGGATGAGTGTATTTCATCAATTTCTTCAGAGTCATCAACTCTCATCAATGCCCTTGTAGGTTAAGAATGTCTCTTAGATCCTTTGTAACCTTGTGTACAATATGGGCAAGGATAGAGAGAAGATGCTCCTTGTTTACAACCTAACATGCATTTTATACTCTTAAGGTATCCACCCAAATGCCACTCTACCTCAAAATCACCTATATCATCTACAGAAAGCTTTTGCCCATGTATTTGAGAAGAGATTACTTTTGTAATCCATGGAGTCCTATTAATTTCTTTGGGAACTTCTATAACACCTAACCACCAGGTATCTCTCTCTGATTGCACACTGTAAGTAAAATGGGAAATGGATCCTAAAGTTTCATCACTCATTGCATGGTCCATAACTTCATTCATTAGCATCACACTCAACCTTTCCAGTCACCAATTCTTTATGATTTAGCACTCATCAAGCTTTAGTATGAACTTTAACTTAACATTACAGTCTGCACAAAAGAGAAAACATTATCTTAATCTGACACTTGAATGCAATAAAACTTCAACACCAAATAAAATGTAGTAGGGGTACCTTTGATTGTTGAATTATAAAAGTGAATCATTACTTGTTGAAGCTTTTGAAGATCCACAAATATATTGTTGAATTTAGTGTAAATAAATCCTTGTGTAGATAGGATCTTTGATTGCTTCTTGGGAATATTTGGATGATAAAGAGAGGTAGGGATAGTGTCTTCTATGAATAAATATTGTCCAATAGTATGAGTCACATCCTCATTTGAAGTTTTTTATTGATAGAAGCTGCACGCCGTTCATTCTGAGAATCGACATCATTGTTGCATTGTGTTTTAGGAGCAAACTCTCTAGGCACACAAACATGGATACTTGTTGATGCAAGAGCATGAGGACGTTCTACTATGAAGTTTGTGATACATGTCAACACCATCTTTGCTAATAACCAACAATATAAAACACAAAGATGGAAAACTGGTTGGAAGGGACTCTAAAGCATATGTTTTGCTTAAATAATGTGTTTTCTAGTATGTGTATGGGTTAAAGTGTATTTTTCCACTATGTATGGTTGAAAATGATGAAATTTAAAAAAAGTCTTTTTTTTGGGGGAAGCATAGTCATGGATTTGATGATGTGGCACTATTTTTGGAGGGACTTTGAAAATTATACTTTTTCTAAAAGAAACTTTAAAAAATGGGCCCAAAAAAGTGACTTCTGACTTATATATTAAAAAATAGGCCCTTTTGAGTTAATATACACTGAAATAGAGACTTTTTTTAGAAGATAATTTTTTAATTCAAATACATGCACGAGTTTGATGATTTGGAAAGTTGATTCTCTTCCTCTCTCTCTAGAAGAAGAAAGAGAGAGGCCTAGTAAAGCCTGAAAAAAAGCCTACTCCATGGAGCCTACTAAAAAGTGCCCTATTAAATGCACTTTGTCCCCTTAAACAAGAACAGAATTAAGCTTAATCCCTAAAAATTAGGACATTCCTTTTTATGTAATAGAAGAAGAAGAAGATCATTCTTCCTTGCCTCAATCTGAGTGTGTGTTTCTCTTTGATTGTGAGAGTGTGTGTGTGAGATCTCTTCCTTATCTCCTTCCTCATGACATGGTATCAGAGCCAGTGTGGCTGTAGAGAGCTCGTGGAGAAGGCCGACAGTGAAGATTACACGAGAAGGCATGGAGAAAGTGCGATTCACAAATGACCTCTGATTGCTATGAAAATTGGTTTGAAGATAGAAGACCTGAAAATTTTTTTGATAGTTATCCCTTTAGGGTCACTTGTTTTTGTGAGATCGAAGTTTCGAAGCCATCTCGACCTCTGTTTCGAGCCTGCAAGGTGGGGCCCACAAAAAAGCCAAGTCAGTTTCAGAAACTATAACTTTCATTGTGTTTGGAAACACTCATATATTCGAGATCCAAAATTTCAAGTGAGTCTGTGTACTGTTGATACATGAAAACTGTATTTTTCTGAGATCGAACTATCATGTCATAGTGCAACAGTGTTCAAGACAAAATGATGCTTGTAGCATTTTGTAGTGTTGTGAATAGCTGCAAAAATGGAAAATGAAGCTATAATGAGTTAGTTTATGAGCGATAAGCTGGACAAGAACAACTTCCATGCTTGGAGATTCAGAATGACGAATTTGTTGATGGGAAAAGGCTATTGGAAGTACATTGAAGGAGAGAAGGAAAATTCTCTGCAGTTACCAGAGAGGAATCGAACTGTAGACCAATTAAGAGTGTATGAAGAATGGAATCAAGGAGCACGAAAGGTAATGTATTGGCTATCTGTTAGCATACAGGATAGCATGATTGGACACATACAAGATGCCAAGACTCCGAAAGAGGCTTGGAATAGTTTGGTCACATTGTATGAGACCAATACAAAGGCATGGAAATTGCAACTCAAGAATGAGTTGCATACATTGGAGAAGAAGGGCATGTCGATAAGTGACTACACCCTAAAAATCAACAGCATATGTGAGTCACTTGCATCTATTGGCATGAGCATAGATGATGATGATAAGGTGGAAGAGTGCCTTTGTGGTTTAGGAGCTGCATATAATCAGTTCAAAACTTTTATACAAACTAGGGAAAATATTCCAAATTCTACTGATCTGGTATCTATGCTGATTATTGAAGAAAAGAATCTTGGTGAGGATTCAAACTCCCAAGGAAAACCTAGTTCTGAGCAGGTATTCTACTTTGGCAGAGAAAGAGGCACAGGTAGAGGTTCCGGAAGTGGAACAGGAAACAGTAACCAAGACCAAGGTCAACAACAGAATCATCTAGGAGGAAGAGGACAGTTTCGAGACAGGGGGAGCCAAAGAGGTTGCAAAAATTTCCAAAGAAATGATTCAAGTAATGACAATAAAGGATGCTAGAATTGTGGTAAACCTGGACACTTTGAATGTGATTGTAGGTTGAAGGCAGCAAAACAACTATGCATCCACAAGTGTAGATGATTCTAAGAAGTTGTTCATGGTTCAACATCACATGATGAATACAATGTCTGCTGGTGTTTCAAAATCGAATGATAATGTCTGGTATGTTGATTCAGGTGCTTCAAATCACATGATCAGTCATGTAGAATGGTTTAGTACTTTGTAGAAATTGTTAGTTCCTGCATATGTTGAAATAGGTGATAACACATCACACCCTATAGAGCATACAGGAAACATAGCATTGTCTATGGAGGATGGGAAGGTAAAACATATTGTTGATGTGCTACATGTTCCAAATATAACAAAGAATCTGGTTTCTGTTGGACAAATGGTTAACCAGGGATTACAAGTCAGGTTCAATGCTGATGGGTTATATGTAGAAGAATACACAAAATGGGATGGAAGATTGATTGCCAAAGGAAAAAAAGTGGGTAGGATGTTCACCTTAAATGTGAAAATTCTTGAAATGAATGCAGCCATGTTTGCAAAAGGTGTAGGAGTCATTGCTGATATAGAGATATGGCACAAAGGGATTGGACATCCAAACTTGCAAAGGCTGAAATTGATTCAGTCAAAGGAGATTGTCTATGGACTACCAAATTTGAAGGTTGCGGAGATGCAAAAGGTATGTGCAACATGTCAATTTGGAAAACAATCAAGAGCATCATTTCCACATGACAAGCATGTTAGTCAGAACATACTAGAAATAGTACATACATATGTATGGGGTCCTTCAAAGACCACATCTATGGGCGGTTGCAGGTTTTATGTTAAGAGAAGAGTGAGGTGTTCACTCACTTCCAAATTTTTAAAGCTATGGTGGAAAAGCAGACAGGGAAGTATATTCAGACATTAAGATCTGATGGAGGAGGTGAATACATGTCAAATGATTTCAGCAATTTTCTAAAAAATCATGGAATTCAGCGTCGGTTTTCATGCAGGTACACACCACAACAAAATGGCATTGCTGAATGCAAAAATAGACACATTACAGAAATAGCAAGAGCCATGATGGCTGAGAAGAATATGCCTCAATTGTTATTGGACAGATGTTGTTCATACTGATGTATACATCATGAACAGAACTTCGACTGTTGTTGTACATCAAGCTACACCTGAAGAGAAGTTTACAAGTAAAAAGGCAAACTTATCACATCTGAGATTTTTTGGTTGTATTGCATATGTACATGTTCCAGATGAGTTGATGATGAAGCTTGATCCAAAAGCAGAAAAATGTGTCTTCATTGGATACTCCCTTGAGCAAAAGGGATATAAGTGTTATAACCCACTCACACGATAGGTGAAGGTGAGTAGAGATGTGGTATCTGATGAAATTTCATGCTTCTATGTAGATGCCAAAGAAGGACTGAATCTTGAACCAAATGACAAAGAAAATGTTGAAAATTCAAGTGCAAAATCTCAAGTTTTAAGTGGACTGGATGCATCAGCAAGCAATAGTTCCAACTCAAATCCATGGAGTGGAAGATTGCGTAGAAATTTCACTCCAAAAAAATCATCAAATACATCCAAGAAAGGTAAAGAAAGGCTTTCTGTTGGTCATAAAACATGTGCAGGTTTTGAAGACATTGATGGAGGTTCAAGCAGTTCATAAAAGAGTCTTGATAAGGAACTTGGATTGCCCTCTATGAAGACTCCAAAAGTAAGAAAGGCACATGCAAATGATACAAGGAGAAGTGACCTAGGACAAGAAGATTAGGGAGGATGCAGAATTCAGTATGATTGACATATGATAGTTACATGGCTCATCATTGTGCCTACATGACAAATGTAATACAAGATGCTAAACCTTCTTGTTTTGAAGATGCAATTGGAAATGCAGATTGGGAAAAATCTATGGATGAGGAGATGGCTGCACTTTATGGAAATGATACATGGAAGTTGGTTCCATTTCCATAAGGAAAGAAACCCATAGGTTGCAAGTGGGTTTACAAGGTAAAGCACAATGCTGATGGTAGCATAAGCAGGTATAAAGCACGGTTGGTAGCAAAAGGATATGCACAAACTTATGGCATTGATTATGAGGATACATTCAGCCCTATAGCTAAAATGTCTACTGTCAGAACACTTGTTGCATTAGCTATAGCAAAAGGATGGACTTTGCATCAGATGGATGTGAAGAATGCTTTTCTACATGGTGAGTTGAAGGAAGAAGTATAGATGGACCAACCACAAGGATATGAAGATTCAAAGCATCCAAAATATGTTTGTAGGTTGCAAAAGGCTTTGTATGGGCTGAAGCAAGCTCCTCGTGCATGGCATGCAAGGATTGCAGATTACTTAACCACCACTGGGTTTTCTATGTGTGGTGCACATCCTTCACTATATGCAAGGAAGGGTGATGATGGCATCACAATTGTGGTTATTTACATTGATGACTTGATTGTAGAAAGCATTAAAGAGGTAAAGCAACTTCTTATGCAAGAGTTCAACATGAAAGATCTTGGTGTGATGTGCCACTTCTTGGGCATTGAGTTTATACATACAAAAATAGGTATATGGATGTCGCAAAGGCAATATGCCCTGAATATGCTTCAAAAGTATGGTATGGCTAATTTTAAGACAATTTCTATGCCATTAGATCAAAATTTGAAGTTGGATACTACATCAGGTGAAGCATTGGAAAATGCTACTATGTACAGGAAAATTGTGGGAAGTCTTATATATCTCACAATTACAAGGCCTGATCTAAGCTATACTGTTGGACTTGAAAGTCCATTTATGCAGGTTCCCAAGAAGGGACATTTGGTTGCTCTGAGGCACACTCTATGTTATGTGAGTGCTACTTTGGATTGTGCATCATTTTATGAAGCTGGTGTAGATTTGTAGGTTCATGGATACACCGATGCAGATTGGGCTGGCAGTCTTCTAGATAAAAGATCTACTAGTGGCTATCTATTCTCACTTGGAGGTACAACTATTACATGGAGCAGCAAGAAGCAACCCACTGTTGCTTTGCCGAGTACAAAGATTGATTATACAGGTGCTGCAATGGCAGCATGTGAGGCATCATGGCCAGAGATGCTACTTGCAGATTTAGGTTTGGAAGTCCAAAAGCCTATCACCATCTATTATGATAATCTTAGCAGCATACAACTAGCACAGAACCCTATTTTTCATGCTAGAACAAAGCATATTGAGGTGCATTATCACTTCATCAGAGAGAAGGTATTATGAGGTGATATTGATCTTGTTTATGTGAGAACAAATGAGCAAGTTGCTGATATTTTCACTAAAGCACTTGGAGCAAAGAAGCTAAAGAAGTTTTGGAAGATGCTTGGATTAGAGAACATGGCGTTGATCTTGAGGGGGAGTGTTGAGATATCAAGCTCAACATGTGATGATCTAGGATGACACGTATCAGTTTTTCATTTCTCTGACATGTATAGTGGTCACGCCAGTATATGTCAGGGACACTTCATTGAGCTTTATTAGATTCATCTACTGAGAGTGATGGCACATTTGTTTCTTGCCAACTCACTCATTTGCGAACATTAGGTTTTCCTTATGTACTTGTCTTTATATATTGTAGTAGTTGTATTCTTGTTCTTAGGTCATTCTTGTACATTCCTTTTTATGTAATAGAAGAAGAAGAAGAAGAAGAAGAAGAAGAAGAAGAAGAAGATCATTCTTCCTTGCCTCAATCTGAGTGTGTGTTTCTCTTTGATTGTGAGTGTGTGTGTTTGAGCTCTCTTCCTTATCTCCTTCCTCATGAGATAGATCTCGAGATATGAATGTTTGAAGTTGATTGTTTTGATGCAATCATTTGATGATGATGTTCCGAAGGATTTGGTGACTCTTTATGCATACTTGGGAAGCTAAGCACACACATTAGGCATACCTAAAGTCACATTGGTGGGTGTAGAGGAGGTTTGTCTCAACACCCACTCATCTCTTCACATATTCCATCACCTCTTCAGAGTGTTATCTGGCCTACTAAGCATTAAGGTTGTAGTTCAAGGGATACTTGGGTTGCAATTGGTTGAAACTCTACTACCCATGAGAATTATCCAATGCTATTAAAGTTAGCTTATATCTCTATGATTCAATGTTCAAGTACTAATGCATTTGAAAGGGGCTTTTGTGCAAAATCTTTGATTAGGATAAATCTAGGAAACTCTCCTAATACAAAAATACTTGATGCATTGATAAACATACACATTCAAGGTCCTCCACTTCAGCAATTTTCATTTCGTGATGCTCTACAACTTTGAAAAAATGGAGCGAAAACAAATCATCATATGTATGGAGAAACCATGAGGTATACTAAGTTTACCTTAAATATTATGTCACTTTTATGATAAAACTCCTATTGCTTCTAGCTAATCTCTTGTGTACTTCAAAATTGGCACATGCTTTCAAGTATTGATGCCAAAAAATGAAGTTTTTTTCTTCATTTTATTAGTGTGAAAGAACTATAGATAGATTGAAAAGAGATATATTCCATATATAAAATATCATTCATTAATATTTTTAAGATTGGTCTTATCTCTTATCTTCTCCTTTGTTTGCCATTTTGATACATTTCTACCCCAAAATTATCTATATGAAGTTTATTCCCTATTTTAAAGTCTTATGGAATTTTATATCACTTAAGGGCTTGTAATTTTAGACATGACCAATTCAAGCGATTAAGGCAATTAGAGAACCTTGGATGGACCTAATTGCTTGAATCAGTTGTGTCACTTTACTCCTTTGTTTTCCAAATTATTTATGTTCCTTCCTCAAATGCCTTTCCAATGTGTGGAATGGTTATAATTTTATGATGATTAGAATGATGCTCTTTTTTTCTTATGAACATGATTTTATATATTTTTTAAATAATACTCATTTATTAGTTGTGTCTTTAAAAAATTGACATTCCTGTTCCTTTACCATTAGAAAACTGAAAGAAAATGTCGTATTCCTTTTGAAACCAAATAAAATCTAAAATATTTGACTAGGATTTAGAGTAATAGGTGTTTTGATTGGTTCATAATCAAGTTTTTCATGAGCAATGCTTTCACACACTCAAAAAACGCGACTCCCTACTCCCTAAAAATGCAATGATGACCGAAATCCCAAGAAAGTGGCCTTCACAAGAAACCGACTCTCCGACAAGAGTCTGAATGCCTTAGACTCCGTGAACAAAAGAAGCGTTATTCCAAGCAGAATAGAAGCATAGAACCTTAACAGAATTGACATAGAAGAGAAAGAGGAAAGGGGGAGATGATGCGGTAAGATTTGTGACTTAGAACTGTATGGTTATTGAAATGATAGATAGTAGCATGATTGTCATTGAGCCACATCCATGAATTGAAAACTGAACAATGATTTTTTGTTCTTCCAAGATGTCCTTCTTAAAATCCATATAAGCAAACTGAGTATTGCCCATCTATCATAATGTAGGTCCATCGATGTAGCATCAAGTTGTAAACACATTTGAACCTGGATTGAATGTCTAGTGTTCAATATCAATAGATCCGCACAGCATTAGATATGACATGGAATGAAAAACACATTGGACTTTAGCTTGAAGGTCCGAGTTTCAATACCCATAGATTGACCCATTGTTAGCTTTTGTAAGTCGGGATCAAGGGGTTCTCTTGAACGTGTCATGAAAGAGAAGATTGAAAACGAAAACTTCAAAAGGAAAAAAAATATGGATTATACCAATCGCTGGGATAGGATTGATGACAAACGGATTCAAGATATCATAATATAATAACAGACATATGATATAACTTTTATGGACCTTTAATGACCCTCATAACAAATAGAAGCTTGAGTGTTCATGACCTCAATGTCTTATTCAGAGGGTTAATCTTGCGCGGATGGATGACAAGATAAGGGTTTCAAGTTTCCTGAGGTTTTATTGTTTTGTCATCACAATGGGTTTGGCAATTTTATATGGATCACATAATAGACTTGAAGGCAGTTTGCCACAGATAGTCAGTTTCTAGTTTTAAAGGTTCTGATTAATTATAGGATAAAGGAACTTACATTCAGTGCTAGAGATGGACGCTGCTTTTAATTTTCAAAGGAAGTTTGATGATTCCATCCAATAATCTTGATAGCTTGAATCATTCCATACATTGGAATATAGAGATGAATGATGCTTAATGTATGGAATATATATATTTTCAAATGTAAAGACACTAATAAATACATAAAACATCATATGTCTCTGTTTTTAAGATTTTGGGGGATGATGCGGTTAAGATTTATGACTTACAAATGTATGTTTATTGAAATGATAGATAGTACTGTGGTTGCCATTGAGCCATATCCATGAATTGAAAGTTGAAAAATGATTTTTATTCCCTTGAGAACTGTTTCATAAAATCCATAGAAACAAAGTGAGTTATTGCCCATCTGTCATAATGTAGGTCCACCGATATGCCATGAAATGGTAAACATATTGGACCCTGGATGAAGGTCTAGAGTTCAATATCAATAGAGCCGCACAGTGTTAGATGTGGCATGAAATGATAAACACATTGCTGGTCCAAGTTTCACTACCCATAGATTGACCCATTGCTAGATTTTGTAAGTCGGCATCAAGGGGTTCTGGTGAATGTGTAATGCAAGAGTAGATCGAGAATGGAAACTTCAGAGAAAAAGAGATTATACCAATAGCTGTGATAGGATTGACGAAAAAGGGATTCAACTGATCATAATATAATAACATACATATGATATAAATATTATGGACCTTTATTGACCCTCATAATAAATAGCAGCTTGAGTGTTGATGATGTCAATGTAGTATTCCAGGTGTAATCTTGCTCGGATGGATGACAGGCATATGGGTTTCCACTTTCTAGAGTTTTTATAGTTTCGTCATCACAATGGATTCCGGATTTTTTTTTTTTTGAGAGTACAATGAATTGGGAATACATACTCACACACCCAACCTCATAAGGTAGAGGCACCCATCATGAGAGAGTACTCATGGACATGTCCAGCCAAGACTTGAACTCACGACTGCCTCCCACAGCTTCAAGGTGTCAACCACTAGGCTGCACGGGCTTGGACATGGGTTTGAGAATTTTTTTAATATAAAGGAAGTTCGGCAATAGCCTACTCTCCCGGACTTGAATTAAATAAAGAAAAGTACAAGAGAAGGGGACTAGTGCCCACGGGACCCCCCAAATCCCACAAAGCAGGGGAAGCTTTTACAGAGCTTAGATGAAATTACAAAGAAGGTTAATTACCCTCTCATCACCCTCATGTGGGGCCCACTTGGGTTTAAGCTTGTTATCGATCAAAAGGAGAACTTGATGATGCCTAAAGGGGGGGGATTTTTTACAGTTGACAATCCTTTTGCCAAGGAGGAATAGAGATTTCTCAATTGACCACTCCTTGGGGGAGTCACTGAAGTTGAAAGCACACCTTTCCCGCCAGATTTTCCATAGGACCTCCCCTCTGATGGCGTTCCAGAGGGACGCGGAGCAGCCGATCGCTTCTCCCAGCAGGGCTTGCTGCCAGCTGAGACGTTTTTGAAGTCTAATTCTCTTTCCAACCACCTGCCAGAGTCTGTTGGAGTTGGGGCAGGTAAAGAAGATGTGTGAAACATCTTCGATAGACCGGTGGCAGCGTTTGCACCAGGGAGGGATCCCACAAATTTTGCTAGCCTTAAGATTGGTCCAGATTCCATGATGAAGGATTTTCCATAAGAGGACAGACTTTTTGATTTCTATGAGGGGGTGCCAGATAGCCATGAACTTCATGTCCCACCGAAGCCGCGTCCATGACAGGCACCACTTTTTGTTGAGGTTAGCCTGATAGTCAATGGTTTCTTTGATGTTCGGGACTTTTGATAGGCTATTCCCAGTGTGCCATTTGAGACCAAGCGAGCTCGACATGTCGTGTCCCATGAGAAGGCGAACTTTGTGTCGGTCCCAGGCGAGACATCTGCTTTGCAGCGTGTTCCATTCTTCATGCGAAATGTTGATGCTAGGATCAATATCCTCAAAGTTGATCCAGCGGTTGGTGTCTTGTTTCCAGAGGTGTTTCCATTTTTTGAAGCCTTTGTTCCATAGCTTCTTGGCATTTTGAATGTTCCAATATTCCACTCTCCGGATGCCATGGATCGGAAACCAGATAGAGTCATTTTGTCTGATACCGGCAGCCCACTTCCAGTCTTCACTTATTCTTGTGAAGCTTTTGACTTTATTCCAACTCTTCCATAGGGAGCACACCAGCTTAGAGCCTTTCGGGAAGACGGGGATCGGGGAAAACAGCAAGGTCAAGATGTCAAGATTCTTCCAATTTGGGAAGCCCATGAGTGCCAACTCGTTTTTGTTTCTAAAGATCAGCTTGGCCCACGAGGCCTCCCCGTTGCACCAAGCCTTAATCATCCATTTGGCCGACAGTTTGTTAGCCATGCACCCAATGTCCAAGATACCAAGTCCCCCACTATCTTTATGGCTGGTGCAGATGGACCATTTGATTTTAGGCACCCCCCTCCTATTGTGGTCGCCCGTCCAAAGGAAGTTTCTACAAATACTATCCAGTTTGGACAGATCATGCTCTTTCGGTCTCCAACAAGAAAGGAAGTAAATGGTAGAAGATAAGAGGAACGTGTTGATAACCATAGCACGACCAGCAAGATTGATTTGCATACCTCTCCAATAGTTAAGCTTGTTTTCGAGTTTGGCAAGCACCCAGTTCCACCGCTGTTCCATAGATACGCCAAACCCCAAGGGAATCCCAAGAAGCCGAAAAATTTGGCCCTGCGGAATGATTTGGCAGCCATGATCAATGAGAAGGTCGGGCTGTGGCCCACCAATAGCTCTAAAGGCGGTCTTAGAGTGGTTGATTATGGATCCAGAGGCTTCACAAAAAGTAGCAAGACACTTCCAGAGCGTCTCAAGGCTGGTACTATCATTGTGCACAAAAGCGTTCATATCGTCGGCAAAAAGTCTCATGGTGATCTGACTGTGGTCATGCGGCAAACGAAGGCCTTTAATGTTACCCGCTTCCACCTGATGCTCCACCAGCCTGCTAAGCCCTTCTGTGGCAATGGCAAAGAGAAGGGGAGCCAATGGGCACCCTTGTCTGATAGATCTTCTAAGTTTGATCACCTTTGAAAGATTTCCATTAATATTAATTTGGGTCGATGCGTTTCCGAGAAGGGTCGCGATCATCTTGGTGAATTTCTGACTACACCCAAGGTCTTGTAGCGACTGTAGAATATAGTCCCATTCAAGCCTGTCGTAGGCTTTATCAAAGTCGATCTTGAGGAAAACAACTTCTTGTTTAGACTCATTTGCAAATTCAAGACCTTCCCAGATATCTATAATGGTTTCCAAAATTGACCTGCCTTTGATGAAACCTTTTTGGTCCTCGCTTAACCACGCTCTCAAGTGGCAAGAGATTCTGTTGGCAATGACTTTGGCGATAATCTTGTATCCTGTTTGGAGCATTGTAATGGGACGCCAGTTCTCTATTCTGTTCTTTTCCCCTTTTTTGTGTACTAACTTGATAATGCCATTGTTGAGACAAGAAGGAAGCGCGCCAAACTTGAGAGCCTCTTGCCAAACCAAGCGAAGAGGGGTGGCAACCACCAACTTGAAGGATTTATAGAACTCATTAGTGAGCCCGTCGGGTCCCGGGCTTTTACCTGAGGGGAGGGCATCAATGACCTCAATGATTTCGGCTTCAGAGATAGAGGCATGAAGCAGAGAGTGAAGGTTGGGTGGAATCCTGTGGGGGGAAACCCTAGATATGGCAGCCATACAGTCCCTTCTATGGTGGGAGAGGGGGTTTGAGGTCCCCAGGAGTCTCGTGAAGTGCCCTTCAATGATCCCAAAATTATCTTCTTCCGTATTGCAGACATTGCCATTTGCATCTAGCAATAAGGGGATCGATTCTCTGTTGTGTTTCCTTTTGAGGATACGGCACATCTCTTTGGTGGGTTTGTTGGCTTTGCCAGCCCACCACTCCTTGAAGAAAATTTGCAAATTTTTCCTTTGTATCTCTTCCTCGTATCTCAGCATCGCTCTGATCTTTCGAAGTCCTTTCTGGGCTTGAGATTTTCCTTTGTTCACTTCCTCCTCGAGCCGCCAGAGTCTATGATATAGAGCTGCTCTCCGAGCCCGCCGCACCGTCTCAAGCATCTTCCTGGATCTAATCATGATCTGTCGTGACTTATCGACCGCACTTCTCCAACACTTGGCTGGGGACAAACCAGAGGCGAATGCCTCCTTCCACACATCAGAAATTTCTTGATGGACGGAGGGGAGAGAGAAGGAGGGCACACAAGCATGGAACCACGGAGCCTTCCGGATCTTGGTGGGGGGTTGAAAAGTGATGACGATCGGGTAGTGATCAGAGATGGTGAGGTCGGTGCGTTGCGAGAGGGAGGGGTGGCCCCACTGATGATTAAAACTCTGAGAAATGTAGCATCTATCAAGTCTAGCTTTCCTCAGGTCCTCGCCTGCTTGGAGATTTGACCAAGAAAAGCCCTTCGAGTCTTTGAATTCGACCAAGTCCAAGTGAAGTTTAGTTCTGTCCCATGTTTCTTTCTCCCGACTATCAATGACCCTGCCCTTGCCCATCCATCTGTCCATAGGGTCCTCAACCATGTTGAAGTCACCACAAATAAGCACGTTGTGGGGGAGCGAGTCCAAGGAGGCCCAAGTGTTAAGTCTCTCTAGCTCCCCGTTAGGGGCATACAAAGAAACTAAGGTGAAACATAAGGGAGCACCGAAAGAAACAGCAATCCATCGATGGCAATCATCTTCAGTGGAGTTCTCAAGCATCTCAAACCAGCGTTGATTGACACCGATAACCGTTCCACCGGACCCCCACTGATGCGTCGTTGAAATCCAAACATGGGTCGAGGAGACATGTCTAAGCCGTCTCTGGAGGTCTTCTCCGTCAATTTTAATCTCTTGGATACATAAAAAATCTGGGTTTAGGCTAATGTCGCGAAGCCATTGACCAATGATGGTCGCTCTTGAGGGGTCGGTTAGCTCTCTAGCATTTAACGAGATGATGATCATTGTCGTTGTAATCCCTCTTTGCGGGAGGGAGCTTTGTCCTTTCTTTTCTTGGGTTCATCTTTCTTTTTCGCTCGGATCGGATCCCGAGTTAGCAATAGGTTCTTGTGGGGGCTTTTCCACGGTAACTCCATAGGCTGTTTTCCTTTGCGAGATGTCTCCTGCTGGGAAGAACAAGGCACCGATTCCAACTCCGTTTCCGGAATAGTCGATCCGATGATGGAGCTTTCACTATCCATGTTATCTTCGTTGCTAGTGGTAAAGCCGTCTTCTTTGCTTGTAGTGTAACCCTCCTGCAAGGTTTCTTTACTGTCAGGGATCTCTAGGCCTTTGACGTCGGTGTCCACCTCGAGTTGGTTCCCACCAGGGTAGTCAAACTCATTGATTTCCTTTTCCAGATTGCAATACAAGTTGCTGGAGGGGGTGACTGACTTGTTGTTTCGCTCAGAGGTAGCCCTAGGTGTAATAAAGTAAGTCTATGATCCAAGGGTCTGGCCGGTTCAGACAGATCTGAAATCGGACACCGTTTGGTCATCCGTGTGTATGACCAAAGATCTCGAGTTTAGACTTACTAGGAGGTCTTGTGCTCTTGTGAACAAGTAAACCACTTAGCTTAGTGGTTAAGTCTCAAGGATGTGAAGGACGAGGTCTTGGGTTCAATCCCCATGAGGTACATGGGAAGAGTATTTTGCCCAAAGAGCTCTAGAACCTTCTAGAAGCATCCACTGGACACTTGGCGCACATGTAGTTACATGGCTGACACTTGGATGATTAGCATCCACCTGCCCAAGAAGGCAGTCCCCTGGAGAGAGCTATATATAGAGGCATTTGGTTGGGAGGAGGGTCATCTCTCTAGTATGTGGTGGTCGTAATCCTTGTTCTCTTGCATTGGTATCAGAGCTCTAGGCAAGCTTTCATGGTGACCTTGCTAGGCTCATCATCTTCCTCATGCTTCCATGGAGACCTTAGAGGTTTCATCATCTTGTTTAGAAGCATCAATGGAGGCTCATTTCCTTCATTTTTATGCGTGCATACGTTTTTTGGTCGTATTTCTGCTTATGGCCATCTTGAGCAACTTGCCGAGTTGATCGTGCTTTGGCTAATTAGTATGGAATAGCAAAAGATAGGATTCTCTCTGTTATGAGCAAACGGGGAACTCTCGACCTCCCGTTTAAGGGGCGCTGGCCTATCCATGAACCCCACATGCGTTCGTGATCTCCTGAGCGCGAGCTACTTATTTTGACAATATATCCGCGCTGAAGAACACTTAGCAGAGAGTACCAAAAAGATCAAGATTATCTATACAGTGTGGCTGAGGGGACTCGAACCCCCGTCCCCCCAATCAAAGCACACCCGCCGATCCAAGGAGTTAACCGGTATTGGCAGCATCTATTCGCGGACAGCGTATCTTGTGGTAAGTTGGCGCTGTAGAAGACTCCGACAAGGCGCAAAAAGGATGATTACTGAAGTGTGCAAGCACGGGAATCGAACACGGGACGTGTCCGTTACCGAGGTGCTCGGATATCCATGAAGATTTTGTGAGTAGAACAGAATCGAACACGGGACGTGTCCGTTACCGAGGTGCTCGGATATCCATGAAGATAAGTGCTCTTTGTGAGTAGAACATCGCGCAGATCTCATGTTGATGGAATTCGGCGCTGCCTGTAGCTCCACGCGGTGATCACCAAAAGTATCAACACTCTGTTGTAGACCAGAGGACTCGAACCTCCGCCCTAGTTTTGAGGAGTTTCTCGGGTATCGCCTACCCACAAAGTTCACACGCTGACGAAGTGTAATTCCGCGGCAGTTTTTAAGCATCTAAGTTTGCGACTGAAGACGGATTAATCCAGGATTCAAAAAAGTAAAAATCAATCTTTGCCGTCAGCCCCGCAACGGATTCGAACACAGAACCTCTATTTCGGAGGGAATAGGCCTATCCACAAGGCCAACGGCGCTCGCGGAGTAGATATACGCAGAATATCTTCTGGAGCAGACGATGAATGATCTTCTCTATTGTGCGCCCGGAGGGATTTGATCCCGAAACCTCTGGGTTGGGAAATGCTGCTATATCCACAAGTTCACAACTGTTCGTACAAACTATGACCATAGAAGTCCACAACTTCTAATAACAGAGCAGAAGAACGGAAGAGGAGCTGTGGAGTGAAGATCCGGAGGCCTAAGTTAGTCAATCTCGACGGACCAAGTCATCCAAGACTATTTCTTGATGAGGAAGCTTCAAGAATGGTGAATAGCTCCTCGCAAGGATCAAGAGGATGAATCACTCTTCCAAAGAATCAATGGAAGGACGTAGCTAATTGGAAGATAAGTATTTTCCAAGTTATGTTTTCATTTCGATATTTGTTTGCTCGAATGCTTTCATTTAGGATGCATTAATTAGGACTAAAAGTATAGTCCAATTATGGTTATCTCAATATGAAAGCTAATTAGAGAGCTAAAGACAGTATTGAAATGACATAAAAGTATACAAGTACTTTTCAGTTTTAGGTATGCAATTGAAATTTTTATTTCCATTCATGCACAAAAATGAAAAGATTATTTGTGCATAAAAGAATGTTTTGTGCACATCAAGTTCGCACTTGCTTGGGAAAGGTAGTTAATTCTCCAGTTCATGCACTTGAATAATTACCCTTTTGCCAGAATAGCAAGTAGGTTGTTTTTGCATGGATGCTTGTTTGCATACCTAATAAGCTCAAGATTTGCTTAAGTTCATTACACTTACATGAACATGCATTTGCACCAAAGAATGGGCATTTGCATACATGAACATGCATTTGCATGCAAGTAGATGCATGAACATACGCATGATTTTTTGGTAAGTAGCTGAACACGTATACTTTCATTCCTTTCTTTTTCTAACTTGACTTAGCTAGGAGGAAAAAATAGAAAATTACCTAGTTGCAAGGATCTTGACTATCATGCAACTAAGTATCTAGTCTATTTTTTCCCAAAAAAAGTGATACATAGATACCACTTAGTAGGAGTCTTTGTGAGGAAAAGAAAGCATGTTGAAAGTAAGTATTCATTTTTCTTGTCATTAAGATGCCAAGAAAATAGAGCTACTTTCCAATGTGCATGCTCAGTCTAAGAATTGCATTCACGGAGTCAAAAAGATTGAATGTGAACTGAACTTAGTCTCAAGTGAAGCATTATTTGAATACAAAACTCATCAGCATAACATCAGTGTGTCAAGAGTAGATCATTGAGGACAATGATCGACCAAGGGGGGAAGAATGTAACATAATCCTGGTAGGAGATGGTTGAACCACACCCTAAGAGAGAGGATTAAGAAGTAATCCTCAACCATGGCTTTTGGGGCAAGTGGTTAGCCCATCACATTCCTAACCAAGAGGTTGTGAGTTCAATTCCTTACATTGGTATCAGAGCCTAGGAAGTAGGCTTGGGCAAAGTGGAATGACCCAATGGCCTCTAAAAAAGGCGCTTGGGCATCCTCCATGTGAAAGGGTAGGATTTGTGGAAGGCGCGCGTCGATTTCAATGATGGACCTTACAATGATTGGGGTGTATCTCCTAATCCGTAGGTCGGATTGAGGCGTGTAATATACCGTTGGAAAGCTCTCGGAACGAACTTTCCAATGAGCTAGCTTGGAAGTGTGAATTCCTTGGGAATCCTTGGGTGGCACTTGATTGAGTGTTCAAGATACCAAGCATGGGTGAGAACAAGGTTCAAGACTGAGGTTGAGAACAAGGGCTCGAGACACCGAGGTTGCGAACAAGGTTCAAGAAACTATGCGAGGTTGAGGGACATCAATTCAAGGGCACCTAGGGGTTCAAGGGACTGATCACCGAGGCTAGAGGGATACAAGAGTAGATCATTGAGGACAATGATCGACCAAGGGGGGAAGAATGTAACATAATCCTGGTAGGAGATGGTTGAACCACACCCTAAGAGAGAGGATTAGGAAGTAATCCTCAACCATGGCTTTTGGGGCAAGTGGTTAGCCCATCACATTCCTAACCAAGAGGTTGTGAGTTCAATTCCTTACACTAGGGCTTCTTTTCCTTCTTCTTCTGACTTCGATGAACCCGTCTGCATCAGCTTCTGGATTAAAGGGACCCTTGAGTTCCTCTACTCCATCTTGAGCAATTTTGGGGGCTTCTTGATTTCGCTTGCTTTTACGTCTCAAAGGGCAATCTTTGATCCTGTGTCCTTGTTGGCCACAACGAAAGCACGCGTTGGGAAGGTTTTTGTAACTGATGTCTTGCTCCCATACATCCCCTTCGCCCAAGTCCAACTTGATCTTCGATGGAAGTGGCATACTGAGGTCAGCCTCGACACAGATTTGAGGGTGCCACCGAGCGTTGAACGAGTGTCTTGCACCTTCATAAATGAGACCACCAATGTCCTCGCGTGAAGCCAGCGGCTTGCCGATGGGAGAGACGATGTCCCACACGAAGTTATACAAGAAGTATGGCAGGTTAGGGAGCTCAACCCAAAGAGGGTACCGAAGCGGTTTCGACTTGTCGGGAGTAAAATCAGGGGACCATCTGAAAAGGCACAGGGTCGCCCGGCCGAGTTGCCAAGTTCCGACACTAAGGGCTCGAAACGCCATATCTTCACTTTCAAAGACTAGCAGCAAGTGGCTTGCCGGTAAGAACTGACACTTACAAACAACTAGCCCGCGGGGGAACCACTCGTTGCGGAGCCACTGTCGCACAGTTTCGAGCGGGGGCCTAGGGCCGAACAATTGGCCGACGAGGCAAACTTTCTTGAGCTCCTCCTGAGTTGACAGAATTGCGGATCTACTGAGGGAGACCAAGGGGGGTTCAGCACTCTCGAAGGCCCCTAGGGCGGCACAAGAACCCCCCTCCAACAAAGAGGCCAGGTTAACGGTCTCCCCGGGAGGAGGGGCCAGGTTACTTCTCACTAGGGAGGGGGTCGCCAAATCCATGACAAAAGAGGGGCACTCCGAGCCCCGAAAGCTTGAAACGAAAAGTCAAACGAGTTCAATTAAATTCTATAATTTGAACCCAAAAAACTTTTGCCTTTTTCAATTCAAAAGCTGCTCCACACGCGAGAGGAGACAGGCCCAGTGGCACCTAGAATTTACTTTAGCAATTAAAGACTTCAACTCCACCAAAGGTTCTCCGAAAAGCTTAATAATGGAGGTTCGGCCGAGGCCTACTCCCCCTGACTTTAACTTTGAAATGAACAACTCTACAATGAAGGGCATAGTACCCATGGGACCCCCCTTATCCCACAAGAACAGGGGCAGACGAGGTGGACGGCCCGAAGGCGCATACATCGAGGTGGACGGCCCGAAGGCCCAACGGATTTAACGCCCGAAGGCCGGATTCAACGCCCGAAGGCAGATTACAATGTCCCGCAGCGCAGGGGGGTTGAACCCTCGCCCCCGCCTCAAGAGGCGAGGGACCCAACCAATCGACCTGGCATCTTGGGACTAATAATGGAAAACTTGTTTTAATGACGCTCAGCCCACGATGGAAAGGAGCTTTTCTATTTAAAAAGGAGGAGAAGGTAGCTACGAACAAGAGGGCAGCGCGTCGCATCAAAGTCACTAAACCCCACCATCCCAAATAGAATCTCACACGCGGCGGCAGGCGACAGAGAATCCAGGAAAGACACCGACAGGGGCGTGCTCCCCAAGATGGCGGCGCGCCAAATGAAACGACCTCGTGAAAGGTGGTTGCCCCCCGCGATGGATGGTTTTCTCCCCACGATCGACAGTTTTCTCCCCACGAATGACGGTTTCCTCCGCGAAGGATGGTTTTTATCACCGCGATTGACGGATTCCCCCGCGATGGATAGTTTTCTCCCCGCGATTGACGGATTCCCCCGCGAAGGATGGTTTTTATCACCGCGATTGACTGATTCCCCCGCGATGGATGGTTTTTCTCTCCGCGATGGACGGTAACCCGGGTTGGCTACCCCACGATGGAGTCTGACGTTGTCGTTGCTGGAGTCGTCTAATGCTCGAGCGTTCAGCCCCCCGCAACAGCAGCAGCATCAATTCGTACAGCAACAACAGCTACAGCACGCGGCGTCGTCTCGCTTACATCCCCATCAGCAACAGCAACATCGCGTTTCTCCCTTGCAGCATCGCCCGTCCCCCGCAACAGCAGCAACATCAATTCGTGCAGCAACACCAGCTACAGCACGCGTCGTCGTCTCGCTTTCATCCCCATCAGAGGTTTTTTGGGTTTGAGAATTTTATATGGAAGCACATAATAGGATTGAAGGCAATTAATTGGCACAAATAAACTCAGTTTTTGGTATCCATGGTCCTAATTAAATATAGGATCAAAAACCTTACATTCAGTGCTAGAGAGGGATGCTAGTTTTAGTTTTTAAAGGAAGTTCGATCATTCAATCCACTCTTTTTGATAGCTTGAATCAATGAAAAGTATAGCAATGCAGAGCATAGCACCCATGGGACCACCTAAATCACACACAAACAGGGGTTGACCGACTAGCACCTACTAGAAATAACAGAGGCATGTATAACAGAGCCCACATGCCTGCTAAAATGAAAAACAAGGGACAGCTCTAAGGATAGATGAGGAGATTGGTTTGAATTGAAGCCAACCATGTCACACTAAGCATGGCCCTTTAAACCGTGAACATTGTAGACTGAGAACGCCTGAAGGCCAACAATCCGCTGAAAGAAGTTGGTTCAATATTTCTTTTGTAAAGATGAGGGGTGTCCTGCCAGTATAGCCAAGACACTTGGACCCATGCCCTCCTCATGAGAGGCGAAAGACTCACCTGTTTAAGCTAACACAGCCGGACATTGCTTTCAGCTCATCTACAGTCATCTTAAGTTAAAACATGAGCCCAAATTCAATCTTCCATTGGGGAATGACCCGAATGTGTCAAAAACATTGCCTTACATGAACACATTTGGATTTCTCTATACGTTCATGCCGCTGTTTTTAACAGGTTTCCAAACATAGATGTCCTTCTGAGATTGTCGCCCATGCGATGTGTGAATTTAACTATAGAAGGGTACTGCAGGGGGGCGAAAAGTTTGTGAGATTGTTCTGAAGTATGCAAGTTAATCACCCTCGTAGACTGCAGGGTCTTATGGATTTCCCTGCCTGAGAGGAAAGGATTTTGCAAAAGCCTTTCAATAATGAGTAAGCTTCGCAGTTCAGACTGGACAGCTATAAAAAACATTTAACGTAACAAGAGATAAAATGTGGAGTTAACCAAGGAAGATTAGTACAAGGGACTGGGATTTGGGAAGTCCGTCACGAAGATTTAGTTCCGACGCGCGCCAGTTGAAGGTCGTCACTCTCATGAGCACGGATCTCACGTCCTTATGGATTTCAGGGCTGAAAGGAGAGGAGTGTGCTGTAGCCTCTCAATCATCAAGAAGTTGGAGACTCATTCAGGACACCACGAAAAAGCAAATTGAAGGCTGTCATTTTCGTGATTATCCCATTCTTTGAGATGATGAGCAGCAAGGCGTTGACCAGGCTTTAGAACAGACCAGTTGAACCTTGTGGTTCTCAATATGCAACGTTGGGCATCCAGCACCCCTCACAAGTCTGCAGTCTGCCTGCCAGTTGTGTTGACATGTTTTACAATAGAGTGAAGGCAGCACTCGTATACGCTTTTGACATGACCCAATATTGGCTTTCTGTTCATATCAATATAATACGTGTACATGAGAACCGGTCATGATTTTTACATTTGATCCGGTAGAGCCAAGATCAAATTTAACTATAGAAAATAAGCACTCGTGGCTATCGTAGCTGGTTCCATTTATTTGTTTATGTTTTCATGTCCCATTGGACCTTCATCATGCCCCTTTGAATTCGGACCTGTCAATTCAATAGCTTCAACTTTGTACAAACTAATGAGATTCAGTCACTCTATCACGCAGAACAGGGATCACTTTGGCCTTGTAGCACAACGCATGGAGAAGATTGATGGAAAATATATTCAATCAATTGAGACTTAAAAATAAAATAATGGATCCACCCCAACAAAAAACAATTAGATACATTCAACGTTTCATACTCATGTGGGACAGAGATAAATAAGTGTCAATGATGTAGCCTGAGTAAGACAAGTCACAGTAGTGTGGCTTGAATAACTGTGCACGTTTGATGGGTGGTTTTCATACATTTCAAGCTTCCTTCAGGAGATGTCCGAAAACAGATCACTATTGCCAATGATATGTACCTGATAAAATCTGCTGTTGATATCTGGGTAGTAGATGTGATACATGTCCATCATAACTGGGGTGTTACGTTTTGAAGACCTACTGGCGTTAATTCTGACCAACTGTGGTTCCATTACTACAGGATTTATTTTATCAAAGTTTATGCTCCAAAACTCAACCAAGACAAACCGAAATTTCCCCAATATTCTATACGTTGGTTGCAAAATCCAAACCAGACGCAGCTAGGGCCTCTCTGCTCTCAACTTCAGGCCGCAATTTGGCTACTTTTGCAATAGCTTTATTCTCTTCTGGGGTACCACTCTCCAGAAAGGCACCCATCACCCTTCCATCCTTGATCCAATAGGCACCAAATTTAGCCTTCGGAACCAAGGGATCTCTTTGACCAAAGACCACTAAATCTCCTACGTTATCACCATAGAACTGCCAGGACAGATCAAATGATCTAGAGTAAAAATATGGCAGATAGTAATACTCTGCAATACTCTCCCCTTCTTCTGATGCCTTGATGTGCTGCAAAGGGAAAACCTCTCTCTCTCTCTCTCTCTCTCTCTCTCTCTCTCTCTCTCTCTCTCTCTCTCTCTCTCTCTCTCTCTCTCTCTCTCTCTCTCTCTCTCTCTCTCTCTCTCTCTCTCTCTCTCTCTCACACACACACACACACGGACCCACGCACACAGACACACACATTAATGAGCTGTTCCATGAGAAGATAAAACTTGTTGCGAAAAGTTTTATCCACAAAGAAACTTTCACATGCATTTTAGAACGCACAAAGTCACAATAGCTAAAAGTCATAGCCATGCCCTAAATGAAGTGATAATCGAGTATGACTTTACCTTACTACAATATGGTTACAAACTTTCTGTACATGATTCATGGTAGTCATGTATCTTAAACTATCAGATAGTAGGATGTCGAAGTAGCTGTACATGTTTCATTATACTCATATACCTTGCGTAAGACGAATATTAGACCATACAATTATAAATACATTATAATCCGAATTCAAATCATCTAGAGAATATGAAGAATCAGAGCCAGAAGAACAAATCACCTGGACAGCTTGTATGGCAGACTTCCTTGCATGATCAACATGCTCAACTCTTCTCTTATCATTATAGAGTGGAAGAGGAAAAGTTGCGACGTCGCCTACAGCATAAACTGCAGGAACACTTGTCCGAAAATATGAATCAACCTATCAACATATCCTCTTAGATTCCCACAATTGTCTAAAAGACAATCTGTAAGTTTTTCTTTTCCGCTACTTCATGTAAGCTGCTGTTGCACATCATACATTTAGAAACAACTAACCTTAATACCACCTCTTTCTTCATCCACCTGCCCTTTGAACAGGTTTATGAGTGGACGTGCACCAACACCAACAACAACTATATCAGCAGAGAGTTCACGGCCATCTTTCAATTTCACAAGATTAACCTGCATAATTATGGAAAACGTTAACTGTATTTACAAGGATTCTGAGTGACACGCACGATAAAATGACTCACATGTCCAGATGCGTCTGACTCAAAACCGGCAGCTACAGTTCCCTTAATTATTTTGATTCCCTTGTTTTGGTAGTACCTCTCATAGAAGTCTGCTATTTCTGCTGTGAAGAGGCGTGGCACTATAAAAGCATTCACTCAGCGATAGGAAAGATTGATGTATCCCATCTATTTAACATCAAGTTGATATGATACTTACTGCACCACGGCTCCGGGTATACAATCGTAACATCCAACTTGTTTATTATCAAACTTGCAGCAAGTTCCAAACCAATGTATCCTCCACCAACAACAACTGCTTTCCCTCCTACTTTATCACGAACACCTTCAAACAAAGTATCTGCATCATCGATCTCTCGCAGATAATATATTCCCTTTGCATTTGCTCCTTCGACACCAAAATCTGTGAGCTTGATAAACTGTTAGAGCCACGACCTCTATGTTAAGAGTGTCCAAAAGCCATAATCAATGTAACTAAAAAGAGAGAGAGAGAGAGAGAGAGAGAGAGAGAGAGAGAGAGAGAGAGAGAGAGAGAGAGAGAGAGAGAGAGAGAGAGAGAGAGAGAGATGTTCGCAAAATTATAATTGGCACTGGAAATCAAAATATACAGAAATAAAATAAGGAAATGTGTAGTAAGATCATAGAAATGAGCATACAGTTGCTCCTGTGGCAATTATCAAGATATCAAATTCAAAAATGCGTCCAACAGAACTTTCGAGGGTCTTCCGTGTGAGGTCAGCCTTGACAATTTCTGTGTTCAAAATCAATTCGATACCTGTGATAGAAAACCGAAAAAGAAAATGACTTATAAGAAAACCCTATGAGGAAAGAACGGTCTTTCATCGTAAAATTCCATATTTGCTTCTGTGAAACGCGGACATTGTTCAGAGGAATTTCGTTGAAATTTGTTGACGAATCATGTGAGTACATGTTTTTTCATTAGAATGGATTCTGGAATAAGATTCTTTACAATAGATCGCGCATAAAGAAAGACATTTCTCTAGGAAATGTTACGCCTTCTTTGTGAAAAGGATGTAACAAACAGTGATCAATGAACCTCGAGGAAACTATGTGACATTCGGCTTTATTCAATCCTTAGGATCTCTCCTAATAAGCATAGAATTCCTTGGTACTCCCTACGGTTATCAAGCAGGAAAATCCTTTGCATTATAATCCAAAAGTCAAGGACCCCATGGTACTGTTTATGTTTCACAAGCAGATATACCTTTAGTGTTTTACTTCATCATACAACAGTGCAACCATTTTCAAATGTCCAACGACCCATTTGAAAATGACATGCTTTTTACAAATGCCTTGATGATTCCACCATGAACCACTTATATCTGGAAATGTAACGAGCACTTCTATAAAATCATTTGCAAATAGCATGTTTTACTATCATGCCAAATGGTTCAAGTGTGTGTTTAAGTCCACAGAACTGAAATCCTTTCTAAATCATGCATAGTTCAAAGATGGAATAATGCATCCCTACTGAATTCAAGATTCCAGTAAAAGTGCATTAAAATCGTGGATGATGTGAGTGTTCAAATCATTGCAACCATTTTAGAGAACATATTATTTAATTAGTGAAGATTTCATAGTACCTTAACCTAGAAATCAAGTAAGAATTTTGCAAAAGAAGAAACATAAAGGAGCTTATGAATTCATCACCATACCGTTCTCTGCATACCATTCGGGTACTAATCTCTCACCTCCACTTCCAACGCAAGTGTGAAATCCAGGAAGCCTGGGAGCACCTGAAGTGTATTCTAGGATAGACGTTATGAAAGAAGTTTATATGAAAGACAAACAAACTGTCACTTTTTACAATCTTACCCTCGGGAAAAAGGTATGCCTTACTCAATGCAGGTCTCTCATATGGTGCAACCTGTTAGGCAATGGTTGTGTTAAAATGGCATTGATGAGATTATGGAATAGGACTGAACTTGCAGTTCATTTAATTGTCATCGAGCTCAATAAGCATATGATTTCTATCATCTATCTGTGTTTAAACACATTTACAATTTACACGGACATATTTATGTGTGAGATATTCATCTCATGCTCTGAAGTAGGGTGCTATAATAGAATATATGAGAAGAATACATTGATCCAGTGAAATTTTGACGGAAAGCAATCAAAGACTCTTTTGAGATAACAGCAAGCGCAGGAACACTCACAGACTCTTTTGAGATAATAGCAAGCTCTCCCGACTTGATCCCTGAGTTAAAAAACTCCTTTGCAGCATAGCCCTGCCAAGAATATCAGAAACTTTACAATTTTATAACAGTTCCAGATAACAATTTGGGAGTTTTTCTTCAAGTCCAAACTTTTGATTCTTTCATTTACATCTCTAACGATGGCTATCAAGAATAAACCATACTAATAGCTGTGACTATAAAGACGAACGATTCAGTTTTCGGCTAACTGCAGAAATGACATTATAGCTCTACCTGCAGCATATAGGAAACGGGATCTCTAGTTTCAAGTACTTAAAATAAAGCCAATTACGCCATAACGTCTCCTCAAGGTTGCTGCCAGCGGGATGTACTGAACACGATGCATGAGAATGATTCCTTCGGTTTACATTGTGTACCTCCGTTCCGGAATGGCACCTCTAGCTTCCATTGTATTTTAGAAATCAAACAAAGTCTGGTATAGAAAATCATTTCAGACAGATTCTAAAATGGAAAATCAAATACGGTGCATGAGACCAATTCATCTGTTGTACACGCATAATCACCTTATTCTTCCAACCATTAAGAAGTATGATCACACAGCCTCTCTTCCCTTACAATATAGAACCAAAACATTATAGGATTGTAATGTATTGACGTCATTAAGCCCCTGATATAATACTTTCATACTTCCTCTCACAACGTTCTTCCAATGACGATTTCTCTTTAACATCCTATATGCAACTACTGATTCAGCTGATGTTGATCATTGAACACTTCCCGATATAATAATCTAAGCCAGCACTTGATCCATATATCCACATAACTAGAAAGATATATATTTTTCAGGTATACTGTATGAATGCAGCGGCATCAGATCCAGAGACAATTCTCTAAACTGTGCAGTTTGGCAGAACGCGAGTGCATGAAAGCTGTTCTTAATAAAGAATCAACATCCTAATAAGTTAACAGTAGCTCTCCATGGGTTGAGGAATGCATAATCGTGAACGAATATGAAGTTGAGGAATGCATAATCGTGAACGAATATGAAAACCTGCAACGAAAATCTAAAATGCGTACAACAAGGTAAAAATTACATGAAATTACAAACATTATCAACACAGACAATTGTTTTTAACGCAAACGTAGAATCATATATAATTTCCGATTGATAACCTCAAAGAGAAACTAAAACGTACATTGAGAAACCTAGTGATAGTGATTTCGTAGCGAGAAATAAAGAAGTTGGCGTTTAAAACAGTCATATGAAGGTTCCTCCTTAAAGAAAAACTAAACACACATGCAAATATAATGGAAACATACATTGAAATATGATGAAAACAAACATCGAAATCTAATGGAAGCCGATCGACTATAATACTCACATAAACAGAGAAACATATTAAAATAGAATAAATTAAGATATATAAATATATGTGCACTAACCGCAGCAACACCTCCTCCGAGAATAATATATTTAAAATGCGTAGCCATAGCTGCGCAAATCCAATTTAATATCTGAAAATAGAAATCAATAAGGAAGAACAAAAATCATTCTTATATTGCATATCCATAATAATATACATAACACGAGGAACCCGAAAAAGAACACGCTAGAGAGAACAGAAATACCCTTGAAGTTTTAATCGAACCTGGAAGAATAGCTCAAGACCTGCTAAAAGCAAGGTAAATGACCCAGGGGGTCAATTAGATGATTATGGGTGAACTCGTACAACTGGAACCTTCAAAATTTCTTACTAGTAGAGAGCAAGATAATCATAGCGCCCTCAATTATTTTGTTTAAGTCTTGCATACTTACTGATGGAGATGAATTAAGATGACAATGAATACTGTACGTAAAAACCGGATGTTTCCACTATCGTAATCTTCCGAATTAGCGCAATGCAATTGTCGAATCAGAGACGAGAAGCAATTAGTCTGAGGGAGGAATTTGCTGACTGTACTGATATGCTAAGATAGCGTACTTCTAATTCCTAATGTTCTTCTCACCAGCTGCCATCCAGTTATACTTCCCATGCAACAATAGAAGTCACGTTCAGTCATACTTGGAATTTGAAGGCCAAGGCCGTATAATTAAAGTTCCGCAAGAATATGGATTGAAAAGAAGGGGAAAAGCACGGCTGTAATTTGCTCTGAGTAAACCGGACCTTAAACGAGGTGGAACTTGGAAGGCCTCCGCATCCGTCCATTTCAAAAAGGAGAAAAGGGTTGACGAGAATGGCGCTCAAATCTGATGGAGAAGATGGACAATGAACTCTTTAGCCCCACCTTTTTCTCCCCATATGTGGGTTCTTCCACCCTCTCCACTGAAATTAGAGGAGATTGGCACCAGAGCGCTAAAAAATGTTGTTTTCGGCCATGCATTCACATCGCAGAAATTGCAAAAGTCGAGTAGCATATTTGCACGGTGCACCAAATCAGCTGCGCCATCATTTTGGCACATGTCGCCAAAACCGAAATTTCTTTCAAGGGAGAAGGATCACCTTACTCAATGGTGAACTTAGAAGCTTCAAGCACCTCTTGAGATGTTAACCATTAAGGTCGTATGCGGAGCCGAGGTAGATATTGGGATGGTATCCTTGCCTTACTTGAACCCACCATTCGTGCAAATGGAATCCTTTGTGAGCTTACAAGCATATTCATTTTTTGCGTGGTTGTTGTCCTTATGAATTGTACCTAAGAGGTTGTAGAACATAATCTAGGTACCAAACTTCTAAGGATTTGTACAGTTTCCAAATCATCAATTGATTTTCTAGTCCAACCTAAGTAAAAGTACCAAATTATCAAATGTTTTTGAAGTCCACACTAGCACAAATTTTATAGTGCACCCTAGGACAAAGTATCATTTAAATATGAGGTGCGAGTAAAATATTGTGAATTGAATTTTAGAGGTTGTAGAACATAATCCAGGTACCGAAATCATTATAAGAATTTGCAGAGTTCCTTAATTATCAATTGATAATGTTGTCCAACCTAAGAAAAAGTACTAGATTAACAATTGATTTTGTAGTCCACACTAGGGCAAAGTACAAAATATAAATAGATTTTGTAGTGCACACTAAGAAAAAGTATCATTTATATATGATGTTCGAGTTAAATATATTGGAACTTAATTTGAATAGAAACTTTCATATTTATTGAGATTTTGATCAGGTTTTTTTATTTCTCAATTGAAAGAAATTTTTTCAGAGATCTTAACTTTTGAAGGTGGTTTCAAACTCCTCAACCAATGCTTAGATGAGAAATTCCTAAAATCTTAGTGTCTTTCTTATTAATATTGTTAGATATGCTCAATGCCTTATCCTTATGCAGCACCACCATTGTTCTATGAAACTCTATTTTGTAAGGCCTCCATTATGAGGAGAAGCCATGTGAGATTGTTAGGCATTTGTAGATTCCTGAAATTGAGGTCTGATGAGGTCTAGACGTGACAATAGATGGATATTTAGGAAGGTTACCCATAAGACATTGGATGTAGGATTGATCCTATGTGAGGATCAACCTAAATCAAGGTCTAGAAAGAAAAAAGCTTCCTTAACTTGGGGAGGGGTCTATTTGATGTGTTCCATTGGATCTAGGCTTCATGCTAAGTGTGGATCAAGCAAGTTCAAGGAAGCAAATGGTTGTTGATCCTACCTTTCTACCATTGGATTTACCCCATATATCACTAGTGGTGTGAGAAGTGGAGAATGACATGCCTGGGACTCACCTCCCAGCCTATTTATAGCCCTTGCCTAGTCACCATCTAGAGTTCTCTCTAAGGCCCCTCTATTCATCCGGCCATCATGAGTAGGTACCTCGTATGAACTCTCTGGTTTTTGGCCTTGGCTATCCCCCGAGCAAGGAACTTCTCGTTCCTCCAAGCATGTACATCTCTCGGATATAACAGGTGAAGATCATTTTGGGCATGGATCAAGCTACCACAACCCTAGAACATGGGTAGGCCAACTTAAGTCTCTGACGACCTTATAAAGATGGTCTCCACCTGCTTACTAATGATTTTACAAATAATTCCATTGGTTTTCTCAACAAGACCATTGCATTGAGGATAATATGGTATGGAGTATCTATGCCTTATGTTTAATCTACTTAATAGATCATTCAAAACATCTAGTCTAAATCTTGGACCATGATCAAACACTATCTTTGAAGGTATGCCGAATCTACAACATATGAAATCATAAATGAATTTCTTGATGTCTTGTGTTGCAGTCCTTTTGGTATTGGTTACGTCTGCCCATCTGGTCATGTAATCCACTGCCACAATGATGTACTCCTTTCTTGAGCTTGTCCTTGGTAGGGTCCAATCGCATCGATCCCCCATTTTCCAAATTGTCCATAAGAGATGATCACTGTCCGTGGTTCATATATAAGCTGCTTATTTCCTATAATCTGATGTTTATTTCATAATCTACACCAATAGTGAACATCTTTATGTAGTGTTGGCCATGTATGTCCTGCTTGAAGTACCTTCCTTATTGTTATCTCATGCGAGAAGTGTTGGAGGATAAACACTCCTATGTGCACAACAAAAGCAAATGAACCCTCCTAGGATCCTGAAATTTTTCAGACATAGGCTCTCTATTTTCTAAGTTTCTCTGAGTATATGCAGAGATTGAAAATGAAATTTTGCAAGCATAAACTAGACTTTAAGATCTTTCAAATGAGAGTAAAATCACTCCATTTGGATACTGGATGATGCCTCAACCAGTAGCAACAAAACAGATAACTTGATCTCTTCACAGAGTATGAGCTAACTAGACAGACACTATTCTGGACATTTCTCTGCCCATGTGCAGGCACTGAACCTGAGACTTATAGCAGACAAAGTAGAATTTATAAGCTTTCCAACAAGACAAAAATCATTGCAAATGGATTCCGGATGAAGGAGAAACAACAATTACATGACCGGGGGGTCTGCCAAAAACATCTAGATAGATAGAGTGTGTAAAAGTGAAATTTCTGCAAAATATGCAGAGAATAGCTAGTAGGGGGTGTGCTTAAGCAAGGGGGCAGCTTGGGCACGTATTTCCACGACTCTAAGTCATAATACAACTCATTAGAGGTTTTAAAGACCACCTACTAACCTCTTTAACCAATCAAAAACATATACATGCCAAAAGTGAGGTCCAATCACATCAAGAGGTGAGCTAAATCTTCTCTAATCAACTTCTTTCCATTATGGGCATAATTGGATGCCTCAAAATCGTGGAAATCAGCCTCCTTTGATTGTGGATGATGTGGAAGGTTCAATTTGGGGCATGTTCCCACACTCTTGAGCTTGAAAAACTTTCAACACTCCCCCTCAAGCTCAAGTCTTTTCCTTTGTTGCTTTAGCCTATGTCTCTTATGTTGATAGCTTCCTTGAATCCTCCAAGCTTTGTACCTTCAAGAAACCTTGTCATCATGTCTGCAACCTGCATTTTAGTGTTCACATACCTTATATCTAGCTCTTTTTCCATCACCTTTTCTCTAACGAAGTGGTAATGAACCTCTATGTGCTTGCTCCTTGCATGAAACATGGGATTGTTAGCTAGATAGATGCTTGAAATGTTGTCTCCATAAAGAGGAAACTCCTCCACTTCCACTTCCAAGTCCTTAAGTATCTTCTTAAGCCATAATAGCTCACATGTAGCCAATGCTAAACCTCTGTACTCAGCCTCTGTGGATCAAAGAGCAACAGTGGGTTGCTTCTTAGAGCTCCAAGAGATCACTTTTGTACCTATCATGAAAACATAACCCGATGTACTCCTTCGATCATCCTTGCTACCTGCCCAATCAGCATCACTATATCCTTTGACACTTAGATCAGCATCATATGAGTAAAATAGACCTTGGTTGATGGTGTGCTTGATGTAACGAAGCACCTTTCTTGCCGCCATAAGATGATCATGAGTAGGTGCATGCAAAAATTGAGAGAGAACACCTACTACATATGCAAGATCAGGTCTAGTGAATGTAGCATAATTTAATGAACCAATTATGCTTCTATATAGTGTAATATCTTGTATAGCCTCTCCTTGACCTACAACCAACTTTGTATTGGGCTCCATGGGCTGAGAAAGTGGCTTACAACCACTCATACCAAACCTGTATAGCACATCCAACAAGTATTTTCTTTGAATCAAGAAGATGCCATTGTGTGCATAGATTACCTCTATTCCCAAGAAGTACTTTAGTGTTCCAAGATCAGATATCTTGAACTCCTTCCCTAGCTTTGATTTGATATCTTTAATACCTGCAATATCACTTCCTGTGATGATCAAATTGTCCACATAGATGCATATGTATACCATCTTGTCTCCTTGCTTCTTCATGTAAAGTGATGGATCTGCAACACTTTCTTTATATCCACAACTTGATAAATAATCCACTAACCTCTAATTCCAGGCCCTTGGGGCTTGCTTTAGTCCATATAATGCTTTCCTTAGCTTGCAAACATGATTTGGGTACCTCATACTAGCAAATCCTTGAGGTTGGCTCATGTAGACTACTTCTTCAAGCTCTCCATTGAGGAAGGCATTCTTCACATCCAACTGATATAAGCTCCATTTCCTTAATGTGGCCACTGCAATCAAAGTCCTAATTGTTGGCATCTTGGCTACGGGGCTGAAAGTTTCATCATAATCTATCCCGTAGCTTTGGGAGAAGCCTTTCGCCACCAACCTTGCTTTGTACCTAGCAATGGAACCATCTGAATTTCTTTTAATTTTGTAAACCCACTTATTACCTATCACCTTCATGCCTTCTTGAGTTGGTACCAAGCTCCAAGTATGGTTCTCATCAAGTGCTTTGAGCTCTTCCTTCATTGCCTCTTGCCATTCCTTGCAATCCTTAGCTTCTTCATAACTAGTTGGTTCCTTGTCCTTGATTACCTGAGTCATGTATGCATAATGCTTTGCAATGAAATTATCATATGTTAACCTTTGTACTGGATATCTTACTCTTGAAGACCTTCTTTCACTTCCTTTGGGTGTGGTTGCCATCTTCTTTCTTTGTTTTGCCACTCCTGGAGTTTGAATTTCTTCTATCTCTTCATCTTCCAACATGCTCTCGTCCACATAGGTTCCTTCTTCAACTGAAATCTTCTCTTTGCCTTTGACTTTTCTTTCTTCAGAGCTGGTCTCTCTTTCCCTAAGCCTTCCACTCCATGGTGAGGGTGTCCTTGTGTTGCATGAGTTGCTTGGACCACTCAAATCCATGCTTTCTTGAACTCTATCATCATTCTTCAAATCTGTCTCACCTATGTCTTTAACCTGCAATGGACTTGTGCATGCATATCAAGGCTTCAACTCATCAAAGACAATCCTTGGTGATGGGATTATAGCATTTATACCCCTTTTGTTCCATAGAATATCCCAAAAAAATACACCTTTCAGATTTGGCATCTAACTTTGACCTCAACTCTTGAGGTACATGTACATAGCATATACAACCAAAGATTCTAAGATGTGAAATGCAAGGTTTTCTTCCACTCCATGCTTCTTCAGGGGTTAGATGATGTATACCTGATGTAGGACATCTATTCATGATGTATGTGGCTGTATATGTAGCCTCTCCCCAATAACAATGCGGCATATTCATTTTGTTGAGCATACACCTTGCTACCTCTGCTATGTGTCTGTTCTTTCTCTCTGCTACCCCATTTTGTTGAGGGGTATACCTGCATGTAAATTGTCTTTTGATGCCATTGACCTACAAAAATTCAGAAAATTTATGGGAGAAATACTCTCCCTCTCCATCGGATCTCAAAGTTTTGATAAACTTGCGAGATTCCTTCTCCACCTGTGCTTTGAATTTCTTGAAATAGTGGAACACATCTGATTTGTTTCTAATGCAATACAACCACACTTTTCTTGAAAAGTCATCAATGAAGGTTACAAAATACCTATTTCCAGCAAGGGATGCTTCTCTTGTTGGACCCCAAACATCCGTGTGAATGAGGTCTAAAACATTTGCACTTACATAGGTACTCTTCTTGAAGGGCAGCCTTGATTGTTTTCCTTGTTGGCAAGCTACACAAATTTCATGCAACATTTTAGATGTAAAATTTGGTAGGCCTCTTACCAAGCTCCTCCTTTGCATGTCCTTGAGCTTTTGTAGGTTGATGTGACCTATTCGTTTATGCCATAGATCCAAATCTGCTATCCTCTTGTCTCCATATGTGACATACATTGAATGGTGTGGCTGATTTATGTCCATTATTAACATTCTCCCTTGCTTTTTTCCTTTTGCTATGAGCTTGAAACCTGCCCTTGGATCCTCAACAAAACATCCTCTTTCATTGAACCTAACTTGATAGCCTTTTTCTACCATTTGGCCTACCGAAATCAAGTTTTTGGTAATAGTAGGGACATGTAATACCTCTGATAAGCACTTTGCTCTTTAATTTCCTTCCAAACTGATATCTCCCACATGTTGAATGGTATGCTCTGAGTTATCACCTGTTTCCACATGCCCTTGATGCTTTGGGACCTGCAAATTACTAAAAAGATCCTTTCGACATGACATATGATTGCTACATCCACTGTCTACATACCATACATCTTCACTAGCTTGAGTTGTATCTTCACCATACCTCATGGCAAGTAAATAATCATTCCCTTGGCTGGATGATGTGTTTGCATAATTACCTTGCCCTCTATAATTGTTGTTGTTGCTTTGATTCCCTTGTCTTTGAGCTCTATGATAGCATTCATTTGCAAAATGACCGGGCTTACCGCATACAAAGCATCCATTTGAAGTGGCTTGTCCTCTTCCACCAAATCTTCCACCTCTTCCTCTATTTGTGGCTCTTCCACCTCTTTGACCTGCATTTTCTTGTTGTCCTTGACCTCCTTGGTTGCTTTGATATCTTCCTCTTCCTCTTGTAGCACCTCGGTTGTGTCTTCCTCTTCCTCTACCTGCATACAACAATTGCCCTTGGCTATCCTTGGCATTATGACCACCAAGGTTCATCTCCTCTGTCACCATGAGAGTGATTAGTTGATCAAAATCAGGAAGAGAGTCCCTTACATACACTGAACTTGTGAAAGCCCTCCATTTTTCATCATCCTAAGTCCATTTAGGGTGTGGGCGACAAGATCGTCATCATCTAGGGCACAACCGATTGACCCTAGTGCATCTGCAAGCTCTTTAACCTTTAATATGTAATCATTAGCACCTTGAGAGGGGCTTTTTCTAAGATTATTTAGCTCATTCTTGAGCTGAATTTTTCTAGCTTTTGTGGAGGTTGAATACAATCTCTCCAAGCACTCCCACACCTTCTTCGATGTATCCAAATCTTGAATATGCCCTACCATAGAGTTGCTAATATGCTGAGATAGAATGAAAATGACCCTTTTGTCTCTTTCATCCCACTCTCTTACTGCTCTTCTCTGGTCATTGGTTGGATTTACCTCATCTATGTAGGGTTTTGGCTCTCCACCACTCACAAGTCCCCACAAACCTTTCCCCATCAAAAAATTGCTTATTCTAAATCGCCACGGTTGGTAGTTTCCTTTTTCGAGCTTCTCAATCTGAGCATTGAGATCAGCCATGGTGCCTCCTAACTCTTTTGAACCTCCCCCTTGATGCAATGAAGTTGAAAAGGATGGCTTTTACCTCAAAAAATAGAGCTTCTCCTCTTGATGAAGCTTCGTCTTTGATTTGATGATGTATTTGCTTCCCCTTGTTGTTGATGTGCCCGTTCTTTGCTTCCTTCCTTCAAAATTTGATGAAGTCTTCACTTCACTTCAGTAGCTCCTTCTTCTCTCTTTGCTACTCCACTTATAGCTCTGATACCACTGTTGGAGGATAAACACTCCTATGTGCACAACAAAAGCAAATGAACCCTCCTAGGATCCTGAAATTTTTCAGACATAGGCTCTGTATTTTCTGAGTTTCTCTTAGTATATGCAGAGATTGAAAATGAAATTTTGCAAGCATAAACTAGACTTTAAGATCTTTCAAATGAGATTAAAATCACTCCATTTGGATACTGGATGATGCCTCAACCAGCTGCAACAAAATAGATAACTTGATCTCTTCACAGAGTATGAGCTAACTAGACAGACACTATTCTGCACATTTCTCTGCACATGTGTAGGCACTGAACCTGAGACTTATAGCAGACAAAGTAGAACTTATAAGATTTCCAACAAGACAAAAATCATTGCAAATGGATTCCGGATGAAGGAGAAACAACAATTACAAGACCGGGGGGTCTGCCAAAAACATCTAGATAGATAGAGTGTGTAAAAGTGAAATTTCTGCAAAATATGCAGAGAATAGCTAGTAGGGGGTGTGCTTAAGCAATGGGGCAGCTTGGGCACATATTTCCACGACTCTAAGTCATAATACAACTCATTAGAGGTTTTAAAGACCACCTACTAACCTCTTTAACCAATCAAAAACATATACATGTCAAAAGTGAGGTCCAATCACATCAAGAGGTGAGCTAAATCTTCTCTAATCAACTTCTTTCCATTATGGGCATAATTGGATGCCTCAAACTCGTGGAAATCAGCCTCCTTTGATTGTGGATGATGTGGAAGGTTCAATTTGGGGCATGTTCCCACACTCTTGAGCTTGAAAAACTTTCAACAAGAAGTGGCCTCCACATGCATGGTCATTAAAAGAAATGAGAATGCTCCATCAAATGAGGGGACCCTTTTGAGAATAAGATCATTACCTTTGTCATAGATATGATCTCCTATGAGTTGGTGTTGTAGAGCTTTCTTCACTAGCCTATGCCTTTGTACCTCGTTTAGATGCTTGGGTAGTTCTCCAGTTTCTAAATTTGATAATCTCATCTAGCCCTTACCAATAAATTTTTTATCGTGTTTTTAATGCTATCACAAGAATCTCAAATTTCTCATTTGTTAATGCATCTATCTTCTTGTTTCGGCTCCTTGATATATGGCATATTTGAATGCCTTCAAAATTTTGTAATAAATTCTTTGCCTTTTTCAACCATTCCAATAAGTTTTCACTTTTACAACACCAATTACCTTGCAGTTGCTTTGTCAATAGAATTGAATTACCTTTCATAATTATCCTCTTGATACCATGTTTGATACATTCTTGGAGTGACTCATACAATGATGCATATTCAGCTTCATTATTTTAATGAACATTAGGGGGATTCACACCTTTCTTGAAGATGAGGTTATTACTTTCATCATATATTATGAATCTTGCTACTTATTTGACAACGTGCTTCCTATAAGCACCATCAAAGTATAGGGTATGCGCACCTTGAATTTCTTCTTCATGTTGTGTCCCTTGATTCTTGGTTTCATTGCTTATTCCTTTTAATTCCCATCTTATATAGGTCAACATATGTGCAAGACTCGCTCTAGTGCTTTCCTCTACTATAAAATTGTACTCATATTCTTGTAAGTAAAGAACCAATTTCGCTATTCTAGATGAGATACTCATGTGTTGCATCACATAAGGAAATGTGTGATCATTAGTGAGAACAATCAATGGCCTAGCAAGAAGATAAGACCTAAACTTTCATACACCAAACATGACAGCATACATGAGCTTCTCTACGCTTGTATATCTTTTCATTGTCCTTCATCACTTTGCTTGCAAAGTACACTAACTGCATGTGGGATATTTTTACATCCTTATGTAGTAAGAACACTCCTACTGCTTCTTGACCTACACTTGGACATACATAAAAGGTATCTTCTATGATTGGCAGCCTTAAGGTAGGTAGGATGCTAAGCACCTTTTTTACTTCTTCAAAACATTGTTGATGAATGTCATCTGCGACAAAAATATTAGACAATGCAAGCTTCTACAAGGGAGAAATTATCTCTAATAGAAGATGGATGAAGCGTGATATATAGCATACCTTTTGTACAAATATGAGGACTTAATTTTTCATTGTTGTAGGTGGTAATGCTAATAGAGCTGCTACTTTGGATGGATCTACTTGGGTTCCTTTTTTTAAAATAAGGTGTCCAACAATTATCACTTCTTTTTTAGCAATGTGAAACTTCTCTAGATTTATTTGACCTCCTATCTCATGCAATCTTTTCAATCCTTCCTGCTTCTACTATATATACAAAGATCATCCATATACTCTTATTGAGGATCCAAAGAAACGTTCAAATACATAATTCATGAATCTCTAAAATGTTGCAGGTACATTAGTGAGAGGAAAGGGCATCACTCTATATGCAAAGCATCCCCATGGTGCAAGAGAACAAGGATTACGACCACCACGTGCTAGAGAGATGACTCTCCTCCCAACCAAATGCCTCTATATATAGCTCTCTCTAGGGGACTGCCTTCTTGGACAGGTGGACACTAACATCCAAGTGTCAGCCATGTAACTACATGTACGCCAAGTGTCCCAGTTAGCCAGAGTTAACTCAAGTGGATGCTTCTAGAAGGTTCTAGAGCCCTTTGGGCAAAACACTCTCCCCATGTATCCCATGGGGTTTGAACCCAAGACCTCTTCCTTCACACCCTTGAGTCTTAACCACTAGGCTAAGTGGATTACTTGTTCACAAGAGCACAAGACCTCCTAGTAAGTCTAAACTGGAGATCTTTGGTCATACGCACAGATGACCAAACGGTGTCCGATTTTAGATCTATCTGAACCGGCCAGACCCTTGGATCGTAGACTTACTTTATTACATTCTTCCCCCCTTGGAAAATATTTTCGTCCTCGAAAATAGAGGTATATACATACGGTAGGCAACCCCCGAGCCTCATGTTCTAAAACTGGAAGAACATGGTCATGTTCCAGAACTGGAAGAACATGTCTCATCTCTGTGGTGGCATCCCTACCCAAATGATTCAAAACACTATCTGGTTTTGCACTTTGATGAACAGGACAAAGTACAAACTAGTGAAGAATAATGAGGGTGGATCTAAATACATCCCTGGCTAATTCAGAGTTTCTAGATGTGTGATCTAGGCACAAACATGTGAATTGGGTGGATTCAAATTACTAGTCCATTTCTAGGCATAACTGGTGCATAGACTTAGTAATGAGGTGGGATTCGTATCCCTTGCAAGACTTTGAAAATTCTTGATTCACTTGAATTTGTTTTGGAGAACTTGAAGTTTGGTTGTCCCGAACTTCTAACTTAGATGTTTGTACAATGGTTTACTTTGATCCAACAGTTACTTGATTTTTTCACCCAATTAGAGGACTACTTTGTCCAAATAGGTTACAAAATCCTATGTAGACTATAGGAGAAAGTTTACCATTTCTGTTGAGTCAATCATACTAACTTTACCAATTCAAATTCAAAATGAAAATTGTCCAACTTAGGACACTTTTCTCAAAGACTCTAACTAAAAGTTCTTGGGAATTGTCAATCTGATGAACAATTCCTGACTTCTTTATTCTAGAGTATACTGGACTCTAGGAAATCATTTATGCTATAACTTGAAGCAAAACTTAAATGAATAAGTCAATCTTGAACTTATCATCTTTCAATGTTTGAAAAGGTTCCTGTACAGAACGTCCATCTAGGATGTTTTAATTTAGTTATCATGTTCTATCCAGCTAACCCTTGACTTTTATGAAGAGAGTCAAATACCATATCTGAGTCAAATCCAAAAGTTTTGGAAAGCGGAAAGAAATAACTAAAACTCTGTACAACCAATTCATTCTTTGAAGATACGTAAATTTGCTATGAGTCAAAGACTAGATGACTCAAGACTTCAACTTTTCAAAGATCTATTTCAACAGGATATTGAAACATTTTTTCTATCTTTAAGAGAAGTAAGTTGGATTCTCAAAAAGATTCAAAGAAAATCAAAAACATCATCCAACCACAAGATACTATTGTGGTTAACCAACATCAGTGTGTCGACCCACTAAGCTTCTGTCGATGAATTTGGTATTCAAATAATGCTTCACTTGAGACTAAGTTCATGTCACATTCAATCTTTTTGACTCCTAATCATGAATGCAATTCTTGTGCATTTCTTTGACTCAAATAGTGAATTTACCAAGTTACACTAGGAACTTGATGCTTGACTTAGTCAATTAAAGCTTTAGTTGAAAAGATCAACTCAAAATCAAAGTCTAACTTCTTTTAGAAATTTATCAAATATTTCTGATCAATAACACTTAAGCTTGAAGTGTTCTAAGAAGATCTTGGAAGTTACTTACTTCATATCTTCAGTTTCCTTGATTTTGAAGTTATCTTGAAGTTATCTTGAAGTATCTTGAGATCCTTCTTGAATTTAAACTTCTCCTTTGAAGTTTTAATTCCCTTGAAGATTAGACCTAACTTCACGATCCAAACGAAGACTAAAAGATAATCATCATCTCACGGTCCGATGTCCCATACCATCTTTCCTACATCAATCTGAGTATAAAATCTGGTGTCCTATACCACCCTATTTTATACTCACATTGACGTGTGAGTGAATTTTATCCTAAAGTCTACAACATCTCTTGATAGAGAACCTTCTAGCTTAAATTCTTGACAAGAATTTTGCAGTTTTAGGCACTATATCTTGATATTCTAGGTTTTAATCCCTTGACATGATCGTTTCACGATCTTGTGCTTAACCTTGGGAACTTGAAAACCTTTAATAGAATATCTCCAATCCTCTTTGCTAGGATTTTTAAATAAAAACCAATCAGAATTCCAAGTTCTTGAATTTCTCAAATTCAAGTTCAATTGGCTATTCTTGACCAATTTTGTAGTGACAAGAGCTTTTAGCTTCTTGTCTTTAGATTCCTTTCTACTAATGCTTTTAGGTATCTACCCCGGGGACTTTATATAGGAATCTCTCTACTGCCTAAGTCTGAAGCATCCACTTATGCTCTCTAGATTTGTACCAAAATCCCTTTAAGGATAGGTAAAAATTATGTTTTACCTTCCACAGACTTAATTACCGTTGACACGGTTGCAGACTACATACTTGGAATATTTACTCTATTCAAACTTGGAGCAGTTTACTAATTTGATTGCCAACACTTGGGCAAAATAGTTCCAGTTGCAATTATCTTGGATCAAGTCTTTTTTATCATACGATAATAATAAAGACTTTATCTTTATAATTAAGATCTCTTGAGCTTTTCTAAGCTTTTTGGCTTACCTCCAGGATTTTTAGAGATCTTTTGCTAACTTAAGTCCAAGCATACATTGATGCCTCTCAGATTCCAAAGCTAAGAATCTCTGATATACCTCTAGGTTATATCACTATTTGGACTTAAATACCAATTCTTGAGGTTTGGAATTGCTAGGGAACTACTTACTATAAAACTTCTCTTGAAAGATGCTAGTCTCACATCTAGGGAGATTTTTCTTTCAAGAACTTTTTGATTCCTACCAAGGAATCAAGTAATACTAAGCTAATGATTCACCTTGAAATCTTTTGCTTTCCAATCTAATGATTCATCTTGGAATCTTCTCCTTTACTGGAAAGATCTTCAAAAGGAATTCTAGACTTTTGGATAAGAGCAAGACTTAAGGCTTTGCTTGTCCAAAAGACATTCTCATTTAACTAATGAATAGTTAATTGGACTCTTTCATTAGCTTATCTTTAGGAAATAGCTTAATTTCCAAAGATTACTTTGCTTGGGTCTCTTCAAGGCCTTACCACTTGAAGCTAAGAACTTGTTTCCTAGATTGTCTTTAGGAAATATCGTGATTTCCTAAGATATATCTGTTTCAAAAATGAAAATAATTTGAATCATTTCATTAATTATCATGACTTTAGGAAATTACTTGATTCATAAAGATCAATTAAATTTTATCTTGGTTTCTTTTTTAAGCCTTGAGTTAGCTTAAATAGAATCAAGCAAGTTTCCTTCAAAAGTTTTCGCGTCGATTGAAGACCTTGCATCATGCCTCGAGATGCATTTCTCGAAACTAACATCTATGAACACTAGAGTTCTAGGGATTCTAGAAGTTCAATACTTCTACTTATTTTCATCAATGTTTGATGAATATTAAAGTATTAATCCTTCCAAAATTTGTTGAACTTACTTGTTTCAACAGAAACTTCTCTACTTGGGTGCATGAACATGAACATCTAGAAACAACTAAATCCTCGTTAGTTGCTAAGAATGTCTAGGTTTCTTCCCAAACTTAAACTGAGCATGCACATTGGAAAGTAGCTCTATTTTCTTGGCATCTTAATGACAAGAAAAAATGAATACTTACTTTCAACATGCTTTCTTTTCCTCAAAAAGAATCCTACTAAGTGGTACCTATGTATCACTTTTTGGGAAAAAATAGACTAGATACTTAGTTGCATGATGGTCAAGATCCTTGCAACTAGGTAATTTTCTATTTTTTACATCTAGCTAAGTCAAGTTAGAAAAAGAAAGGAATGAAAGTATACGTGTTCAGCTACTTACCAAAAGATCATGTGTATGCTCACGCATCTACTTGCATGAATGCATGTTCATGTATGCAAATGCCCATTCTTGGGTGCAAATGCATGTGATGCAAGTGTAATGAACTTAAGCAAATCTCAAGCTTATTAGGTATGCAAACAAGCATCCATGCAAAAACAACCTGCTTGCTATTCTGCCAAAAGATAATTATTCAAGTGCATGAACTGGATAATTAACTACCTTTCCCAAGCAAGTGCGAACTTGATGTGCATAAAACATTCTTTTATGCACAAATAATCTTTTCATTTTTTGTGCATGAATGGAAATAGAAATTTCAATTGCATGCCTAAAACTAAAAAAGTACTTTGTATACTTTTGTGTCATTTCAATACCGTTTAGTTCTCTAATTAGCTTTCATGTTGAGATAATCATAATTGGACTATTCTTTTAGTCCTAATTAATGCATCCTAAATGAAAGCATTCGAGCAAACAATATCAAAATGAAAACATAATTTGGAAAATACTTAGCTCCACATAGAGCTATGTCCTTCCCTTGATCCTCTGGAAGAGTAATTCGTCCTCTTGATCCTCTGCAAGAGCCAATTTTCATCCTTTGTCTTCGGACTGTGTGGAAATTAATGATGCTTCACTTTACCCTTCCTACTTTGACTTATATATTATCAAAGTATCCATTTGAACTAAGCATAGCTCATGCCAATATAATTTTCAGGAGAGTTGAAGCATCTATGGCCTTCTATTGTAGTAGGCAAGATCTTAGCCTCTAAAATGGGATATTTCGGGTTGGACTTCTGTTCCTTAGTGCTTCTTTTGAGATCGGAACCAGAAGAGTAATAATATGTGAAGTATCCTGTAGACAGTATTGGTGTATGTGTAGGTGTATGTGCATGTGCATGTGCATGTGCATGTGCATGTGCAGGTGCATGTGCATGTGCATGTGCATGTGCATGTGCATGTGCATGTGCATGTGCACGTGCATGTGCATGTGCATGTGCATGTGCATGTGCATGTGCATGTGCATGTGCATGTGGATGGGTATGTGTATGTGCATGTGTATGTGGATGTGCATGTGGATGGCTATGTGTATGTGGATATCGATGTGTATGTGGATGTGTATGTTTATGTGTATGTGTATGTGTATGTGCATGTGTATGTGTATGTGTATGTGTATGTGCATGTGTATGTGTATGTGTATGTGTATGTGTATGTGTATGTGTATGTGTATGTGTATGTGTATGTGTATGTGTATGTGTATGTGTATGTGTATGTGTATGTGTATGTGTATGTGTATGTGTATGTGTATGTGTATGTGTATGTGTATGTGTATGTGTATGTGTATGTGTATGTATACGTGTATGTATGTGTATGTGGAAGTGTATGTGTATGTGTATGTGTATGTGTATGTGTATGTGTATGTGGATGTGTATGTGTATGTGTATGTGTATGTGTATGTGTATGTGTATGTGTATGTGTATGTGTATGTGTATGTGTATGTGTATGTGTATGTGTATGTGTATGTGTATGTGTATGTGTATGTGTATGTGTATGTGTATGTGTATGTGTATGTGTATGTGTATGTGTATGTGTATGTGTATGTATGTGTATGTGTATGTGTATGTGTATGTGTATGTGTATGTGTATGTGTATGTGTATGTGTATGTGTATGTGTATGTGTATGTGTATGTGTATGTGTATGTGTATGTGTATGTGTATGTGTATGTGTATGTGTATGTGTATGTGTATGTGTATGTGTATGTGTATGTGTATGTGTATGTGTATGTGTATGTGTATGTGTATGTGTATGTGTATGTGTATGTGTATGTGTATGTGTATGTGTATGTGTATGTGTATGTGTATGTGTATGTGTATGTGTATGTGTATGTGTATGTGTATGTGTATGTGTATGTGTATGTGTATGTGTATGTGTATGTGTATGTGTATGTGTATGTGTATGTGTATGTGTATGTGTATGTGTATGTGTATGTGTATGTGTATGTGTATGTGTATGTGTATGTGTATGTGTATGTGTATGTGTATGTGTATGTGTATGTGTATGTGTATGTGTATGTGTATGTGTATGTGTATGTGTATGTGTATGTGTATGTGTATGTGTATGTGTATGTGTATGTGTATGTGTATGTGTATGTGTATGTGTATGTGTATGTGTATGTGTATGTGTATGTGTATGTGTATGTGTATGTGTATGTGTATGTGTATGTGTATGTGTATGTGTATGTGTATGTGTATGTGTATGTGTATGTGTATGTGTATGTGTATGTGTATGTGTATGTGTATGTGTATGTGTATGTGTATGTGTATGTGTATGTGTATGTGTATGTGTATGTGTATGTGTATGTGTATGTGTATGTGTATGTGTATGTGTATGTGTATGTGTATGTGTATGTGTATGTGTATGTGTATGTGTATGTGTATGTGTATGTGTATGTGTATGTGTATGTGTATGTGTATGTGTATGTGTATGTGTATGTGTATGTGTATGTGTATGTGTATGTGTATGTGTATGTGTATGTGTATGTGTATGTGTATGTGTATGTGTATGTGTATGTGTAGTGTGTATGTGTATGTGTATGTGTATGGTATGTGTATGTGTATATGTGTATGTGTACGTGTATGCGTATGTGTATGCGTATGTGTATGTGTATGTGTATGCGTATGCGTATGCGTATGTGTATGTGTATGCGTATGCGTATGTGTATGTGTATGTGTATGTGTATGTGTATGTGTATGTGTACGTGTATGTGTACGTGTATGTGTACGTGTATGTGTACGTGTATGTGTATGTGTATGTGTATCTAGATGTGTATGTGTATGTGTATGCGGATGTATGTGGATGTGTATGTGGATGTGTATGTGGATGTGTATGTGTATGTGGATGTGGATGTGGATGTGGATGTGTATGTGGATGTGTATGTGGATGTGTATGTGGATGTGTATGTGTATGTGTAGTGTATGTGTATGTGTATGTGTATGTGTATGTGTATGTGTATGTGTATGTGTATGTGTACGTGTATGTGTACGTGTATGTGTACGTGTATGTGTATGTGTATGTGTATGTGTATCTAGATGTGTATGTGTATGTGTATGCGGATGTATGTGGATGTGTATGTGGATGAGTATGTGGATGTGTATGTGGATGTGTATGTGTATGTGTATGTGTATGTGTATGTGTATGTGGATGTGTATGTGGATGTGTATGTGGATGTGTATGTGGATGTGTATGTGTATGTGTAGTGTATGTGTATGTGTATGTGTATGTGTACGTGTATGTGTATGTGTATGTGTATGTGTATGTGTATGTGTATGTGTATGTGTATGTGTATGTGTATGTGTATGTGTATGTGTATGTGTATGAGTATGTTTATGTGTATGTGTATGTGTATGTGTATGTGTATGTGTATGTGTATGTGTATGTGTATGTGTATGTGTATGTGTATGTGTATGTGTATGTGTATGTGTATGTTTATGTGTATGTGTATGTGTATGTGTATGTGTATGTGTATGTGTATGTGTATGTGTACGTGTATGTGTATGTGTATGTGTACGTGTACGTGTACGTGTATGTCTACATGTATGTCTACGTGTATGTGTATGTGTATGTGTATGTGTACGTGGATGCGTACGTGTATGTGTACGTGTATGTGTATGTGTAGGTGTATGTGTAGGTGTATGTGTACATGTATGTGTATGTGTATGTGTATGTGTATGTGTATGTGTATGTGTATGTGTATGTGTATGTGTATGTGTATGTGTATGTGTATGTGTATGTGTATGTGTATGTGTATGTGTATGTGTATGTGTATGTGTATGTGTATGTGTATGTGTATGTGTATGTGTATGTGTATGTGTATGTGTATGTGTATGTGTATGTGTATGTGTATGTGTATGTGTATGTGTATGTGTATGTGTATGTGTATGTGTATGTGTATGTGTATGTGTATGTGTATGTGTATGTGTATGTGTATGTGTATGTGTATGTGTATGTGTATGTGTATGTGTATGTGTATGTGTATGTGTATGTGTATGTGTATGTGTATGTGTATGTGTATGTGTATGTGTATGTGTATGTGTATGTGTATGTGTATGTGTATGTGTATGTGTATGTGTATGTGTATGTGTATGTGTATGTGTATGTGTATGTGTATGTGTATGTGTATGTGTATGTGTATGTGTATGTGTATGTGTATGTGTATGTGTATGTGTATGTGTATGTGTAGGTATGTGTATGTGTATGTGTATGTGTATGTGCATGTGTACGTGTATGTGTATGTGTATGTGTATGTGTATGTGTATGTGTACGTGTATGTGTATGTGTATGTGTATGTGTATGTGTATGTGTACGTGTATGTGTATGTGTATGTGTACGTGTATGTGTATGTGTATGTGTATGTGTATGTGTATGTGTATGTGTATGTGTATGTGTATGTGTATGTGTATGTGTATGTGTATGTGTACGTGTATGTGTATGTGTACGTGTATGTGTATGTGTATGTGTACGTGTATGTGTATGTGTACGTGTATGTGTATGTGTATGTGTATGTGTATGTGTATGTGTATGTGTATGTGTATGTGTATGTGTATGTGTATGTGTATGTGTATGTGTATGTGTATGTGTATGTGTATGTGTATGTGTATGTGTATGTGTATGTGTATGTGTATGTGTATGTGTATGTGTATGTGTATGTGTATGTGTATGTGTATGTGTATGTGTATGTGTATGTGTATGTGTATGTGTATGTGTATGTGTATGTGTATGTGTATGTGTATGTGTATGTGTATGTGTATGTGTATGTGTATGTGTGTGTATGTGTATGTGTATGTGTATGTGTATGTGTATGTGTATGTGTATGTGTATGTGTATGTGTATGTGTATGTGTATGTGTATGTGTATGTGTATGTGTATGTGTATGTGTATGTGTATGTGTATGTGTATGTGTATGTGTATGTGTATGTGTATGTGTATGTGTATGTGTATGTGTATGTGTATGTGTATGTGTATGTGTATGTGTATGTGTATGTGTATGTGTATGTGTATGTGTATGTGTATGTGTATGTGTATGTGTATGTGTATGTGTATGTGTATGTGTATGTGTATGTGTATGTGTATGTGTATGTGTATGTGTATGTGTATGTGTATGTGTATGTGTATGTGTATGTGTATGTGTATGGTGTATGTGTATGTGTATGTGTATGTGTATGTGTATGTGTATGTGTATGTGTATGTGTATGTGTATGTGTATGTGTATGTGTATGTGTATGTGTATGTGTATGTGTATGTGTATGTGTATGTGTATGTGTATGTGTATGTGTATGTGTATGTGTATGTGTATGTGTATGTGTATGTGTATGTGTATGTGTATGTGTATGTGTATGTGTATGTGTATGTGTATGTGTATGTGTATGTGTTGAAGTATTTCGATGGCGTGCACCACACTGGACTCTCCTTATCGAGAGCTCCACGACGATATGCTCAAGGTAGAAAACCGAGCTCCTGTCGTCACACACAGTACTCCGCACAGATGTTGTAGAATACGCAGAAAACGCAGTACACAGGGAGGACGAAGACAGACTTCTTAGGTCTTACAAATGCGGTCGACTTACAGTCTGTGACTGACCAAGCCACTATATGTTTTATTAAAGAACATATACAAAGAAGTGTCCGGTGGCCATTTGGCCTTTCACATGGACACTAACGGTAACAATCTCCCACTAAAGGCCAATATGGCCAGAGTAACTATGGGAGAAAAAAGAAAGAATGATAAAGAATACCTGAGTGTAAGTATACAAACTATACCTCCCACCTGATGGGCATGTTACACAGTATACAAGTGACTGCGTAAGATCAAGAATCAAGTAACCCCCATCAAGTGACAACAGTGTCGAAAGCTATCCTGTGGTAGAGCTTTAGTCAAAGCATCTGCAGCATTATCTCGAGTGTGAACCTTCTCAAGAATAATGCTCTCAGTTGCTAAGCAATCTCTAATGAAGTGATACCTCACTTCAATGTGCTTGGTCTTTGCATGATAGACCGGATTCTTAGCCAAAGCAATGGCACTCTGACTATCACTGAGCAAGTGAGGTACATGCTGAGGCAAACCCATATCACAAGCAAGACGAGAAAGCCACAATGCTTCCTTACATGCCTCACTTGCTGCAACATACTCTGCTTCTGTGGTGGAAACAGCTGTACATTCTTGAAGACGAGATCTCCAAGAGATAGCACCTCCAGCAAAATGAAAAATGTACCCTGATGTAGACTTACGATTGTCTACACAACCAGCATAGTCAGAATCTGTGTAACCAATAATGGATGCTTTCCCTCTACCTAACCATAGACACTTGTCCTTAGTGCCACTCAGATATCTCAAAATCATTTTGACCGCTTCCCAATGTTTCTTGCCAGGATTAGACATATATCTGCTCACAACTCCCACTGCAAATGCAATGTCTGGTCTCGTAGCTACCATAGCATACATGAGACTACCAACAGCAGACTGATAGGGAATTTTGGTCATGAATTCCTTTTCCTCATCTGATTTGGGGCAGTCATCCTTGCTCAATTTCACATATGTGGGTAAAGGTGTACTCAATGCCTTTCCACCCTGCATATTGAATCGATGAAGTACTTTGGATATGTACTCACTTTGAGACAAGTATATGCATCTTTTACTCCTATCACGAGTAATGCGCATGCCAAGAATATGTTTGGCATCCCCCAAATCCTTCATATCAAATGTCTGACTCAACTTCTTTTTGAGAATTGACAAATCATAAGAGGACTTCCCAGCAATCAACATATCATCGACGTAAAGTATCAAGCATATCAAGCTGCCATCAGAACATCTCTTTGTGTAGAGACAATGATCCTCATTGCTCCGAGAATAGCCTTGGGACTTCATAAAAGCATCAAACTTTTGGTACCATTGTCTAGGAGACTGTTTAAGTCCATACAAGCTCTTCTTGAGCTTACAAACTAGACTTTCCTTGCCAGGAACTACATAACCCTCTGGTTGTTCCATATAGATCTCATCTGTAAGATCTCCATGCAAGAAAGCTGTTTTCACATCCATTTGGACTAGCTCTAAGTCCTCCATTGCAACGAATCCAAGCAACATGCGCAAAGTAGTCATCTTGACCACTGGGGAGAAGATTTCCTCAAAATCAACACCATGTTGTTGCTTAAAACCCTTTGCAACAAGTCGTGCTTTATATTTTGGAGAAGCACTATCTGATGTGAATTTCAGCTTATATACCCATTTACATGGTAAAGCTTTCCTTCCCTTTGGCAAAGGTACTAAGTCCCAAGTACCATTCTTGTGAATAGAATCCAACTCACTCTTCATGGCACGCTCCCACTTGACATGATCCTCTGTCTGCATAGCCTCTTTGTAGCAAGAGGGCTCACCGGCATCTGTTAGCATAACAAAATCTAAACCTGGAACATATCTATCAGGTGGATATGAGACACGTGCAGAACGTCTCAATGGTTGTTGAACAGGAACATGTGCAGACTGATCTGAATGGACATTCTCTTGAACATCCCTATGTGCAGCATTTTTATGCATGCTAACCGGAGGACTAGTATCCTCAAACACCACTCTTCTCACTTCAACCTCCTTAATCGGCTGTTTATGCATCTTAGACTCATTAAAAATGACATCACTACTTCTGATCACTGACCGTGTTTCAGGATCCCATAAGCGATATCCAAATTGTCCTTCTCGACCATATCCAAGAAAAATGCATTTCTTTGACTTATGGTCCAACTTCTGTCTAAGATTCTTGGGTATATGAACATATGCTTCACACCCAAAAACTCGAAGATGATCATAATATGGTGGTTTCCCTGTCCATAACTCTTGTGCCACTTTCAGACCTTTGGCAGTACTAGGTGAAAGGTTAATCACATGAACTGCAGTCAATACTGCTTCTGCCCAAAAACCTTGTGAGAGGTTTGCATGATGCAACATAGAGACTACTCTATCTTGAATCGTTCTATTCATCCTCTCAGCTACACCATTCTGTACTGGGGTATAAGGAGCTGTAAACTCTCTACGAATCCCTCTCCACTGACAGAAAAGGCTGAATTCATGTGAGGTATACTCACGCCCATTATCTGAACGTAAAGCCTTAAGCTTAGTTCCTTTTTCAGTCTCAACTGAAGCAAGCCATTTTCTGAAAGTAGGGAATACATCATCCTTCGATTTGATAGGATATACCCAGACTTTTCTAGTAGCATCATCTATGAAAGTAACAAAGTAAAGAGAACCACCTAAGGACCTAGTGGGCATAGGACCACACACATCTGTATGAACAAGATCTAAAGGCTGAATTGAAGAGTCAATGTGCGTTTTATGCACATTTCTGGTTTGCTTTCCATATTGACAATGCTCACAAAATGAAAAATCAGAGAAAGATAACACAGGTAAGTAGCCAGAACGAGAAAGATTTTCCATTCCACTACGAGATATATGGCCCAAACGACCATGCCAAATATAAGCCATAGGCTGTTCAGTAACAGCTAACAAGTGTTCTTTCTGTGATACAAATAAAGGGTAAAGTGAGCCAACTTTCCTTCCTTTTGCAATAACCATATTGCCCTTTGATATACGAAAGGACTGAGCATAGAAGACCACCTTGTAACCAAGGTCATCAAGTTGACCAACTGACATCAAACTGCGTGATAACTGAGGTACATGGCGTACATTATGCATAGTAAATTTTGAACCGTCAATGAACTGCACAACCACATCTCCAATCCCCACAACATCACACTGGTAAGAGTCACCAAGTCTCACGGTACCAAGAGACTTTGCTGCATAATTAGAGAACCATTCTCTATGTGGTGTCACATGGAAAGAAGCACCAGAATCTAGCAGCCAGGTGTGGGAAAGAGAATCAGCCATAAGTGCCTCTGATGGCACAATACTATCAAGTGTCAACACATCAGCATCATCAGAAATAGCATTAATTTCTTCAATCTTCACAGTCGAAGTAGATGGTGCAGGTAACTGTTTAACATGCCCATCAACATTCTGTCCTTTACCTTTAGCATTCTTTAATGCATAACAGTCTTTCTTCATGTGTCCTTTCTTATGACAATAATGGCATTCAATATCCCTCTTCCTTGATTTACTTCTGCTCTTATTCCGTTGACCATTCTTTTCCTTGTTCTTGCTCCTGCCACGTTGTTGATTCTTTCCTTGGTAAGAATCACGAACATTATATGCATCTCCACTCTGAGTGCCAACCATAGATTTTCTACGAATCTCCTCACTCAAGAGTGCTCCACATATGTCATCATAGACGAGTTTACCACCTGGTGCACTATTGCTAATAGCTGTGCAAAATGTATCCCATGATGATGGCAGGGTGCACAACAGCAATACTGCTTTCATTTCATTGTCCATATCCATTTTCTGAGCCTGTAACTGGGAGAATATGGCATCAAACTCATTTAGATGAGCAGCAACACTATCTGTGTCCTTCATACGAAGGTCGTATAATTTTCTCATCAGATATACTTTATTTGATGCCGTCTCTTTTTCATATGTATTGCATAACTTCTTCCAAAGCTCCTCTGCACTTTCACAGTCTAATACTGTAAAGTAAACATTATCTGCTAGGTGCAAGCGAATGGTAGACCTGGCCATTTCATCTAACTCATCCCAATCATCTTCATCCATGTCAGCAGGCTTCTTTGAAATCCCATTTACTGGCTTCCATTGCCTTCTTTGAATCAGCACATCTTTAATCTGATTCTTCCATAGAGCAAAGTTTGTGCCATCAAATTTTCGGATCTCAAAATGGTCTTTGCCCTGCAAGTTATAGCTCCTCCTCGGAACGCTAGCACTAGACTCTGATCCACCGGATGTGCCTGAGACCTCTGATGCCATGATCGTAGAGAACTGAATAGAATGATAATGGAGCTATAAGAGTCCAAACACCAACAAATAAGTGTATCAAGGAGTAAATCGACCACTATATAGTTGACTAAACCAGAAATCTGGAAAAATTTTGCCAGAGTATCCTCTGCAAAATTAGCATATGACCAGTGTCAAAGTATCATAAAACTGCAAGTACTAACATGTCTACCTGCATAGTGAATCACTGACTGCACTGCATATAATCAGTTACCCAATAGAAGCCAACTAGGCTTATCGAGCACCTATGAACAACTATCATACATCTCCTATGGCGAGGCTGGGTAAGTCTTCCACCTGCATCACCGAAGAGACCCCGACATCTGGGTGTCTCCCAGTTAAGAAAACCTCACCACGACCCTCTTTATCAAACGTAAAAGGCTTTATGCAAAGAACGTAACCGCTATATCAATGCCCACATGGACGTACATAAGCGGTATCCACAGAAGCGTACATGGTGTGTATGTGCTCAATATATGCAGTAAAATGACACTGAAAGGCTGAATACACAGCCCAAAAAACTAGCCAATAACACCTGCAAGTGTCTATCAACTCTGATGTTTTAGGCTTTAAAAACCTGCATAATTTTGCAGCGACTGCTCCCACTAAAACTGAAAACCCCTCGAGAAACCTGTAGTTTTACGAGTGTGGCTGAAAATACAGCCCCAAAGGTTGATATTTATTGTCTGAGAAGTACAAGGAACACTCTTCTTGATGTTCTTGGACCTGTGTGAAGAGAACTACATGCGAAAGTACTCCAAAATGGCTCCAAAAACACCCCAAAATTGCTTCAGAAATAGGCTTTAAAAGCAAAAATGAAGCTTTGAGGGACCAAAACTTGTTCAAGGTAATGCCAACCTTAGTCTTTCCCCTTCTTCAAACACCACAAGAGTGTAGCTTAGTGGCAAGAGATTGCCGCGGTTAAGCGAGCTCTGGGGGGAACAGTACTGGGATGGGTGACCTCCCGGGAAGTACCGGGAACCTCTATATTCCTTGATCGTTGAGGTCCTCCCTCGCGCGCAGCCAACGGCGCCAACGGTGACTCGGATGACAAGGTATGCCAAGGTCTATGCCTTGGTCGCCGCCTTAGTCGTAAGCCTTGGAGAAAAACTGGGGGGGGGGGTATGCTCAAGGTAGAAAACCGAGCTCCTGTCGTCACACACAGTACTCCGCACAGATGTTGTAGAATACGCAGAAAACGCAGTACACAGGGAGGACGAAGACAGACTTCTTAGGTCTTACAAATGCGGTCGACTTACAGTCTGTGACTGACCAAGCCACTATATGTTTTATTAAAGAACATATACAAAGAAGTGTCCGGTGGCCATTTGGCCTTTCACATGGACACTAACGGTAACATGTGTATGTGTATGTGTATGTGTATGTGTATGTGTATGTGTATGTGTATCTGTATCTGTATCTGTATCTGTATCTGTATCTGTATCTGTATCTGTATCTGTATCTGTATGTGTATGTGTATGTGTATGTGTATGTGTATGTGTATGTGTATGTGTATGTGTATGTGTATGTGTATGTGTATGTGTATTTGTATGTGTATGTGTATGTGTATGTGTATGTGTATGTGTATGTGTATGTGTATGTGTATGTGTATGTGTATGTGTATGTGTATGTGTCTGTGTGTGTGTGTGTGTGTATGTGTATGTGTATGTGTAAGTGTAAGTGTATGTGTATGTGTATGTGTATGTGTATGTGTATGTGTATGTGTATGTGTATGTGTATGTGTATGTGTATGTGTATGTGTATGTGTATGTGTATGTGTATGTGTATGTGTATGTGTATGTGTATGTGTATGTGTATGTGTATGTGTATGTGTATGTGTATGTGTATGTGTATGTGTATGTGTATGTGTACGTGTATGTGTATGTGTATGTGTATGTGTATGTGTATGTGTATGTGTATGTGTATCTAGATGTGGATGTGTATGTGTATGCGGATGTATGTGGATGTGTATGTGGATGTGTATGTGGATGTGGATGTGGATGTGTATGTGTATGTGTATGTGTATGTGTATGTGTATGTGGATGTGGATGTGGATGTGTATGTGGATGTGTATGTGTATGTGTAGTGTATGTGTATGTGTATGTGTATGTGTATGTGTATGTGTATGTGTACGTGTATGTGTACGTGTATGTGTATGTGTATGTGGATGTGTATGTGGATGTGTATCTAGATGTGTATGTGGATGTGTATGCGGATGTATGTGGATGTGTATGTGGATGTGTATGTGGATGTGTATGTGGATGTGTATGTGTATGTGTATGTGGATGTGGATGTGTATGTGGATGTGTATGTGGATGTGTAGTGTATGTGTATGTGTATGTGTATGTGTATGTGTATGTGTACGTGTATGTGTATGTGTATGTGTATGTGTATGTGTATGTGTATGTGTATGTGTATGTGTATGTGTATGTGTATGTGTATGTGTATGTGTATGTGTATGTGTATGTGTATGTGTATGTGTATGTGTATGTGTATGTGTATGTGTATGTGTATGTGTATGTGTATGTGTATGTGTATGTGTATGTGTATGTGTACGTGTACGTGTACGTGTACGTGTACGTGTACGTGTACGTGTACGTGTACGTGTACGTGTACGTGTACGTGTACGTGTACGTGTACGTGTATGTCTACGTGTATGTCTACGTGTATGTGTATGTGTATGTGTATGTGTATGTGTATGTGTACGTGGATGCGTACGTGTATGTGTACGTGTATGTGTATGTGTAGGTGTATGTGTCGATGTATGTGTACATGTATGTGTATGTGTATGTGTATGTGTATGTGTATGTGTATGTGTATGTGTATGTGTATGTGTATGGGTATGTGTATGTGTATGTGTATGTGTATGTGTATGTGTATGTGTATGTGTATGTGTATGTGTATGTGTATGTGTATGTGTATGTGTATGTGTATGTGTATGTGTATGTGTATGTGTATGTGTATGTGTATGTTTATGTGTATGTGTATGTGTATGTGTATGTGTATGTGTATGTGTATGTGTATGTATGTATGTGTATGTGTATGTGTATGTGTATGTGTATGTGTATGTGTATGTGTATGTGTATGTGTATGTGTATGTGTATGTGTATGTGTATGTGTATGTGTATGTGTATGTGTATGTGTATGTGTATGTGTATGTGTATGTGTATGTGTATGTGTATGTGTAGGTGTAGGTGTAGGTGTATGTGTATGTGTATGTGTATGTGTATGTGCATGTGTACGTGTATGTGTATGTGTATGTGTATGTGTATGTGTATGTGTATGTGTACGTGTATGTGTACGTGTATGTGTATGTGTATGTGTATGTGTATGTGTATGTGTATGTGTACGTGTATGTGTATGTGTACGTGTATGTGTATGTGTATGTGTATGTGTATGTGTATGTGTATGTGTATGTGTACGTGTATGTGTATGTGTACGTGTATGTGTATGTGTACGTGTATGTGTATGTGTATGTGTATGTGTATGTGTACGTGTATGTGTATGTGTATGTGTATGTGTATGTGTATGTGTATGTGTATGTGTATGTGTATGTGTATGTGTATGTGTATGTGTATGTGTATGTGTATGTGTATGTGTATGTGTATGTGTATGTGTATGTGTATGTGTGTGTATGTGTCTGTGTATGTGTATGTGTATGTGTATGTGTATTGTATGTGTATGTGTATGTGTATGTGTATGTGTATGTGTATGTGTATGTGTATGTGTATGTGTATGTGTATGTGTATGTGTATGTGTATGTGTATGTGTATGTGTATGTGTATGTGTATGTGTATGTGTATGTGTATGTGTGTGTGTCTGTGTATGTGTCTGTGTATGTGTATGTGTATGTGTATGTGTATGTGTATGTGTATGTGTATGTGTATGTGTATGTGTGTCTGTGTGTCTGTGTGTATGTGTATGTGTATGTGTATGTGTATGTGTATGTGTATGTGTATGTGTATGTGTATGTGTATGTGTATGTGTATGTGTATGTCTATGTGTATGTCTATGTGTATGTGTATGTGTATGTGTATGTGTATGTGTATGTGTATGTGTATGTGTATGTGTATGTGTATGTGTATGTGTATGTGTATGTGTATGTGTATGTGTATGTGTATGTGTATGTGTATGTGTATGTGTATGTGTATGTGTATGTGTATGTGTATGTGTATGTGTATGTGTATGTGTATGTGTATGTGCATGTGTATGTGTATGTGAATGTGTATCGTGACATGGTATCAGAGCGAGTGTGGTTGTATAGTGCTTGTGGAGAAGGCGGATGGTGAAGAGTATGCAAGAAGGCATGGAGAAAGCACGATTGACAAACAACTTCATATTGCTATGAAAATTGGTGTGAAGGTTGAAGGCCTCAAAATACTTTCGTGACTAATTCTTTTGGGGTCACTCATTTTTGTTAATTTTTTGTTTGGGAGCCATCTCGACCTCCGTTTCAAGCCCACATGGTGGGGCCCATAGAAATTTGCAAAATTATAACTTGCATCTTGTTTGGCACTCATATGTTCTAGATCTAGAAGTTCAAGGGATTCCATGTACTCTTCATACATAGAAATTATGTTTTTGTAAGATCGAACGATCACGTCATAATGCAAAAGTGTTCAAGCAGAAGTATTGTTTGTAGTGTTGTGAATTGCTTCAAAAATGGCAAACGTGGATGGAATGAGTCATCGTATGAGCGATAAGGTGGGCAAGAACAACTTCCATGCTTGGAGATTTAGAATGATATATTTCTTGATGGGAAAACGCTATTGGAAGTACATCAAAGGAGAGAACGAAAATGCTACGTAGTTACCAGAGAGGAATCAGATTGTCAACCAGTTAAGAGCATATGAGGAATGGGATCAAGGAGCATGAAAGGTAATGTATTGGTTATGTTTTAGCTTACAAGATAGCATGAGTGGGCACATACAAGATGTCAAGACTTCGAAAGAGGCTTGGAACAGTTTGGTCACATTGTATGAGACCAATACAAATGCATGTCGGTAAGTGAGTACACCCTAAAAATTAGAAGCATATGTGAGTCACTTGCATCTATTGGCATGAATGTAGATGATGGTGATAAGGTGGAAGTATGCCTTCATGGTTTAGGAGCTACATATAAGCAATTCAAAACTTCTATATTTACCAAGGAAAATATTTTGAATTTTATTGATTTGGTGTCTATGATGATTATTAAAGAAAAGAATCTTGGTGAGGACCCAAACTCCCAACTAAAACCTAATTCTGAGTAGGTATTCTACTCTGGTAGAGGAAGAGGCAGATGTAGAGGTTTTGGAAGTGGAAGCGAAAAAAATAACCAAGATCAAGGTCAACATCAAAATCATGCAGGAGGTAGAGGACAGTTTCGAGGCAGGAGAAGCCAAAGAGGCCACAAAAATTACCAAAGAAATGATTCAGGTAATGACAATAAAGGATGTTGGAATTGTGGTGAACCTTAACACTTTTAATGTAATTACAGGTTGAAGAATCAAAATAACACAAGGTAGCAAAACAACAATGCATCCACAAGTGCAGATGATTCAGAGAAGTTGTTCATGGTTCAACATCATATGTAAATACGATGTTTGCTGATGTTTTGAAATAGAATGGTAATGTCTAGTATGTTGATTCAGGTGCTTCAAATTACATGATCAGTCATGTGGAATGGTTTAGTAGTTTACGAAAATTTTCAGTTCTTGGATATGTTGAAACAAATGATAACACATTACACCCTATCAAGCATATATGAAACATAGCACTGTTTATGGACGATGGGAAGGTAAAACATCTTGTTGATGTGCTTCATGTTCCAAATATAACAAATAATCTAGTTTTTGTTGGACAAATGGTTGACCAGGGATTAAAAGTTAGGTTCAATGTTGATGGGCTATATGTAGAAGAGTACAAACAAGATGAAAGATTGATTGACGAAGGAAACAAAGTGGATAGGATGTTCACCTTAAATGTGAAAATTTTTAAAATGAATGGAGCCAAATTTGCAAAAGGTGCAGGGGTTATTGCTGATATAGAGATTGAGCACAAACAAATTTGCAAAGGTTGAGATTGATGCAGGCAAAGGAGATTTTCAATGAACTACCAAATTTCAAGGTTGTAGAGATCAAAAAGTATGTGCAGCATGTCAACTTGGTAAACAATCAAGAGCATCATTTTTGCATGACAAGCATGTTAGTGAGAATGAATTAGAAATAGTACATACAGATGTTTGGGGTCCTACAAAGACCACATCTATGGGCAGTTGCAAGTTTTATGTTACTTTCATTCATGACCATACATAGAAAGTATGGGTATACTTCATGAAAGAGAAGAGTGAGTTGTTCACTCCCTTCTAGAATTTTAAGGCTATGGTGGAAAAGCAGACAAGAAAGCATATTCAAATATTAAGGTCTGATGGAGGAGGTGAATACATGTCAAATGACTTCAACAACTTTCTTAAAACTCATGGAATTCAACATCAGTATTTTATGCAGGTACACACCACAACAGAATGGCGTTGCTGAATGCAAAAATAGACATATTGTAGAAATAGCGAGATCTTTGATGGGTGAGAAGAATATACCTCATTGTTATTGGGTAGAAGCTATGCATATTGTTGTATACATCATGAACAAAACTCCAGCTACTACTCTATTCAAGTTACACTTGAAGAGAATTTTACAGGTAAAAAGCCAAACTTATCACATCTAAAAGTATTTGGTTGTATTGCATATGTACATGTTCCAGATGAGTTGAGGATGAAGCTTGATCCAAAAGCAAAAAAATGTATCTTCATTGGGTACTCCCTTGAGCAAAAGGGGTATAAACGTTATAACCCACTCACATGATAGGTGAGGCTAAGCAAAGATGTGGTTTTTGATGAAATGTCAATCTTCTATACAGATGCCAAAGATGGACTTGATCTTGAACCAAATGACAAATGAAATGCTGAAAAATCAAGTGCAAAATCTCAAGTTTTGAGTGGACAAGATGCATCACCAAGCAATAGTTCCAACTCAAATCCATGGAGTGGAAGATTGCATGGAAATTTCAATCCAGTGAATTCATCAACTACATCAAGGAAAGATAAAGAAAGGCTTTTTATTGGTATTAAAACATCTACAGGTTTTTGAAGACATTGATGGAGATTCAAGCGGTTCATAAAAGAGCCTTGATGAGGAACTTGGATTGCCCTCTATGAACACTCCAAGAGTTAGAAAGGCACATGGAGATGATACAAGAGAAGTGACCCAGGACCAAGAACATCTAGGAGGATGCAAAATTCTATGCAATGATTGACGTATGATAGTTATATGGCTCGTCATTGTGCCTACATGACCAAGGTAATACAAGATGTTGAACCTTCTTGTTTTGAAGATGCAGTTGGAGATGCAGATTGGGAAAAAGCTATGGATGAGGAGATGGATGCACTTTATGGAAATCAAACATGGAATCTGGTTCCATTGTCACAAGGAAAGAAACCCATAGGCTGCAAGTGGGTTTACAAGGTAAAGCATAATGCTGATGGTAGCATAAGCAGGTATAAGGCACGATTGGTAGCAAAAGGATATGCTCAGACATACGGCATTGATTATGAGGAACCGTTCAGCCTTGTAGCTAAAATGTCCACTATTAGAGCCCTTGTTGCATTGGCCACAACAAAAGGATGGACTTTGCATGAGATGGATGTGAAGAATGCTTTCCTACATGGTGAGTTACAGGAAGAAGTATACATGGACCAGCCACAAGGATATGAAGATTCAAAGCACCTAGAATATATTTGTAGGTTTCAAAAGGCTTTGTATGGGCTTAAACAAGCCCTCACGTTTGGCATGAAATGATTGCTAACTACTTAACCACCATTGGGTTTTCTATGTGTGATGCAAATCATTCATTATATGCAAGGAAGGGTGATGATGGCATCATGATTGTGGCTATTTATGTTGATGACTTGATTGTAGGTGGTGATAATGAAGAAATTGGTAAAGAGGTAAAGCAACTTCTTATGCAGGAATTTGACATGAAAGATATTGGTGTGCTGCACGATTTCTTGGGCATTGAGTTTATAAATACAGAAACAGGTATATAGATGTCGCAAAGGCAGTATGCCTTGAATATGCTGCAAAAGTATGGTAGCTGATTGTAAGACAATTTCTATGCCCTTAGATCATAATTTGAAGTTGGATACTACATCAGGTGAAGCACTGGAAAATGTTACTATGTAGAGGAGAATTGTGGGAAGTTTGATATATCTCACAATTACAAGGCCTAATCTAAGCTACATTGTTGGACTAGAAAGTCAATTTATGTAGGTTCCCAAGAATTCACATTTAGATGCTCTCAGGCACACTCTATGTTATGTGAGTGCTACTTTGGATTATGCATTGTTTTATGTAGCTGGTGTAGATTTGCAGGTTCATGGATACACCAATACTGATTGGGCTGGTGGCATTCCAGATAGAAGATCTACCAGTGGCTTTCTATTCTCACTTGGGAGTGTAGCTATTACATGGAGTAATAAGAAGCAACCCATTGTTGCTTTGTGGAGTACAGAGGCTGAGTATAGAGGTGTTGCAATGGCATCATGTCTAGAGATGCTACTTGTAGATTTAGGTGTGGAAGTGCAAAAGCTTATCACCATCTATTGTAATAATCTTAGCAGCATACAGTTAGCACAAAACCTTGTTTTTCATGCTAGAAAAAAGCATATCGACGTACATTATCACTTCATCAGAGAGAAGGTATTAGCAAGTGATATTTCTTGTTTATGTGAGAAAGCATGAGCATGTTGCTAATATTTTCACTAAAGCACGTGGAGTAGAGAAGCTAAATACATTTCGGAAGATGCTTGGATTAGAGGACATGACATTGAGCTTGAGGAGAATAGCTGAGATATCAAGCTCAATATGTGATGATCCAGGATGACATGTATCACTTTTTCATTTCTTTGACATGTATAGTGGTCATGCCGGTATATGTCAAGAATTCTTCATTGAACTTTTCTACATTTATCTACTAAAAGTGATGTCACATTTGTTTCTTGTCAACTCACTCATTCACAGATATTAGGATTTTCCTTATGTACTTTTCTTTATATGTTGCACTTGTATTGTTGGTTTTGTTCATTCTTGTACATTCCTTTTATGTAATAGAAAAAGAAGAAGAACAACAAGATCACTCTTCCTTGCCTCAACTTGTGTATTTGCTCCTCTTTTATTGTGAGAGTGTGTGTGTGTGTGTGTGAGCTCTATTCCTTATCTCCTTCCTTGTGATAGAATTGTAGGTTGAGAAATTTCTTGAGGTAAAACAGATTGAGAGGTTGCATGAGCTGAGTTTGGTTGTTTGCTAATATTATCCTGAACGCTAAGAGAATATACCATATTTTTGAAGTGATGAGACATCTTTCATCAAGTTCATATGCATTTTCATCATATTTTCAGATTTATTACAAAGGATTTCTAATTGAATCTCAACATGAATTTTCAATGAGGATGCTATATCAACCTTTTTAATGGCATGTATTTCCCTAGGTTCATTCAAATTTGGCATACTAGATTGAGGATTAGGTGTTTAATCATAACGCATTTATTACCTTTGTTTCATGTGAGCAATAACTTCAACTACCCTCCTCACAATAGCCCAATCATCATTCAAACCATGTCTTTTTCTTGGCTCTTGAAGTCTTCTCTCTACTTCTATGCTCTCTTTTGGAGTGAGGATTTTAAGGAAATCTATAATAATGGGAGCTATGAGGAGAGTCCCATCTACCTCTAGGATTGGGGAAATCTTTTCATGAATTCACTATGTAGTTGAGTAATAGATGTTAGAGGTTTAGGTAAATTAATCTATTTCATAAATCCCTCTCTACTATGTTGTTAAGTTTTCTGGCTAGAATTCTTTATGTATTTGTTTTCTAAACTCATCCCAAGATAAGTTCTCATGGGCTTCAATTTTAGAAATCATAGTTCCGGTTGCCAACCTTGCCAAATAAGGAATCAATTTATGATCGGGTAAGCCATGAAGTTGAGCTAACTCCTCAAAAGCATCTAGATATTTAGTTATATTAACTCCTATGAATTTCCTCTTTTCCCAAAGAATCGTTTCAACTACCTTGTGCCCTTGATTTTCAGTAATCGTTTTCTTAAAGAAATCTTCCATCTTATGTTGATATTCAAATCTTGTTTGAGTTTTGATGTTCTTGATATATCTTCAACTTCAAATTTAAAATTCTCCTTTTGATGTGCAATAAATTTACTTACATTGTTGTGTGCTAGCATAATGTTTATTCAATGTGTGCGAATATGCAAAAAAGTAGAAAAATTGTTTTGTGCAAGTTTTTTTAATGTTTTTGGAATGTAAATATGATATATAAAGCTTGAAAATAAAATATTTTTGTGTTTTGCCTAAAGTCCTTCAAAGAAAGAAAACACATATCCTCAAAGGCGCAAGTACAATCGATCATCAAGTTCACACAAGTGAAGGCAAAATCCACACATTAAAAGATCCATACAGAACCCACAAGCACCTCGACATTAAGGTCCATCATTCAAGAAAATGTGGGTCCCAAAGCAACTCCTCAAGGATGATCATAGTCAAGCTCAAATCTTTTTCTTAAGGCCCATCTAGTTGCATCTCCACGAAGACAATACCCAATCAAATACACAAAGAAAGCACTACCACAACAACTACATCACCAAAAGGAGTCAAGCCATGCCATCAACGATTATGAAGGAAAGCACAAATTCAGCAAGTAGAGAAGCCTAGGCACACCATGCAACTCTCTGTACTCAATTCTTACATTTGTTCATCTCATGGCTTCAAGTATATTTGGAGTCCCAAGAAAATTGCATATTCCATCAATTAGAAGCAAAGCACCACCATCACTACCAAGCATCACAATGCCCTATTGTACATCAATCATGTCTACATTCTTGAATCCTAGATTTAGATACGGGATGGAGTTCAACACTTTTGGAAGCCTAAAACAAATATAGCATGATCTTCTAAGTAAAAATCTTCCAAAGTTCAACCACAATGAAGACCGCAACAATGCAAAGCAATGCCTAAACAAAATCATACTCTTTGCTTACAACCTAAGCTCAACCAATTCCTTGAATCACAATACATCAAGTCATCTCTAACAACACGATAGGTATGGGTTTTTAATCCACCATCATTTGCTACATCAATAGCAATCCATCCTACACTTTAGATTTCATAGTGGAAAAGCATTTTCTAACATATTTGGAGAAGCGATGGTAGAGCAAGACCAACCTCTCCATGCAGGAACCATGTAATCATCACAGAACCTTGTCTCTTACACACATGTCAGATCTTTTGCATTGTATGCATCCAATTAGGGCTACATTACATGATCTTCTATCAGACACCGTTGTGATATCCTATGCATGAAAGCAATCCATCATCATGCAAGGTCAAGGTCACTTTTATACTATGATTTATGTTACTAATATGTTCTTTGAGATGATTAAAAATCAAGACATTCAAACATTACACATTCAAGGATCTGAGAACAAGCAACCAATGATATAATTTGTGGTTATTCTCGAATAGTAACCATCCACCACATCCATAGTGCCACACAATGCCATTGGGTCAAGCCATGGTGTCCAAGATGCATCTTTCAAGTTCTAAACCATATTCATTGGAGCTACCATCATTAGGCTCAATTCAACACTAGGCATCCTTAGGTGAGATCCTTCCAAATCTATAGAATAAAGTGCTTTGTGAGTAGCTACCCTTGGATCACCTCCTCCAAACCTCTTTTCATTTTGCACAATTTTGTTTCTTTTTGCCTTTTTGGAGTAGGCATACATAGGGCCACCTTTCAAGTCCATGCACGAGAACTTTTCTTTCTTTTTTGCCCATGCATAGCACTAACTAATACACCCATAGTATCCTCAAAAGAAAACAAAGAATATCACTTGCAATGCTTGCAATATCTTGTTCTTGAACTCAACAACCCCAACATGCTTCAATGCTCACGCTTCCAAAAGAAGAAATTAGGAGTCCAAAATAGACAAGCACCAAGGGTCACCTTAGTGAAGCAATGTTACAACTGTGGAGGGGACCACATGGCTAATGTTTGCTCGATGATGAATCAGCCCCAAGGAAACCCTAATGCTCTATATTGCACCATTGAGAGAAAATACACAAACCATACAGCTCAAGATTGTCCCTACAATAGGCCGACTGTTAGAAAAACTTATTAGCATCCTTACCAACAAGGTAGGTACCATAACCAATACCAACAGCTATTTTATAGGCCACCACAGCAATATCAACCTCAGTACTAACAGCACTATCAGGCACCATATAGGCCACAAGTGGTCCTAGGAAACCAACTACCAGCTCTTGCCAACATGATTCCAGTTAAGTATGCACTGGTAGAGGAGAACCCGAATAGAGCATTGGTACCAATGACCCCATTAGTCTCAAAAAATGACCCTCATGCTCAGAGCTCTATCTACACCCATGAAGATAGTCCATGAGCTTATTACATAGAGTCACCAGAGAGTAGTGAGATTTACTCGTATCAATATGAGGCACCACCTATGGAGCAAAATTGGGAGCTAGAATACTCCAATGTTGTGTATGAAAATCCAAACCCCAACCCCTAGTTGAGACAAGTAAGACCACAAGCCCCTAGAGGACCATATTTTAGATGTCAGGATGACCATTTCATTCATGAATGTCCCCACCCATGGTCTCCGGGTCAAGGACAGGCCATCACAATACAAGTCTTTTGTCTGGAGTGTGGCAAAGATCATCTCCCTAGAGATTGTCCAAGGAAACCCCCTAGTGCACCCAAGGTTACACCCATTAATGTGGTAGGCTTAGTGGTGGATTCAAGTCCAAGCAGCATGAACATGGCCCTTGTATAGGCAATTACTAGGGCACAATCTTTACAACAGGCTAAACCAATCGAACAATCAGACTCAAGTGAATCAGGAGACCCTAGTAAGAGGAAAACAAGGACATGGAAGGATACTAGAGAGAAAGCCAATCGCAGTGGAATAGAAAGTTGTTTGAATTAGAAGAAAGCCTTAAAGATGCAAAAAGCAAAATAGAAGATATTGCCTCAGAGAATCCCTCACATGCCAAAACTCCATCCACACTACCTCATCCCACCCCACCACCCATTGTAAATAGACCACAACTAGGGTATGTTCTTGTAGATCCATCCCTAGAAGACTTGTACATGATGTTCAAGGCCTACTAGGCTCGACTTGAAGAAGGGCCAACAGCTGCAAACCTAGACAAGAGTTATCCTAGAGCGGATTTAGACATTGAACGGACAAAAATGTGCATGAAAATGGTAGAACTAGCTCAGGCTATGCTTGAGACCAGTCAATCGTTCAATTAGACAAACTCTGTCAAATCGGATTTGCACTTCCAAGGCTTATTAGAAAGATTAGAGCAGTTGGTAACCAAGCTGCAGGTTTCTTTACCTCCATAGGCTCAACCAGTTGTTGAAAGAGAAAGCTCACCACCAACGAAAGTTTATGTTCCCGATTCCATAGATGATCCTCTTTCAATTCAACAGTACTCTCAAGAATTTGTGTGGGAAATACAAGAAGAGAAATGGGCCAAGGAGAAGGATAATCCCCTCCTATTCGTGAAATTGATGACCCTCATGATCAATTTCCCCAAGACGTTCCGCCTATCCATGGAGACCAAGCAGAGCAACAAGAAGATGAAAGACTAGATTTTGAATCTAATTCTTTACAAGAGTTTCCACAATTCACGGGCCCATGGGAATATGAATCTCTTCATATCAGAGCTCCCACAATATTGGTAAGACATGAAGACTTAGTGGTTCCAAGGAACACTGATGTCGTGAAGAACACTAAGGTTCAATGTCATCTCATCGTAGAAGAGGTGCTCAAAGTAAAACCAGAGCTATGGAAGCATGTGGCGAATCAGGTTTCCAAACTTGATTCCAATATGTCAAAAGCAGGCTCTAAGAAGAAAGTACCAGAGATACCTTTAGACAAAATAGGAGACATGAGTGAAGGTGAAGAAGGTAATACTTATCTTCCAATCACCTACCAAGGTTACACAACCAAAGCGATCATTGGTGTTGGTGTTGTAATTGCGACCACCTCCTTGTGGAAGCAATGGTGTAAACCCGCATTAAGACCAACTAGGATGAAGATTCAAATGGTTGATGGCCATATTGAAAGACCTTTAGGATTGCTTGAAGGGATAACTCTAACCACTTATGGTGTAAAGTTTGAACACACCTTTGCTATATGTGACTTTGACAAAAATAATGTCTATGAGATGATCCTAGGAAGACCCTTCCTATGATAATTGCAAATAGTACAGGATTGGGGAACAAACTCCTTGTACTTACAACACTTAGGGGTCACCACCAAGGTCAATCTAAAGGATTATTACCTTCAGAGATGTACCACCCCTATAGTGGAATCCTATCCACAAGTTGCAAGAAGATTCAATCTCTGTGCATTCTGAAAGTTCACCTGATCCATCATGGATGCATGAAGATACTCACTTGTGGATGTGTAAGGTCACGAAGGATGAGGAAAGGCACTTAAAGGAAAGAGAAGAAGGAACTTCACCAGGAGATAGACCATTAGAGACCCAACCTACACACCAATGATCTTTCCAGATGAGGAATTTGAGCCTCATGGCTGGCCAGAAATATTAGTCACCATGGACATTGCTATCAATGAGGAACAGTGGACACCTCATTGTGATGAGGAGGTGTTAGCAGCGGACAAGGGACTCAAGGACTAACGAGGCATGGCAGTCAGAGAAGAGAGTCAGAAGGGAGAGAAGGCACAAGCAGACAAGGGAGTCAACGAAGATCTGGCAAATAGGCCAACAATTTTCTTCAGGAAGAAGCACGTATGAGCATTCACGCAGATTTAGCACTGAGGTAACCTTAATTTTTCAAAACCTCTACACCAATTAAAAGTGATTCTCATCACTAAACACCATTGTAAATACCATTTCATCTTTTTGTAGCTCCATTTTGTGCAAGCCAAGGAGTCCTTGAGCTTGAGGAGCTTTAGAAGTATCTACCTGCCAATTTTCGTATTTTTTAGATCTCGTTTGAGCCCTCAAATAAGCGCTCGAACCTAATTTTTAACTAGGTCGGACACTAGGTCTGAACAGGGCCAAAGCTAGTCAAAAACTATAAAAGGAGCTAGAGAGCTCATTTTTGAGGTTAGATTGTAATCGAAACAAACTTGTAAGAGCTTCTTGAAAAGTAATCTAAGAACTCCATTGATTCTCACTCTTTGTCTTGCCGTGTGTGCGCGTGTGTGTGTATGTGTGTGCATGTTTGTGTGCTTCTCACTCACGCACTTGTGCCGCCACTTGCTCGAGGTCTTCATACCATCCTCACGTCTTCCCGGATTGACATTAAAGGAGGTGCTACTCATCACTGAGCTACACCAAATTTTGGCGCCGTTGCCGGGGATCGAGCTTTGAGGACGAGCGTGTGATGGTAAGACGTAGAGTTGACGCATTGGAGTTGTAGGTATTTTCTTCATTTTCACCTATTTTCTTGTTTTTCCTTCACCATCTTCATTTCCATCATCATCATCACCATCTCCTACCTCCATCTCCATCATCGCGAAAATTCCTGTTTTTTGATCATATCACCTTCCCCACCTCATTTCCCTCATTTCACTTGTGAGAGAGAGCGAGAGAGCGATATTGCATGTGTGTTTTCTTGCATGTTTCTTGAGCTTTTTGCAGGAACTTGCTGAATCACCATCCCCAGCTTCCTGCACAGGTACTAAACTCGACGAAACTATCTCGCGGTCGTAGGCTTCTGTCGATCGCGACTGACAGAAATTTTCGGTTTTTCACAAAATTGAGTGCACCACTAGAACAAGCACAAGGAGCACATCCTAAAACACTAAAAACAGTAGAAAAATTCCGAGGTTTTCTGTCAATCGCGACCGACAGCCTCTGTCAATCGCGACCGACAGACCCTGTCAATCGCGACCGACAGACCCTGTCGATCGCGACCGACAGACCCTGTCGATCGCGACCGACAGACCTCCACGATCGACTGACTGCCACGTAGGACCCTGTCAATCGCGCTCGACAGCCACGACCGACACCTCTGTCAGTCGCGATTGACACCGTCGGTCGCGACCGACAAAAATTCAACGATTGATTGACTTTTGCGCGCTGCCACGTGTCCATCGCGACTGATAGGCCCCCGATTGACTGAAATTTCGGTGAAAAATCCGGAAAACGTGTCGATCGCGATTGATACTGTCGATCGCGATTGATACTGTCGATCGCGATTGACAGCCACGATCGACTCTGTCGATCGCGATTGACACTGTCGATCGCGACTGACAGGCCCGACGGACACCTCTGTCAATCGCGATTGACAGACCTGTCGATCGCGATTGACAGGCTTTTCGGCCAAAAATTAGGATTTGTTTTTTGTTCAAAATTGGGGATAAGTTTGGGGCAAAATAGTCAATCCATTAGCATTATTGAGGTTCCTACACGTGTTTTGGGAGAAAATCCTAGGATCTGTCAGCCAAATTGAATCCTGTCTTAACCCCCTAAACCCTGAACAGTCATAACTTCTTCATACGAAATCAATTTTTTGAGCTCTAGGGCTTGTTGGGAAGCTCGTGGCATATACTACACGCCGTCAACTGTTTTTTACAAAGATAATGCATTGATTTTCAGATAGGGTATTTTGAAGTTGACCATACCCAGGGGGATCAAAGTCAGGGGTCTTTAGGATTGTTTTCTTAAAAATCACTACGCAAGTTAGTGTGTGTGCTATAGGAATGAAAATCATTGGTTCTGTCATTGGAATTTAAATCTTAAAGCTAACTTGGGAACTCTGACAGATCTATTGAGAGTACCGAAAGGCGCTCTAAGCAAGTGTAAGTGCAAGCTTGGGAACACACTTCCTGGGCATTCAAGGGCAACCAAGCAGGAGACAAAAGGTTGGAAACTTTTAACCCCCTCTGTCAATTCATAGTTTAGGCTAAGAACGACGAGAGGTAGGAGTAAGTCAGAGCGACGATAGGCAGGTATCAAGTTGAAGACTACCTAAAAACTCAAGTTCAAGCTAAAAACCTAATCTCTATACTGTCGATAACATAAAGGAAAAGAACCTAACGTGGAACGATCTACCTAAAAGCACGAAGAACACTCAAGTATTCCTGACGACGTAATATCAGACAAGACCTTAAACACGATAAATAACCAAAAAGAATCAAGTGACTGATACCAATTGATCGGCAACGAGGTTGTACTCTGGGCAAAGAATTGGGCTACTTAGATAGGCATATGAACCTTAGATCAGGACGACATCTAGTAAGGGAGAGACAAAGCCTTAGATCTTCAGAGGCTAGTGTTAACCACACTGCTAGGTCTTGGGCCCAGCAGTTGAGCCACCACTCGTACTACCCTAGCTCTGAGACCAGTGAGTCAGAGATGTCTCAAGGCATGGACAGACCTACGGGAAGTTCAGGAGTGCAATACTTGTACAGGGTAGAAGGCCCTTACAAAACACAGCTGGAATACCTTAGGACCAACCGATTAGGTGCTAGCATCTATGAGGACGGCCTAGGAAGATCTGTGGTCCAGATTAAAAATCCTGATCAATCCATTGGACTAGAGCACCCAGCAGTCAAGTTTGAAAACGGTGCATACCTGGACAAAGAAGGAACCATATATGTAGTCACCAGTCATCCAGACAGGACAGATGAATTTGGGAATGTAATCTCAGAGGCGGATTTAGGTGACTTGGAACAAGGGAACATGGGTGCGGAACCTAGAACCCCTCGAGGTAAATCTGTTCTCACTAGGATTATCACACCTGAGTGGGTTCCCCAAGACAACAAGAGCATAGAGTTGCTCCTCAATCGAGAGACTGACGAAGCCTTTTGGAGGTACAAATCTAATCTGCCAACTGATATAGGAACCATCATTATCTATGAGTTGAAGGATCCTGATAGCCCAGGTAGAGTGACCTACTTAGATCACACTTCGGAAAGGATCTTTGTGGTGACAGAAAATGATAAGCATGCTTACACTTGGAAGGGTGAATTCATTTTCCCCCAACCAAGATCGAAGGTATCCTATGGTCACCCTGGAGCTGGAACATCCCAAGCTCATGGAACTCAAAGAGACAGAAGTAGAGATAGACCAGAAGTAAGCTTTGCCAACCCAGTGGGCAGAGAAAGAACGAGGACGGAGACGAATAGGGTAGAACCTGAGATACTTAGAGCTCACAGGAACCAAAGAAATGTGGATGGATTCCCTCTGCCGAGACCTAGAGAGCACACAAGAACTTTGAGACCGACCCAGCTCGTTAAGTCCATGAAGAATTACTTTGATGGCACAGGAGATCCCTATGATCATGTGGCGGAGTTCAAGCAAGTCTTGAGAGCTGAACAAGTGGAGGATCTATTCACACAGTACAATGCCTTCGGTCTAACCCTTAGGAACACAGCACTTACATGGTTTCAGCCATTGGATGAGCGACAATTCAGGTGTATAGACCAACTCCTAGAAGCCTTCATTGTAGAGTTCTCTAAGAGTGGCATAAGACACAATACCTCCTCATTGATTCACAGCTTCAAACAGACTCCCCAAGAGATTGTAAGATTGGCAGGAAGAAGATTTAGACAATATCTCGAAAGATGCCCTGTTTCGGAGCTACCCACATCTGCCAAACAAGTAGCCTTATTCCTTGATGGATTGCTGAGTACGAAATTGAGATCCTATGTGTATCTGAAGGACCCTAGGACTATAGAAGAGTGTGTACGCATGTGCATTGACATTGAAGATAACCTAGGGGAAGAACTAGAGCTCTCCAAAATCTACAAAGATTCAGATAGTGCATCTAGTCACTCTTCCACGCAATCCACATCAATTGAGGAACTCGCAGAGAAAGTAGCTCAGAAATTAGGTGTAACTGGCAAACAAATTCCAAGGTTTGCCCCTGTGAAAAGGTGTTACACGTGTGGTGGTGACCACATGGCGAATGTCTGCCCCATTATGGCTCAGCCCCAAGTAAATCCTAGTAGCCAGTACTGCACCATAGAACGGAGATACACCAATCACACCGCACAAGATTGCCCATACAACAAGCAGGCAGTTAGGCAACCCCACCCTCAGACATACCCTCAGCAGGGAAGATACCAGAACCCGTACCCTCCACAACCATATGGCAGGCCACAGCAAAATTATCAGCCACAATATCAAAACCAACAAAGGCCTCAGCCTGTGTTAGCACAACAACCCCCAACTCCAGCTAATGTGATTCCGATAAAGTACACTGCTGCAGAAGAGAACCTGAATAGAGCTATAGTCCCTGTAACATCCTTGCTTTCTGAAAGTGACCCCAATGACCATAGTTTTGATTCTACACATGTTGATAGTCCCTAGGCGTACTACATGCAGTCTCCAGAACATGGTGAGTCCTATTACAGCGAAGAGCCAAATGAACCCAGTTGGGAGTCAGATTATACAAACGTCATGTATACAAACCCCAACCCTAGACCCCAACCTAGGCAGGTAAGACCTCCATTCCCAAGAGGACCGTGCTACCGATGTCAGGGAGACCACTTCATTCGTGATTGTCCCTTACCTCCACCTACACAAACTCAGTCCGTGACGATCCAAGGCTTTTGCCAAGATTCTGGAAAAGAGCATCTCTTACGAGATTGCCCAAAGAACCCCAATAATATGCCAAAAATCACGCCTATCAATGTGATTGGGTTGGTTGTAGATTCCTCAGGAAGTGTCACTTCCACTGCACCAGTACAGGTAGTCACTAGAGCTCAGGCATTGCAGCAAAACCAAGAGGCAAGCCAGGAAAAGGGCCCTGAGGCTAGTGAAACTGAGAGCATAACCAAGAAAAGGACTAGAGCTTGGAAAGATAGTTGGGAAAGAATGAAAAGGCAATGGGCAAAGAAGATGAGTGAACTCGAGGAAAGCGTAAGAGAAACAAGAGCCAGGATAACCGAACTCACAACTCAAACTCCCTCTCACACTACTCCACCACCACCATTCCCATCTCCATCCGACCCACCACCTTCCAACCCGCCTCATACGACTCCACCACCCCCCAAAGTAGGATCAGTCCTAGCAGATCCCACTCCCGAGGACCTAAACATGATGCTTGAAGCATATCAGGCCAGAATCCAAGAAGGGCCAACCATAACCGATCATGAAAAATGCTACCCTAAAGCCGAGCTAGAGCTTGAACGAACTAAAATTTGTGCTAAAATGGTGGAATTGGCTCAGACCATGTTTGAGGCCAGTCGCCTCTTTAACATCTCTAGCTCAGCTAAGACGCAGTTACACTTTGATGGACTGCTGGAAAGAATAGAGAGGCTAATTGCACAATTAGAAAAGGAACCTGCCCATCAAAGAAAGGAAAGGGCAAGAGAACGGATAAGCCAGCCTCTTCAGGAAGCCCATGTGCCTCCTCAAGAAGCTTATCTTCCCCCCCAAAAGGCAGATGAGCCTCCCTCGAAAGCTTACGTACCTCCACAGGTTGCCTACATTCCTTCTCAGGGAGCGTATGAGCCTGTTCGGAAAGGTAATAGAATAAGTAATCCTCCCCAGGAAGCTTGTGCTCCAGCCATATATGAGAACGAGGAGAGAGCCAACGATAGAATAAGCCCTCTTTCCCAGGGTGCTTATGTGCCTAATTCTACAGAGCCAGACACTTCTTCTTCTATGAATCGGTTTGCACCAGACTTCCTACGAGAGATTCAAGAAGATAAATGGGATAACGAAAGTGAAGTCGCCCCTCCCTTTGAACTTGTGGATGATGCACACGACCAATTCCCACAAGACATCCCATCTATTTACGGGGAACATGAGAGTACTCAGTCTCACGAGAGATTGGACTTTGAATCTAATTCCATACAAGAGCTACCCCACTTCACAGGCCCATGGGAAGCAAAGTCCACGTGTATGAGAGCACCCACAGTCATGGTAAGGAACGACGACTCAGTCATACCTAGGAATACAGAGGTAGTAAAGAACCCCGAGGTGCAGCGCGATCTCACTTTGGAAGAACTGCCTAAGGATAGACCAAAAGCGCGGAAATATGTAGCCAGTCAAGTAACTGAAGTTGCAAAACCACGTTCCCAGGTAGGATCCCATAGGACGGTGCCAGAAATTCCCTTGGATAAGATAGGAGAAATGTGTGAAGGGGAAGAGGGAAACACATACCTGCCCATCACCTACCAGGACTACACTACCAAGGCAATTTTGGACTCAGGTGTAGGAGTTGCAATTGCCACTACTTCCCTATGGAAGCGTTGGGGCAAGCCAGCACTCAGGCCAACAAGAATGAAATTGCAGATGGCCGATGGTCATATTGAGAGACCCTTAGGATTGCTAGAAGGAATAACTCTCACCACTTGTGGTGTCGAGTTTGAGCATACATTTGCCATATGTGACTTCAGCAAAAATCATGCCTATGAGATGATTTTGGGAAGACCATTTATGCGACAGTTGCAAGTGGTACAGGACTGTGGAACCAACTCCTTGTATTTGCAACACTTAGGTGTTACGACCAAAGTCAATCTCAAAGATTACTCTCATAGAGATGTACCTCCTATCCAGTGGAATCCCATCCATAGAGTCAAAGATGATACAGAATCGGTGCATTCCATAGGGTCAGGATCCTCTTGGATGCATGAAGACACCCACTTATGGATATGCAAGGTAGCAGTAGAGGAAGAGAAGCGAGAAAAGGCCAGAGAAATAGGTGCAAACGAAACTCATAGACCCATTCAAGACCCAGCCTATGCACCTGTAGTGTTTCCGGACGAAGAATTTGAACCCCACGGCTGGGCAGAAATTTTAGCAACCATGGACGTAGCCATCAATGAAGAACAATGGACACCTCACTGTGATGAGGATGGCTATGACATTTCAGTCTTCTCCATAGAGCCAATCATGGGAGAGGCAGTTCTAGAAGAATGCGAACCTAACCCTGATGCATTTGAGGATGCAAGTGACTCCGATCTAGAGTCAATCATTATGGACCCACCATTTGCATCAGATGAAGAATACTTCCATGAAGTAGAATTTCAACCCCAGAGGCATGGAGAGCTTACAAATGATGTAAGATTAGCAACACATGTGACCCCAAAGGAAGAAGGGAAGAAACGAAAGAAGAGAGAAGTCTCACCAGAAGAGGAAGAATCTTTGTTTGAGGTCCCGGAAAATTTTAAGAAGTATGAGATAGATGACAGGAGAGTCATGATCAGAATGCCTAAACGAGAGGCACAAGTAGGAGAGGCCTATGATAACAAAGAAACAACCAAGAAAATAGTAGTGGCCCTAGAAGAAGGAGAGGAGAGATGCACGTACATAGGCCATGACCTAACAGAAGAAGAAGAGCATGCATTAATTGCCTTTCTAAGAGAATACAGAGATGTATTCGCTTGGAGTTACAAGGATTTGAAAGGTGTTGACCCGGACATATGCTCACACACTATCCCCATGACTTCAGACGCTAAACCCTCTAAGCAAAAGCCCTACACATATAACGATAATTACGCGGCTAAGATCAAAGAGGAGATAGATACACTGGTCGAAGCTGGATTTATCTATGAAATTGAGCACACTGAATGGGTATCCCCCATCGTAGTGGTGCCCAAGAAGAATGGCAAGCTGCGTGTGTGCATTAACTTGAAGAAGGTTAATGCAGCCACAATTCGGGATAACTATCCGCTTCCTATCAGAGAGCATCTCTTAGAAAGAGTAGCAGGCAAGGAAGTGTACAGCTTCCTCGATGGATTCTCGGGCTACAATCAAGTAGCCATAGCTCCAGAAGATCAACATAAGACAGCCTTTGCCACAGAATGGGGCATTTTTGCCTTTAGGGTAATGCCATTTGGGCTTACCAATGCACCCGCAACCTTCCAAAGGCTGATGTGCCATGTGTTTAAGGAGTTCCTGAGGAAGAGTTTAGAGGTCTATGTTGATGATCTTTGTGCTCATTCCAACATTAGACAAACCCATATCCCTGAACTCAGACAAATCTTTGACAAATGTAGAGAATATCAAGTCTGCCTGAACCCAGAAAAGTGCATTTTTATGGTCAGGCAAGGCAAGATTCTAGGACACATAGTGTCAAAGAATGGCATATCTACTGACGAAGAGAAAGTGAGAGCTATAGCAGAGCTACCTAGGCCAAAGAATGTCAAGGAAGTACAAGCTTTCATGGGGCATTGTGGTTATTACCGAAGATTTATACACATGTATGCTATCATTGCAAAGCCCATGTACGGACTTCTGACTAACTTTGAGTGGACGGATGAATGTGAGAATTCCTTCCAGGAGCTTAAACGACGATTATGTTCAGCACCAATCTTGACCACACCAGATTGGAATAAGCCATTCCATGTTCATGTGGATGCATCCAATTATGCTATTGGATGTGTACTTGCTCAACCTACTCGTGAAGGTAATATGGATCTTCCAATTGCCTATGCCAGTAGACAGTTGAATGCGGCTGAACGGAATTATACCACTACAGAGCGAGAAGGATTAGGCATGGTATATGCAGTTAAGAAATTTAGACACTATTTGCTTGCAAATAAGTTTAAATTTTTTACTGATCATCAAGCATTGCTATATCTCGTAAACAAGCCATGCAATACAGGAAGATTAGTGAGATGGTTTCTCTTGCTCATGGAATATGACTTTGAGGTTGTGGTAAGAAAAGGTAGGACTCATTTGAGAGCTGATCATCTATCTAGGCTCACATCGGGAGAAGCCCCACAAGGAGTATCAGATGACCTTCCTGATGCTTACTTGTTTAATTTGGAAGTCGTACCGCAGTGGGCTAAGCCATTGGTACCAGTATTGACGTACGGGCCTAATCATCCAGTGGTGAACACACGGAATAGGGAGGTTGTGAGAGCCCAAAAGTACCACATCATGGCAGGAAGCATGTACAAGCACACAGATCAAGGGATCTTGGCTTGTTGCATAGAAGAGGATGAGTACGCTAAATGGTTGCAATTAGCACATGTAGGTGCGTTAGAGCAACACTACTCCAAGCAACGAACTTTACAGACTCTAAAGAGACTCGGAGTGCATTGGCCAACTATGGAAGCTGATGTCCAAAAGTTGTGCAAGGAATGCCCAATCTGTTGCACTAAACCACCTGTGGAACACGCTACTCTTTATCAAGTATCCATTGTGCCAGATTGGAGTGAACCACTAGTATCCTTCCTAAGGACGAAAGCATTCCCTCCAGACATGACTCTGGCTAGGAAAAGGAGTTTAGAACAAGAAGCCCTGGATTACTCACTCATTGGTGATAATCTATACAAACGCGGTAAAGATGGTTACCTGAGGCTATGTGTCCATGAAAGTGAATATCTTAAGATCTTAGAAACTGCTCACCAAGGTGTAGCAGGAGGACACTTTGGACCAGATCGGGTGATCAAGGCAATACTATTTGCGGGCTTCTGGTGGCCTACCCTTCACATGGATGCACATACCTATGTGAAATGGTGTGATGTCTGTCAGAGGACTCAGTATCCTATACGCAAAGATGAGATGCCACTGAAACCTATGATGGGTGGACGTGCGTTCTCTAAGTGGGGAATAGACTTCGTCGGTCCTATTAATCCCCCAGCTAAGGGTTCTCATGCAGAATACATCATTGTTGCAACAGATTATCTCACCAACTGGGTGGAGGTAAAGGCTACGACAAAGAATGACGCCGAGACAACTGCTAAATTCTTGTTTGAGAATGTATTCACGAGATATGGGCTACCTATAGAGCTTGTAAGTGATAGAGGCACTCATTTCTTGAACGAAGTGATTGAAAATCTACTCCAAGAATTCTTGGTGATACACAAGAAGTCTGCCCCCTATCACCCTCAAGCTAATGGACAAGCTGAGAGCACTAATAAGATCTTATGCAATGTACTGACAAAATTAGTGAACACTAAACGCTCTGATTGGGACAAACAGCTACACCATGCTGTTTGGGCATACCAAGTTGCCTACAAAACGGTACTCCAAGCCACCCCCTTTCAGATGGTATTTGGCCAAAATGCGGTGCTACCCTTGGACTTCTTGATTCCTACATTGAGAGTAGCACAAGAGCACGAATGGACAGGTCATGAGCTCTCCTCGAGGATCTTTGACCTTGAACGATTAGGGGAAACAAGACTAAGAGCCGCTACAGGAATATATGCAGCCAAAAAGAGACAGAAGGCATACTTTGATGCCCATGTGAAGGATAAGGGTTTGAAAGCAGGAGATCTAATCTTAGTCTATACACTGAAACAACACGCGAGGAAGCTAGAAAAGAGAGGCTATGGACCTATGATCATCAATAGGATCTCCACGAGCGGAGCAGTACAACTAGCCACGTTAGAGGGTGATGTTCTCCCAAACTATATTAGCGGTTGCAGAGTCAAGTTGTATCAGGAACCCCTCACGGAGGAAATGCTCAGCCCACTCAACACTGCTAAGAAACGCAAAGAGGAAGAAAAGCGAATTAGAGAAGAAGCTCAAGCCGAAGCTTTAGAACGCATCAGAAGGATGAAATTACAAAGGCAAGGTAGAGATCAGCCTAGAACAAATGACTATGCAGATCAAGGATATCATATGGCAATGTGTGCAGTCGCAGGAATAAGCTCACATAGGATAACTGATCGACGTCCTTTCGTAACCTTAGATATAGGACAAGGAAAGAGTGCAAGGACCGTAAGAGCCTTGATTGACTCAGGTGCAGCCACTAGTGCTGTTAGAATGTCTTACTGTCAAGAGTTGCAGTTTACTGTCAATCCTGTGGAAGCATATCTCATAGGATTGGGAGGCGTGGAAACCCCTTGCATGGGTGAGGTGGAACTTCCCCTCTACATTCATGATGAGGCTATGACAGTTAAAGTACTAGTGTGTCAAGACGAGGATCTCACTGAACCCCTTGTCTTGGGTCAAGACTGGATCTATGACCAAGCAATCAACTTAAACCTAAGAAGTGGACTTCTTCAGGTTTGGGTCAATCATAGTCGAATTATAGTAGAGTTAGATACTGGAGCACTCAAGGAACTAGGAAAGTCACAGACTCCTGGTCCTTCCAGGAGTACACATGAAGATGACCATGTTGTTTGTGTCCAAAACTATGTGTTGCAGAGGAATGATATTCGCAAAAAAGGAGTCAGGGACGCAACGGAACTCCCTTCTTTTCCAAAGGCCAGAAGGAGGCAGCAACCAAAGGTGGATCAAAGGCAAAAGAAGCAGAATACTACCTATGCCGGAAATCAAAAGTACCTGTGCAGCAAAAGGTCTCAGCAAGTAAACCAAGTGTGGGTGAGGAAAGGCGAACACCCGGTTGCACTCAAGCCAACCACACAAGCAAAGCCTCTTATCAGTAACCAACAACACGACACTAATAAGAAGTCTTTCAGAAATTCTTCTGCTAACGTGAAATCTATTTGGGTGCCCAAGAAGTCGATGAAGGCTAGCCCACAATCAAGAAAAATTTGGGTGCCCAAGGCTTGCTTGCGGGCGCAAGTAGCTACGCCAAGGCCACAACCTATACCGCGTGACCCATTCACTCGCACAGCCGGCATCCAGTCATTTTCAACACTCAGGAACACACCAAGGCCCATGAGCATGAGCATAATCACTTGTAAATGGGTCCCTAAAAGGCCTCATCTTCAAACCAAAACACCGATAAAGCTCTCTAGAGTCTTTACGAACCCAAGAGCAAAACCCATCCACTGCATTTGGCAGCCCAAGACTTGTAACAAACCCCCAGACCCCATTTGTAAATCCATCATAACTTACTAACCACATCACTATCACATTACATCATTCCACTTAACTCTTAGGTCTACCGAACGACTAACCGCACGCACACTCGCACCGAGCACTTACTAACCCATTATTCGATCCCGACCCTCATGTTAATGTTGTAATGGGAACAACAACGGTCCTCCCTTGTCCTGTACAATGTTAACACATATTTGTATATTCTCACAAAGACAGGCAGCAAGAAGTAAAATGGCAGATACGGTAGGAACTAGCTCCCAGGCAGGCACCAGCCCCCAAGTGGTGGACATCGAAAGCCTTCCGGTCGAGGAGGAATTAAAGGAAAGACCAGTGGCATTACGGGCATTACATGCCATACCAATTCAGAATCCTCCGTAGGGTCACACAATGCCGGTGGGCAAAACCTCACACTGGTTCAGTGACGTTGCTGGCCCTCTGGGTGAAGGCACATATATGTGGGAGTCCGAGGTAGAATTCAATGGACGTTGGGGCAGATACCATTTCTCTACCAGGGAGTTTGAAAAGCTACAGAATAATGAAGGACTGAAGCCGATATGGAAGAAGGCTGGGCTTTATGATTACTTCAAGTTCCAACTACCAAAGCCAGACTTTCTAAGGTGCTCATACTTAATTAGTACCCTCACTCCCAGCAAATACAAGAAAGGATACAGCTCCTTTGTGCTCCCATCACTCACAAGGGGCAACGAGCTGAAGCGTTTCCGCTTGACTATCAACTTGGTGAGAGAAGCACTCGACATGAAAGGTATGCACATCCCAACAGAGAAAGAGACTATGGTTCCAGACAATATGAAGAACAGGAATCTGACGAAGTTGAAGGACATGGTTGCGATGACACCCACAATCGCTATTCACTTACGCATGGTCATGCAACATTTCGCATTCCCCACGCAGGAGAGGTTCACAATGCCCCCCAAAAAGATCTGGTTTAGTCTCTACCTGGCGGATGCTTTTGAATTGTCCATCAATATGCCCCACTGGATTATCGACCAGATTCATATGGCTCATCAGAGATGGTATAAGAAGCAAAAGTCTGTGCTGTATGGTTGCTGTGCACTTACAAGAATTGTATACAGATGTCTCGCATATGATGTATCGGTGCAGAGGGCTCTCATTTGGTCCAGAGCACAGGAGTTTCAACGCAGATTGTCAGCTGTAGGGCCTCCCTCAAAGAAGATGAGAGGCGCTGTCCAGATGCCTTGTGCACAAGCTCGCGGTGCAACCCTAACGCCTGAAACAACCCCAAGACTTCCCCGCCGAGTACAACCATTTACTATTAGGTTACCCAGGCACAGCACAGATGGCCCTAATCTTGTGTTTCCACCAGTACCGACTGATCTGGAATTCCCGCATGGATTCACTTTGGAGGATCTAACGGACGAAGAAGTTGCTAGAATCATCGACGCTGTAAATGCGGAAGTTGAAGCAGAGCAAGCTGGTGGACAGCAAATTGCCCCAGACCAAGCCCAGCCCAGCCAACCGGACGTAGTCAATGTGGACGATGAAGAAGACGCACATGAGGAGACACAGGGTGGACAATCAGAAGCAGAAGAACAAGAGTATGATCAGGACGCCCTACAAGTACTAGAAGGTGCCCCTGCCTATACTAATGCATTAAAGAAGCTCTACGATACGATGAACCGAGTCCAAGAGCAACACAGGCTATCATTAGCTGCAGGTAAAGCCCTCATGAACCAGATTCTGGAGGAGGAAGGCGTGGACGAGCAATACCGTGCCACCCTGGAAATGATATCAGATGCTTTGGGAGTACCTAAAACGGTGCATACTGCACTTGCGCAATCACGAAGGACAGAGAGAAGATATGGAAGACGCCCCCCACGAACGGGAAAACAAATGAATGTATTAGGATCAGGACCACAAGGCACCCCCACAACCACTGGCACAGCACACACTGTTCACGACACCGAGGAAGCCCACACACCGAGTGCACCCCCATCACCTCCCTTGCCACCTTCTCCCCCACATCCGCCCCACTCACCTCCCTCTACCACTGTAACCTCTACTGTCACCATCTCCGAACCCACTACACACACCGACGCACAAACCATCAGTCAACCCACATACTCTGTTTCCACAAGTCTAGCCACAGCCACGGTAAACCCTACTACTCCGATCACACTTCCTGGGAGTTCACAATTACACACACCTCTATACATGTTCACAACTCTCACCGCAACCACAATCCCCATGTTCACAGTCACTCCCACCACGGCCTCCACTTTCATGGAGGTGTCACCCACCTCTGCACCTCTCCCACCCCCCATTTACCCACAATCTCCCATTCCCCCACCTCCCCCCTCACCCGTCCCCAGTACTGCATCCACAATTCCCTTTCCCTTTCCCTTCCCCTCTGCATTCAACACCATTTCTCCCACCATTCCTCTTAATAATGTATTTAATAATATGCATCAATGCATGTCCCAACTTCAGCAACACTACCAACACCTGGACAACCAACATACAAGGCTTTTCCGAAGCCACGAAGATCTCCAAGCACGATGTAGGGATCTTGAAGAGCAGAAGCAGCTACTACAACAGCAGCACCCGACCTTACAGGAACAATATGCACAACTAGTAGCCAACCCACCCCAAGCAGATGATGAAGAACGATGACACATGGATGAGCTGCTACATTCTCAGATCACGGAAAACTTGAAGCTTCGACGGAACTTGGGCCTCCTACGCAAGCATATGTTTACAGCGCTAGAGGAGAATAAAAGATTACAGAAACAGAACAAAGAAAATCTGGAGGCGTCCATGGAGGGTTCCCCACAGGAAATTGACCCAGAGCGATTCAAGGCCATTCCCTCTGAGAATATGAAGGTGGTGTTAGAAACTCATGCAGATCTAATGGAGGCCCATGCCGCTTTAGAAAAAGAGAGAGATGATTTACGGAGATAGTTGGCCACCCGACAGACATCACCCAGCAAGAGCACACCCGCAGAAGAAACATCTGAAGAGGTCACTAAACTCCGGGCCGAACTTGAGGAATTACGTAGCAAGGTCATGCAATATGAGCGTCAGCCCTCCCCTCTGGTAGAGCCCGAGCCTGACGATCTTGTGCCAATCGAAGTAGAAGAAACATTCGAGGATCCCTATGTCCCGATGCCAACACCCGGGGGTAAGCGAACAGAACAAGGCATGGACACAATTGAAATTGAGGCACCGGAATGGATGCAAAAGTTAGAGAAAGTAGCCACGACACATGATGACAGGGTGGCAGTCCAAATCGCATTGATGTCAAAATTGGAAGAGGTTGTAATAAAATCCGATTATTTTCAGAATCTCTCACACCATAGGTGGATCGGCCCATCAGACGACCTGTATGTTCCTTTTTGCATGCTAATGGCGGATTATAATGCGGAGATCAAGCACCACACCTCAAGGGAACCCACCTCTGCCACCCAATTTGCACCTGACGACATCCCAGAAAGTGTCAAGCAGGGACATATTCGCCAACTGATGTGGAGAATTCGGCTACTTGAAACCTACCCGGAAATGGTAAGAACATGGAACAACATGCCACTGTACATCAAATACAACCCATGTTATTGCCCTGTGTTTCGAAGGAGATCATGGCCGGAGTACACACAAACAGTGCTGACGATTAAAGGATGCGAGAAGTGGCTCAATTATGTGTACTTCGCACCCCCTAAGGGCCCACCTACTATTGGATATATGATTTCGACGATTCGACATTGGGGGGTCCGTTTCAAGAATGTACCTGATGTCATGACTTAGATGTGCCTGAAGATTTTCGAACTTATGTTGGTCACCTTCAGGACCTTCAAAAATGTCAAGGAACCGCATCTCTCAGCACTAGGATTTAATGAAGGTAATCAGGACCTGGTATACGACATGAGCACAACCCCATCGATTAATGTTGTGTATGCATGGCATGCTCGCATCAAATATCTACCGGCCTGCTTCAAACAAACGTTTGAAGAGATGTTTGTCACGGGATTCTGGGAATATCACTCCGAGATATTCATTCCCAGACCATCCCATCTCTTGCAGTTGTTTGCAGTGGAACAAGCTCTCCATTCCGAAAAGCTACGTATTCCACATCCAGAGGTTCCCGGGCCGGTAGACTGGGATGCTCTACTCACAGATTTGGCCAAAGGATTGAGAATTGCTGAACACCACTTAGCGCAGGATGTCGTCGAGTACTACATCCAGAAACCCACACAACAAGGGTCTGTCAGGGACGACAGACGCGAGAGAGGGGGGGGTGTTAGCAGCGGACAAGGGGCTGAAGGACTAACGAGGCATGGCAGTCAGAGAAGAGAGTCAGAAGGGAGAGAAGGCACAAGCAAAAAAGGGAGTCAACGAAGATCTGGCAAATAGGCCAACAATTTTCTTCAGGAAGAAGCACGTATGAGCATTCACGCAGATTTAGCACTGAGGCAACCTTAATTTTTCAAAACCTCTACACCAATTAAAAGTGATTCTCATCACTAAACACCATTGTAAATACCATTTCATCTTTTTGTAGCTCCATTTTGTGCAAGCCAAGGAGTCCTTGAGCTTGAGGAGCTTTAGAAGTATCTACCTGCCAATTTTCGTATTTTTTAGATCTCGTTTGAGCCCTCAAATAAGCCCTGGAACCTAATTTTTAACTAGGCCGGACACTAGGTGTGAACAGGGCCAAAGCTAGTCAAAAACTATAAAAGGAGCTAGAGAGCTCATTTTTGAGGTTAGATTGTAATCGAAACAAACTTGTAAGAGCTTCTTGAAAAGTAATCTAAGAACTCCATTGATTCTCACTCTTTGTCTTGCCGTGTGTGCGCGTGTGTGTGTATGTGTGTGCATGTTTGTGTGCTTCTCACTCACGCACTTGTGCCGCCACTTGCTCGAGGTCTTCATACCATCCTCACGTCTTCCCGGATTGACATTAAAGGAGGTGCTACTCATCACTGAGCTACAGGAGGGTTATGATATTTCAGTGTTCATGTGTCAGCCGTGGTAGAAGAGTGTGACCCTAGTGAAGTCATAGAAGAAGAAGAGAATGAGGATGATCTAGAGTCCATTGTGATGAATAGTTGCTTTAACTCAGAAAAGCACTATTTAGAAGATGTAGGAATGTTTAAACAAAAGGAAGAAGAACCTCTCACAAGCATTAAAACGGTAAATTCAAAGGAAGGAAGTGAAGGTAGTCAAAAGAAAAAGAAAAGAAAAGCAATGAAACAAGAAGAGGTGGAATCATTGTTTGAGGTACCAAAAAATTTCAAAAAATATGAAGTTGAAGATCGAAAAATTTTGGTACGAATGCCTAAAATAGAGGCCATTACAGGAGAAGGGTATGATAATAAAGAAAAGACCAAAAAACGTGTAGTCACCATTAAAGAGAACGAAGAGCGATGTACATATATAGGAGAAGACCTAAGTGCAAAAGAAGAAGTGGAGCTTGTAGCTCTATTAAGGGAATATATGGATGTGTTTGCATGATCCTATAGAGATTTTAAGGGAGTAGATCCAAAAATTTGCTCTCATATGATCCCCATGACTGCTGATGCCAAGCCCACCAAACAGAAGCCCTACACATATAATGACACTTATGCACCTAAAATAAAAGAAGAAATCGACAGATTGATTGAAGTTGGATTCATCTATGAGATTGAGCATACTGAATGGATGTCCCCATTGTAGTGATACCCAAGAAGAATGGAAAATTGCGAGTGTGTATTAATCTTAAAAAAGTTAATGCCGCTACAATCAGAGATAGCTATCCACTTCCAATCACTGAACATCTACTGGAGCATGTTGCAGGCAAGGAAGTTTAAAGCTTTCTTGATGGATTTTCAGGTTACAATCAAGTAGCCATTGCCCCTGAAGTTCAACACAAAATGGCATTTGCAACAGAGTGGGGAATCTTTGCATTTCGTGTGATGCCATTTGGGCTCACCAATGCACTTGCAACATTCCAAAGGCTCATGTGTCATGTCTTCAAAGAGTTCTTGCAAAAGAGCTTAGAAGTACATCTGGATGATTTATGTGCTCATTCCCAAGAAAGAAGATACCATATCCCTGAGCTTAGACAGATCTTCAACAAGTGTAGAGAATATCGAGCTTTTTTGAACCCATAAAAGTGTGTATTCATGGTACGTCAAGGTAAGATCTTAGGTCATATTGTTTCTAAGAACGGAATATCAACATATGAGGACATAGTAAGAGCCATAGTGGAGTTGCCAAGAGCAAAGAATGTTAAGGAGGTCCAAGTCTTTATCCAATCATAGCTAAACCTCTTTATGCCTTGTTTAAAAAATTTGAGTGGAACGAAGAATGTGAAAATTCCTTCAATGATCTGAAGAGACATTTGTGCACAACACCAATACTGAACACTCCTGATTCGAATAAACCACTTCATGTCCATGTGGATGCCTCCAATCATGCAATAGGATATGTGCTATCACAACCCACAGGTGAAGGAAACCTAGATTTTCCTATAACTTATGCTACTAGACAACTAAATGCAGCTGAACAGAACTATACCACAATCGAGCAAGAAGGCTTAGGCATGGTATATGCTGTGAAGAAGTTCAGACACTATCTATTGGCCAAAAAGTTCAAGTTATTCACTGATTATCAAGCTTTATTATATTTGGTCAATAAACCCTGCAATACTGGATGCTTAGTAAGATGGTTCCTCTTACTAATGGAATACGACTTTGAAGTGGTTGTTAGGAAAGGTAGAACCCACCTCAAGGCAGACCATCTTTCTCGCATCACTTCAAGAGAGTCACCACAAGAAGTGTCTGATGAGTTGCCCGATGCTTATCTCTTCAATTTAGAAGTTTTTCCTAAATGGGCAAATCAGTTGGTACTTGTCCTAACCTTCGGACACGCACATAATAATGTGAAAACATCCCAAGAAGAAATTGTAAAATAAAAAAACTATCAAAGATTGGCAGGAAGCATGTACAAACAAGATATAGAGGGTGTACTAGCTTGTTGTGTTGAGGACGATGAACATAGTAGTTGGTTGCAACAAGCCCATGAAGGATTGCTATGGAATCACTATTCTAAACAATGAACATTGCAAAATCTAAAATGTCTAGGAGTGTATTGGACTAGTATGGATAAAGAAATACATGAGTGGATTAGGAATTGTCCAGTGTGCCAAGAAAAACCCCCAATGGAGCATACTACCCTTTATCACATGTCTTTAATTCCATATTGGAGTTCTCCATTGGTAGAATTTATGAGATCGGGAACACTACCTAGTGAGGCTAGCCTAGCAAGAAAACGAAGCATGGAGCAAGAGGCTCATGACTACTTCTTAGTAGGAAACAACCTATATCGAAGAGGCAAGGATGGTTACTTAAGATTGTGCGTTCACAAATCATACTATTTGAAAATCTTAGAAACTACACATAGTAGTGTTGCAGGTGGACACTTTCGGCCTGATCGAGTAATCAAGACCATTCTATTCTCAAGACTTTGGTGGCCCACTCTTCATATGGATGCACATACTTATGTGAAGAAATGTGATACATGCCAATGTGCACAATGTCTAGTTAGAAAAGACGATATGCCTTCGAGGCCAATGATGGGAGGACGTGCATTTTCGAAGTGGGTTATAGAACTTGTTGGTCCTATTAACCCCCCAGCTAGAAACTCCCATGTAGAGTACATTATTATAGCCACAGATTACCTTACAAAGTGGGTAGAAGTAAAACCACGACAAAGAATGATGCTCAAACGACGACTAAGTTCTTATTTGAGAATGTGTTCACTAGATATGGGTTACCAATAGAGTTAGTATGCGATAGAGGTACACACTTCTTGAAACAAAGTTATTGAAAACCTTCTCCAAGAATTCTTGGTGATGTTGGTGCATTTTACCCAAGCCTACATGCTTCATATGCTTGATATTATGATCATTTGTAAGTCACATGTGTAGTCATGTGAACACCTCTTGTAAAAGAGTTCATTTTTATCTCTTGTAATTTGAAAAAGAAAAAGGAAAAGGATGGCTTACCTCATCCATGATGTAAAAGCAAAGTCATGGCTCTAACTACCTAAAACCACGAATTTTTGAGCTGAGGGAATCTCTTCTAACTTTGGGGATCACTTTTAGGTGGAGCCATTCGAATTTGAATTCAAAACTCCCTCCTAGAATAGCTATAAAAAGAGAAAGAAGGAAGATGCGATTAGCAAGCCTTGTACGTGACCACTTCATGTCATTTTGTAGAGATTGAAGATTTTACTCCATAGCTCTATCATTCTACTCCCATTGTGCAAATATTCATTGCCAATGTGGTTGTAATCATATGTGAATCTATACATTTGTCATTATCTACTTCTCTGTTTTGTTCTCTGCTATACTCACTCAGAGCAGTAACTCCAGAAGGTCATATCTCGAGTTCTACGCAACCTTTTTCAGTGTTTTAATGTGCGTTGGATAGCTCTTACTATCTACTTTTTGAATATAAATTTTCAAGGTCATTTGAAGTTAGAGTTTGTGAGATATCTGCATTTTACTACTCACTGGTCTATCTCTGCAGAGCCCCGAGAATGGTGGGCATGTTCCAGAAATTGATAAATCTTGTTCTCATTGCTCAGTCCATCATTTGAAGTATTTTAACTTGGATTGGGAAGCTTGCTAAGCCTATTTGCTACGCCCAAAAGGAATGTATCTTACTCCTACCAGGTTGAGAGCACTGGTCATTTTTTCCAGTAGGTGTATATCCAGAAATAGCAAGTTTTTGGGAGCTAGTCATTTCGCAACTAGTCTGTCTTGACTTAAACTTTTGGGATACATGTTCCAAAGTACTTGGATGATATTTTTGTGGATTTAGGAAGCTCAAAGGGTCTACTAATCAACTCTGAAGTCTCAATTGGCTGGTGTGAAGCTGGTTGTAGTAGCACCAACTCATCTTTGGATTGCATCCACCATCTCTCTTCACAGTGGTATCAGAGCATAGTCAAGCAACATGGGAGATGGATTTCCATCAACAATTGACAAATTAGATCGAAAGAACTACCCCGCATGGTATCTAAGGATGGAGGCTTACCTTCAAGGGAGGAATCTATATGGATTTATATCCGGAGATGAAGCAATGCCAACCATGAGGAACAAAGGGCAACCATCACATGAAGAAGTGGAAGGACTTTCAAATTGGTGTTCAAAGGATGCACTTGCAAGGTCCTATATTCTAAACTCGATCTCTGATTTTCTTTTACCTCATGTCAAGGGATGCAAGAAATCAAGAGAGACCTGGAATGCACTTGCTTCTTTCTTCTCTTCCAACACTCGAGCAAGGAAGAACCAATTGTGGATGGAGTTCACAACAATGAAGAAAAGCCCGAAGCAAAATGTGACTGATTATGTCACAAAGATGAAGGAGATTTCCAACCAACTTGGAAACATTGGAGAAGTAATTGAAGAGGAGCAAATCATTAGACAAATCATAAATGGAATCAAAGCAGACGACAAGTGGGAGTCATTCACAACAGCCATGTGTTTATACATGGATATGCATGTACCCGACCTCAACACACTTATGGGCCAACTCTTCACTCATGAAGAAAAGATTAGCAAAGGTGGTGAGTCCTCAAGAGGTAATCAAACTTCTGCCTTATATTCTGATAAAGCTAAGGTCAAGGACAAGTCAAAGAATAGGAAGAATGAAGATGAAGGTAGCTCTTTCCAAGAAAACTTTGCAGGTAGAGGAAGAGCTAGAGGAAGAGGGAGAAGTGGAAAGCAAGGCAGGGGGAGATTCCAATCATCTCAACCTTGCAACATATGTGGCTTATCTAATCATATTACTGAAGAATGTGTCAGGAAAATGAGGAACTCAAGAGGAAGAGGATTCAATAGAGGTGGCTATGGATCAAATAGAGGCAGGTACAATGGAGGCTACAACAACAACTACTACAACAACAATTACAACAATAACAACTATCAAAGTGGCCATAGAGGAAGAAGAGACTACAATAACTATGCAGAGGACAAAAGTCAAGAAGATTCATTATTGATTATGAATCTATCAGTGAAAAAGGGTAAGGATGATGATCACATATTTTACATTGATTCGGGATGCTCAAACCATGTAGCAGGAAATGTGGCTTTACTTTCTGATTTGGAAGATCCTCATAACAAGCATGAAGTGCAGACAGGAGATGACACAAGGCACTCAGTGGAGAAGATAGGTAATGTGAAGACATCAGATGGGAATATGAACCTCTTAAGCAAAGTCTTGTATGTCCCTACAATTACCAAAAATTTAATAAGTGTTGGATAGATTGTTGAAAAAGGATTGCAGGTTCGATTCAACCGATTTGGAGCATATGTTGAAGACCCAAGGCAAGGCTTTAGAAGGATTGCCAAAGGAGAAAAGACAGGAAGGCTTTTCACTTTTGAAGTGGAAGATACCAAGAACATAGCTTTGTTTAGCTATGGATCTCAAACTCTAAAAGAGTTGGAGATATGGCACAAAAGGCTTGCTCACATTGGTGAGAGGACACTCAAACAAATTTGCAGGGACCAAAGTGTACTTGGTTTGCCTAATATCACAAGGCAACACATGATTTATAAGTGTGAAGCTTGTCAACTCGGCAAGGCTCATAGACAACCTATCAATAAGAAAGGATATATGTATCAAAATCCTTTGGATCTAGTGGATACGGATGTGTGGGGTCCAAGTAAGGAGCCATCTATATTAGGCTCAAGATATTATGTGTCTTTCATAGACGATTGTAGCACGTGGACCATTTTGTTTTTCATGAAGCACAAGGATGAAGTGTTTAATTGCTTTAAGAAGTATATTGCTCTTGTTGAAAACCAAACAGGTAGGACTTTGAAACGACTCAGATCAGATGGCGGAGGAGAATACTTCTCTTCTGAATTTCATGCCTTCTTGCATGAAAGAGGCATTAAAAGGGAAGTCACTACAAGGTATACACCCGAACTCAATGGTGTAGTAGAGAGGAGGAACAGAGCTATTGTCGAAGTTGCAAGGTCCATGTTCAACGAAAAGGGATTGCCAAACTACCTATGGGCAGAGGCTGTGTCTACAGCCACATATCTCATAAATAGACTTCCATCTAAGTCACTAGATGGAACCACTCCATATGAAGTGTGGAATGGAAGAAGACCTAGTCTAGAGCATTGTAAAATCTTTGGATGGCTAGCCTATGCTCACATTCCTTCTCAAGTAAGAGGGAAATTGGATCCCAAGGCAGAGAAGTGTGTATTCATTGGTTATGATCAAAACCAAAAAGGATATAGATTGTACAATCCAACCAATAAAGGATTTTCTGTGAGTAGAGATGTAATTTTTTATGAAAACAAATCATGGTTTGATGATGACAGGAAAGTGAAGCTACCATATGACTTGGATGAAGATTTTCCATCAATTCAACCAAAGGAGCCAAAGCAGATTGAAGAAAGTGATTCAGAGATTGACCTAGAAGACTTGGAAAGACTAAAGCTATGGAAGAACAAAGGTAAAGCAAAGATGCAGGATGCTACATATGGACCCGAGAGCTCACATCAACCACTTAGAAGGTCTTCAAGGGAGAAGAAGAAACCAGAGAGGTTTGGTTATGATACTTCTTTGGTCACCAAGCACTCAATCTACATTGCAAAAGATTCAACCAATGAAGAGCCTACCACATTCGAAGAAGCACAAAGAAAGAAAGCTTGGAGAGATGCAATGGATGAAGAAATGGAGGCCTTGAAGGAGAATGACACTTGGGAGCTTGTACCTAACAAGCCATCTATGAAGGTAATTGGATCTCGATGGATATACAAAATCAAGAGGAATCCAGATGGAAGTATAAATAGACACAAAGCAAGGTTAGTTGCTAAAGGGTTTGCTCAAACCCATGGTATTGATTATGAGGAGACTTTCTCTCCTGTTGCAAAAATGCCTACGATTAGGGTTCTCATTAGTCTTGCTGCATCTAGAAATTGGAATCTCTATCAACTTGATGTAAAGAATGCTTTCTTGAATGGATGGATTTTTGAGGAAGTGTATATGGCACAACCTGCTGGATATGAGGATGCACATCATCCTAACTATGTATGCAAAATAAAGAAAGCTTTGTATGGATTGAAGCAAGCTCCAAGAGCTTGGAATTTCAGATTGGTGACTTATTTGCAGGACCAAGGATTCAAAGCTAGCAAGGCGGATACCTCTTTGTTCATAAAGAGGAATGGATCTGAAGTGATCTATTTATGTGTGTATGTTGATGATATTATTATCACAGGCAATGATCTTGAAGGAATCAAACAGGTAAAGACTCAAATGAAGGAGGAGCTCAAAATAAGTGACCTTGGACCACTCACTTATTTTCTTGGATTGGAGTTGATCTACACAGATTGAGGTATATACATCACACAAAGGAAGTATGTCCATGACATGCTCGTCAAGTTCAAGATGGAAAATACCAAGTGTGTAGGTACACCTATGGAGCAAAATCATAAGCTTAGTGCTTATGAAGGAGAGCCAATTGAAGACATCACAAGCTATCAAATCTTGGTTGGAAGTTTGAACTATGCAACACTCACAAGGGTGGATATATGCTATAGTGTTAGCATATTGAGTCAGTTTATGCATAAGCCAAGAAGACCACATATGGAAGCGGCCAAAAGAGTCCTCAAGTACCTAAAGGGGACCATGAATGAAGGTTTGTTTTATTCATTTACTTCAGATATTGAGCTAAATTTCTACTCAGATGCAGATTGGGCCGTATCTAGAGATGATAGAAGAAGCACATCCGGGTATATATCATTTGCAGGTTAAAAAATCATTTCTTGGTCATCGAAGAAGCAACCAACCGTGGCATTATCTTCTACTGAAGCTGAATATAGAGGTTTGGCTAATGCAACTCAAGAAATCATGTGGTTAAAGTCTTTGTACACAGATCTTGGACTTCATTCTTCAACACCTCACATTTTTGGTGACAACACAAGCTCACTACATCTAGCAGCCAATCCGGTATACCGTGCTAGAACCAAGCATATTGAAGTCCACTACCATTATGTAAGGAAGAAGCTAATGAGCAAGGATATTCAACTATCCTATGTCTCTATAGATATGCAATGTGCAGACATGTTGACTAAAGCTCTTGATTGTTGGAGAAACACTCACTAATTGGACATATATTTGAAGGTCAAAGCTTTAGAAGAAAACCCCATGCCTATGTGAAGGGACAAATTCACAAATGTATCATATTTATAAAGTTAGTTCACTTTAGTTCTAGAAGTTTTTTAAAATCACGAGAATACGAAAATCTATATAAGTTAGTTTGTATCAACTGACGTAGTAAGAGAGAGAGAATAGAGAGAAAGAAGAGGGAAGGAGTTCATTTTATACGACTGAGTATAGTCGGGCTTCTCTGAGTGAGAAAGCATCTGTAAAACTTCTGAGTTTTCATAGCTATTAGAAAGAACTGAGTAAAGTTCTGTGTATGAGTCTCTCTTCATCATCTCCATGCTTGCCTACTGTGTGATGAATTCAAAAGTTCAAGTTTTCTAAGCAATTCGATGCCTGGCATCGAACCTTGGCTGATAAGTCATTATTTCCATTCTCTGTGTGTTAACTGTTGTTGAATCTTTTAAAAACATGAAGTTTGTGGAGCAACTCGATGCGTGGCATCGAGTTTCAGCATAAAGTGGATGCCCGGCATCGACTTCTAGCATACAAGTGGTCTTCTTCATGTGTGTGTAAAAGAAGCTATTACTGGTGCAGAAAAAGGGCCTAAAAAAGCTCAAAGTCGATGCCCAGCATCGACCTTGACTGAAATTCGATGCTAGGCATCGAATTTTTTATTTTTAGACACCCAGGAATACTAAAACAGGCAAAATTTCCAGTTTGGGAAGGTCATACAGGGTCATCTTGTGAGGGCCATAACTTGAGTTCTAGAGATCCGTTTGATGCATATGATAGCTTGTTGGAAAGCTCTACTCTTCTAGTTTTAGCCTATAAAGTGTCATGGAGAAATAATACTTGAGCTAGGAGAAATTAGCAAAATACTGAAGGTATGTCATTTCGGTGACTAGGAATTTCTGTAGAAGCAAAGTTCTCACTTTAGGCTATCATTTCTCAAAGTTTGGAGTGGCAATGAGTTAATGGTGACCATAGAGGTGTTCTAGTGTCACATTAATTCATTTCTTGTGGTGTTTCATACATCAACAAGTAGAAGACGACAAAGGTACGAGAAGTTTTGTAAAGTTTTCCATTAAAGTTTGAAAGGTGAAGCATTTGAAGACACAAGGCATCAAAAGGTTACTTCAAAAGTATCCTCATACACAAAGAACTTCAAAAGGTATTATCCTTTATCCTTTAAGCTCACAGGTTGCAGTACAAGGAAAGAACTATGGAAGATCATATCTCCATTGACAAACTGGACAGAGATAATTACCCCGCATGGGTAATGAGAATGGAAGCCTTACTTATGAGTAAGGATCTCATGATATATGTTACAGGTGAAGAAGAGAAGCCAGTATTTGAAGATGAAAGCCGACCAAAGAAAGAAGAACTTGATGCTTTAAAGCATTGGCAGAAGAAGGATGCAAGTGCAAAAGCATACATCTACAATACAATCTCTGATCATTTGCTACCACACATCAGAGGATTGGAATCATCTGAAGATATATGGAATGCATTGGAGTATCATTTCCAAAGTACTAATAAAGCACGGAAAGCAAGTCTATGGTCAGAGTTTACAACATTCAAGAAGAAGCCAAGTCAAACCATTAGTGATTATGTCACTAAGATGAAGGATCTTGCAGATAGTCTTGGATCCATAGATGAAGATGTTGAAGATCACAGATTGATTGCTCAGCTACTTGCAGGTTTGAGAGGGGATGAAAGGTGGAAACCTTTTGTCTTATCAACAGAACTTTCATTAAATCATTATGTTCCAGATTTGAACCAGTTGCTTGGTTTGATGCTCACATATGAGCAAGACTTGAAGGGAGATGGAGATAAAGGTCAAAGTTCTGCAATGTACATGAAGAATAAGAAGAAAGGAGATAAAGGTAAAGCAAAGGATGAAGAGGAGTCGAGTTCTCAGGTTTATTATGCAAGAGGTAAAGGCACTGGCAGAGGAAGAGCAAGAGGTTTTGGAAGAGGAAGAGGTAATCAAAATAACAACAAAAAGGCTTGCTGGATCTGTGGATTGAGTAATCATTTGGCTCATGACTGTTGGCACAACCAACAAGGATCAAACCAGAATCAAAACAACAATAGCAGAGGTCGAGGTGGAAGATATCAAAGTAATTTTCAAAGAGGTAGACAAAGTCAAAGAGGAGGCTATGGTAGAGGTGGAGGAAGAAGTTGGGGACAGAATCAATCCTACAACACCACCTACTACAACTATGCAAATGACACACAGAATGAGAGTCATACATCATTGATGATGAACTCAAGAAGCACATCAGACAAAGAAGATCTAAAGGTATTTTACATTGATCTGGATGTTCTAATCATTTGTTAGGAAACATAGAATTGATGTCAGAATTGGAAAAAGGCATTTCTAGCCATAGTGTTCAAACAGGTGATAATACCAGACATAGTGTACATTCAATTGGAAAAGTGAAATGCAAGAATGGAGCAGATTTTCTAACCAATGTTTTGTATGTTCCTACAATACCTAAAAACTTGATTAGTGTGGGACAGATAGTTGAAAAAGGTCTTCAAGTCAGGTTTACAAATGAAGGAGTATTTGTGGAAGATCCAGAGAATGGATATAAATCAGATTGTCTCTGGTAAGAAAGAAGGTAGACTCTTTACTTTAAGAGTGCAAGGAAACATTGGTCAAGCTTTGCTCACACATGGTGAAGCAGTGATTACAGAACTTGATCTCTGGCATAAGAGATTAGGTCATTTCAATGAAAGAGGAATTAAAGCTATGGTTGCTAATCAGTCTGTACTAGGATTACCAAATGTGCAAAGTCAACATATGGTTTATAAATGTGGAGCATGTCAAATGGGTAAAGCACACAGGTTACCATTTCAAAAGAAAGGATTCAAACATGATGGACTACTAGAGCTCATTCATACAGATGTATGGGGACCAACAAAAGAAGGATCTATCAGTGGCTCAAGGTATTATGTTCTTTTCATCGATGATGCTACAAGATGGATAACATTATATGTTTTGAAGGAAAGATCAGAAGTGTTTGGAGCTTTCAAGCATTTTCATGCATATGCAGAGAGAGTCACAGGTCAAAAGCTTAAGAGACTGAGGTCTGATGGAGGGGGAGAATATTTCTCCCAAGAGTTCAATGATTATCTTTGGAATGCAGGTATTAAGAGAGAAATAACCTGTAGGTATACACCACAACAAAATGGTGTAGCAGAAAGAAGGAACAGGACTTTGGTTGAGTTTGCTAGAGCTATGCTAAAGGAGAAGAACTGTTCAAATTATCTTTGGGCTGAGGCTGTAAATACAGCCACATATCTTGTGAATAGATTACCATGTGCAGCTCTGAATGGAATGACTCCATATGAAGCTTGGTGGGGTAAGAAACCAATACTAGATCATTGTAGAGTGTTTGGATCAATTGCATATGCTTATGTGCCATCACAGCTTAGGCATAAACTTGAACCAAAGGCAGAAAAATATGTGTTCATTGGTTATGATGAAAAGCAGATGGGTTACAGGTTGTGGAATCCTCTAACAAAACAATTTATTGTTTCTAGAGATGTTACATTTGATGAACAGAAAAGTTGGTATGCAGATCAAAGTCATACAGCTGAAGAATTTGAAGAAGAGGTAAGAAGATGTGAGAAAGGAAAATCAATTGTGCAGGTAAATAGAGATGAAGACTATATGCAAGCAAGTACATCCAAAAGTGGATTAACAAGAAGAAATGAAGAAGCTCCTATATTTGATGAAGAGGTGTATCCAGACACATATGAAGAATGTGAACCAAGAAGGTCAAGCAGGACTAGAAGACAACCAGAAAGGTATTCTTATGATACTTCTTACATAACTCAGAAGAACTATGCATATATGGTCAAAGATGATGAAGAACCTCAGAACTATGATGAAGCTAAAGGTAAGAAGCAATGGGAAGAAGCAATGAAGGAAGAATTCAATGCACTGGAGGAGAACAAGACATGGGAACTTGTTCCTAAACCAAATGGTAAGAAAGTAATTGGAAATAAATGGGTTTATAAAGTGAAGAAGCTTGCAGATGGAAGTATAGCCAGATACAAAGCTAGACTGGTGGTGAAAGGCTATGCCCAAACCTATGGCATAGATTATGATGAGACATTCAGTCTTGTAGCTAAGATGTCAACTATAAGGACAATCATTGCTATTGCAGCTTCAAAAGGATGGACCCTAAGTCAATTGGATATAAAGAATGCATTCTTGAATGGATACATATCAGATGAGGTATACATGGAACAACCTCCTCAAGGGTTTATAGATTCCAGGTATCCAAATTTTGTTTGCAGGTTGAGAAGAGCATTGTATGGATTGAAGCAAGCTCCAAGAGCTTGGAACTATAGACTGGTGAAGTATCTCAATGATCTTCGATATCAAAGTTCAAAAGCAGACCCAAGTCTACTTATCAGAAGAACAGAGGAAGGTACAATCTACATTTGTATTTATGTTTACTCTTAAGATATTACAAAAAATAAAGATTAATTGATTGATATAAGTTTGGTTAAATTATGGAATTTTGACTAATATTTTACTTTAATTTTGCAGGAAAAGAAGTTTGCTGACCAAAATCAAGAGGGAAGTATTCATTTCAGTTTATTTATGGGTTTAGATGATAAAACAAGGGCTAGTTAAGGGTATGTTTATGTTTTAAAGTAAATGTAAGGGTATTGAAGGGTTACATATAGGTTTTGGGCATGAATTATAGGGTTCTAGCTTAAATGCAAGGGTAATTATGGGTCATATGCATGTTCTAGTTAAAATTTATGGGTAATTAAGGGTTAAATGTATGTTTTAAGCATGAACTTTAGGGTTCTAGTTAAGTTTTAAGATTAATTATGGGTTAATTATTCATCCTAGAGGGTTATGGAAGATTGGAAAATAGGTTTATGGGTTAATTGGAATTAATTGATGTGGTTTAAAGTTAGCCATAGGGTAAACCTAAGGATAAATGAATAAATAAGTGGGTTGTAGTCTATAATTAAATTATTATATCTTAAGGAACCTTATTAAAATATTAGATAAATATATTAATTATTTAATTTCACTAAGCCTAAGGTAATAATTAAAATGGGTTAAATTAAATTTTAGACTAAGGTATTGAATTTATCCTAAGGATTAGTATTTAAATAAATAAGAAGAAGAAATGAAAAGTTAGTTAAATTCTAAAGTCTTTGGTCCATAAGATATTTAAATAGTTGGTTGAAATTGGGGAAAAATCCCACGCCTAAAAAGTTGTTGGAGTGATGTGGAGTCAAATTTGGTAAATTGGTTGAGTTATCTAAAGAGAAAAGAAGGCTATGGTGGGCTACTCACATCTATATAAAGAGGGGAGTACGTGCTCACAAGTTCATGTGTTTTACTTCAGATATGTGTTTTTTTTCAACGCTATTGGAGAACAGAAGAGAGCAATTGGCGAACTGAAGATATACATGTGACCTAAAGTTTAAAAGCAAAGATTACCCTTAGTTTGAAACTTTATTAGCTTTTATAAGCTATCTTTTAGACTATCATTTATAAACATCATCCTTGAGGTTGTATAGGACTTTGGTTATTAATTTAGAATCATCTTTTATGTCTAAAGAAAATTCTTCTAGTAACACCTTTCTACCTTCATCAACTTTTGAATTGTTGTTTCCAAAACCAGTAGAAGATAAAGAATTAATAAAAGAAGTAATAGTAGAAGAAGCTTTGTATGATCCTAGGACAAGTTTAGCTTTACTTTCTACTGTTCCTCCTAATGTTAGTGAAGAACCTTTTCCTCCAACTGTAGATAGAAACGAAGAAACCATTCAAGAAGAAACAAACGAAACTATAAAAGAGCAAATAGTTAGTGAAAAGATTATCCCACCTTCTTATTTTGACGCAATTGAACTTTATAGGAACGCTTCACCTTACGGACCCTAGGAAAAACTTAAAACTTGTACCTGTCCTGCTTAGTCACCCTGCGTGCGCCGTTAGCGAGACGACTGAATTGATCCGCCAGTCGTCAGAAATCACGCCCACAACGCACTTGTGCCTCCACTTGCTCGAGGTCTTCATACCATCCTCACGTCTTCCCAGATTGACATTAAAGGAGGTGTTACTCATCTCTGAGCTACACCAAATTTTGGCGCCGTTGCCGGGGATCGAACTTTGAGGACGAGCGTGTGATGGTAAGACGTAGAGTTGACGCGTTGGAGTTGTAGGTATTTTCTTCACTTTCATCTATTTTCTTGTTTTTCTTCACCATCTTCATCACCATCATCATCATCACCATCTCCCACCTCCATCTCCATCATCGCGAAAATTTTCAGTTTTGATCATATCACCATCTCCACCTCATTTCCCTCATTTCACTTGTGAGAGAGAGCGAGAGAGCGATATTGCGTGCGTTGTTTTTTGCATGTTTTCTGAGCATTCTGCAGGTTCTTGCTGAATCATCATCCCCAGCACTCTGTGCAGGTACGAAACTCGTCGAATCTGTCTCGCAGTCGCCAGCCTCTGTCGATCGCGATCGACAGAAAATTCGATCATTTGGTAAAACAAAGTTCACCACTAGCACAAGCATGATGAGCACATCCCAAATCACCTAAAACAGTAGAGAAATTCCGTGTTTTTCTGTCAATCGCGACCGACAGCCTCTGTCAATCGCGACCGACAGACCTTGTCAATCGCGACTGACAGACTTCACGACCGACAGAGTGCCACGTAGGACCCTGTCAATCGCGATTGACACCGTCGATCGCGATCGACAGCCACGACCGACACCTCTGTCAGTCGCGATTGACACCGTCGATCGCGACCGACTGAAATTCAACGATTGATTGACTTTTATGCGTAGCCACGTGTCCATCGCGACTGATAGGCCCCGACTGACTGAAATTTCGGCGAAAAACCCAGAAAACGTGTCGATCGCGATTGATACCGTCGATCGCGATTGACAGCCACGATCGACTCTGTCGATCGCGATTGACACTGTCGATCGTGACTGACAGGCCCGACGGACACCTCTGACAATCGCGATTGACAGACCTGTCGATCGCGATTGACAGACCTGTCGATCGCGATTGACAGGCTTTTCGGCCAAAAATTAGGGTTTGCTTTTGTTCAAAATTTGGGATAATTTTTGGGCAAAATAGTCAATCCATTAGCATTTCTGGAGGTTCCTACACTTGAGATTTGGGAGAAAATCCTAGGATTTGTCAGCCAGATTGAATCCTGTTTTAACCCCCTAAACCCTGAACAGTCATAACTTTTTCATACGGAATCCATTTTTTGAGCTCTTGGGCTTGTCGGAAAGCTGGTGGCATATACTTTATGCCCTCAACTGTTTTTTATAAAGATAATGTGTGGATTTTCAGATAGGGTATTTTGAAGTTGACCATACCCAGGGGGATCAAAGTCAGGGGTCTTTAGAATTGTTTTCTTAAAAATCACTATGCAAATTAGTGTTTGTGCTATAGGAATGAAAATCATTGGTTCTGTCTTTGGAATTTAAATCGTAAAAGCTAACTTTGGAACTCATACAGATCTATTGAGAGCATCAAAAGGCGTTCTAAGCAAGTGTAAGTGCAAGCTTGGGAACACGCTTCCTGGGCATTCAAGGGCAACCAAGCAGGAAACAAAAGGTTGGAATATTCTCAACTCCCTCTGTCATTTTCTAGCTCAGGCTAAGTACGAATAGTGCTAGAGGTAAGTTAGGGCAATGATAGGCATCAATCAAGTTGAAGACTACCTATGCACTCAAGTCCAAGATTAAATATAATCTCTTCGTGATGCGATGACCATAAAGAAAAGAATCTAATGTGGAACGATCAACCTAAAAGTACGAAGAACATTCAAATATTCCTGACGACGTGATATCAGACAAGACCTTAAACACGATAAAATAACTAAAAAGAACCAAGACTAATATAAAGTAACCGGCAACGAGGTTGTACTCTGGGCAAAGAATTGGGCTACTTAAATAGGCATATGAACCTTAGATCAGGACGACATCTAGTAAGGGAGAGACAAAGCCTTAGATCTTCAGAGGCTAGTGTCAACCACACTGCTAGGTCTTGGGCCCAGCAGTTGAGCCACCACTCATACTACCCTAGCTCTGAGACCAGCGAGTCAGAGATGTCTCAAGGCATGGAAAGACCTACGGGAAGTTCAGGAGTGCCATACTTGCACAGGGTAGAAGGCCCGTACAAGACTCATCTGGAATACCTTAGGACCAACCGATTAGGTGCTAGCATCTATGAGGACGGCTTAGGAAGATCTGTGGTACAGATTAAGAACCCTGACCAATCCATTGGATTAGAACACCCAGCTGTCAAGTTTGAAAACGGAGCATACCTGGACAAAGAAGGAACCATATACGTAGTCACCAGTCACCCAGATAGGACGGACGAATTTGGAAATGTGATCCCAGAAGCGGACCTAGGGGACCTAGAGCAAGGAAACATGGGTACAGAACCTAGAACCCCTCGAGGCAAATCGGTTCTCACTAGGATCATCACACGAGAGTGGATTCCTCAGGATAATAAGAGCATAGATTTGCTCCTCAATCGAGAAACTGATGAAGCCTTTTGGAGGTATAAATCTGATCAGCCAACTGATATAGGAACAATCATGATCTATGAGTTTAAGGATCCTGATAGCCCAGGTAGAGTGACCTACTTAGATCACGCTTCGGAGAGGATCTTTGTGGTGACAGAAAATGATAGGCATGCTTACACTTGGAAGGGTGAATTCGTTTTCCCCCAACCAAGATCGAATGTATCCTATGGTCACCCTGGAGCTGGAACATCCCAAGCTCATGGAACTCAAAGAGACAGACATAGAGAAAGGCCGGAAGTAAGCTTTGCCAACCTAGTGGGCAGAGAAAGAACGAGGACGGAAACAAATAGAGTAGAACCTGAGATACTTAGAGCTCACAGGAATCAAAGAAATACGGATGAGTTCCCTCTACCACGACCTAGAGAGCACACAAGAACCTTGAGACCGACTCAGCTAGTTAAGTCCATGAAGAACTACTTCGATGGCACTGGAGATCCATACGATCATGTGGCTGAGTTTAGGCAAGTCCTGAGAGCTGAACAAGTGGAGGATCTATTCACGCAGTACAATGCCTTTGGTCTGACCCTTAGGAACACTGCCCTGACATGGTTTCAGCCACTAAATGAGAGGCAGTTCAGGAGCATAGACCAACTCCTAGAGGCTTTCATTATTGAATTCTCTAAGAGTGGCATAAGGCATAATACCTCCTCGCTGATTCACAGCTTCAAGCAAACCCCTCAAGAAACCGTGAGACTTGCAGGAAGAAGATTTAGGCAATACTTAGAAAGATGCCCTGTTTCGGAGCTACCCACACCAGCTAAACAAGTGGCTTTATTCTTGGATGGATTGCTAAGTACTAAATTGAGATCTTATGTGTACTTGAAGGACCCTAGGACCATAGAAGAGTGTGTGCGCATGTGCATTGACATCGAGGATAACCTAGGGGAGGAGTTAGAGCTTTCCAAGATATACAAAGATTCGGATAGTGCCTCTAACCTCTCTTCCACGCAATCCACATCAATCGAGGAACTTGCAGAGAAAGTAGCTCAAAAATTAGGTTTAACTAGCAAACAAATCCCAAGATTTGCCCCTGTGAAAAGGTGCTATACTTGTGGTGGCGACCACATGGCGAATGTATGTCCCATTATGGCCCAACCCCAAGTTAATCCTAGTAGCTAGTACTGCACTATAGAACGAAGGTACACCAATCACACCGCGCAAGATTGCCCCTACAATAAGCAAACGGTAAGGCAGACGTACCCACAGCCATACCCTCAACAAGGAAGATACCAGAACCAGTACCCACCTCAGCAGTATGCTGGGCCTCAACAAACCTACCAACCCTATCAAAACCAACAAAGGCCTCAACCTGTGCTAGCACAACAACCCCCAGCTCCTACTAATGTGATTCCGGTAAAGTATGCAGTTGCAGAAGAGAATCTGAATAGAGCTATAGTCCCTGTAACACCACTGCTTTCTGAAAGTGACCCCAGTGACCATAGCTTTGATTCTACACACGTCGATAGCCCCCATGCTTACTACATGCAATCTCTTGAACATGGTGAGTCCTACTATAGTGAAGAGCCAAATGAACCTAGTTGGGAGTCAGATTACACAAACGTCATGTACACAAACCCCAATCCTAGACCTCAACCTAGGCAGGTAAGACCCCCATTCCCTAGAGGACCATGCTACAGATGTCAGGGAGATCACCTCATTCGTGATTGTCCCTTACCTCCACCTACACAATCCCAGTCAGTGATGATCCAGGGCTTTTGCCAAGAATGTGGAAAGGAGCATCTCTTACGAGATTGCCCAAAGAACCCCAATAATATGCCAAAAATCACTCCTATCAACGTTGTTGGGTTAGTGGTAGACTCCACAGGGAGCGTGACTTCCACTGCACCAGTACAAGTAATCACTAGAGCCCAAGCACTGCAGCAAAACCAGGGTGTAGGCCAGGAAAAGAGCCCAGATGTTAGTGAAACAGAGAGCATGACAAAGAAAAGGACTAGAGCGTGGAAAGATAGTCGGGAAAGAATGAAAAGACAATGGGCTAAAAAGATGAGTGAACTTGAGGAAAGCATAAGAGAAACCAAAGCCAGGATAACTGAACTCACATCTCAAACTCCCTCTCACACTACCCCACCACCACCATCCCCATCGCCATCCGACTAGCCACCTTCCAACCCGCCTCAACTAATTCCACCACCCCCTAGAGTAGGATCAGTCCTAGCGGATCCCACTCCCGAAGACCTTAATATGATGCTTAAAGCATATCAGGCCAGAATCCAAGAAGGGCCAAACGTAACTGATCATGAAAAGTGCTACGCAAGGGCAGAACTAGAGTTAGAACGAACCAAAATTTGTGCTAAAATGGTGGAATTGGCTCAGACCATGGTTGAAGCCAGTCGCCTATTTAACATCTCTAGTTCAGCGAAGACACAGTTGCACTTTGATGGACTGTTAGAGAGAATAGAGAAGCTGATTGCACAATCAGAAAAGGAACCCACCTCTCAACATAAGGACAAGGCAAGTGGAAGAGTAAGCATTCTTGCTCAGGAAGCCTATGTGCCTGAAGCCTTTGTGCCTGAAGCCTATGTGCCTAACTCTACGGAGCCAGAGACATCATCTTCTATGAATCGGTTCACACCAGAATTCCTACGCGAGATTCAAGAAGACAAATGGGCTAAAGAAAGTGAAGTCCCTCCTCCCATTGAACTTGTGGATGATGCACATGACCAATACCCACAAGACATCCCATCCATTTATGAGGGGCAGGAGAGCACCCACTCTCAGGACAGACTAGACTTTGAGTCTAACTCTCTACAAGAATTACCCCACTTCACAGGCCCATGGGAAGCTAAGTCTACTTGTATGAGAGCACCCACGGTCATGGTACGAAATGAGGACTCAGTCTTACTTAGGAACACAGAAGTAGTGAAAAACACTAAAGTGCAATGCAATCTCAAGTTAAAAGAGCTACTCAAGGTTAGACCTGAATTATGGAAACATGTAGCCAAACAAGTACCAGAGATAGCAAAACCTCGTTCCCAGGTAGGATCACATAGGACAGTGCCAGAAATACCCTTGGATAAGATAGGAGATATGTGTGAAGGTGAAGAAGGGAACACCTATCTTCCCATTACCTACCAGGACTACACCACCAAGGCAATTTTGGACTCAGGCGCAGGAGTTGCAATCGCCACCACTTCCCTATGGAAGCGTTGGGGCAAGCCAGCACTCAGGCCAATGAGAATGAAATTGCAGATGGCCGATGGTCATATTGAGAGACCCTTAGGATTGCTAGAAGGAATAACTCTCACCACTTGTGGTGTCGAGTTTGAGCATACATTTGCTATATGTGACTTCAGCAAAAATCATGCCTATGAGATGATTTTGGGAAGACCATTTATGCGACAGTTGCAAGTGGTACAGGATTGGGGAACCAACTCCTTGTATTTGCAACACTTAGGTGTTACGACCAAAGTCAATCTCAAGGATTACTCTCATAGAGATGTCCCTCCTATCCAATGGAATCCCATCCATAGAGCCAAAGATGATACGGAATCGGTGCATTCCATTGGGTCAGGATCCTCATGGATGCATGAAGACACCCACTTATGGATGTGCAAAGTAGCAGTGGACGAAGAGAAGAGAGAAAAAGCCAGAGAGGTAGGTGCAAAAGAAACCCATAGATCAATCCAAGACCCAGCCTATGTCCTGTAGTTTTTCCAGATGAAGAATTTGAACCTCACGGCTGGGCAGAAATTTTAGCAAGAATGGACGTAGCCATCAATGAAGAACAATGGACACCTCACTGTGATGAGGATGGCTATGACATTTCAGTCTTCTCCATAGAGCCAATCATGGGAGAGGCAGTTCTAGAAGAATGCGAATCTAGCCCTGATGCATTTGAGGATGCAAGTGACTCCGATCTAGAGTCAATCATTATGGACCCACCATTTGCATCAGATGAAGAATACTTCCATGAAGTAGAATTTCAACCCCAGAGGCATGGAGAGCTTACAAATGATGTAAGATTAGCAGCACATGTGGCCCCGAAGGAAGAAGGGAAGGAACAAAAGAAGAGAGAAGTCTCACCAGAAGAGGAAGAATCTTTGTTTGAGGTCCCAGAAAATTTTAAGAAGTATGAGATAGATGACAGGAGGGTCATGATAAGAATGCCTAAATGAGAGGCACAAGTAGGAGAGGCCTATGATAACAAAGAAACCACCAAGAAAATAGTAGTGGCCCTAGAAGAAGGAGAGGAGAGATGCACGTACATAGGCCATGACCTAACAGAGGAAGAAGAGCATGTGTTAATAGCCTTGCTAAGAGAATACAGAGATGTATTCGCTTGGAGTTACAAGGATTTGAAAGGTGTTGACCCTGATATATGCTCACACACTATCCCCATGACCTCAGACGCTAAACCCTCTAAGCAAAAGCCCTACACATATAACGACAATTACGCTGCCAAGATTAAAGAAGAGATAGATAGACTGGTTGAAGCTGGATTTATCTATGAAATTGAGCACACTGAGTGCGTATCCCCCATCGTAGTGGTGCCCAAGAAGAATGGCAAGCTGCGTGTATGCATTAACTTGAAGAAGGTCAATGCAGCCATAATTCGAGATAACTATCCACTTCCTATCATAGAACATCTCTTAGAAAGAGTGGCAGGCAAGGAAGTGTACAGCTTCCTTGATGGATTTTCGGGCTACAATCAAGTAGCCATAGCTCCAGAAGATCAGCATAAGACGGCTTTTGCCACTGAATGGTGCATTTTTGCCTTTAGAGTAATGCCATTCGGGCTTACCAATGCACCAGCTACCTTCCAGAGACTAATGTGCCATGTATTTAAGGAGTTCCTGAGGAAAAACTTAGAAGTCTATGTTGACGATCTTTGTGCTCATTCCAACATTAGACAAACTCATATCCTTGAACTCAGACAAATCTTTGACAAATGCAGAGAATATCAAGTCTGCCTGAACCCAAAAAAGTGCGTTTTTATGGTCAGGCAAGGCAAGATTCTAGGACACATAGTGTCAAAAAATGGCATATCCACCGATGAAGAGAAAGTGAGAGCCATAGCCGAGTTACCTAGGCCAAAGAACGTCAAGGAAGTGCAAGCCTTCATGGGACATTGTGGTTACTACCGTCGGTTCATCCACATGTATGTCATCATTGCAAAGCCCCTGTACGGACTTCTGACAAACTTTGAGTGGACAGAGGAATGTGAGAATTCCTTCAATGAGCTTAAACGGCGATTATGTTCAGCACCAATTTTAACCACACCGGATTGGAATAAGCCTTTCCATGTTCATGTGGATGCATCCAATTATGCCATTGGATGTGTGCTTGCACAACCTACTGGTGAAGGTAATATGGATCTTCCAATTGCCTATGCTAGTCGACAATTGAATGCAGCTGAACGAAATTATACCACTACTGAGAGAGAAGGCTTAGGCATGGTATATGCAGTTAAGAAATTTAGACACTATTTGCTTGCAAATAAGTTCAAATTTTTTACTGATCACCAAGCTCTACTGTACCTGGTAAACAAGCCATGTAATACAGGCAGATTAGTAAGATGGTTTCTCTTACTAATGGAGTATGACTTTGAGGTAGTAGTGAGAAAAGGCAGAACTCACCTAAGAGCAGATCATCTCTCAAGGCTCACATCAGGAGAAGCCCCACAAGGAGTGTCAGATGACCTTCCTTATGCTTACTTGTTTAATTTGGAAGTGGTACCGTAGTGGGCTAAGCCATTGGTACCAGTATTGACATACGGGCCTAACCACCCAGTAATAAACACGCAGGATAGAGAGGTAGTAAAAGCCCAAAAGTACCACATCATGGCAGGAAGTATGTACAAGCACACGGATCAAGGGATCTTGGCCTGTTGTGTGGAAGAGGATGAGTACGCTAAATGGTTGCAATTAGCACATGTAGGTGCATTAGAGCAACACTACTCAAAGCAACGAACCTTACAGACGCTAAGGAGACTCGGAGTACATTGGCCAACTATGGAAGCTGATGTCCAAAGGCTGTGCAAGGAATGCCCAATCTGTTGCACTAAACCACCTGTGGAACACGCCACGCTTTATCAAGTGTCCCTAGTGCCAGATTGGAGTGAACCACTAGTATCCTTCCTGAGGACGAGAACATTCCCTCTAGACATGACTCTGGCAAGGAAAAGGAGTTTAGAACAAGAGGCCCAGGATTACTCTCTCATTGGCGATAATCTATACAAACGTGGTAAAGACGGTTACTTGAGACTATGTGTCCATGAGAGCGAGTATCTCAGGATCTTGGAAACTGCTCACCAAGGTGTAGCAGGAGGACACTTTGGACCAGGTCGGGTGATCAAGGCAATACTATTTGCAGGCTTCTGGTGGCCAACCCTTCACATGGATGCACATACCTATGTGAAACGGTGTGATGTCTATCAGCGAACTCAGTATCCTATACGCAAAGATGAGATGCCACTGAAACCTATGATGGGTGGACGTGCATTCTCTAAGTGGGGAATAGACTTTGTGGGCCCTATTAATCCCCCAGCTAAGGGTTCACATGCTGAATATATCATTGTGGCCACAGATTATCTCACCAAGTGGGTGGAGGTAAAAGCTACGACAAAGAACGACGCTCAGACAACTGCTAAATTCTTGTTTGAAAATGTTTTCACAAGATATGGGCTACCTATAGAGCTAGTAAGTGATAGAGGCACTCATTTCTTGAACGAAGTGATTAAAAATCTGCTCTAAGAATTCTTGGTAGTACATAAGAAGTCTGCCCCCTATCACCCTCAAGCAAATGGCCAGGCTGAGAGCACCAACAAGATCTTATGCAGTGTATTGACGAAATTAGTGAACAACAAACGCTCTGATTGGGACAAACAGCTACACCACGCTGTTTGGGCATACCGAGTCGCCTACAAAACGGTACTCCAAGCCACTCCCTTTCAAATGGTGTTTGGTCAAAATGCTGTGCTACCTTTAGACTTCTGAATACCTACATTGAAAGTAGCACAAGAGCATGAATGGACGGGTCATGAACTCTCCTCTAGACTTTTTGACCTTGAACGATTAGGAGAAATAAGACTGAGAGCGGCTGCAGAGATATATGCAGCTAAGAAGAGACAGAAGGCATACTTTGATGCCCATGTGAAGGATAAGGGCTTGAAAGCAGGAGATCTAGTTTTAGTCTACACATTGAAACAACACGCAAGGAAGCTAGAAAAAAGAGGCTACCGACCTATGATCATCAATAGGATCTCCACGAGTGGAGCAGTACAACTAGCCACTTTAGAGGGTGATATTCTCCCAAACTATATTAGCGGATGCAGAGTCAAGTTGTATCAGGAACCCCTCACGGAGGAAATGCTAAGTCGACTCAATACTGCTAAGCAACGTAAAGAGGAGGAAAAACGAATTCGAGAAGAAGCTCAAGCAGAAGCCCTAGAGCGCATACGGAGAATGAAATTAAGAAGACAAGGTAGAGAGCAACTTGTGCCAGATGCATATGCAGATCTAGGATATCACGTGGCTATGTGTGAAGTTTCAGGTGTTAGCTCACATAGGATAACTGATCGACGTCCTTTCATAACCTTAGATATAGGACAAGGAAAGAGTGCAAGGACTGTAAGAGCCTTGATTGACTCAGGTGCAGCCACTAGTGTTGTTAAATTGTCTTACTGTCAAGAGTTGCAATTAACGGTCAATCCTGTGGAAGCATATCTCATAGGATTGGGAGGCGTGGAAACCCCTTGCATGGGCGAGGTGGAACTTCCCCTCTATATTCATGATGAGGCAGTGACAGTTAAAGTACTAGTGTGTCAAGATGAGGACCTCACTGAAACCCTTGTCCTGGGACAAGACTGGATTTATGACCAAGCAGTCAACTTAAACCTAAGAAGTGAACTTCTTCAGGTATGGGTGAATCAGACTAGAATTACAATGGAGCTAAATAATGGAGCACTCAAGGAACTAGGAAAGGCACAGACTCCTGGTCCCTCCAGGGGTGCACATGAAGTTGACCATGCTGTTCTTGTCCAAGGTTATGTGATGCAGAAGAATGAAGATCTCAAAAAAGGAGTCAGAACCACAACGGAACTCCCTTCTTTTCCAAAGGCTAGAGGGAGGCAGCAACCAAAGGTGGATCAAAGGCAGAAGAAGCAGAGTACTACCTATGTCGGAGATCAAAAGTACCTGCACAACAAAATGTCTCAGCTAGTGAAACAAGTGTGGGTGCGGAAAGGCAAACACCCGGTTGCACTCAAGCCAACCACACGGGCAAAGCCTCTTATTAGTAACCAACAACACGACACTAATAAGAAGTCTTTCCGAAGTTCTTCTGCTAACATGAAGTCTATTTGGGTGCCCAAGAAGTCAATAAAAGCTAGCCCACAATCAAGACAAATTTGGGTGCCTAAGGCTTGTTTGCGGGCTCAAATAGCTACACCAAGACCACACCCTATACAGCATGATCCACTCACTCGCACAGCCGACATCCACTCGTTTTCAACACTCAGGAACACACCAAGGCCCGTGAGCACGAACAGAATCACTGGTAAATGGGTCTCTAAAAGGCCTCATTTTCAAGCCGACACACCTATAAAGCTCTCGAGAGTCTCTACGAAACCAAGAGCAAAACCCATCCACTGCATTTGGCAGCCTAAGACTTGTAACAAACCCCCGGACCCCATTTGTAAATTCATGTCAACCTACTAACCACATCACTATCACAATGCATCATTCCACTTAGCTCTTAGGTCTTCTGAACTCCTAACCACACACACACTCGCACCGAGCACTTACTAACCATTAATCTCTCCCGACCCTCATGTTAATGTTGTAATGGGAACAACAACGGTTCTCTCTTGTCCTGTACAATGTTAACACATGTTTGTATATTCTCACAGAGACAGGCAGCAAAAAGTAACATGGCAGATACGGTAGGAACTAGCTCCCAGGCAGGCACCAGCCCCCAAGTCGTGGATATAGAAAGTCTTCCCGTGGAGGAGGAATTGAAGGAGCGGCCAGCGGCATTAAGGGCATTACATGCCATACCGATTCAGAATCCTCCACAGGGTCACACAATGCCGGTGGGCAAAACCTCACACTGGTTCAGTGACGTTGCGGGACCTCTGGGTGAAGGCACATACATGTGGGAGTCCGAGGTAGAATTCAATGGACGTTGGGGCAGATACCACTTCTTTACCAGGGAGTTTGAAAAGCTACAGAATAACGAAGGGCTGAAGCCGATATGGAAGAAGGCTGGGCTCTATGATTATTTCAAGTTCCAACTACCAAAGCCCGATTTTCTAAGGTGCTCATACTTGATTAGCACCCTCACTCCAAGCAAAGACAAAAAAGGATACAGCTCCTTTGTACTCCCATCACTCACAAGGGGCAATGAGCTGAAGCGTTTCCGCTTGACTATCAACTTGGTAAGAGAAGCTCTCGACATGAAAGGTATGCACATTCCTACGGAGAAAGAGACGATGGTCCTCGATAATATGAAGAATAGGAATCTGACGAAGTTAAAGGACATGGTCGCGATGACACCTACGATCGCCATTCATTTACGCATGGTCATGCAACATTTCGTATTCCCCGCGCAAGAAAGGTTCACAATGCCTCCCAAAAAGATCTGGTTTAGCCTCTACTTAGCAGATGCTTTTGATTTGACAATCAATATGCCCCACTGGATTATCGACCAAATTCATTTGGCTCATCAAAGGTGGTATAAGAAACAAAAATCTGTACTGTATGGATGCTGTGCGCTTACAAGAATTGTGTATAGATGTCTCGCATATGATGTACCGGTGCAAAGGGCTCTCATTTGGACCAGAGCACAGGAGTTTCAACGCAGACTGTCAGCCGCAGGGCCTCCCTCAAAGAAGATGAGAGGCACCGTCCAGATGCCTTGTGCACAAGCTCGTGGTGCAACCCTAACACCTGAAACAACTCCAAGGCTTCCCAGACGAGTACAACCATTTACTATCAGGTTACCCAGGCACAGCACAGATGGCCCTAACCTTGTGTTTCCACCAGTACCTACTGATCTGGAATTTCCTCACGGATTCACTTTGGAAGATCTAACGGATGAAGAAGTTGCCAGAATCATCGAAGCTGTTAATGCGGAAGTCGAAGCAGAGCAGGGTAGTGGACAACAAACGGCTACAGAACAACCCCAACCAAGACAACCAGAAGTGGTGGAATTGGAGGATGAAGAAGAAGAAGGCCAAGAGGATGAACAAGAAGGATTTTCTGATGAGGAGGCGCATGACTATGAGCAAGAAGTTATACAGGAGCTAGAGGGTGCCCTAGCATATACAAAGGAGTTGAAAAAGCTCTACGATACCATCAACAGGGTCCAACAACAACATAAGTTATCCCTTGCAGCAGGAAAGGCTATCATGCACCAAATCCTTGAGGAGGAAGGAGTTGACGAATAGTATCGTGCTACATTGGATATGATCTCTGATGCCTTAGGAGTACCTGAGGCAGTGCAGACGACCCTGGCACAATCACGCAGAATGGAAAGAAGATACGGAAGACGCCCCCCACGAACAGGGAAACAAATGAATGTATTAGGATCAGGACCACAAGGCACCCCCACTACCACGGGCACTGCACACACCGCTCACGACACCGAGGAAGCCCATGTGTCCAGTGCACCCCCATCACCCCCCTTACCACCTTCGCCCCCACACCCGCCACATTCACCTCCCTCTACCAGCGTAACCTCGACTATCACCGCGTCCGCATCCACTACACACCCCGACGCACAAACCATCAGTCAACCCACTCCCCCGATCACACTTCCTAATAGTTCATATTCACAATTCCACACACCACTATACACTTTCACCACTATCACCGCAACCACGATCCCCATGTTCACAATCACTCCCACCACTGTCTCCACTTTTGATTTTATGGAAGTATTACCCACCTCTGCACCTCTCCCGCCCCCCATACAGCCACAATCTCCCATTCCCCCACCACCCACTTCACCATTTTCCAGCACTGCATTCACACTTCCCTTCCCCTTTCCCTTTCCCTCTGCATTGAACACCCTTACTGCACCCACCCCCATCAATAATGTATTTAATAACATGTATCAGTGCATGTCTCAGTTACAACACTATCAGCACCTCGATGCTCAGCATACAAGTTTGTTCAGGAGTCACGAAGCATTACAAGGAAGATTTATTGACTTAGAGAAAGAGAAGAAACAATTACAACAGCAGTTTAGCGCATTGCAAGAACAACATGAGCAATTAGTGGCAAATCCACCGCAGCCAGATGCCGAAGAAAGACAACAAATGGATGATCTGCTACACTCCCAAATCACAGAGAACCTCAAGCTCCGCCGCAACATGGATCTATTACGGAAGCATATGTCTGCAGCCCTAGAAGAAAATAGACGGCTTCAGACACAAAACGAAGAGAACTTGGAAGTAGCCATGGACGGTTCCCCACAAGAAATTGACCCGGAGAAGTTTAAGGCCATTCCCTCGGACAATATGCAAATCATATTGGAAACCCATGCTGATCTCCTCGAAGCCCTTAGAAAAGGAAAGAGACGAACTACGAAGGCAATTGACAGCTCAACCAGCACCACCCAAAGAAGTCCCAACCACAGCTGACACAACTGACGAAGTAGCAGCACTCAAAGCACAACTCGAAGAATTACAAAAGAAAGTGCTTGTGTATGAACGCCAACCCTCCCCCTTGGTAGAACCAGAACCTGAAGACCTAGTACCAATCGAAGTAGAGGAAACCTTTGAGGACCCGTACGTTCCGATGCCAGCACCTGGGGGCAAGCAAACAGAAGAGGGCATGGACACCCTTGAAATAGAGGCTCCTGAATGGATGCAGAAATTGGAAAAGGTGGCCACAACACATGATGATAGGGTGGCAGTCCAGATAGCATCGATGTCACGCTTGGAAGAGGTGGTCATAAAATCGGACTATTTTAGGAACCTCTCTCATCACAGGTGGATCGGCACCTCCAACGACTTGTATGTTCCTTTTTGTGTCTTAATGGCGGATTATAATGCTGAAATCAAGCACCACACCTCACGGGAACCAACCTCTGCCACACAGTTTGCACCAGACGACATCCCAGAAAGTGCCAAGCAGGGAAATATTCGCCAACCGACTTGGAGAATTCGGCTGCTTGAAACCTACCTAGAAATTAATCGCACATGGAATAACATGCCCCTGTATATCAAGTACAATCCCTGCTACTGTCCTGTTTTCCGAAGAAGGTCGTGGTCGGAATACACAAAGATGGTGCTGACAACCAAGGGATGTGAGAAATGGCTCAACTATGTCTACTTAGCACCACCTAAAGGTCAACCTACCGTAGGGTATATGATATCGACAATTCGGCATTGGGGTGTCAGGTTCAAAAATATACCAGATGTCATGACACAGATGTGTCTTAAAATTTTTGAACTCATGATAGTCACCTTCCGGACCTTCAAGAATGTTAAGGAACCTCACCTCTCTGCACTCGGATTCAATGAAGGCAATCAGGATCTTGTTTATGACATGAGCACAACGCCCTCTATTAATGTTGTTTATGCATGGCATGCCCGCATCAAATACCTACCGGCCTGCTTCAAACAGACATTTGAAGAGATGTTTGTCACAGGGTTCTGGGAATATCACTCAGAGATCTTCATTCCCAGGCCCTCACATTTATTACAATTGTTTGCAGTGGAACAAGCTCTCCATTCAGATAAGTTACGTATGCCACATCCAGAGGTTCCCGGGCCGGTAGATTGGGATGCTCTACTCACAGACTTGGCCAAAGGATTGAGGATTGCCAAAACATCACTTAGCGCAAGATGTCGTTGAGTACTACATTCAAAAACCCACACAACAAGGGTCTGTCAGGGACGACAGACGCGAGAGAGGGGGGGGTGTTAGCAGCAGACAAGAAACTGAAGGACTGACGAGGCATGGCAGTTAGAGAAGAGAGTCAGAAGGGAGAGAAGGCACAAGCAGACAAGGGAGTCAATGACGATCTGGCAAGTAGGCCAATAATTTTCTTCATGAAGAAGCAAGTATGAGCATTCACGCAGATCTAGCACTAAGGCAACTCGTTAATTTTTCAAAACCCTTACACCAATTAAAAGTGATTCTCATCACTAAACACCATTGTAAATACCATTTCATATTTTTGTAGCTCCATTTTGTGCAAGCCAAGGAGTCCTTGAGCTTGAGGAGCTTTAGAAGTATCTACCTGCCAATTTTCGTATTTTTTAGATCTCGTTTGAGTCCTCAAATAAGCCCTGGAACTTAATTTTTAACTAGGCCGGACACTAGGTCTGAACCGGGCCAAAGCTAGTAAAAAACTATAAAAGGAGCTAGAGAGCTCATTTTTGGGGGGCTAGATTGTAATTGAAACGAACTTGTAAGAGCTTTTTGCAAGTAATCTAAGAACTCCATTGCTTCTCACTCTTTGTCTTGCCGTGTGTGCGCGTGTGTGTGTATGTGTGTGCATGTTTGTGTGCTTCTCACTCACGCACTTGTGCCTCCACTTGCTCGAGGTCTTCATACCATCCTCACGTCTTCCCGGATTGACATTAAAGGAGGTGTTACTCATCTCTGAGCTACGGCATTCCATAGAAGAAACCCACGGGGCGGGGATCTTTACTTTGCTCTTTAAATCTTTAAGTTCTCTCCATATAATATCTCGAAAGGTACTGCAAATCATGAGAAACCACCTGGAGGGAAGTTCCACAAGCAAGATCCACGAGGAGGAACAAATGAGTTTAGGCGCCTATTTATAGGCCTTCTCCCCCTTGGACTTTCCTCTAGAAACTTCTAACCTCCTTAACCGACTTTCTAATTTCAGACCACCTTGCATGTTCATTTACTATTTTTGGGAAATCACACCACTTATTTCTATTTTTTATTTTTCCTAAACTAAGGTTTTGGTTTCACACTATATTCATAATTTAATTATTTTCAAGGGTTTCACCTAACATAAACACCAATTCCAAGGATTCAACCTAGGATTTTTGATTGGGGAAATTAGGGGTTTGCTCGTAATTAACTCAAGCTCATCAATTCAAGGTTTTAATTACAATTTGGACTTAAACTCCAAGGGTTTCCAAGGGTTAAAGTCCGATTTTCATAGGGTAAACTTGCATTTGTAGGGATTTTCAAGGGTCTAACTTAGGTTTTTATGGTTCAAAACTTAGCGCCATGCTATTTACAAATGCACAGACTCAATCTACAAGAACTACATGGTTTTGCATCTCTCAGTGAATCTAATTGACCAAAACATGTACAATTTTTACCACTTTCTCAGTGAAAACACCACACAAAACTCATAAAATCAATCAACTTTGAAAAAAAATCATGCACACTCCCTGCGGCATTTCATCCTGACAGCGCGAAGAAGTAAGCGTTTGTCGAACTTCCATTAAAAAAAAGTAAGCGCTTGTCGAACCTCCATTACAAAAAAGGTCATCGTTGAAAGGAAATTGAAGGATCTCTTCATCGTGTACCTGCTGTATCTCTTCCTCTCTCTTTCTCCCTTCCTCTCTCTCTCTCATCAGTTGCTCCCTCCAAAGAAGCGTCCGTTCATTCCACATTACACCACATATATAGATACACATAGATAACACACACACGCACACATCAAAGTAGGCTATACTCACACTTATTTCTTGCACACCACACACAAACATCCACACACATTCATGGGCACGTACTAAACTACACACACCTAACAACCACTCATATCTTTATGTGTGCACATTTTATCGTTTGTTTGTTTTGTTTTTATTGCTTTTACTTCTTTGTTTTATTTTCTACGTTCCTTTTACTTTTCTTTATTATTTTAATGTTTATCTCTTTTACTTCATAATTAAATTTTCACACACAAAATTTAGGTTCATACGCATAAAACATGGATACGAGCAATATATATATATATATATATATATATATATATATATATATATATATATATATATATATATATATATATATATTATATATATATATATTGCATGGTCACAAACATAAGTGCACATAACTACTTATACACACACAATATTCATCCACTCAGATAAAGGTGTTCTCATGGGCTTGCAGTTATATGAATACACACGAGGTACACACATATGACACAGAAATATAAACTCCACACATACTTAATATGTGAATGCAGCACATTTACACATACAGTATGGCTTCACATGGTCAATAGTAATGCACAAATTTAGGCATATCCATATGCACTCATACATACACAATGGAGATATCACATGGTGCACATGCATTCAATGCTATAGACATAAGCACGTAGACACACATACATATTTTAATCATACACAGCTAAACATATATAGTCATTCATAGAAATCACAATGATCACATCTTTTACACAATGATATGTATGCAAATGCACATATGCACATCATGCATATTGATTAATTTATTCTTGTTTGTTTAAAGGTACATCGTGAACCATCTTTTCAAGACTCATCATCAGAAAGCAAATCTGCTTCATGATTTAGAGTATAATTTTTATGATGTCATGTTCAAATTATGGAAATAATTTCATCAAGTATCCAATTATGAAACCCTCTTGTACTCAACTTTTCTATCATCAAGTTACAGAGAGAGATCTCTCACATTCACCCACACTAAACTTCCACATCATCTTCCATGGGACAAATGTTGATATATTTAGATAGTGATGTATGTGAACACACTAGGACCATCGAGGCACTTTTTCCTGTAGTAAAGTGATAGGTAGGAGATGGTTGAACCACACCCTTCATAGATAGGAGATGGTTGAACTACACCCTAAGAGAGAGGATTAGGAAGTAATCCTCAACCATGGTTTTTGGAGTAAGTGGTTAGCCCATCACATTCCTAACCAAGGGGTTGTGAGTTCAATTCCTTGCATTGGTATCAGAGCCAAGGAAGTAGGCTTGAGATAGGTGGATTGACCTAATGACCTCTAAAAAATTCACTTGGGCATCCCATATATGAAAGGGTACAAAGTAGCACACATCGCTTTCACAAGTTAGCCTAACAAAGATTGAGGTGTATCTCTCAATCCGTACGTCGGATTGAGGCATGTACAATACCGTTGGAAATCTCTCAGAACAAATTTTCCAAATCTAGTGAGTTAGCTAGAAAGTGTAAAGCCCTTCAGAAACCATGGGTGGCACCTAATTGAGGGTTCAAGATACCAAACATGGCTGAGAACAAGGTTCAAGACTGAGGTTGAGAACAAGGGCCCAAGACACCAAGGTTGCAAGCAAGAAGGTTCAAGACACCAAGGTTGCGAGCAAGAAGGTTCAAGACACCAAAGTTGAGAGCAAGGGTTCAAGAGACCAAGGTTGTGAACAAGGTTCAAGAAACTATGTGAGGTTGAGGACATCAATTCAAGGGTAGCTAGGGAGTTCAAGGGGTTGATCACTGAGGCTAGAGGGATACAAGAGCAAATCATTGAGGACAATGATTGACTAAGGGGGGAAGAATGTAATAAAGTGATAGGTAGGAGATGGTTGAACCACACCCTTCACAGATAGAAGATGGTTGAACTACACCCTAAGAGAGAGGATTAGGAAGTAATCCTCAACCATGGCTTTTGGGGCAAGTGGTTAGCCCATCACATTCCTAACCAAGAGGTTGTGAGTTCAATTCCTTGCATTTCCCTCTTTAGCAAGTTTTTTCCCTTGACCTATATATACGCCTATAGCCCTAACATGTTACTAATCTTTGTACATTCTCTTGGTAATACATTCAATATTGTGTGTTGTGCTCCAAGCTTCTTCTTCTTCCTTGTGTTGTTTGCATGCTTCCATAGACATCCATCTCCAACAATTGGTATCAGAGGAGGTCATCGCTTCATCTAGGGCATTGTCGATACCCCTCCAACCACAGTCTTAGAATCACATGAAATTTGGTGAGCATACTCAAGGTGATTAGGAGATCAAAACAACTTTGCTATGTGGTGTCGAAGTCACGATCTGAGCTTGAGCACACTATCGTAGTGCTTATGCAGGCAATTTTATCTTTTTGTGCGAAAGATATATATAGGTTTCGGTTCACCAATATAAGCAGCCCAAAGTCTGCTGCAAGATTAGTAGGTCTTGACAGGGTAGTTCCATTCAACTTTTTGAGATATAGTCATTTTTTGCATCAAGGTATTTTAGTTCATGGCCATGACTGAAAGCAATGATGTATTCCGTATGTTGGTTGTTGAGGATAAGTTGGATGGTACCAATTATCCATTATGGGCTTATATGATGCATCATGTATTGGTTGCAAAAGGACTATGGAATACTGTGCAAGGTGTTTAAAAAAGTCCTATTTCACCTGCAAAAACAATTGCTGAAGGTGATGCAGATGGCATTGAAGATGGTGATATTCTTCAGGTTCATGTTCGTGCTACGGTTCTTACTACAACTATTACAAAACAAATTTGTTGGGATGGCAAAGATGCCCATGCACATGCATTGATAGCCGTGTCTACCAAACATGCCATTATTCCTCACATTTGCTATTGTAGAACAATAAAGGATGCTTGGGATACACTTACCACTTTATACAAGCAAGGAATGAGGCTCATGTTGCTTATCTTCAAAAATAGTTGGAGAGTGAGCACATGAATGAAGTAGATTCCATGGATAATTCTTTGATTAAGATCAAAGATTTGAAGGAGCAGTTGATTTCTACTGATGAAGTCTTGCCTGACAATTCACTTGTGCAGACTGTTCTGAATTGTCTTCTAGATTCATACCAATTTTTTGGTTCTATTCTTTGATTGATGATGAAAGGCAATCCAAATACCTTAACATTTGAGTAGTTAGTCTCTGTTATGTTGCACAAATATCAATCTAGACAGAACAGGTCCATTATGTGTGTTGCAGATCAAGCTTTCCTAGCTAGTCAGAAGGGCAAAGGTAAATGGAGCTCTTCTACTAGTAAGCAAGAATCTGCTAATTTTGCATAATCAAGGAAGGATGATAGAGACGAGAAGAAAATAAAAAAGCGAAAATTGTTTTGCAAATACTATAAAGCAAATGATCATGTCGTAAAGAGTTGTCCAAAACTCATTGCAAAAGATGCAAAAGAAAAAGAGGTTGGAATGGTTGTTGCAGAAGCCTCTACACCCAAAACAGAGTCTACTAATCTGCAATTATGAACCATCTTTGCATGAATAGTGCATGCGTGCAGTTTCAAATGTTTGGTACTTTGATAGTGGGCAACCAAACATATTACCTCACATCACAATTTCTTCACTTCACTTTAGCCTGCCCCTATAGGGAATATTATCACATGCACCAACAACTCCTCTTATCCTATTATGGGAGTTGGTAAGATCATTCTAACTACTAATGATGGTAGTTCTTTTACATTGTCAGATGATTTATTTGTTCCAATGATCAAGAAAAATCTGTTATCAATTTTAGCATTAGTCAAGATGATAGATGTATAGTTCATGATATATCAAATGGAGCCATCATTATTGCTTCGGGCATTCTATATCATGGGCTGTATAAGCTCATAGATTATGCAAATTTTGTGAATGATTCAGCATGTGTAGTTCAAGATTCTCAGGCTATGTCAAATGCAAAGCTTTGGCATGCACGCTTTGGTCATCTGAATTTTTCTAGTTTACTACACCTACAAAAATATGAAATGGTGTCTTCTTTGCCCAAACTTGAGACACCTAGTAAACATGTATGTGAAGGCTATATTTTGGGCGAAATGCGGCATTCCTTCTTCCCAAAAGATGGTTCAATTCAAGCTACTTGAAAATTGGAGCTTGTTCACAGTGATATATGTGGTCCTATGTAGACACCTTCTTTTGGCACTATGTTTACTTTGTGACTTTCATCGATGATTTTTCCAAGCATGCATGGGTATATCCATTGAAAGCAAAGTCTGAAGTGTTTTTTTACTTCAAACAGTTTTTGGTTTTGGCTGAAATCTATCAGCATGTAAAATGGGCACTCTCTATTTTGATCAAGGGGGGAATATATGTCTTCTGATTTTAATGCATTTATGGCTCAACGTGGGATAAAACATCAGTGTATAATGTCATATACACCTCAATAGAATGGAGTTGCTAAAAGGTAGACCAGTTCACTCATGGAGATGGTGAGGTGTATGGTAAAGAGTCATGCTTTATGCAAAAATGGTTGGCATAGACTTTGCATGATAGCAAATTAGATGCACCTCTATCGTATCGTGCTCGTTCAGGCTCTCATAGTGCTTGTTTTGCATCAGGTTTCTATGATATGGTTGCCTCGGGCCTTTGTGATGAGAATGAGCAAGTTTTCCTTGATGAAGCACAAAATTCCAAATATTGGATGGCTGCTATGCAATTAGAATATGATGCTATCATGAAAAATGGGACCCGGTCTTTATGTGACTTGCCTCCTAGCAAGAGGGCCATTAGCACTAAGTGGTTATACAAGTTGAAGCACAAGCCTGATGGAACAATTTATAGGCATAAGGCTAGGCTTGTTGCAAAGGTTTATACTTAGGAAAGAGGCATTGATTTTGATGAGACCTTTGCTCCTACATGCCGAATGACTACTGCTCATAGCATTTGTGCAATTGCAACTCATCATGGTTGGAATGTACATCAGTTGGACATTAAAACTGCATTTCTGAATGGTGACTTACATGAAGAAGTGTATGTTATTTTACCCATGTGGCTTTGTGCAAAAAGGGCATGAAAACCAAGTTTCTAGGTTGAAAAAGGCATTATATGGTTTGAAGCAAGCACCACATGCTGGGTATGAAAATATACATGCCTACCTCATTGCACATGGTTTTAAGAACAATCCAACTGAGAGCACCTTATATGTTAAGCATGCAAATGATGTGCTTCTGATCATTGTTGTTTATGTTAATGACATGTTGTTCACTGGTCCTATTGAGAAGTATATTGCTAATTTTATGGCTGATTCGCATGCTTCATTTGAGATGTCAGATTTGGGGCACTTGCATCATTTTTTGGGCATTCAATTTATGCAAGTTGATGGCAGAATAGCTTTGTGTCAAAGAAAATATATTGACCCATTATTAAAAAAGATTTGGCCTTGAAGACTATAAACCTATTGCCACTCCAATGGAGATAGGTTTACAGTTGAGTCATCATGATGTTGGAGATGCATTTGATGTTGTTCTCTATCAGCAAGCTGTTGGATGCTTGATTTACTTATGCATCATTGGACCAGATATTCAGTTTGCTGTCTCATAGATGAGCAGGTTTATGCATTGCCCAGGTGTTAAGCATTGGTGAGCGATTAAGCGCATCTTTTGCTACTTGACTAGTATCGACTACTTAGACTGTTTTATCCCAAGGGGGTCACTACCGCCAGATTTGCATGTTCTTCTGACTCTAACTGGCCTGGTTGCTATGACACTCATGTGTCCATGAGTGGTTTACGCTTCATGCTTGGTAGCTCATGCATATCTTGGTTGAGCAAGAAGCAGCCCACTATGGCCACTTCTAGTTGTGAGGCTGAGTATAGGGCAACTTTCACAGCGAGTGTTGCATGTGCATGGCTTAGATGCCTTATGGATGATTTGGGTGTTGGTCAGTCTTCTGCCACCACCATCTTCACTTTGAAGCTTTTTGCAAAGCTTTGGGCTTACATGCTTTAGTGGATTGATTCCACATAACTTGGCACTTCCTTATACATGAGTGCCAGATTCTTGTTCACCACATCACTCCCAAGGGAGATTTGTTGATATATTTAGGTATTAATGTGTGTGAACACACTAGGACCACTGGGGCACTTTTTTTCCCTCTTCATGAGGTTTTTTACCCCCGGCTTGTATATTCACCTATAGCCCTAACGGGTTACTAATCTTTGTACATTATCTTGGTAATACATCTAGTATTGTGTGTTGTGCTCCAAGCTTCTTCTTCTTCCTTGTGCTATTCGCATGCTTCCATAGACCATCTCCAACACCAAATCTAAAATCATGAGAAAATAAGATTAAAATTTCTTGATTATCAAACATTTGAATTCAAAACTATAGGCAACTCATGCTTATTGAATGCAAATGATTTTTTTTTTACTTTTACCTGGCATATGATGATTTCAAATCAAGTTTAAACTATTTAACCTTTTTGTTCAAAAAATACTTGGAATTGAGTTCAAAGTACATTTATAAACTTGGCTCGGCTTTCAAGTAACAATCTTTCTTATCAAAATTTTCAAATTCTATCATGGTTTCATATAAATATTTGCATGCAATGCAATTACGAAATCCAAGAAATTCTTCTAATTTCACTCATGCATAAATTTGCCTTATAATTTCCAAAGTAAATATATGAATGGAGTTCCATCCAATTCATGTAAAGTGTATGTCCCATTTTTATGTTTTTTTAAAATAACATAAGGTCAAAACCATGGGTGTGTTGACTTCCTTCTTGCATCATATTGGGAATGAGACGTATTGTCATATATGAAAATCCAATCATCTCCATGAATATGTTTTGGCCTTAATCTATGTGAGTTATCAAAATAATTTTTTATTTTTCAATATGGATTCTTTTAGTTTTATATCTACATTGTGAAGTTTTTTGTTTCCTCCCTCAAGGTGTTTTATCCTGAAAGCCAATAGTTCATCAATTGATAGATTATCATTTCAAGGTAGAGTAGACCATGTAGGAATTTGTGTATGAATAGGACAAATATGTTTTAGACATACATTAGTTCAACAGGCATGTATCTTGTTGTCCTAGTGCAAGTCATTCTATTAGCCCAAAAATGCAAACAATAAATATTTTGTTCATTGTTTTATGTCTCATTTACAAGCTTTAGAGAATGCTTTCACAATGAGTGAATGAACTCTTTCTATTTTCCTAGTAGCCTTAGGGGTTATAAGCATTTGTGAGAGACAAGCTAACTCCATGTCATGCAAAGAAATCCCTAGCCTCTTGTGTGTCTAATTCTTTGCTATCAACCACTACTTTTTAGTATATCCAAATCATGGAATTACATCTTCAAGTAAGAATTGCATACATTATATGTCGATTTAGCTTGTAGTGCTTGGCCTTCTACATCGATCGTAAGATCTTCTCTCACAAGAACTATGCACCTCATCTTATCTATACCTTTAGGCATGGTCTTATACATCGATCATAATATCTTCCCTCACAAGGACTATGTACCTATTCACCTTGAATACAAGGTGGATAGGTAGGGCGCAAAGGATCTCAATGTTTAATACATGAATCTATCCAACAAGTAGTACAAGTATTTACATAATTTCTTACATTGACATAGATTCTCAACCACCAATAACTCTCTCTAATCTTTTCATATGTAGCTACAAACACTTTATGTCCAGCCCACAGTGTATCACGTAAACCTTTCATAACTTGCATTTGAAGTTTCTTCTTTCTTAGTATCCTTTGTGACATTTTTACTTTTCCCCTAGCATGTCTCTAAATAAATCCATCTTTTAGGAAAAAATCGTAAGCTCGTTTTCTAATGTATTTGAACCTATTTTTTGGCCAAGTAAGAGATTTTTCTAGAGTACTAATATATTTGCCATTATCTTTCCATTCTCCTTCATAATAATCATCATTAAATTGTTCATAATCAAACACTTGTGGATCATAATTGATAAAATGTATATTAAATCTTGTTGCATTATCAAAATTACCTTCAAATTTAGCTCTTGAAAGCATATTAGTAACAATATTGGATTTTCAAGCAATATGAACTAAATTTGGATTTAGAAATTTAATATATGATATCCATCTCAACATTGCAATATCACGTGCTGAACAATTTGCAATCATACTAATTAATAGCAGATAATCTATCTCAACAATCACGTTGGATCCTACAAACTATTTCTTATCAGTCATTAAATTTGTGACTAAAGCCCAAAGCTCTTGTTTGATTTGCGGGTATTTTCAATGAGTTTCACATAAATCTTAGCATTGAAACTAACTGCATATCTTTTTCGTGCTTCATCATCTTGACCAATGACCCATCCTATACTGATAGAACTAGTATCTGTAGTCAAAATAATGGGTCTATCTTTTGAATAATCAACCCTTTTTAAAAATAGGGATTTCAGTTAGCAATATTTTTAATTTCCTCATGGCTTTAGAATGATTTTCAATCCATATGAATTTTTTTTTTCTCCTCAGCAAATCATATAGATAGTTAGCAACATGTGCAAAACGAGGTATCCAAATGTCATATAAAAAACAAGCTCCTAAAAATCTTCCCACCTTGCTTACATTGCTACAAATCTCATGTATTTTCTCTTTTAGGTGGGTACAATCTTTGGCCATAGAGATTGTATTTTGCTTACATTGCTACAAATCTCATGTATTTTCTCTTTTAGGTGGGTATATTCTCTGACCATAGAGGTGACCACACAAGGTCCAACAATAAATGCTTTATTGAAACCAAAAATAGACTTTTCAATAGAAAATGTTAGACCAACCTCTTCAAATCTTTTGACTATATGTTCACAATCAAAGATATGGTCGAGAAAAAAATTTCTACATCCTGAAGAGTCTAAAGTATCCTCTTTTACCTTCTCCTCACATCCTTTGATGGGAATATCATCAATCAATGGCATTATCACATTTGGAATAAAATCGTGCAAGACAATATTCATCACATTCATCATATGTACTACTGAGTTTGTTAGCTCCTTGTGGCAAAGTACACATATGTACTAAACCAAGAGGATTTTTAATCGTGATGATAATCCTACTCTCAATAGCATATTGGAATTGTTCATAGCCTGAATATAAATCACCCATATAGTAGATAGAGTGCCCAACAAATGCTTGGGCATACTCACCTACAATAGGGATAGTTCCTACATTCCTAATAGTAACTTTATTGAGAGGTTGTACGTCTTGAATGAACCTCAACCTTCCATTCTTTTTAGGTATAATGAAACATCTATTTGAATATGGAGCTGAAGATGATCAAAATCTCTCAAAGTGAATCTTCTCCTTAAGCAGTCTCATCAGCTCAGGTAAGTGAGCTTTTGGGATCAATATGGGGTGAAGATTCAATGAAACATGTGTTGTCATAAAAATGATCGTAACTGGAATTACTCAAGGATCGGCACAACTTATCTCATGAGGATGGAGTAAAAAAGCTTTTGCATGCCTTTTAACGACTCTTAGAAATAATTCGCATTCAACATATTATAGAAACAAATAATCAGTTCCTATTTTGACTTGTTTAATAGTCTCATCAGTGAAAATATCCCTATGTTTTCTTCTTCATATAAAATAGGGTCTTTTAAGACCTGCTTGAACTTTTAATCACTTCCTTTTGGTAATGGTTGAGCAATGGGTTTAATATTTTTGTTAATGGTTTTGTACTTTGTATTTACTTTAGCTTCATCAATTATGTGCTCTTTCTTTCATAAATCCTGAAATCAAATCATATTCATGAATGGAGTTCAGAAGCATAAATCTCAAAGTATTTGATCCTTGTAATGTTTGTTGAATTTCTTCAAGAATTAAAAATCTTGATGAGGTTTCAATGATATGTTCAATATGTTAATAAAAAAAAATGAATCCTTTGTTTTTGAAATATTTTTCTTGAGTTTTTATAAATGTTTTAGGTATACGTTTTTAATGCAAGAATTCAATTTTGATGAATGAAAATACATGGAAAAACTTTCTAAACTACTTACATAGTTTGTTGAGATGTCAATGCATTGCCCACTGTTGTCTCACTTAACACTGGATCCTAAGAGAAGGTTTTATCAAAATATGCTCCATACTTATGTAGAGATTGTCATCGTCACATACTTGCTCTAGTGAATGTATAGGATACTTCCTAAGTTGCTTGCAATTCCTTGTATGATTTGGGCTCAAAGTCATAACTTGTAGGGAACGTAAGTCATCTCTAGACCTAATCCTTGCATATATGGACCCATTGTCCATAACTTTAGTTTCCATTCAAGCCTTGCATATGAATGGTTGTCCTAGGATGATTTTATAAGAGCAATTATCATGGATGAAAAAGTAGAATACATAAGTAATTACACCAATCATCACAGAAACATTTTCACATGCTCCAAGTAAAGTCTCACAATTGTTATCTATTGTATGCATCCTTCACCCATGATTCTTATCAATCAGCAACCTAAACTTATCATAAATTTCTTAAGAATCACATTGATCTCTAACCTTGAGTCAACAAGTGTCATAGCTGCATATGAGTTCTCATCTCCTAATTTAATTTTTATCTCAAGTGCACCTCTAGAACAAAAGGTCTTGCTAAAATGACTCTCTTTTTGTCTATTGTCAACATCAGGTAGGATTGGACCGAGGAAATTTTTGTTCGCATTATAAGATTCATCTTCTTCATCTTCATCAAACTCTTCTAAAGTTATACATCAATTCATCACTTGAGTTAAGTATGTGGTCTCTTGCATCTCAACATCTTGTGATAATGAGCATAATTTGGAGGGTCATTTAGCTTGCTGGGTTTTATTGTTGCAAGAATTTGAATATGATGTCATACATCATCCCATATCTTCTCATGCAGTGGCTAACTTTCTCTCTCGTTTGGATTTTGGTGAAGCTCCTATCGGTGTTGATGATGCTTTCCCTACTATTTACACTTCTCAACCTAGTACCTTGTATATGGTATGGGATTTCTCCACTTCTTATTATGAAATTAGGGGAAAAAGTGAAATTTGCATGGGTCTTCTAAGGATTCTCAATTTTAAGGAATTTAAATGGTTATTAGGCAGATTAAGAGGTTGGGAAAAACCACCTTTGGCATTGTTTATTAAAATAAAGAATAAAATCAAATAGGGTATTCATGTGCTTTTCTAACCCTTAGAAATCTTAGTTGGATGGCCACAATCAAATGAAAAATTTGGGAAGTGAAAGTAAAAAAAAAGCACACACTTCATCAATAAAAGACAAAAGAGGATCCATCGTCAGAGGAGAGAGAAGAAGATTTCAAAATTGCATGATTTTTTGCCCATTAGATCTTCATAAGCTTGGATGGTGGAGATTGAAACCCAAAATTCTAGCACTAAAAGAAAAAATAGCCACACACCCTATCACTAAAAGACAAAAGTCTAAAAATTTGTGTAAGAACATGGGGATCTGTGTGGAGTTTCAACCATTCAATGGCATCAAGATTTAACAGTGTAGATTTAATGTCTAGCGATTCATGTAAGGATCAAACCAAAGCCATTAGATTCTTCCCAAATACAATGGCCCAAATTTTAGGTGCTTTTTCCTCTTCAAGGAGAAACCATAATCATTAGATGTAAGCAGATCTAAGGGCTATTATTTAAAGCCACCCATTTCTCAAGAAATGATCTTAGCCATTGAATTTTGAAGGGGATCCAAGGGTTCTTTTTGAATTCCATGTCTTTCAAAAACTACAAGGCTAAGGAAAAAACCACAAATTTTGACATTTTTATGTGGTTTTGATTGGCCGAAAACAAGGGAAGCCTATACCTAGACTAGTTGATTAAGGGACTAGATAGTGTCCACCACCCTCCTCTCATTGTTCCATCACTAGTCACCCTCTAATCTAAAAGACCCATGCAAGGTTCATTTTTTCTCCTAATGCTACATTCCTTACCTTTTTTACTATGGGTTGTCCTCCTCATACTCCTACTATCACTACTTGACATAAACTTGCTCTGTATAGTCATCGCTTCTGCCTCATTGTGGGACATCTTTATTACTCTGACCAATCAAGCGTCTGGCTTCACTATGTCCCTACTCATGAAATCCCTTTGATGTTAAACCTTGCTCACTCTGATCCCTCTAGTGGACATTTATCTATGGAATTAACCTATAAGAAGTTGTTGCAGAGTGGCTTGTGGTGGCCTACCATGCAGCATGATACTCAATAGTATGTTCACTCTTGTGACCCTTGCCAATGCACCAACCAACCTATTCCACCTTCCCATTTTTTGATGCAACCCATTATGCCCTTGGAGCCTTTTCAAAAATGAGGCCTTGATTTTTTTGGTCCCATTTTCACAAATGGTAAATCCAATGAGCATGAAATTTGCAACCATAAACTAGAATTAGAGAGCAATCCAATGCACTTTAAAACTCAAAAAAAGGTTATGCATAGCCCAAGATATGAGCTTCTGAAGTTACTATTCCGAGTGAGTATAGCAGAGAATAAATAAGAGAAGAAGTAAATGATGAATGTATAGATTCACATATAATTACAACCACATTGGCAATGAATACTTGCACAATGGGAGTAGAATGATAGAGCTATGCAGTAAGCTCTTCAACCTCTACAAATGAACATGAAGTGGACATGAATCAATCTCTCTAATGGTAACTTCCTTCTTGCTCTTTTTATAGATGCTACTTTAAGAAGTAGTTTTGAATTTGAATTCAAATAACTTCACATAAAAGTGATGCTAAGAATTAGAAGATATTCTCTCAGCTAAGGGATTCATGGTTTTAGGTAGTTAGAGCCACGAATTTCCTTTTTACATCATGGATGACTTAAGCCATTCTTTCTTTCACAATTATAAGAGATAAAATATACTCTTTATAAGAGGTGTTCATACTACAAATGAACATAAATCAAATCATATCAAGCATGTAGGCTTGGGTAAAATGCACCAACAGCTCCCCCTCAAGCCTAACATGCTTGACCTCCAAATAAGTCTTCAATTGTCCTTGATTTCCTGCAAGCCAATCATCAACTTGAATCTACTCAATTTTGTACCATCAAGAGCTTTAGTCAACATGTCTGCACATTGCATATCTGTAGAGACATAGGATAGTTGAATATCCTTGCTCATTTGCTTCTCCCTTACATAATGGTAGTGGACTTCAATATGCTTGGTTCTAGCATGGTATACCGGATTAGCTGCAAGATGTAGTGAGCTTGTGTTGTTACCAAAAATGTGCGGTGTTGAAGAATGAAGTCCAAGATCTGTATACAAAGATTTTAACCACATGATTTCTTGAGTTGCATTAGCCAAACCTCTATATTCAGCTTCAGTAGAAGATAATGCCACTATTGGTTGCTTCTTGGATGACCAAGAAATGATTTTTGAACCTGCAAATGATACATACCCGGATGTGCTTCTTCTATCATCTCTAGATCCGGCCCAATCTGCATCTCAGTAGGCTTTTAGCTCAATATCTGAAGTAAATGGATAAAACAAACCTTCATTCATGGTCCCCTTTAGGTACTTGAGGACTCTCTTGGCCGCTTTCATATGTGGTCTTCTCGGCTTATGCAGAAAATAACTCAATATGCTAACACTATAGCATATATCCACCCTTGTGAGTATTTCATAGTTCAAACTTCCAACCAAGCTTTGATAGCTTGTGATGTCTTCAATTGGCTCTACGCTTATGATTTTGCTCCATAGGTCTACCTACGCACTTGGTGTTTTCCATCTTGAACTTGATGACCATGTCATGCAGATACTTCTTTTGTGTGATGTATATACTTGAACCTATGTAGATTAACTCCAATCCAAGAAAATAAGTGAGTGGTCCAAGATCACTTATTTTGAACTCCTCTTTCATTTGATTCTTTACCTGTTTGATTCCTTCAAGATCATTCCCTATGATAATAATATCATCAACATACACTGATAGATAAATCACTTCAGATCCATTCCTTTTTATGAACAAAGAGTTATCCGCCTTGCTAGCTTTGAATCCTTGGTCCTGCAAATAAGTCACCAATATGAAATTCCAAGCTCTTGGAGCTTGCTTCAATCCATACAAGGCTTGATTTAATTTGCATACATAGTTAGGATGATGTGCATCCTCATATCCAAGAGGTTGTGCCATATACACTTCCTCATAAATCCATCTAGTTAAGAAAGCATTCTTTACGTCAAGTTGATAGAGCTTCCCATTTCTAGGTGCAGCAAGACTAATGAGAACCCTAATTGTAAGCATTGTTGCAAGAAGAGCGAAAGTCTCCTCATAATCAATACCATGGGTTTGAGCAAACCCTTTAGCAACTAACTTTGCTTTATGTCTATTTATACTTCCTAATCTTTGTTTCATGAGTGAAGAGTTGGCCCATGAGTGTGTTGAGGTCGGGTACATGCATATCCATGTACAAATCCATGGCTGTTGTGAAGGACTCCCAGTTGTCATCTGCTTTGATTCCATTTATGATTTGTCGAATGATTTGTTCCTCTTCAATTACCTCTCCAATGCTTCCAATTTGATCTAAAATCTCCTTCATCTTTGTGACATAATCAATCACACTTTGTTTGGGCTTTTCTTCATTGTTGTGAACATCCACAATTGGTTCTTCCTTGCTCGAGTGTTGGAGGAGAAGAACGAAGCAAGTGCATTCCAAGTCTCTCTTGATGTCTTGCATCTCTTGACATGAGGTAAAAGAAAATAGAGATTGAGTTTAAAATATAAGACATTGCAAGTGCATGCTTTGATCACCAATTTGAAATTCTTTCCTCTTCTTCATGTGATGGTTGCCCTTTGTTCCTCATGGTTGGCATAGCTTCATCTCCAGATGTGTATCCAAATAGATTCCTCCCTTGAAGATAAGCCTCCATACTTAGAGAACATGTTGGGTAGTTGTTTCTATCCAATTTTTCAATTGTTGATGGAAATCCATCTCAAATGTTGATTGACTATGCTCTGATACCACTGTAAAGAGAGATGGTGGATGCAATCCAAAGATGAGTTGGTGTTGTTACAACCAACTTCACACCAGCCATGTGAGACTTTAGAGTTGGTTAGTAGACCATTTAAGCTTCCTAAATCCACAAAAAAAATCACCCAACTGTTTTGGAACAAGTATCTCAAAGGTTTGAGCCAAGACAAACTAGTTGCAAAATGTCTAGCTCCCAAAACTTGCTATTTTTGTACATACGCCTGCTAGAAATAATGAACAATGCTCTCAACCTGGTAGGAATAAAAAACATTCCTTTTTTACATAGAAACTAGACTTAGATAGCTTGCTAATCCAAGTTAAAACACTTCAATTGATCAACTGAGCATTGAGAACAAGATTTAGCAAAAATTGGAACACTCCCGCCATTTTTGAGGCCTTGTAGACATTCGACTAGTGAGCAAAAAAACACAGGTTCCTCTCGAATGGTACATTTAATGACATGAAATTTTGTGATCATAATCTAAACTTAGACAGAAATCCAATGCACTTTAAAACTGTGAAAAAGGTTATGTATAAGCAAAGATATGAGCTTCCTAAGTTACTATTCTGAGTGAGTATAGCAAAGAATAAAACACAAAAGAAGTAAATGATGAATGCATAGATTCACATATAATTACAACCACATTGGCAATGAATCCTTGCACAATGGGAGTAAAATTATAGAGCTATGGAGTAAGCTCTTGAATATCTACAAATGAACATGAAGTGGGCAGGAATAAAGCTCTCTAATGTCAACTTCCTTCTTGCTCTTTTTATAGCTTCTTTTGGAGGTATTTTTGAATTTGAATTCAAATAACTTCACCTAAAAGTGATTCTAAGAATTAGGAGATATTCTCTCAGCTAATGGATTTGTGGTTTTAGGTAGTTAGGGCCACAAATTTCCTTTTTACATCATGGATGACTTAATCCACTCTTTCTTTCACAATTACAAGAGATAAAATATGCTCTTTTACAAGAAGTGTTCATGTGTCTACACATATGACTACAAATGAACATAAATCAAATCATATCAAGCATGTAGGCTTGGGTAAAATGCACCAACAATACATATATGTATGTGCATATGCATGTATGTGTATGTATATGTGTGTGCATGCATGTGCATGTGTGTATGTGCATGTATGTGTATGTGTGTGTATGTTTATGTGTGTATGTGTATGTGTGTATCTATGGGTGTATATGTGTATGTGTGTCTGTATGTGTGTATATGTATGTGTGTGTATGTGTATGTTTGTGTTTTTTATGTACGCGTGCATATGTGTATGTGTGTATGCATGTATGCATATGTGTGTGCATGTGTATGCATCTGTATTTGTGTGTTGTGGTATGGACGTATATGTATGTATGTATTCATGTGTATGTGTGTGAATGTGTATGCATATATGGGTATGTGTGTGCATGTGTGTATGCATGTGTATGCATATGCATGCATGTGTATGCATATGCATGCATGTGTATGCATATGCATGCATGTGTATATGTATATGCATGTGTATGTGTGTATGCATGTGTCACTCTAGCACAATGGTGAGTACCAACGTGAGAAGATTCACCTCATAATTGTCAATCCGTGGAGACGTGAGGACTAGTATGAAGACTATGAGCAAGTGAAGGCACAAGTGCGTGAGTGAGAAGCACACAAGCATGCACACACATACACACACACGCGCACACAAGGCAAGAACAAGGAGAGGAACAATGGAGTTCTTTGCATTAATCAAAAGGTCTCTTACATAAGCTCAATTCACAAACAATCCAACCCCAAAAATGAGCTCTCTAGCTCTTTTTATAGTTTTTTGACTAGTTTTGGCCCTGTCCAGACCTAGTGTCTGGCCTAGTTAAAAATTAGGTTCCAGGGCTTATTTGAGGGTTCAAACGAAGTCTAAAAATTATGAAAATTGGTACGATGGTACTTCTAATACTCCTCAAGCTCGAGGACTCCTCGGCTTGCACAAAATGGAGTCTATTCTACCAAAAACGGGATTTACAATGTTTGTGTAGTGATTAAAATCACTTGAGTTGTACATAATCCATGGGAAAAAAATGATTTGGCCTTGTTGCCGTATTGTGCATGACTCCTCTGTTGCTTTGTATGCCAACACACCCCCCTTCCTAGCATCTGTCGCCCCTGACAGACCTTTGTTCTCTCGGGTGGTCGATATAATATTGGATGACATTGGTGGCTAGTTCATGTTCTCCTATCCTTAAGCCTCTTGCTAGATCAGCTTCCAATGCATCCCAATTTATTGCACCAGGGGTCGCTGGTTGCGGGGTGGTGTAGTACTCTGAGTACATTGCTTGTTCGCAAGCAAAAAGTTGGAGCAGATGTGTTGGCTTCGGTGCGAAAATCTCCGAGTGATACTCCCAGAAACCTGATCTGAACATTTCTTCGAAGGTCTGTTTGTAGCAGGCAGGGAGGTATTTGATGCGTGCATGCCAGGCGTAAGCCACACGAATACTGGGGGTGGTGCTCATGTCATACACCAAGTCGTAATTTCCATTGCTAAACCCCGGGAGACGTACCTGTGGTGCGGCTGCATTTCTAAAAGTCTTCAGGACTACTTGCATCATATCTAAGATTTTAAGCATCATTTGCGCTGCTACATCTTGCATGGGCTTCAAGCGCGGCATCCAGTGGCGAATGGTTCCCATCATATATGCTACCGACGGTGGTCCCTGTGGTGGCGCAATGTACGGGTAGTTCAGCCATTCCTTGCATTGCGCGTTGTTCTGTACCTTGATATTGAATGCCTTCCAAGACCTGCGGCGTGGGACTGGACCGTAGCATGGATTGTATAGGAGGTGTAAAGGCGCGTTGTTCCATGTGCGTAGCATTTCTGAATACGTCTCTAGAAGTTTCTGCCGCCAGGTGGGTTGACGAATTTTGCCTTTTTGCACCTCTAGAGGAAGGTCTTCGGGTTGAAATTGGGTCGCAAAGGTAGGAATCTGACCCGTGACTCTTTGTATTTCTGCATTATAATCAGCCAAGATAATATAATACGGCCTGTATTGGAGTTCAGATGAGAGGATCAGGCGTCTCGATGACAGGTTCTTGAAGTAAGCCGATTGTAGCACAGTTTCCTCTATGACCCTCATGGCCTGATTTTGCACTACTGTGCGCTCTTCGTGCGAACTCCCGATTTCCTCCACTTGACGTAGCCATGGGGGCCGTGGTGCCTCGAATGTGTCCTGAGCTTCTTCTGTTTGTTGGCCTCCTGGGAATGGTTGTGGATCGTATTCTTCGTCAAACGTTTGTTCCACAGGAATTTGCACAACTTCTTCGTCTGTGGGAGCCTCTGGAGGGGAAGGTGGTCTCTCATATTGTAGTAGACGTGTTTGCAATTCAGTGACCTGTTTCTGGAGATCTTTTATGGCCTCTGCGTCTGTGAGAAGTGAAGCCGCGGAGGGGGTGGTTGGAGAGGCTACTGTTGGTCCTTTTTGGTGTTCCTGCTTCAATTGTCCCAGTTCCTCCGATAGTTTATCATGTGCTTCAAGCAGCATGGCATAGTCTTCCAATATGATCTTGATATTATCGGGGGTCACTGCTTGAAACTTGGATGGGCTGATGGGTGCCCCCGGTGTGCTCTCAATAGCTGCCTCCAGGTTCTCTTGATTTTGTACTTGCAGACGTCGATTCTCTTCCTGAGTGGCCGCAAGATGGCGTTTGAGTAGAGCCATATTTTGCTGAAGCTTTGAGTTGCGTTCGAGCTGTGTCCGTAGGTGACCTTCTACCACCTGTATCACTTCCTGATCTGTGTTTTGTAACTGTACCTCCAATATGCCATGAGCTTCTTGGAGAGTTTGGAACTGTGTGTGGAGGCGAGCATTTTCCTCTTCTAGTGCCGCGAGGCGGTGCTGTAGTGTTTCTGAGTGCTCGTGCAGGCGTTCATTCTGTTGCTGGAGCTGAATGTAGTTTGTCCTTAAGTTTGATATACAAGCAAGCATGGTGTCCAATGCACTTCCTATGGATGAGTGGGTGGTGTTTACAGTGGGAGATGCATGGGAAGGGAATTGGGGATGGGGAAGAGTGAATGATGTGTCTATTGAAGTCGTGTGTGTGTGAGTGAAATTGGTGGAGGGGGAATGGGAGGAGGTGGAATCGTGGAGGGAGGTGCCGTGGGTGGTGAAATGTCCATACCTTCAGGAGTGGGTGCGAGTGTGGGGTCTGCCATATACATTGGGATGGTAGGTGGTGTGTGTGTGGAAGTGGTGAATAGATGCGAAGTGGGGTGGGGAGCTGAAAAGAAAGGAATTGGTTGAGACCCTGGTTGAAAAGTTCTAGCAAGGAGGTCATGGAGGGATTGTAGAAATGGAGAGAGAGAGGTCGGGGGTTGAGGTCGTAAATTTGAGGAGGGCGCAAAGGGTTGCATGGTAGCAGGGAAACCCATGAATGTGGATCTAGGGTCACGATGACCTATGGCTGAGGGCATGGGGGATGGTTGCCCTAGGGCAGGCTCTAGGAGCGGTTCGGTGGATTGTGTGGTGATGGGGGTTGCTTCAAAGATTGGGTTATCAGTGGTAGAGAATAGGGTGGAACTAGAGATGGGAGTACGGAAGATGAAGGTTGGTTCGGTGGGTTGAGTGGTCGAGGTGATTTCCACTGTTTCTGCTCGAGGGGGCGAGGGTGGGGGTGTGGGTGGTTGTGGCTCTGTGGACTCCTCATGGGTGACTGGGTGCTCTTGGCTAGCCGTTTCGGTTGCTTGGGAGGTTGTCCTGATAGGTTGAGATGTAATAGTTGGCTCTTCTGCAGTTGTAATGGGAATCTGGATATTCTTACCTGAGCGTGGTCGTGTCTGGAACCTTCGTGGATCATATTGAACTGGAGACCTCCGAATGGCAGTGCGCACTGCTTCCACTACCCCATATGTTTCTGCCATCAATAAGAGACCTTCCCTATACTCTGAGTCAACTCCTGCTTCTTCCAACAACTGAGTCATGAGTACTCTGCTACTCTATTCGGTGAGTAGTTGTTGCGATCGCACTCTTTCCATAATCTGATACAGCCTTCGGAGTTCTGCTGTATAGGTTGGGGCTTCAGTGGTCTCCTCTTCATACGCTCCTTCTTCTTCTAGGTGTCCTTGTTGTTGACCTTGCTGAGCGTCACTCCAATGTACATGTCGACCATCTGTAGACTTTCTTCTTCTTCGTGAGGATGTGCCTTGCTCCTCTGCCTCTGAATAAAACTCCACATCAGAGAATTGTGTACTTTGTAGGAATGCTTCGAAGTCCTGGGGGTCCATTCCTTCAGCATCTCCAGTGGCAGCAAATTCGAATTCAGGTGGAACAGGAGGAGCCGATAGGGTAGCTTGTGTCGTAGTTTCAGATCCCGACCTGGGTATCCTAATGGTAAAGGGAGGTACAGTGGCCTCCCTTCGTGGCGATACCTCAGGAGTAGTCAAAACTTCCCTTGTCTGGACACAAGGGATCGCACCCCTCATGCGCTTGGATTGATGTGTGGACGTCTTGAGCCTTTTAAACATTTGTAATTGTGCCCAAGTTAAGGCACGTTCAATGGGGACATCGTATGCTAGGCACCGGTAAATAATGCGTGTGATTGCACAGCATCCGTTCACCACTAATTTCCTAGAAGACCGTTTGTTTGCTTCATACAATTGATCTATAATCCATACCGGTAGCTTAATGGGTAACGCACCTGCTTCCGCTAAGTAGAGAGCGAACCAGATTCTCTTGTGTGGTTGTGTGAAGCGGTCTTGGCCGGGAAAGGCGAAATGTTGCATGCACATGCGGAGAGGGATGGACACGTTTGGTGTGAGTGCTGCCATGTCTTTAAGCTTCAATAGTTTCCTATCCTTCATGTTAGTAGGAACAAGAGCATCCTTTTCAGAGGGTACATGCGTGCCATGCATATTCAAAGCGTCGCTTACCAACTCCACAGTAAGTTCAAACCTCTTCAACTCGTTGTTGCCCAGCAAGGAGGGAAGAACAAATGATCCGGGTTTGTCCTTTTCTTCATTAGCTTGTAATGTGGAGACCAAATAGTAACATCGGAGGAGATCTGGTTTAGGTAGTGGGGCTTCAAAGTATTCTGCCAGCCCTGCTCGTTGCCATATGGTCTGGAGATCCTCGGTGTTCTGTAAAGTCTCGAACTCCTTGGAGAAAAATTGGAATCGAACCCATGATCTGTCATACTCGCACTTAGACTCCCATATATACTTGGCCTCTCCTAATGGACCTGGCATGCCATTGAACCAATGAGAATTGGCATGGACTCTTTCCGTGATCCCTGTAGGTGGATTCGGCACCGGGATTTGCTGAAGGTGCTGCAGCTCCACTGGTCGTTCAGTTGGTGGCACATCCACAGGTAGACTATCCACATCAATTCCTGCAGTAAGTATCCCTACTTGTGAGCCCGAACCTGTCGCTTCTGCCATTTTACTTCTTGCCTTCTGATTCTGTGAGAATATAGAATCATGTGTTAACATCGTAATGGACAGAATAAATCCGTTGTTGTCCCCGTTACAACATTAACATGAGGTAGATGGTGAGTTAGTGGTTAGTAAGTGCACGAAGACAGTGTGTATAGTTAATGCTTGGGTATTCCTAGGAGACTAATGCAGTTAGTAAGTGGGGGTGAATTTACAAATTGGGGTCGGGGGGTTTATTACAGGTCTTAAGCTGCCAAATGCAGTGGATGGGTTTTTCTCTTGGTTTCGTAGAGACGCTAGAGAACATTATAGGTGTATCAGCTTGAACATGAGGCCTTTTAGGGACCCATTTACAAATGATTCTGTCCGTGCTCATGGGCCTTGGTGTGTTCGTGAGTGTTGAAAACGAGTGGATGCCGGTTGTGCGAGTGAATGGTTTACGCTATATAGGTTGTGGCTTCGGCGTAGCTATTTGCGCCCGCAAGCAAGCCTTAGGCACCCAAATTTGTCTTGATTGTGGGCTAGCCTTCATCGACTTCTTGGGCACCCAAATAGATTTCACGTTAGCAGAAGAATTTCCGAAAGACTTCTTATTAGTGTCGTGTTGTTGGTTACTAATAAGAGGCTTTGCCCGTGTGGTTGGCTTGAGTGCAACCGGGTGTTCGCCTTTCCGCACCCACACTTGTTTCACTTGCTGGGACATTTTGCTGCGCAGGTACTTTGGATCCCCGACATAGGTAGTACTCTGCTTCTTCTGCCTTTGATCCACCTTTGGTTGTTGCCTCCTTCTGGCCTTTGGAAAAGAAGGGAGTTCCTTTGCATCCCTGACTCCTTTTTTGCGAATATCATTCCTCTGCAACACATAGTTTTGGACAAGAACAACATGGTCATCTTCATGTGTATTCCTGGAAGGACCAGGAGTCTGTGCCTTTCCTAGTTCCTTGAGTGCTCCATTATCTAACTCTACTGTAATTCGACTATGATTAACCCAAACCTGAAGAAGTCCACTTCTTAAGTTTAAGTTGACTGCTTGGTCATAGATCCAATCTTGACCCAAGACAAGAGGTTCAGTGAGATCCTCGTCTTGACACACTAGTACTTTAACTGTTATAGCCTCATCATGAATATAGAGGGGAAGTTCCACCTCGCCCATGCAAGGGGTTTCCATGCCTCCCAATCCTATGAGATACGCTTCCACAGGATTGACAGTTAACTGCAACTCTTGACAGTAAGACAATTTAACAACACTAGTGGCTGCACCTGAGTCAATTAAGGCTCTTACGGTCCTTGCACTCTTTCCTTGTCCTATATCTAAGGTTATGAAAGGACGTCGATCAATTATCTTATGCGAGCTTGTTCCTGCGACTTCACACATGGCCATAGGATATCCTTGATCTGCATAGTCATTCGTTCTAGGCTGATCTCTACCTTGCCTTCGTAACTTCATCCTTCTGATGCGTTCTAAAGCTTCTGCTTGAGCTTCTTCTCGAACTCGCTTTTCTTCCTCTTTGCGTTTCTTAGCACTGTTGAGTCGGCTGAGCATTTCCTCCGTGAGGGGTTCCTGATACAACTTGACTCTGCAACCGCTAATATAGTTTGGGAGAATATCACCTTCTAACGTGGCTAATTGTACTGCTCCACTCGTAGAGATCCTATTGATAATCATAGGTCCGTAGCCTCTCTTTTCTAGCTTCCTTGCGTGTTGTTTCAGTGTATAGACTAAAACTAGATCTCCTGCTTTCAAGCCCTTATCCTTCACATGGGCATCGAAATATGCCTTCTGTCTCTTCTTGGCTGCATATATTCCTACAGCGGCTCTCAGTCTTGTTTCCCCTAATCGTTCAAGGTCAAAGATCCTAGAGGAGAGCTCATGACCTGTCCATTCGTGCTCTTGTGCTACTTTCAACGTAGGAATCAGGAAATCCAAGGGTAGCACAGCGTTTTGGCCGAATACCATCTGAAAGGGGGTGGCTTGGAGTACTGTTTTGTAGGCAACTCGCTATGCCCAAACAGCATGGTGTAGCTGTTTGTCCCAATCAGAGCGTTTAGTGTTCACTAATTTCGTTAGTACATTGCATAAGATCTTATTAGTGCTCTCAGCTTGTCCATTAGCTTGAGGGTGATAGGGGGCAGACTTCTTGTGTATTACCAAGAATTCTTGGAGTAGATTTTCAATCACTTCATTTAAGAAATGAGTGCCCCTATCACTTACAAGCTCTATAGGTAGCCCGTATCTTGTGAATACATTCTCAAACAAGAATTTGGCAGTTGTTTGAGCATCGTTCTTTGTCGTAGCCTTTACCTCTACCCACTTGGTGAGATAATCTGTTGCAACAATGATGTATTCCGCATGAGAACCTTTAGCTGGGGGATTAATAGGACATACGAAGTCTATTCCCCACTTAGAGAATGCACGTCCACCCATCATAGGTTTCAGTGGCATCTCATCTTTGCGTATAGGATACTGAGTCCTCTGACAGACATCACACCGTTTCACATAGGTATGTGCATCCATGTGAAGGGTAGGCCACCAGAAACCCGCAAATAGTATTGCCTTGATCACCCGATCCGGTCCAAACTGTCCTCCTGCTACACCTTGGTGAGCAGTTTCTAAGATCTTAAGATATTCACTTTCATGGACACATAGCCTCAGGTAACCATCTTTACCACGCTTATATAGATTATGACCAATGAGTGAGTAATCCAGGGCTTCTTGTTCTAAACTCCTTTTCCTAGCCAGAGTCATGTCTGGAGGGAATGTGTTTGTCCTCAGGAAGGATACTAGAGGTTCACTCCAATCTGGCACAATGGACACTTGATATAGAGTGGCGTGTTCCACCGGTGGTTTAGTGTAACAGATTGGGCATTCCTTGCACAACGTTTGGACATCCGCTTCCATAGTCGGCCAATGCACTCCAAGTCTTCTTAGTGTTTGTAAAGTTCGTTGCTTTGAATGGTGTTGCTCTAGTGCACCTACATGTGCTAATTGCAACCATTTAGCGTACTCATCCTCTTCTACGCAGCAAGCCAAGATCCCTTGTTCTGTGTGCTTGTACATACTTCTTGCCATGATGTGGTACTTTTGGGCTTTTACAACCTCTCTATTCCGTGTGTTTACCACTGGATGGTTAGGCCCATATGTCAATACTGGTACCAATGGCTTAGCCCACTACGGCACCACTTCCAAATTAAACAAGTAAGCATCAGGAAGGTCATCTGATACTCCTTGTGGGGCTTCTCCCGATGTGAGCCTAGAAAGATGATCAGCTCTCAAATGAGTCCTCCCTTTCCTTACCACAACCTCAAAATCATATTCCATTAGCAAGAGAAACCATCTCACTAATCTTCCTGTATTGCATGGTTTGTTTACGAGGTACAACAATGCCTGATGATCAGTAAAAAATTTAAACTTATTTGCAAGCAAATAGTGTCTAAATTTCTTAACTGCATATACCATGCCTAAACCTTCTCTCTCCGTAGTGGTGTAATTTCGTTCAGCTGCATTCAACTGTCTACTGGCATAGGCAATTGGAAGATCCATATTACCTTCACCAGTAGGTTGTGCAAGCACACATCCAATAGCATAATTGGATGCATCCACATGAACATGGAAAGGCTTATTCCAATCTGGTGTGGTCAAGATTGGTGCTGAACATAATCTTCGTTTAAGCTCCTCGAAGGAATTCTCACATTCATCCGTCCACTCAAAGTTAGTCAGAAGCCCGTACATGGGCTTTGCAATGACAGCATACATGTGTATAAATCATCGGTAATAACCACAATGCCCCATGAAAGCTTGTACTTCCTTGACATTCTTTGGCCTAGGTAGCTCTGCTATGGCTCTCACTTTTTCTTCGTCGGTAGATATGCCATTCTTTGACACTATGTGTCCTAGAATCTTGCCTTGCCTGACCATAAAAACGCACTTTTCTGGGTTCAGGCAGACTTGATATTCTCTACATTTGTCAAAGATTTGTCTGAGTTCAGGAATATGGGTTTGTCTAATGTTGGAATGAGCACAAAGATCATCAACGTAGACTTCTAAACTCTTCCTCAGGAACTCCTTAAACACATGGCACATCAGCCTCTGGAAGGTAGCTGGTGCATTGGTAAGCCCAAATGGCATTACTCTAAAAGCAAAAATACCCCATTCTGTGGCAAAGGCTGTCTTATGCTGATCCTCTGGGGCTATGGCTACTTGATTGTAGCCCGAAAATCCATCAAGGAAGCTGTACACTTCCTTGCCTGCCACTCTTTCTAAGAGATGTTCTGTGATGGGAAGCGGATAGTTATCTCGAATTGTGGCTGCATTAACCTTTTTCAAGTTAATGCACACACACAGCTTGCCATTCTTCTTGGGCACCACTACGATGGGGGATACCCATTCAGTGTGCTCAATTTCATAGATAAATCCAGCTTCAACCAATCTATCTATCTCTTCTTTGATCTTAGTAGCGTAATTATCGTTATAAGTATAGGGCTTTTGCTTAGAGGGTTTAGCATCTGAGGTCATGGGGATAGTGTGTGAGCATATATCGGGGTCAACACCTTTCAAATCCTTGTAACTCCAAGCGAATACATCTCTGTATTCTCTTAGCAAGGCTATCAACGCATGCTCTTCTTCCTCTGTTAGGTCATGGCCTATGTACGTGCATCTCTCCTCTCCTTCTCCTAGGGCCACTACTATTTTCTTGGTAGTTTCTTTGTTATCATAGGCCTCTCCTGATTGTGCCTCTCGTTTAGGCATTCTTATCATGACTCTCCTGTCATCTATCTCATACTTCTTAAAATTTTCTGGGACCTCAAACAAAGATTCTTCCTCTTCTGGTGAGGCTTCTCTCTTCTTTCGTTTCTTTCCTTCTTCCTTCGGGGTCACATGTGTTGCTAATCTTACATCATTTGTAACCTCTCCATGCCTCTGGGGTTGAAATTCTACTTCATGGAAGTATTCTTCATCTGATGCAAATGGTGGGTCCATAATGATTGACTCTAGATCGGAGTCACTTGCATCCTCAAATGCATCAGGGCTAGGTTCGCATTCTTCTAGAACTGCCTCTCCCATGATTGGCTCTATGGAGAAGACTGAAATGTCATAGCCATCCTCATCACAGTGAGGTGTCCATTGTTCTTCATTGATGGCTACGTCCATTGTTGCTAAAATTTCTGCCCAACCGTGAGGTTCAAATTCTTCGTCTGGAAAAACTACAGGTGCATAGGCTGGGTCTTGGATTGATCTATGGGTTTCTTTCGCACCTACCTCTCTGGCTTTCTCTCTCTTCTCTTCTTCTACTGCTACCTTGCACATCCATAAGTGAGTGTCTTCATGCATCCATGAGGATCCTGACCCTATGGAATGCACCGATTCTGTATCATCTTTGGCTCTATGGATGGGATTCCATTGAATAGGAGGGACATCTCTATGAGAATAATCCTTGAGATTGACTTTGGTCGTAACACCCAAGTGTTGCAAATACAAGGAGTTGGTTCCCCAATCCTGTACCACTTGCAACTGTCGCATAAATGGTCTTCCCAAAATCATCTCATAGGCATGATTTTTGCTGAAGTCACATATGGCAAATGTATGCTCAAACTCGACACCACAAGTGGTGAGAGTTATTCCTTCTAGCAATCCTAGGGGTCTCTCTATGTGACCATCGGCCATCTGCAATTTCATTCTCGTTGGCCTGAGTGCCGGCTTGCCCCAACGCTTCCATAGGGAAGTAGTGGCAATTGCAACTCCTGCACCTGAGTCCAAAATTGCCTTGGTGGTGTACTCCTGGTAGGTGATGGGAAGATAGGTGTTCCCTTCTTCACCTTCACACATATCTCCTATCTTATCCAAGGGAATTTCTGGCAATGTCCTATGGGATCCTACCTAGGAACAAGGTTTTGCTATCTCTGGTACTTGTTTGGCTACATGTTTCCATAATTCAGGTCTAACCTTGAGTAGCTCTTCTAACTTGAGGTTACACTACACGTTAGTGTTCTTCACTACCTCTGTGTTCCTAGGTATGACTGAATCTTCGTTTCTTACCATGACTGTAGGTGCTCTCATACAGGTGGACTTTGCTTCCCATGGTCCTATGAAGTGGGGTAACTCTTGTATGGAATTAGATTCAAAGTCCAATCTCTCGTGAGATTGAGTACTCTCATGTTCCCCGTAAATAGATGGGATGTCTTGTGGGAATTGGTCGTGTGCATCATCCACAAGTTCAAAGGGAGGGGCGACTTCACTTTCGTTATCCCATTTGTCTTCTTGAATCTCTCGTAGGAAGTCTGGTGCAAACCGATTCATAGAAGAGGAAGTGTCTGGCTCCGTAGAATTAGGCGCATAAGCAACCTGGGAAGGAGGGCTTATTCTATCGTTGGCTCTCTCCTCGTTCTCATAGATGGCTGGAGCACAAGCTTCTTGGGGAGGGTTACTTATTCTATTACTTTTCCGAACAGGCTCATACGCTCCCTGAGAAGGAATGTAGGCAACCTGTGGAGGTACGCAAGCTTTCGAGGGAGGCTCATGTGCCTTTTGGGGGGGAAGATAAGCTTCTTGAGGAGGCACATGGGCTTCCTGAAGAGGCTTGCTTATCCGTTCTCTTGCCCTTTCCTTTCTTTGAGGGGCAGGTTCCTTTTCTGATTGTGCAATTAGCCTCTCTATTCTTTCTAAGGAGGGGAAGTTGTCTGGTTTAGTGGAATTGGCCACATAAACTTCCGATGGGGGATGGTTCATGTTTTTGCTTGCTTTATCTTTTTCTTGATTTTTTTCTTCCTTGGCAGATCTTGCAATTATTCCCTCTAACTTCTCTAGGAATCCATCCAAGTGTAATTGCGTCTTGGCTGAGCCCGAGTAATTGAAAAGGCGACTGGCTTCAAACATAGTCTGAGCCAATGCGACCATTTTCGCGCACAGCTTGGTTCTTTCTATCTCTAGGTCAGCTCTGGGATAGCACTTGTCATGATCCGTGACGTTTGGCCCTTCTTGGATTCTGGCCTGATATGCTTTAAGCATCATGTCTATGTCTTCAGGAGTGGGATCAGCTAATACTGATCCTGTTTGGGGTGGTGGGTGGGTTACGTGGGGTGTCTTAGAGGGTGGTGGGGATGGTAGCGGTGGGAATGTGTGAGAGTGCGGTTGAGATGTGATCTCTATGATTTTAGCCTTGGTTTTTCGTAGACTTTCCTCAAGTTCACTCATCTTCTTTGCCCATTGCCTTTTCATGCGTTCGCGGCTATCTCTCCAAGCTCTTGTTCTCTTTTTATTTTGGCTCTCAGTATCGCTAGCATCTGGGCTCTTTTCCTTGCCTACCCCTTGGTTTTGCTTCACTGCTTGAGCTCTCGTGACTACCTGTACGGGTGCAGTGGAAGTAACACTTCCGCTGGAATCTACCACTAACTCAATAACGTTGATGGGCGTGATTTTTGGCATATTATTGGGGTTCTTTGGGCAATCTCGTAAGAGATGCTCTTTTCCACAATCTTGGCAGAAGCCTTGGATCGTCACTGACTGGTTTTGTGTAAGTGGAGGTAAGGGGCAATCATGAATGAGGTGATCTCCTTGGCATCTGTAGCACGGTCCTCTTGGGAATGGAGGTCTTACTTGCCTAGGTTGAGGCCTAGGGTTGGGGTTTGCATACATGACGTTCGTGTAATCTGACTCCCAACTAGGTTCGTTTGTCTCTTCGCTATAATAGGACTCACCATGCTCAGGTGACTGCATGTAGTAGGCCTGGGGGCTATCAACATGTGTAGAATCAAAGCTATGGTCACTCGGGTCACTTTCAGAAAGCAAGGATGTTACAGGGACTATAGCTCTATTTAGGTTCTCTTCTGCCGCAGTATACTTTACCGGAATCACATTAGCTGGGGCTGGGGGTTGTTGTGCTAGCACAGGCTGAGGCCTTTGTTGGTTTTGATATTGAGGTTGGAAATTTTGTTGTGGCCTGCCATATGGTTGTGGAGGGTACGGGTTCTGGTATCTTCCCTGCTGAGGGTATGGCAGAGGGTGGGGTTGCCTAACTGCCTGCTTGTTGTATGGGCAATCTTGTGCGGTGTGATTGGTGTATCTCCGTTCTATGGTGCAGTACTGGCTACTAGGATTTACTTGGGGCTGAGCCATAATGGGGCAGACATTCGCCATGTGGTCACCACCACAAGTGTAGCACCTTTTCACAGGGGCAAACCTTGGGATTTGTTTACTAGTTACCCCTAATTTCTGAGCTACTTTCTCTCCGAGTTCCTCAATTGATGTGGATTGCGTGGAAGAGTGACTAGATGCACTATCTGAATCTTTGTAGATTTTGGAAAGCTCTAGTTCTTCCCCTAGGTTATCTTCAATGTCAATGCACATGCGTACACACTCTTCTATAGTCCTAGGGTCTTTCAGATACACATAGGATCTCAATTTCGTACTCAGCAATCCATCAAGGAATAAAGCTACTTGTTTGGCAAATGTGGGTAGCTCCGAAACAGGACATCTTTCAAGGTATTGCCTAAATCTTCTTCCTGCAAGTCTCACAGTCTCTTGAGGGGTTTGCTTGAAGCTGTGAATCAGTGAGGAGGTATTGTGTCTTATGCCACTCTTGGAGAATTCAATAATAAATGCTTCTAGGAGTTGGTCTATGCTCCTGAACTGGCGCTCATCCAATGGCTGAAACCATGTAAGTGCTGTGTTCCTAAGGGTTAGACCGAAGGCATTGTACTGCGTGAATAGATCCTCCACTTGTTCAGCTCTCAAGACTTGCTTGAACTCCGCCACATGATCATAGGGATCTCCTGTGCCATCAAAGTAATTCTTCATGGACTTAACTAGCTGAGTCGGTCTCAGAGTTCTTGCGTGCTCTCTAGGTCTCGGCAGAGGGAATCCATCCACATTTCTTTGGTTCCTGTGAGCTCTAAGCACCTCAGGTTCTACCCTATTTGTCTCCGTCCTCGTTCTTTCTCTGCCCACTGGATTGGCAAAGCTTACTTCTGGTCTATCTCTACTTCTGTCTCTTTGCATTCCATGAGCTTGGGATGTTCCAGCTCCAGGGTGACCATAGGATACATTCGATCTTGGTTGAGGGAAAATGAATTCACCCTTCCAAGTGTAAGCATGCCTATCATTTTCTGTCACCACAAAGATCCTTTCCGAAGTGTGATCTAAGTAGGTCACTCTACCTGGGCTATCCGGATCCTTAAACTCATAGATCATGATAGTTTCTAGATCAGTTGGCTGATTAGATTTATACCTCCAGAAGGCTTCGTCAGTTTCTCGATTGAGGAGCAACTCTATGCTCTTGTTGTCTTGGGGAACCCACTCAGGTGTGATAATCCTAGTGAGAACAGATTTGCCTCGGGGTGTTCTAGGTTCTACTCCCATGTTTCCTTGTTCCAAGTCACCTAAGTCCGCTTCTGAGATTACATTTCCAAATTCATCTGTCCGATCTCGGTGACTGGTGACTACGTATATGGTTCCTTCTTTGTCCAAGTATGCACCGTTTTCAAACTTGACAGCTGGGTGCTTTAGTCCTATGGATTGGTCAGGGTTTTTAATCTGGACCACGGATCTTCCTAGGCCGTCCTCATAGATGCTAGCACCTAATCGGTTGGTCCTAAGGTATTCCAACTGTGTTTTGTAAGGGCCTTCTACCCTGTGCAAGTAAGGCACTCCTGAACTTCCTGTAGGTCTGTCCATGCCTTGAGACATCGCTGACTCACTAGTCTCAGAGCTAGGGTAGTACGAGTGGTGGCTCAACTGCTGGGCCCAAGACCTAGCAGTGTGGTTAACACTAGCCTCTGAAGATCTGAGGCTTTGTCTCTCCCTTACTAGATGTCGTCCTGATCTAAGGTTCATATGCCTATCTAAGTAGCACAGTTCTTTGCCCAGAGTACAACCTCGTTGCTGGTTACTTTAGATTAGTCGCTTGGTTCTTTTTAGTTATTTTATCGTGTTTAAGGTCTTGTCTGATATCATGTCGTCAGGAATATTTGAATGTTGTTTCGCACTTACAGTTGATCGTTCCACGTTAAGTTCTTTCCCTTTAAAATTCTCGACAGTACAAGGATTATGCCCTTAGCTTGAGCTTGAAAGTTTAGGTATGCTTCAACTTGATAGTTGCCTATCGTCGCCCTAACTTACTCCTACTTCTAATCGTTCTTAGCCTAAGCTAGGAATTGACGAAGAGGAGTTGAGAGTATTCCGACCTTTCTTGTTGAACCTTGCTCTTTAGTGCTCGAGAAGTTGATTCTCAAGCTTGCGCAAAACCCTTGCTTGGACGCTCTCAATTGCTTCTCAATAGACCTGCATCAGTCTCAAGATTAGCTCCAAGTTGACCTTTCAATTGACAGACAATTTATTTCAGACACTTTTTTTAATGACCCTTGTTCCCCCTTTTGTGTTGCTAGAAATTTCCTCCAGAGCTTCCTTGGTGTTTCTACCCCTCTGTGTGTCAACTTCCAAATATCCTATCTGAAAATATCCTATCTGTAGTATATGCCAAGAGCTTTCCGACAAGCCCTAGAGCTCAAAAAATGGATTTCGTATGAAAAAGTTATGACCGTTCAGGGTTTAGGGGGTTAACTAGACAAACAGAACCTTTCAGGGGTTTTAATGCATTTTTCTAAGGCCTTTGTAAGTGTATGAGTATTTGAGAGTGAAAATATGCCCAAAATTTAGCCTAAATTTCCAAAAATTTACCCCTTAATTTTTGCCGAAAATGTCTGTCTGTAGCGATAGATGGTGTCTGTCGCGATAGACGGTGTCTGTCGCGGATTTCTGTCTGTCGCGATAGACGGTGTCTGTCGCGATAGATGGTGTCTGTCGCGGATTTCTGTCTGTCGCGATAGACGGTGTCTATCGTGGAATTTTGGTCTGTCGCGATAGACGGTGTCTGTCGCGATAGACGCTGTCTGTCGTCTGTCGTGATTTGGTCTGTCGCGATAGACGGTGTCTGTCGCGATAGACGCTGTCTGTCGTCGATTTTTGGTCTGTCGCGATAGACGGTGTCTGTCGCGATAGACGCTGTCTGTCGTCGATTTTTGGTCTGTCGCGATAGACGGTGTCTGTCGCGATAGACGCTGTCTGTCGTCGATTTTTGGTCTGTCGCGATAGACGGTGTCTATCGCGATAGACGCTGTCTGTCATCAATTTTTGGTCTGTCGCGATAGACGGTGTCTGTCGCGATAGACGGGGTCTATCGTGGGTCTCTGTCTGTCGCGATAGATGGTGTCTGTCGCGATAGACAGTGTCTGTCGCGATAGACTGAAAAAACGCAAATTTTTGAGAAACTTCTAGTGATTTAGAGTGCCCTAATGGTGTAGGTTACCGTGCCAAACATGCATTCACAAAATTTTAAGTTTTTCTGTCTGTCGCGACAGACAGAGGTCGTCGTCCCGGGACCTGTGCAGAGTCTGTCGTACCTGCGCACGCTGCTGGAGAAGGTGGTACAGCAAGTTCCTGCAACAAAAGCTCAAAAACACACCAAAAACAGATAGCATGCAAGCTCTCTCTCGCTCTCTCTCACAATGAAATGAGGGAAATGAGGTGGGGGGTGTAATATGACCAAAAAAACTGAAATTTTTTGTGGAGATGGAGATGGAGGTGGGAGATGGTGGAGATGATGATGGTGATGATGGTGATGCGAAAGTAAGGAAAAAATGAAGAAAAATTAAGAGAAAGAAGGATATTACCTATAACTCCAATGTCTCAACTCGACGTCTTACCATCACACGCTCGTCCTCGAAGCTCTCTCCCCGGCAACGGCGCCAAATTTGGTGTCACTCTAGCACAATGGTGAGTACCAACGTGAGAAGATTCACGTCATAATTGTCAATCCGTGGAGACGTGAGGACTAGTATGAAGACTATGAGCAAGTGAAGGCACAAGTGCGTGAGTGAGAAGCACACAAGCATGCACACACATACACACACGCGCACACAAGGCAAGAACAAGGAGAGGAACAATGGAGTTCTTTGCATTAATCAAAAGGTCTCTTACATAAGCTCAATTCACAAACAATCCAACCCCAAAAATGAGCTCTCTAGCTCTTTTTATAGTTTTTTGACTAGTTTTGGCCCTGTCCAGACCTAGTGTCCGGCCTAGTTAAAAATTAGGTTCCAGGGCTTATTTGAGGGTTCAAACGAAGTCTAAAAATTATGAAAATTGGTACGATGGTACTTCTAATACTCCTCAAGCTCGAGGACTCCTCGGCTTGCACAAAATGGAGTCTATTCTACCAAAAATGGGATTTACAATGTTTGTGTAGTGATTAAAATCACTTGAGTTGTACATAATCCATGGGAAAAAAATGATTTGGCCTTGTTGCCGTATTGTGCATGACTCCTCTGTTGCTTTGTATGCCAACAGCATGTGTATGTGTGTGTATGCATATGCATGTATGTGTATGTGCATATGTTTGTATGCATGTGTATGTGTGTATGCATGTATGTGTATGTGTGTGCATGTGTGTATGCATGTGTATGTGTGTTTATGTGTATGCATGTATGTGTGTATGGATATGTATCTCTGTATGTGTGTATGTGTATGTGTTTGCATGTGTCTATATGTGCATGTATGTATATGTGTGTGTATATGTGTATGTGTGTGTATGTGTATGTTTGTGTAGTGATTAAAATCACTTGAGTTGTACATAATCCATGGGAAAAAAATGATTTGGCCTTGTTGCCGTATTGTGCATGACTCCTCTGTTGCTTTGTATGCCAACAGCATGTGTATGTGTGTGTATGCATATGCATGTATGTGTATGTGCATATGTTTGTATGCATGTGTATGTGTGTATGCATGTATGTGTATGTGTGTGCATGTGTGTATGCATGTGTATGTGTGTTTATGTGTATGCATGTATGTGTGTATGGATATGTATCTCTGTATGTGTGTATGTGTATGTGTTTGCATGTGTCTATATGTGCATGTATGTATATGTGTGTGTATATGTGTATGTGTGTGTATGTGTATGTTTGTGTATATGTATGTGTGTATGTGTCTGTTTGTGTTTGTTATGTATGTGTATGTATGTGTATGTGTGTATGTGTTTGTGTGTGTATGTGTATGTGTATGTGTATGTGTATGTGTATGTGTATGTGTGTGTATGTGTATGTGTATGTGTATGTGTATGTGTATGTGTATGTGTATGTGTATGAGTATGTGTATGTGTATGTGTATGAGTATGTGTATGTGTATGTGTATGTGTATGTGTGTGTATGTGTATGTGTATGTGTATGCATATGCATATGTGTATGTGTATGTGTATGTGTATGTGTATGTGTATGTGTATGCGTATGTGTATGCATATGTGTATGCGTATGTGTATGCGTATGTGTATGCATATGCGTATTCGTATGCATATGTGTATGGGTATGTGTATGGGTATAGGTATGGGTATGTGATGTGTATGTGTATGTGTATATGTATTTGTATGTGTATGTGTATGTGTATGTGTATGTGTATGTGTATGTGTATGTGTGTGTATGTGTATGTGTATGTGTATGTGTATGTGTATGTGTATGTGAATGTGTATGTGCATGTGTGTATGTATGCATGTATGTGTGTGTATGTGCATGTATGTATATGTGTACATGAGTGTATCTGTTTGTATGTGTGTATGTGTGCATGTGTGTATGTGTGCATGTGTGTATGAGTGTGTGTATGTGTATGTGTGTGTGTATGTGTATGTGTGTTTATGCATGTGTATGTATATGTGTGTATGTATATGTGTGTATGTATATGTGTGTTGTGAGTATATGTATGTGTGTATGTGTATGTGTGTGCATGTGTATGTGTGCATGTGTATGTTGTGTATGCATGTGTGCATATATGTATGCATGTGTACATATATGTATGCATGTGTATGTGTAAGCATGTATGTGTATGTATGCATGTGAGTGTATGTGTGTATATGTGTATGTATCTGTGTCTATGTGTGTGCATGTACATGTGTGTATATGCATATATGTGTATGTGTATGTGTGTGTATGGGTTTGTATGTATATGTATATGTGTATGTGTGTATATGCATGTGTATGTATATGTGTGTATGTGAGTGTGTGTGTATATATATGTGTATGTGTGTGTGTATGAATGTGTGTATGTATATATGCATATGCATGTGTATTCATGTGCATATTTATGCATGTGTGTTTGTATATGTGTATGTTTGTGTGTCTTTGTGTGTGTATGTGTGCCTATGTGTATTTCTGGGTGTGTATGTATATTTGTGTGCATGTGTGGGTACTATGCATGTGTATGTATATGTCTATATGTGTGTGTATGTGTCTATACACATATGTGTGTATGTGTCTATACACATATGTGTGTATGTGTATATGTATGTATGCATGTGTGTATGTATGGATGTGTTTGTATGTATGCATGTGTTTATATGTGTGTATGTGTATGTGTTTGTGTATGTGTAGGTGTATGTGTATGTGTATGTGTATGTGTATGTGTATGTGTATGTGTATGTGTATGTGTATGTGTGTGTGTATGTGCGTGTATGTATATATGTGCGTATGTGTATGTGTGTGTATGCATGTGTATGTATATGTATGTATGTGATTGTATGTGTGTGTATAAGTGTGTATATATGTGTATGTGAGTTTATGTGTGTGTGTATGTGTATGTGTATGTGTATGTGTATGTGAATGTGTATGTTTATGTGTATGTGTATGTGTATGTGTATGTGTATGTGTATGTGTATGTGTATGTGTATGTATGTGTATGTGTATGTGTGTGTATGCATGTGTATATATATGTGTGTATGTGATTTTATGTGTGTGTATATGTGTATGTGTGTGTATGCATGTGTATGTATATGTCTATATGTGAGTGTATGTGTGTGTATGCATGTGTGTATGTATGTATGCATATGCATGTATGTGTATGTATGCATATGTGTGTATGTGTGTGTGTGTACATGTGTGTGTATGTGTACATGTGTGTTTCTATGTGTGTGTACATGTATGTGTGTATGTATATGTATATATATGTGTGTGTATGTATATTCATGTGTATGTGTATGTGTGTGTATGCATGTGTATGTATATGTGTGTGTATATGTGGATGTGTGTGTATGTGTGTGTATGCATGTGTGTGCATGTGTATGTGTGTATGCATGTGTGTATGTATGTATCTTTATGCATGTGTATGCATGCATGTGTATGTGTGTGTGTATATATGTGTATGTGTGTGTCTATGTGTGTGTTTGTATATGTGTGTGTATGTGTATGTGTGTGTATGTATATGTGTGTTCGTGTATGTGTGCGTATGCATGTGTATATATATATATATATGTGCGTATGTGAGTGTGTGAGTGTGTATATGTGTATGTGTGTATGTATGATTGTGTATGCACATGTGTGTGTATGTATGTATGCATATGCATGTGAGTGTATGTGTGTGTATATATGTGCATGTCTGTGTGTCTATGTGTGTGTATGTATATGTGTGTGTATGTGTATGTGTTTATGTGTGTGTATGTGTGTGTGTATGCATGTGTATGTATATGTGTGTGTGCATATGTGTGTATGCATGTGTGTGAATGTGTATGTGTGTGTATATGCATGTGTGTATGTATGTATGCATATGCATGTGTGTATATGTGTATATACAAGTGTATGTGTGTGTGAATGTGTATGTGTATGTGTGTGTATGCATGTGTATGCATATGTGTGTGTATGCGTTTGTATGTATGTGTGTATGTATGCATATGCATGTGTATGCATGTGTGTGTATGTATGCATGTGGGTGTATGTGTGTGTATATGTGTATGCACGTGTGTCTATGTGTGTGTATGTATATGTGTGTATATGTGTGCATGTATATGTGTGTGTATGTGTATGTGTGTGTATGCATGTCTATGTATATGTGTGTATGTGAGTGTATGTATGTGTACTAAAGATATTTAAATTTTGGGAAGATCATGTTGGTAAGGTGAGATAGCATGTCAAATGATGTTGTATATATTTGATATTTGAGAGTCATACTAATTCTCTTCTATAAAGTTCTTCATTCCCCATGTAGCCATCCTTGACTTTGAGTTTGGTAATACTGATTTTGTGGGATTCGATCCCATGACCTACTCGCTTGGAGTATGATGGGCTAAACACTTGCCCCAAAATCCATGGTTGAGGATTACTTCCTAATCCACTCTCTTAGGGTGTGGTTCAACCATCTCCTGCATGTCATATCTTGAGTCTAACACTCTCTTCACCTTCTAGAGATCCTTATCCTCAATTATCAATCCTTGATCTCCCCTTGAGTTGATGTCCTCAATCTTGCACATTGTCTTGAACCTTATTGTTCTCAACCTTGGTATCTTGAACCCTTGCTCTCAACCGTGGTGTCTTGAACCTTTCCTTTCCGCTTCTTGGCCACCTGCCTATGGACTTTCCTTGTTTGCAACCTTGGTCTCTTGAGTCGCTTGTTCTGAACCTCAGTATCTTGAACCTATTTCTCACCCATGTTAGGTATCTTGGATCCTCAATCTACTACGATCATTTGAAAGCTCATTATGAGAGCTTTCCAATGGTATCTTGTATGTCTAAATCCGACCTATGGATTGGGAGATACACTCTAATCTTTGTTGGGATCATCCTTGAAAGCGACATGCACGCCTTCCATCCACCTTGCCCAAGCCTACTTCCTAGGCTCTGATACCAATTGTGGGATTTGAACTCATGACCTACTCGCTAGGAGTATGATGGGCTAACCACTTTCCCCAAAATCCATGGTTGAGGACTACTTCTTAATCTTCCCTCTTAGGATGTAGTTCAACCATCTCTTGCTTGTCATATGTTGATTCTAACATATTTGGTTTATGACATGAGCACCACCTTGGACCAATGGATTCTTTATGCATGGCACTATTGCATGTGATATCTCTGAGCATGCCACAAGCAAACATTTCAAGATGCATTTACCACAGGCTTTTTGGATTACCACATTGAGGTCTTTATTTTCAATCCAACCAACATGTTACACTTATACATACCCAAAGACGAAACCCCATGTGCCATCAAATGGTTGAAAATTCAATACAACTTGGTGCATGGCATCAGATAGAGAAGCACACCACTAACTTTAACCTCTTTCAAGGTTACATTGATAATGATCATAGAGAAGGGTTTTTCGGAGATGATAGACATGAGAAGGAGGGGCTGATGAATAGGTAGTAGAGGAGATTAAGCATGCACAAGTTCAAGCCATCATGACAAACAAAGAAACACCTAGAAGTTCCCCTAGAATTTAAGATTGCACCCATGCATTGGTAAAATAGTGACTTTAGTCACTGGATTTTTTTTGTAAAAACTTATTTTTGTGAGTTTGTACTGCATTTTGTCCAACTCAAGGATTCCCTAATCTTGAAGATCCTCAAAGGAAGTCATGCATATTTTTTCACACTTTTCGAGCTCATTTGGACCACCAAATTAGCCTTGGGACCTAACTTTTAACTATGCTAGCCACTAGATATGAAAACAACCAAAGCTGTTGAGAAATCTATGAATAGATTTTGTAGGCTAATTTTGAGAGGTTAGCTTGTTGGAGATTGTGAGGAATTGTGTAGCTTAGTGATGAGTAGCACCTCCTTTAATGTCAATCCGGGAAGACAAGAGGATGGTATGAAGACCTCAAGCAAGTGAAGGCACAAGTGCGTGAGTGAGAAGCATACGAACATGCACACACATACACACACACGTGCACACACGGCAAGACAAAGAGTGAGAAGCAATGGAGTTCTTAGATTACTTTCCAAAAGCTCATACAAGTTCAAAACTATTACAAGCTAACCTCAAAAATGAGCTCTCTAGCTCTATTTATAGTTTTTGACTAGGTTTTGGCCGTGTCCAGACCTAGTGTCCGGCCTAGTTAAAAATTAGGTTCTCTACCCTATTTGGAGGTTCAATCGAAGTCTAAAAAATGTGAAAACTGATAGGTAGGTACTTCTAAAGCTCCTCAAGCTTAAGGACTCCTTGGCTTGCACAAAATGGAGCTACAAAATTATGAAATGGTATTTACAATGATTGTTAGTGATGAGAATCACTGTTGTAAAGATGTTGATTTGGAAAAATTTGAAGGGCCTATCTGCCAGATTTGCGTCGACTGCTCTGTCTACTTAATCCTTCACCTCGCTCTAGCTCTCTCTGCTGGCTTCCTTGTCTAGTCAGTTCTTGGGTGCCCATACTGCTCTCAACACCCCCCCCTCTCTCGCGTCTGTTGTCTCTGACACACTCTTGTTGCTGCTGGATGTAATAGTCCACCACATGAGTGGCAAGTTGATGTTCTTGTATGCGTAGTCCTCTGGCCAAATCTGTCATCATGCGATCCCAATCAATTGGTCCTGGAATGTCCGGATGTGGCAGGCGTAACTGATCTGCATGGATGGCTTGTTCTACTACGAATAGATGTAGCAAATGTGTTGGTCTGGGAATGAAAATTTCCGAATGATATTCCCAGAATCCCGTAGAGAACATTTCCTCAAATGTCTGCTTGAAGCATGCGGGTAAGTCCTTTATTCGTGCATGCCAGGCAAAGATTATAGTGACCGAGGGAGTCTGGCTCATGTCGTAGACTAAATCCTTGTTACCTTGAGAGAATCCAGGAGCAGAGATGTATGGAGCTTGTACCTTCCGATAGGTTTTGAAGACAATGGTCATGAGCTCGAATATTTTCATACACATTTTCGCTGCTATGTCGGGTACATTATTTAGACGAGTAGACAAGTGTCGAATGGTTGATATCATGTAGGCTACGGTTGGGGTCCCTCGAGGCGGAGCAAAATATGGATAGTTAACCCAAGCCGAGCATTCTTATTGTTGCGTACCTTGATCGCAAATGCTTGCCATGATCTGCGACGTACCATTGGGCAATAACATGGATTATAATTGATATACAGTGGCATGGTTGCCCAAGTGCTCATCATCTCAGGGTAATCGGTTAGTAGACGTGCACACCAATTAGGTTGGAAGATCGAGCCAGCACGTGCATCTGCCGGTAAATCCTCTAGCTCAAATTGAGTGGCGAATGTGGGCTCGTTCCCAGTATGCCTTTTAACTTCTGCATTATAATCATGTAGCAAAACTAAGTAAGGCATGTATTGCTGCTCTGATGTTGTGATCAACCGTTGGTGGGATAGGTTCTGAAAGTAAGAAGATCGAAGGACAGTTTCTTCCAGATTTGTGAGAGATTGAATTTGCACAGCAACGCGATCATCATGTGTCTTTCCCACTTTCTCGATCCTTTTAACCCAATCTGGAACTCCAATTTCTAACGTGTCCTGTCCTTCCTCTGTTACCCGACCGCCGGGTGTTGGCATCGGCTTGTACGGCTCTTCATAGCTATCATCAACGGGAATTTCCACCACTGTTTTAGGTTCTGGTTCTTCAGTTGGCGAGGGTGGCCTTTCATATGGTAAGAGGCGTGCTTGGAGGTCTGTCACCTATTTCCGGAGGGTCTCTAATTCTTCTGTAGAGTGTTGCAAGATTATCGGCTCCTGTTGAGTTGTGGGGGCACTGGCTATCTGCTTCTTTAGATCCGCACATTCAACCTCTAACTTTTCATATGACTCCAAGAAATTTGCATGCTCTTCGAGTAGGATGCGAATGTCTTCTGATGGGACTGCTCTATACTTGGTAGGGCTAATGGTTGCTCCTGCAGTTCCTTCCATAGCCGCTTCAAAGTTGTCTTGATTTTGTTGCTGAAGCCTCTTGTTCTCTTCTAGTGTTGCTGCCATGTGCTTCCTTAATAGCCCCAGGTTTTGTCTAAGTGTAGCATTGGATATCATTTGGGACTCGAGCATACTTTCCAGTTCCTTCACTGCTTGATCATCCACCGTCGATGTTTTTGATTCCAATTCTGTGTGAGCCTGTTGTAAGGTGGTATGTTCTACTAGAAGCGTTTGGTAATCATCTTCAAGAGTGTTGACTCTAGCTTGTAGACGCTGAGATTCTGCTTGGAGGGCCACATTGCGTTCTTCCAATTGATGGTAGTCTTGTTGTAGTTGATGTGCACACTGGAGTAATGTAGTGAACGTGCTATTTACATTATGAGATGCAAGGGGAAAAGTTTGGAATGCAGGGGAGGTGGGAATGGGAAGGGAGGTAGTGAATGCTGTGTCTGCTAATGATGTGTTGAGTGGTGAGGTGGGGGGTAGCTGTGGTTTCAATGGGTACTTCTTGTTCTGTGACGGGTATCCGATAGTCTTACCTGCTCGTGGTAATGTGTCAACTCTGCGTTTGTCATACCTCACAGACTGGCGGACTGCTGTGTGGACAGCCTCCAGAACTCCTAAAGATTCTGACACTAATTTGAGGGTGTCAATGAAATGTTGATCCACCCCATCATCTGATAACATTTCTTGCATCAAAGCTTGACCTGACACAAGAGAGAGTTGATGCCTTTCTTGTACTGCTTTGATTGTGTCGTATAACCTTTGTAGTTGAGCTGTATATGCAGGTGCACCTACAAGTTCTGGCACTTCTTGTTGCTCATCTTGATGTTCTTGATCATAATCCTCCTCATCTTCCTCCTGTTCTTCATCTCTATCATCCTCTTCATCCTCTGCATCCACTTCGACTGTGGTGACAGGTACTTGGGAGGTTGTTGCCTGCGGTTGAACATTCTCCACTTGTTGTGCCTCTTCTACCTCCATCTCCACGTCCTGTAACAATTGTTCAAAGTCTTCATTCGTGAGTTCTTCCAAGGGTGCACCACCAGGAAATTCAAGATCTGTTGGGACTGGATGAAATATCAAGTTAGGCCCATCGGTGCTGTGTCTTGGAAGTCATAGTGTGAAAGGTCGAACTCTCCGGGGTGGAGGGGTAACATTTGGTGTTAGGGTGGCTCCACGTGGTTGAGCACAAGGGACTTGGACATTACCTCTCATCTTCTTAGAAGGGGGTCCAGTGGATGTCCTACCTCTGAACTGTTCCACTCGATTCCACATCAGAGCTCGTTGAATAGGGATGTCATAAGCCAAACACCTATAAATGATTCTCGTCAGAGCACAACATCCATATAAAACCTGTTTCCGCAGCCATCGTTTGTGAGCTAGGTGTATCTGATCAATTATCCAGTGGGGTAAGTTGATGGTGAGGCTCTGTGTCTCTGCCAGATACAAACTAAACCATATTTTTTTGGGCGGCATGGTGAATCTATCTTGGGCAGGAAAAGCAAAGTGTTGCATGCACATGCGAAGGTGTATTGCAATATTAGGCGTCATGGACACCATGTCCTTGAGTTTGGTGAGGCTTCGATTCTTCATGTAATCAGGCACTAGGGTCTCCTTCTCTGTAGGAATATGCATTCCGCGCATATCTAGGGCCTCTCTCACCAAGTTATTGGATAACCTAAACCTCTTGAGCTCATTTCCTTTTGTTAGAGATGGGATCACAAATGAGCTTGCACCTTTTGGGTTCTTGTTTGGAGTCAAGGTGTTGATGAGATAGTAGCATCGCATGAAGTCAGGCTTTGGGAGTTGTGCACTGAAATATGCATCCAATCCTGCCTTCTCCCATACCGAACGTAGACCTTCTTCATTTTGTAACTTCTCGAATTCTCTTGTAAAGAAATGGTATTTACCTTGCTTTCCATTGAAGTCCAACTCTGATTCCCATAGGTATGTTCCCTCTCCCAAGGGTCCTGCCACTTCACTAAACCAGTGGGAAGTTTTTCCTACGGGCATGGTATGGCCACTGGGAGGGTCCGCAATAGGTATGATTTTGATCCTGCAATTCTTCTGGTTTTTCATTTGTCTCAGGCAAAACGGGTAAACTGTCTAAGTCCACCACTTGCTGACTCGTTCCTGTTTAGAGCTGGTTCCCGCAGCGTCAGCCATGTTGTAGAATTCGCTGCCGGTTCTGTGAGAATATATGAACAAACGTTAACATTGCAATGGACACAAAATGACACTATGTCCCCGTTACAACATTAACTTGATGAATTGTGATGTAGTTAGTTGGTTAGTTAGTGCTCGCGTGGATGTGAGTGTGAAGTGTGGTTAGCTGATGCTGAATACCTACGAGCTAATGGGGGGTCGGGCGCACTGTGAGGGTGATACAGTTGGTCAGTGGTAATGAATTTACAAATGGGGTCGGGGCTTTGGTACATGCTTTGGGCTGCCAAACAAACTGATTGGCTGTTGGTCTTGATTTTGTGTAGACTCTGGAGGGTTTTATAAGAGTGTCTGCCTGGAAATGAGGCTTTTTAGGGACCCATTTACAAGTGATTCTGCTCGTGCTCATGTGCCAATGTGTGTTCACGCGTGATGTGGGTATCGGTTGTGCGAGTGAGTGAACCATGTTGTACAGGGTGTGATCTCGGTGTAGCTATTTGAGCCCGCAAGCAAGCCTTAGGCACCCAAATTTGTCTTGATTGTGGGCTAGCCTTCATCGACTTCTTGGGTACCTAAATAAGCTTCGCTTTTGCGGAGGAATTTCTGAAAGACTTCTGATTAGTGTCGTGTTGTTGATTACTAATAAGAAGCTTTGGCCGTGGGATTGGCCTGGTCGCAACAGGGTGTTCGCCTTTCCGCATCCATACTTGTTTCAACGGCTGAAACAATCTGCTTTGCTCCTTTTTTTGGCTTCCAATATAGGTAGTGCTCTGCTTTCTCTGTATTTGATCTGCCATTGGTTGCTGCATCCTTCTGGCCTTAGGAAAAGAAGGGAGTGCCATCTTATCCTTGACTTCGTTGTTGAAACAATCCTCTTTCTGCATCATACAGCTTTGGACAAGAATAGCATTGTCAACTTCATGTGTGCCCCTGGAAGGACCAGGAGTTCGTGCTTTACCTAGTTCCTTGAGTGCTTTATTTTCTAATTCAACTATGATTCGACTATGATTTACCCATACCTGAAGAAGTCAGGTTTAGGTTGAGTGCATGATCATAGATCCAGTCCTGACCCAAGACAAGAGGCTCAGTGAGGTCCTCATCTTGACACACTAGTACTTTGACTGTTATTGCTTCGTCTTGAATATAGAGGGGAAGTTCCACCTCGCCCATGCAAGGGGTTTCCACACCTCCCAATCCTATGAGATATGCTTCTATAGGATTTCCAGTTAATTTGAACTCTTGACAGTAAGACAATTTAACAGCACTAGTGGCTGCACCTGAGTCAATCAAGGCTCTTACAGTCCTTGCACCCTTTCCTTGTCCTATATCTAAGGTTATAAAAGGACGTCGATCAATTATCCTATGTGAGCTAACGCCTGAAACTTCACACATAGCCACGTGATATCCTTGATCTGCATATGCATCTGGCCTAGGTTGCTCCCTACCTTGTCTTCTTAATTTCATTCTCCGTATGCGCTTTAAAGCTTCTGTTTGAGCTTCTTCTCGAATTCGCTTTTCTTCTTCTTTGCGTTTCCTCGCAGTATGGAGTCGACTTAGCATTTCCTCTGTGAGAGGTTCCTGATATAACTTGACCCTGCATCCGCTTATGTAGCTTGGGAGAACATCGCCTTCTAATGTAGCTAGTTGCACTGCTCCACTTGTTGAGATTCTATTAATGATCATGGGTCCGTAGCCTCTCTTCTCTAGTTTCCTCGCATGTTGTTTCAAAGTGTAGACTAGTACTAGGTCGCCTGCCTTCAAACCTTTATCCTTAATGTGGGCATCAAAGTAGGCCTTCTGTCGTTTCTTGGCTGTATATATCCCTGCAGCCGCCCTCAGTCTTGTTTCTCCTAATTGTTCAAGGTCAAAAAGTCTTGAGGAGAGTTCATGACCCGTCCATTCATGCTCTTGTGCTACTTTCAATGTAGGTATTAAGAAATCCAATGGTAGCACTGCATTTTGGCCGAATACCATCTGAAAGGGGGTGGCTTGGAGTACCATTTTGTAGGCGACTCGGTATGCCCAAACAACATGATGTAGATGTTTGTCCCAATCAGAGTGTTTATTATTCACCAATTTGGTAAGCACATTGCATAAAATCTTGTTTGTGCTTTCGGCCTGGCCATTGGCTTGTGGGTGATAGGGGGAGACTTCTTGTGCACTACCAAGAACTCTTGGAGCAGATTTTCAATAACTTCATTCAAGAAGTGAGTGCCTCTATCACTTACCAGCTCTATAGGTAGCCCGTATCTAGTGAACACATTCTCAAATAAAAACTTAGCTGTTGTTTGAGCATCGTTCTTCGTTGTGGCTTTCACTTCTACCCACTTGGCTAGATAGTCTGTGGCAACAATGATATACTCAGCATGGGAACCCTTAGCTGGGGGATTAATAGGACCTACGAAGTCTATTCCCCACTTAGAGAATGCACGTCCACCCATCATAGGTTTCAGTGGCATCTCATCTTTGCGTATAGGATATTGAGTTCTCTGACAAACATCACACCGTTTCACATAGGTATGTGCATCCATGTGAAGGGTCGGCCACCAGAAGCTCGCAAATAGTATTGCCTTGATCACCCGATCTGGTCCAAAGTGTCCTCCTGCTACACCTTGGTGAGCAGTTTCCAAGATCTTAAGATATTCACTCTCATGGACACATAGTCTCAGGTAACCATCTTTACCACGCTTGTATAGATTATCACCAATGAGTGAGTAATCATGGGCTTCTTGTTCTAAACTCTTTTTCCTAGCCACAGTCATGTCTGGAGGGAATGTTTTCGTCCTCAGGAAGGATACTAGTGGTTCACTCCAATCTGGCACTATGGACACTTGATAAAGAGTGGCATGTTCCACAGGTGGTTTAGTACAACACATTGGGCATTCCTTGCACAACTTTTGGACATCAGCCTCCATAGTAGGCCAATGCACTCCGAGTCTCCTTAGTGTCTGTAGGGTTCGTTGCTTTGAGTAGTGTTGCTCTAATGCACCTACATGTGCTAGTTGCAACCATTTAGCGTACTCATCCTCTTCCACACAACAAGCCAAAATCCCTTGATCTGTGTGCTTGTACATACTTCCTCCCATGATGTGATACTTTTGGGCTTTTACTACCTCTCTATCTTGTGTGTTTATTACTGGATGGTTAGGCCCGTATGTCAATACTGGCACCAATGGCTTAGCCCACTACGACATCACTTCCAAATTAAACAAGTAAGCATCAGGAAGGTCATCCGACACTCCTTGTGGGGCTTCTCCAGATGTGAGCCTAGAGAGATGGTCTGCTCTCAAGTGAGTCCTACCTTTCCTTACCACAACCTCGAAGTCGTATTCCATTAATAAGAGAAACCATCTTACTAATCTTCCTGTATTGCATGGCTTGTTCACGAGATATAACAATGCTTGGTGGTCAGTAAAGAATTTAAACTTATTTGCAAGCAAATAATGTCTAAACTTTTTAACTGCATATACCATGCCTAATCCTTCTCTCTCTGTAGTGGTATAATTTTGTTCAGCTGCATTCAATTGTCTACTAGCATAGGCAATTGGGAGATCCATATTACCTTCACCAGTAGGTTGTGCGAGTACACATCCAATAGCGTAATTGGATGCATCCACATGAACATGGAATGGCTTGTTCCAATCTGGTGTGGTCAAAATTGGTGCTGAACATAGTCGCCGTTTAAGCTCATTGAAGGAATTCTCACATTCGTCAGTCCACTCAAAGTTAGTCAAAAGTCCATACAGAGGCTTTGCAATGATGGCATACATGTATATAAACCGTCGGTAATAACCACAATGCCCCATGAAAGCTTGTACTTCCTTGACATTCTTTGGCCTAGGTAACTCGGCTATGGGTCTCACTTTCTCTTCATCAGTGGATATGCCATTCTTTGACACTATGTGTCCTAGAATCTTGCCTTGCCTAACCATAAAAATGCACTTTTCTGGGTTCAGGCAGACTTGATATTCTCTACATTTGTCAAAGATTTGTCTGAGTTCAAGAATGTGTGGTTGTCTCATGTTGGAATGAGCACAAAGATCATCAACATAGACTTCTAAATTCTTCCTCAGGAACTCTTTAAATACATGGCACATCAGCCTCTGGAAGGTAGCTGGTGCATTGGTAAGCCCACGTCTTTCAAGTACACATAGGACCTCAATTTTGTACTCAGCAATCCATCAAGGAATAAAGCCACTTGCTTAGCTGGCATGGGTAACTCAGGGATAGGGCATCTCTCTAAGTATTGCCTGAATCTTCTTCCTGCAAGTCTTACGGTTTCTTGAGGGGTTTGCTTGAAGCTGTGAATCAGCGAGGAGGTATTATGTCTTATGCCACTCTTAGAGAATCCAATAATGAAAGCCTCTAGGAGTTGGTCTATACTCCTGAATTGTCTCTCATTCAATGGTTGAAACCACGTAAGGGTTGTGTTCCTAAGGGTTAGACCAAAGGCATTGTACTTCGTGAATAGATCCTCCACTTGTTCAGCTCTCAAGACTTGCCTAAACTCAACCACATGATCGTATGGATCTCCAGTGCCATCGAAGTAGTTCTTCATGGACTTAACTAGCTGAGTTGGTCTCAAAGTCCTTGTGTGCTCTCTAGGTCATGGTAGAGGGAACTCATCAACATTTCTTTGATTCCTGGGAGCTCTAAGTACATCAGGTTCTACTCTATTTGTTTCCGTCCTCGTTCTTTCTCTGCCCCCTGGGTTGGCAAAGCTTACTTCTGGCCTATCTCTACTTCTGTCTCTTTGAGTTCCATGAGCTTGGGATGTTCCAGCTCCAGGGTGACCATAGGACACGTTCGATCTTGGTTGGGGGAAAATGAATTCACCTTTCCAAGTGTAAGCATGCCTATCATTTTCTGTAACCACAAAGATCCTCTCTAAAGCGTGATCTAAGTAGGTCACTCTACCTGGGCTATCTGGATCTTTAAACTCATAGATCATGATTGTTCCTATATCATTTGGCCGATTAGATTTATACATCCAAAAGGCTTCGTTAGTCTCTCGGTTCAGAAGCAGATCTATACTCTTGTTGTCCTGGGGAATCCACTCAGGAGTGAGAATTCTCGTAAGAACAAATTTCCCTCGAGGGGTCCTGGGCTCTGCACCCATGTTTCCTTGTTCTAGGTCATCTATGTCCATCTCAGGGATCACATTCCCAAATTCATCTGTCCTCTCCGGGTGACTAGTGACCACGTATATTGTCCCTTCCTTGTCTAGGTATGCTCCGTTTTCAAACTTGACAGCAGGGTGCTCTAGCCCAATAGATTGGTCTGGGTTTTTGATTTGGACCACGGATCTTCCTAGGCCGTCCTCATAGATGCTAGCACCTAATCGGTTGGTTCTAAGGTATTCGAGCTCTGTCTTGTACGGGCCTTCTACCCTGTGCAAGTATGGCACTCCTGAACTTCCCGTAGGTCTGTCCATGCCTTGAGACATCTTTGATTCACTAGTCTCAGAGCTAGGGTAGTATGAGTGGTGGCTCAACTGCTCGGCCCAAGACCTAGCAGTGTGGTTGACACTAGCCTCTGAAGACCTAAGACTTTGTCTATCTCTCCTTAGATGTCGCCCTGATCTAAGGTTCATAAGCCTAATTGAATAGCCCAAATTTACCCAAGTACAACCTCGTTGCTGAGTTCTTTTGTATCAGTTACTTGATTCCTTTTAGTGGTTATCGTGTGTATGCTCTTGTCAGAAATCACGTCGTCAGGAATATTTGAGTTAATTTTCGCACTTGAAGTTGATCGTTCCACATTAAGTTCTTTTCCTTTAGAGTTCTCGACCGTACAAAGATTATGTCGTTAGCTTGAACTCGAGTATTTAGGTAGTCTTCAACTTGATAAATGCCTATCACTGCCCTGGCTTACTCCTATCACTAGTCGTTCTTAGCCTAAGCTAGGAATTGACAAAGGGAGTTGAGAATTTTCAACCTTTTGTTTCCTCCTTGGTTGCCCTTGAGTGCTCAGGAAGCGTGTTCCCAAGCTTGCACTAACTCTTGCTTAGAATGCCCTCAAGTGCTCTTACTGGACCTATAAAAGTCCCACGGTTAGCTCAAGACTTAGGTGCAAATGACACAATAGACCACTTTCATGCATGTAACTCACAGACCAAATTATCCTTTGCCTTTATGGAAAACAATCCCAAGGATCCCTCAATTTTCCTACCTCGGGGTATGGTCAACTTCAAAATACCCTATCTAATAATCCTGATATTAATTTTCACATAACCAGTGGAAGTTTTGGTTGTACTCCCCACGAGCTTTCCAACAAAACAAGAATCACAGCAAACGGATTTCGTATGAGAAAGTTATGTCAGTTCAGGCTTCAGGGATTAAAACAGGGTTCAAACAGGCCAACAGGCAAACAGGACTTCTTAAGTTATTTTCTTATGGTCTCCTTATGTGATCTAGAGTGAAATGTTCATGCCCAAAATTAGCCAAAATCCTCAGATTAAAAAACCCCAAAAAATTGGCCGAAATTGGTTGTCAATCGCGATCGACTGGGCTGTCAATCGCGATGGGCAGGGCTGTCCGTCGTGGCCTGTCAGTCGCGATGGACGTGTCAATCGCAATTGATGGGTGTCAATCGCGATGGACAGAGGGTATCAGTCGCGATGGACTATTGTCAGTCACAATGGACTGCTGTCAGTCGCGATGGACTGGGCTGTCGGTCGCGATTGATGGGTGTCAATTGCGATGGACTGAAATTTTTGGTGTTTTCCGTGAATTTGTGTCAATCGGGGCTCTATATGTCGCGATGGACAAGAATCTCGGCAAAAGGGGGTGTCAATCACGATTTTTTTGTCGATCGCGATGGACAGGGGTGTCCGTCGCGATGGACGCGTGTCCGTCGGGGTCTGTCAATCGCGATGGACTGGCTGTCCGTCGCGATGGACAATGTCAATCGTGATTGATGCTATCAATCGCAATGGACTGAAAAAATGCAAATTGTCCAAAAAATTTTGTGGATTTGTGATGTGCAAGGTCTCTAGTCTACTGTGGTGCACTTAATTTTACCAATAGATGAAATTTTCTGTCAATCGCAATGGACAGAAGCTTGCGACACAGAGACAGTTCTGCACATTTCCGTACCTGCGCGACGTGCTGGAGATGATGGGATGGCCAATACCTGCAAGAAAACTCAAAAAACATGCAAAAACAGTGCACACAAGATCGCTCTCTCGCTTTCTCTCACAAGTGAAATGAGGGAAATGTAAGGGGGAAGGAGATATAGTCAAAAAACTGAAATTTTTGTGATGATGGAGATGGAGGTGGAAGATGATGGGGATGATGATGGTGATGATGATGATGAAGAAAGGATGAGAAAAGTAAGGGAAAGTAAAGAAATTACCTACAACGCCAACGTCACAACTCTACGTCTTACCATCACACGCTTGTCCTCAAAGCTCGATCCCCGGCAACGGCGCCAAAATTTGGTGTAGCTCAGTGATGAGTAGCACCTCCTTTAATGTCAATCCGGGAAGACAAGAGGATGGTATGAAGACCTCGAGCAAGTGAAGACACAAGTGCGTGAGTGAGAAGCATACGAACATGCACACACATACACACACGCGCACACACAGCAAGACAAAGAGTGAGAAGCAATGTAGTTCTTAGATTACTTTCCAAAAGCTCATACAAGTTCAAAACTATTACAAGCTAACCTCAAAAATGAGCTCTCTAGCTCTATTTATAGTTTTTGACTAGGTTTTGGCCGTGTCCAGACCTAGTGTCCGTCCTAGTTAAAAATTAGGTTCTCTACCCTATTTGGAGGTTCAAACGAAGTCTAAAAAAATGTGAAAACTGACAGGTAGGTACTTCTAAAGCTCCTCAAGCTCAAGGACTCCTTGGCTTGCACAAAATGGAGCTACAAAATTATGAAATGGTATTTACAATGATTGTTAGTGATGAGAATCACTGTTGTAAAGATGTTGATTTGGAAAAATTTGAAGGGCCTATCTGCCAGATTTGCGTCGACTGCTCTGTCTACTTAATCCTTCACCTCGCTCTGACTCTCTCCGCTGGCTTCCTTGTCTAGTCAGTTCTTGGGTGCCCATACTGCTCTCAACAAATTGGAACTCTATTGCACTCTTTTTGTGAGCTAATATAAGCTTACATTATTTCAATCATTATTGTTCTTCCTTGTGTGTGTGCATTCGTTGTATTCATGTGGTTGTTGTTTGTTTTCTCTCACTCCACTTGTTCACACTCATCATATCACTCTCTTAGTTTCTCAATTAATAATTTAAGGTGAATATTCTCTCCTTGATGTTGATATAATAATCATTGTTAATATTTGAAGTGTGCATCGTTAAGTACTTTAGATAGAGAGGATTATTTCCCCAATGTTGCACTATTTTTTATTGGTGTATGAAAGATCTTCATTTCATAATTGCTAGTTTGATTGAAGTTATAGATTGCTAGAGTGTGATCAAAATCAACTCCATAGGTACTCATTTTCGAGTTTTCTTGCAATCCAATTAATTGCTTAATATGTTTGTTTTCCAACCACAATTTTAGATGCATAGTGCACAATGCAAGTCTTCTCCACTACACACTACATAAGGATTTTAAGGCTGTTGCTATACCTTCCTCATTGTCGAAAATGGCTTTTATAGTGCTCCTATTGAAGGAGATAGGTAGGCACATTTTGCCTTCATCTCCTTTGGTATACTCCCCTACCTTGTCCACTGGCAGTTGTCTCATACTCAAGTTGTGAAGTCTTTGCTTGAGTAGTTCTTGGGTGCACATGTTTGGCCATTTTTTTCATGTGGATTTGCATGTAGAAGTCCTATCTTCAAGGTGCATTTCACTTGAGCATTCTTGAAAATCTCAAAGATGGGTTGTACATGTGTTTTGGCACTAGAAATCTAATTAAGTTTTCTTGTCTCATGATCAATTCTCTGTTGTGTTCACTAGTGTATTGTGGAAACTCCTATAAGTCGTTCTCTTATTCATCTGGTAAGTCTATCCAAGAAGCACTCTCACTCACAAGATAGTCTTAAAATTGAGATTCCCCATTATCTTGAGTCTATTGCATAAGAGGCCCTTGATCATTTCCTCATTCTTCCTTCCATCTAGCCTCTTGCACCTTGATCCCATTGAGTACTTGATCCTTAATGGGTTCCCTGGTTTTTACACTCTCCTTGCTAGGTTCTAGTTGGACTAGTTGTAATTCTTTATCTATAACTATGGTGATAATATGTTTATGAATTATGACTTATTATGATTGCTACCTAAGTAGGCTAACTTCTTCTAGAATTAACTGAGATAATTATATTCACTGCTTGCACATGCTAAGCCATTCTTTTTCTAGTTGAGCATCAAGGTAAGAACGGTAATGTGTTTCCACATTACCACTATTTTTTAGATGAGTTTTGTAAGGTTTGAATAACATTTCCAAATCCTCAAGAAGAGGATCTGTAAAGTATGAGCCTACCATTTGCTTCCTAAAATCGTTCTCAATCTTTGAAGCTACATAATTCTCTTTTGAGGCTTTTGTGAGTGCATCTTATAACTTTGTTTCTAGGCTTCCCATTTTTTTGTCCCCTGTCTTGCTAATCTTTGTTTCCAAGTCAAGTTTCTTTTCTATTTCTTCTTATCACGATAGATCACATTCTATGGATTGGGATGGTGAAGAGTCCTCTCCCTCATTTACTTGATCAACATCTTGTTGTTTTTCTTGGGCACATGTAACCACTTGAAAAGGCACTTTCCCTTCTCTAGGTTGATTTCCATATGTATTCCTAGATGCATACATCAACCTAAGTTGGTACTATGGTCTTTGATATTATTATGATTGTCTATTATATTAGCATTCTTTGTAGAGTGATAGGTAATTTTCTACTCAATTTCACAAAATTTCATGGGCTTCCTTTCCATAGGTTGATACATAGGCACTCTATCACTCATGTACATAGGATGGTCACTATTGCAATTTTGGGATATTCGAAGAGGTTGAGTTCTTTCAATATATAGATAATTTTTTTGCTCTTTATTCTATTCCATTTGCAATCTCTTAACCACTAAATCAGCCATTATTTCTATCAAAGACCTCGAAGTGCTAGAGGAGTTTTTCACTTCACTTATGATATCTGTCAGAGGGATCCTTATATCTAAAAACTAGATTATGCTCAAGATCCATGTAGTCTTTGATATATTCATTTAATGTTCAACCTTCAAATGGACATGAAAGAACATAGCTACTTCTATAAGAAATAATAGCACAATAGAATTGACCAATAGGTAGGGTTGAGAAAAATGCAAACAAAGATCGATGTAGACTCAGAGATAGAGAACTCAAATTCTCAAATTGCCAAGAGTAATGCAACTATAAAGATGGTGTTGTCCACCCATGCGCTCCCAATGTGGAGCTTAGATGGCATACAACTTAGATCACAATGGATCATTTGTGGTCACTTGAGGGTAGATTATTGCATATATCTAACAAATTGTTGGCAAAACCTTCTAAAATAGAGAGATTGATTTCTTTTCTGATGGTCTTTCAACAATATGGAATATATCCATGTATTGTTTGAGTTGTCTAGACACTCAAAAATATTCATGAGTTGCTTGTTTGAAGTTGTAAATCAATGAAGTATAGTCATGCTTAACCCCTCTATTAAAGAATTCTCTTATGAATTTTTCCATTAATGCATCCAAATTCCCAAATAAATCTATGTACAAAGATTGAAACCATTCAAATATAGTTTTAATTAGGGTTAAGATAAATGCCTCATATTATGCAAAGAAATCAATGATTTTTTTTGGCTCTTAGAACTTTCTTAAACTTGGCTACATGATCATAAGGATCTATAGGCTTGTCATAACATTTTTTCATGCGCTTTGCCACTTGTGATGTTTGAAGGTCTTTTCCAAGGTCGTGATCTAATTGGCCAAGATTCATTGCTTGATGGTTGTTGCTTGAGCACCTTGCTCATGAGGCTTGACTCTAATATGTGACAAGGTCATTGGAATCTCAACATACCCTCATCAACTAGGTTAGTTGGGGGGCTCCTTATTGGATATGCATGTGGATTAGAGGTTGCCAACTTTCCTCTATTCCCATGCAAATGGTTGCCTAAACTATATTTGCACCACTGAGTGATTGTTGGGGTTTAGGCTTTGGGTTTGATTTTTTATGCTCAATCAACTCCCAATATGTGTTTCCCTCTTTATCTCTATTTTGGGGACAAGCTAAAAAAAAAGGAATTTTCGGAACTCATATACTATGACTCGTTTTTTTGGTGCAATTTTTTCATTGTTAGCTTAAAATCTTTGGTGGGTGCATTTTACTAGGTACACAAATTTCCATGAGGATTTTGTAGAAATTCATGTGGATCAGATAATGTTTACAAGAGTGGTAACACCACTTGGTGCGGGTTGAATCTCTTTGAATTCCTCATCATCATTGCTTGACTCTAGCTTCTTTACAATTCCTCCCTTGTCATTATGTGATCTAGGTCATATGAAATCACATAAATTGTACCCTTTTGGTCCTCATAATGATTTCCACATTATTTCATGATTGGGAATTTGGTTATGGTGAAGCAGTTAGGGTTTCAAAGCATAAATACCTACCAATTAAGGCAATCTAGGTAGATGTCAATCCCTAGGGAGTTATAATTATAAAATTGTAGGATTGTGTGATAATCCTAGCTAGAGGGAATAGCTTGGTCAATTTGAAATGAATAGTGGATGAAGTCACATGTGAATGACTCGTATGCATGTTACTTCTTCAAATTGACGAGATGTTCCTTACAAAACTCCTTGGCCCTACTAATCTACTTGATGTTAAGTATATGAGCAACAAATAACATGTGAAGGTGATGTCTTTTGGGAAAGTTAATGTGCATGTGAAAACTTCAAACAAAATTCCAAACCTTTCTATATAATTAAGACATGTGAACTTCATTATATGGTGTGATGAGGCTGTTGAAGCTTGCGGCCTTGTAGTTTTTCTTACAAGAGGGAAATTAATGACCGTCAATGAAGATTGATGTAGTATCAACAAGAATCTTAATAAGGTTAGCTTATACCCTTATAATTTTCTAAATGTACATGAGAACAATACATCCCTTGTAGACAAAGAGGAGTTGCATATTAGTTTGATGAGGCCTCCAAGGGGTTAACAAGTGTGTAGTCAATAATTAGGTGAAGATTAAGATCTAGTTATTTTTTAGATTGGGTAATCAAGGGGATGTGTGGAAAATCATTAATGAGGAGAAGGAATCAATAAGAAAGAAGGCATGAAAAGTCAACGAGCATACCAAGATTGTGTGAAGAGGGCTTTGGTCCCCTTTCTTGATCGAGGGGTAATGATAGACCTCTCACAATGGTAGTACATGTCTTGGACCATAGGATATTGTAAACCAATCTCCACATGTTGTATTTGAGTAGTCTCATCTGGGTACCACCTTTGGGTAGTCTAATCCATCTAATCCACATGAGTACTATGCCCACCTTCATGTGTACTTTCAATCAATTCAACTTCTTGAAGAAGAGTAGATCTCAATGGTCTAACTTCCTAATGAAAGATTGTGCGAATAGACATGCTTATTCTTGATTAATCGTACTACGGCATGTTGAAGCAATCATGGAGATTTTCTCGATTAGGAACTTCTCCCATTACTTTTCCCAATGATGTTGTATTATCCCTTGTTTTGGGAGATGAGTAATAGAAGCACTTTTTGGGATTTGATGATGACTTGATGAGCAATCTTCTTCAATTCCCTTGATCATTGGACTTTATTGCCCATGAGGAGTGTAGCCGTGTTGAGAAGGCAAAACTCCCTCCTCCACACATGATAGCACACACTATCTTTTTCAATATCTACTTACTTTGCATGCCACATGGTCATATACAATAGAATTCACGATGAGGGCAATGGTGGGGTGCAATTTTCACGATGAGTTCAATGGTGGGGTGCGCCTTTCATGTTGAGTATATCAAACATATGCACGAAGGCATGGCTCCACCTAGTGTGTATATTCATACCTTAAGGCATGCTAAATTTAAGATGTTCATACCATCTCGCTCTCTAAGTTTCTTTTGTACAAAACCGTATTTTATTGAAAAAGCAAAACAAGAGTTTTAGAAATTTTCAAGGCCCGCACAAGTATAAGAATGGTTGAATAGTCTTAGTAGTGACTCTCTAGTTGTGAATGAAGCCATAGGTTTTACAGTTTTTGAGGACAAAAACTCTTCAAAGGGGGGAAGAAAGTACCAAAACTTTTCAAGAATTGGTATGATTAATTCCATAAGTAAAAACTTGGGATGTATATGATGGGGTAAAAGAACATCATTTAGATTTTGAGCAAAGAGGAAGTTTCCAAATCAATTCCATGGCATACCAAAGTCAATGAAAGTGGGATGTCATCAAGCTCATAAAAGATTTTGAAAATATGGTTGCAACGAGGAGGTTAAATTAGAGCATGCCAAAGGCCATGCTTCTTTAGAATAAGTGAAAGTGGAAGATAGAAGTTTGATTTCCAATTATGTAATCTATAATGATAATAAATGAAACTTAAGTTTGTGGAAGGTGAAAGTTGTATTCACCTATCCTTAAAGGGATTTTGAAAATCCAAAAAGCATTCACAAATGCTTAGAATTAAGCAATAAAGAGATTTCCTTGAAAACCCTAGGGTAGCTATCAAAAAGCTTTAGATAAAGAAAGGAATCTAAAAACAATAATAAACCCTTGTCACTATAAGTTGAGTTGAGAAAGGATTAGTTAGATCTGGAATATAATTCAAGGTGCTTGGAATTACACTCAAACAAAGGATGGATGTTTATTCCATAAAAAGGTGTTGATCTTCCAATATAAGCATGGGATAATAAACATCATAAAATGATCTTATATTGGAAGCTCTAGAAGCCTAAGCAAGACAGAAAATTTCTTGACTTCAAATTCTTAAAAAAAAAGGATTCACGTAAAAGGTACTCTATAGTTAGAGACTTACGGAATTTAAGATAAATATCATTCATACATCAATATTGATATAAAGTATGGTATGTGAAATTATAATTTATATTCACATAATGTAGGAAGGATGGTAAGAATGGGAATTGAAAATTCATAGATAAGAATGAAGTATATGATGGTCAAGAGTATGACCAGAGAACACATCAAGTACTAATTAATTGGAAAGTTTGAAGATCATGAAATTGAAAGCACTTTATAGGATGTTCATAAAGGTTTCAAGTGAGACTAGTAGGTGTCATTTAAGTTATGAGACTTTGAAGTAAGGAATTTATAGTTCGTTATCATAAATGCTATACAGATTTATAAAGAGAAAGAACTTACAAAGATTATCTTCAACAATGTAAGTTAGACTAAGCCAATCTAGGATGAAGCACTTAGTTGATAGTACAACTAAGTGAATCAATGTCTTGACTCAAATTTATGCCTTTTAGTATAAAGGTGTGTCAACAGACTAACAAAGGATTGAATTAGTAATTCACATAATTAAAGTTAGACTAAGTTAATCTAAAGAACCTTTTTTATAATATAATGAGGTAACTAATCTCCAAAAGTAAGAGATGTATTCTAGATTGGTATTCTACTATATAGGGGTCTCAAGAGATTGGAAAAAGGGATTAATTTAGTAATATTGTTGAAGCAACATTGTTCTAGAGTAAAGTTAAACATCATCAACAATTGCATGGTAGCTCGAGACATTGATATTTAACACTACACTAGAGTTTGTTAGATGGATGATGGTTTAATATTATCCAAAGAACCTTTTGAGAATTTGATTTAATCTCATAAAGGTATAAATAGTGCTTCAAACCCTTCACTAGATAAATCCTTGAAGTATTGAGTCTTATCTAGTTTGACTCAAATCACTTTAGTGTCTTAGAAGTTGAAGTACTGGTTTTACAAAGTTTTAGTTCTCCCTTCTTGTTTTTTTGAAAATTTGGTTGGATGGAATAGGTAATTGTAATCCATTGAGTATTTCTTCAAGATCGATGGATGAAGAAATAATCTAAAGCTCTCTTAAAGAGTTTGAGTAAAACTCTTGGAAAGAAAAGGGTTAGGAATTGTTTCTAGTTCTAACAATCCCAAAGAATTCAATTCCTTGTGAAAGTACCCTAGTGTCAATCATTTGAAGTTGGGTGCCCAAAGAACCAAATGAAGAACTTCTTTCCTCCATTCTACTTTGGAATCTAAAGCCCAATAGGGCATGATAGTCTTGTAGTTGGGAAAAGAGATTAGTAGATGTTGGGGCATAGTCAAATCATATAAGATGATGTTTTGGTCAACCTCAACTTAAGGAGACTTCTCAAAGTCTTGAAATTAATGAAAGATTAATCTATTTGCTAGGCCCATGCATAAGTAGTGCATAGAAATGGACCTACATAGCAAATTATTGGAGAATCTTAGAATCTAGCTACTTCATATGTTTATGCTATGGATGTCTAGCTCCTGCATAGTGAAACATTGAATTAGGTAGGGATGTATTAATCCACCCTTATCACTCTTTCCTTTGCACTCTATTTAGTGTTTCATGTGCAAATACAAGTAATTTTAGAATGATTTGTATAGGGATTAGCCCACACATGGATTCCCCTCTTTTCAATCCTATATGGGACAAAATCCCCTTTTGATAAAGAAGCAAATAGAAGAAATGAAGACCATTATCAACGAGACTAATCATGGGGCATAGGGGAATACTCGATATATTATACATGCACACATTTTTTAGGACAAAAATGTTAAAGGGGGGAGAATGTTGTATAACTATTGCTCCAAGCAACAAAAGACATGGGGTTTCATGGTCCAAAGTGACTTGGAGAACCCTTTGAGTTTACTGAGAAACCCATGGGAAAGTATCTCCAAGACTATATATGGTTTCAACTCGCATTATCCCTTTTTGCAGGTGTTCAAGTAAGATTCTAGTGTACTATGTTTGTGTCACATTTTTTTTTACAATATATTGGTTGTATAGTCTCGTAAGTTATGAAAAAAATATGGATGATTATGCATGTCAATGTAGATTACATGCTTTCTTATATGCAAAACTTTGGCATTCACGTTTTGGACATTCAAATTTTGCTAGGTTGCTATACTTGCAAAAGTCCAATATGGTGTCCTCATTGCATAAATTGGAGGCCCTATATAAACATGTATGTGAGCACTATATTTTTGGTAAGATGCAACATTCTTCCTTTCCTAAAGATGGTACAATAAGAGCTGCACATCCTTTGAAATCATTGAAGTCTCCTTGTTTCATGAAAGTAGTGGTTGAATTGCATCCTCCAAAAGAACTACATTTTAGTTAACAAGAACGTGTTTAATTTGGGTGTGACGTGAACAATAGCATTTATTCGGAGAACTATGCCATATACATTTCACAACCTTATCACCCAATTTCCTTTGTTGTTGCTCAGACATCAATGCATATTCCAAATTAAAAAGAAAAAGCATATAGATGAGAAATGGATGGGTGTAGCCATGCCAAGCCTCATAAGTGATAGAACATAATGCTTTTGTAGGAAACTTTTAAGTACATATGCATCACACATCACAAACTCAAGCCAAAAATTATGAGTTAATGCTTGACGTTTGAGCATATATCTTGCCATTTTCATAAGAGAACAATTTTTCTTCTTAGCATTACCATGCATTTGTGGTTTTTATGGTATTATGCATTGGTATTTCAAAACATGCTCCGCTAGAAATGCACTGAACAAAGAAGAAATATACTCCTCCTCTTGATCTAAATTAGTGCCCATTTTACATGTTCAAAGATTTTTAGGCATGACCAAGAATTCTTTAAAATCACATAAAAATAATTGAGCTTTGACTTGAGTGGATAGAAGCACACACACTTTGAAAATTCATCTATATTCTAGGTAGTTTCCAAAAGATGTTGTCTTCATAAGAAGAACAAGCTACAATTCATGTTAATTTATAACAAATATAGAAGGAGCAATCACCTTAACACTGAACTAGTGTCATCACAATTTTCAAGGATATGCAGAGAATGACTTTGATATTCAAAAACTTGAATTTCTCTAGAAGTAATGAACCAAATGACTTGAAAATTTGTACACATAAACTAGAAAATTATGTCTTTCCAATGAATGCTTAAACACTAGATTTGAATCTCTATAGGGAGAGGGGGAGAGAGAGAGAGAGAGAGAGAGCAGCAATCTCCACAAGTTGACTGAGTCTAAGGAAGAAGGAGCAGAGAACAAAAATGGCACCAAGCAATGATCAAAGAGTATATGTATTGCTTCAAATCAGCACTTTTCTGAACGTACAAATGTTTTGGAGTCTCTATATAGAATCTTGAGGATATGACCATGCCTTTTCTTCATGGATTTGAATTTGTCATTAGGCGAGTTTGGTAGTTTAGATTGATTGGAATCTTTTCCTACAATCTAGGAAAAGAGAAAGTTGGTCATATCTACTTTTTGATTGATTGATTGAGAATCAATCCCAACCATTTCTAACTTGTGGCTTTTAGGCCTTTTACTCTTTCCTCTTACAAAGATAAATACTTTGGAAATTACATAAGAAGGTGATCCTATGATCAAATTCTCAATACAATAAATGAATGCAAATAAAACTCTACAAGACATATATGTGGCATCATTCAAATGATGGATTTGATGAATATCATGTCCACTTCAAGCATAATGAATGCTTGATGTTCCAATAGGTCCCACTCAAGCTAACGTTTTCGGGAAGATGGCGCAAAGTTGGTGGATCAGTTCAACTGCCAAGTCCAACAACGCACGTAGGGTGCTTCAAGCAAGCTCAGGCGATAGAGTGGAATGGAGACTTCAAGAGATATTGAAAACTCAAGAAAATTGATAAGATCACTTACAAGACATATTGATTCATAACAAGAAGTGACAAATATAATGAAAATAATGGAAAAGATACAAGTTACCAATTCATCATAGATCATAATGTTGGTCCATAAAGTTCATCAATCTTCAAAATCATCATCAATCATGTGTATAGAACCATCATCATCACCATAGATGTGTATAGTTATCTCCATCACTTTAGCAAGTGTAGAGAAATTCCTTCACTTCATAATGTATAGCCTCCATCTTCAAGTGTGTGTAGCCTCCATCCTCAAGCCTTCAAATCTTCATTCTTCAAGCCTTCAAATCTCCAACCTTCAAGGTAGATCACCTCAAAAGCTCCAACCAACGCAATTGTATAATCCTCTTCAATTGATGATTGATAAACAATGGGCGAAGACCTCCATTAAATAGTTTTAGAAGTTCCATGCGATGGCTTTATTGAAAAGCTACGATAGAACTCTCAAGAAATATCCGCAAAACTTCTGAAAAGCATACGGCTTTATTTCCAAAAGCAATTTCGCATGCCATATGATAAAAAAACTACGACCCATTATGGAAAACTATTGCTTGCGTTTTAAATAGCGTTTGAATTGATTTTTACGATGTTTTGCGTTTGATTTTAAGTTTACTTTCTTTTTATTTTAATTGCTTTCACACCTACATAGCTTTCACGTTCATATGGATATACAACGGTTATACAATGGTTCAAGTGAACACGTTAATGTCTACACACACAAATAAGAGAGCTGATAACTCTACCATCAATTTTTGATCTATAAGGGAAACAAATTGCCTTTTTCTCATGACCTTCAAGGTTTAGATGACCTTCTCAACATCTCATGTTACTTCTCCAAAAGTTTTTCATCCAAGTGATTTTGATATTATTGGAAATATTGATGTCTTGAATATGCTTCTGTTAAGGTTTGATGTTTATTCTAGAGATAAAATCTCTACGACATTTGCCCCTACTAGACCTGCACATCGTCCTTGATGGGCCAATCTTCAAATCTTCTTTCTGCTTCAAATATAAACTGACATTTCATGGGAACATTGAATCGTGAAATCATCTGTCAAGTGCATGGGAAGATAAGTATTGTGCCTATGCAAGGCCATATAATGTAGCCCTATCAATTGCAAACTTTGAAAATGCATGGTCAAAATATGGTGCAAAAGATAAGGTAATTGGCATTTGTAGACAAAGCATGTGCTCTCACTTTCGTACATTTTATGTGTATATACATAAGTCCTTTCCATCACTCAAAGTACATAGGTAAAGCTCAAAATGTGGCTTTATGCAAGATCATGTAGTGAGACCCTATCATGCATACTTTAGGTGCATAAGTAAACAAACATGGTGCAAATATAAGGATGAAAGGTATTTGATGATGATGCTTGTGCGCTCACTCACATACATATCAATGTGCATATACATCAATCCTTACAATCACTCTATGTGCATAGGTTAATCTCAATACATGCCTAAATGCAAGGTCATGTAGTGAGACCCTATCATGCATACTTCAAGTGCATTTTTCAAAAATAATCATGGTGCAAAAGGGGTAAGAGAATGTTGATGATGAGGTTCTTCAAAATTTTTTATGACTGTTTTTAAATTGGATGTCGGTTTTTTTTTCTTTTTTTACAAGTGCAAGTAGATTGTGAAGGCTAAAGAAATAAACATATGTGTATATACATTGGTTTATGCATACTTTAAATGCAAAATAGAATCAATATGGTGCAAATAATGGAGAGTAGAAAAAGAAGACTGAATGCATTAAGCATAACACTCAATTCTCACTTCTCAATCAAATAACTCTCTTAAATCATTCAAACTCTATAGATTTGATCTATCTTTATAGATAGATTTTGTGAAGAAGGTCTTCCAAGAATTTTTCCTGTTTCATAGAATCATCAAGCATTAGAATCAAAAAATACATTTTATTACATAGCTTCCTCACTACACGTTCACTCACAAAGTCCTAGAAAACATTTGTTGCTCAAGAACGCTTCATAGATCAACTTTGGTACCTATTCATCATGTGCAAGATATTTCCGTGCATCAAACTCAAAACCATAATTAATCATTTTTCATAAACATAATGTAATGCAAAAAACTTTTTATTCCTCATTAAGCTTATCATCCTCGTTGTCATGCTTATTCACAATTTCTTCATTTACAAAAAAAAATCTTTTCAAAGCACATTAGTAGTGGATTATACAAACTTGCTAGTTTTCAAAAGAACCATTTAATTGATTATCAATTTGTTTTACGATATTATCAAATATGCGTGACTTTATCGATTCTTCTTCTTCTTCATGATTTGAATCACTATGTTGGTCATTTTCTATACTTATATTTCCATCATCTTCTTTTTCTTGAATCTCATCTTGAATTTTGTTTAGAATATGATTGTATTTTGCTTCCATAAAACTTTTAATCTTTTCAAGATAAAAAAACTTATCATTATACAAAAACTTTGCATCAAGTTGGATATAGGTTGTGCCATCTTTATTACTTTTGACTTTGATTGAGTTTTCATGCTCTTCTTTACTTGGTTGTAATTGTTCATTCAAAAATTTCTCAAATCTTTCTGTATCTATGTGTAGTAATTCATCTTGATTTTGACTTATGGAGTTATGTTCACTTTGACTATTTTCTTCATTGTTCATATTATGGCTTAATTGAGATTTCGAAATTCCTACTTTCTCTTGATCAAAATTTTTATCAGTTTTGAGGAACTTTGGATTAGATATTACATAGTATTCATCATGTTTCTTTTTCAATTGTATTGACTTTTCATATTCTTGCTCATCCTCTTCCAATATTTCTTGCAAAATGTGTTCAACTTTTTGTTTATCCAACTTGATTTGTTCACTTCTCTTTTCTTCAAAAAGTTTTACTTGATTGTCAATCGGTATCACAGTTTCTTGTTCAAAAGATTTCTTATCACCATATCTCTTTGGTTTCCATTGTTTTCTAAATGATCTTGGCTTAGATTTTGTTTGATCAAAATATTCTTTAATTCCACCTCTTCCTAAATTCAAGTGTAAAGGTAAACGATTATGATAATCACATATTTTCCGTTCAATTTCAAGTACCAACTTTTGTCTACATCCATTCTCATATGCTATACAATTCCCATATATATGACTGATTTGATCACACCAAAAACATCTAATAGGTCGATTATGGACTCTATGTGTTCTTCTATGTAAAGTGATAGGAGTGAATCTATGGTCAGGTAAAGGGCTTTGTTCAATAGAATGTGTAGATATATTTTGAACTTGAACTTAATGTTCATTTTTACACTTGCATGTTGCAATTTCTTTCATACTTTCTTTCAAACTTGAAAGTTCATAGTGAACAGTTCCATCTAAATTACCAAACTGTGTAATTAATGAACTAATAACCTCATTAACTTCTTTCATAATTGGAGTCACCATTGTAATACAGGAAATTATTGAGTCAATCTTTGAGTAAAGTTTTTCATCCATGGATGCAATTATTCGTGAATCCATATCTTTGAATTGTTCATCATATTATGGAGACTTCTTTTCAATCAACGCTTCCACACTAGAACCTATGTCTTGTGTGGTGTGTTTTGCAACACCCTTTTTGCCCATTGTTCACTTATGTAATGAATGTAAAAGTAAAGTATGAGTACCTGGAATTGGCTTGAAGAAGAGGTTTCAAGTATCTGAAAATGTGAAAATATAAATTTATAGCAGCTTCGATCGATGAGAAGGGTGAAGTGAAGAGGATAAGATACTTACAAGTTTCTGAGTTGCGATGCCGTTTTTTCACATCGGGTTCAAATGTCAGGAAGATGGCGCACACTTGGTGGATCAGTTCAATTGCCAAGTCCAACGGCGCACGTAGGATGCTTCAAGCAAGCTCAGGTGATAGAGTGGAATGGAGACTTAAAGAGATATTGAAAACTCAAGAAAATTGATAAGATCACTTACAAGACATACCATCATATGGGATAAAGAAATTGATTCATAATAAGAAGTGTCTACACAAATATAATGAAAATAATGGAAAAGATACAAGTTACCAATTCATCATAGATCATAATGTTGTTCCATAAAGTTCATCAATCTTCAAAATCATAATCAATCATGTGTATAGAACCATCATCATCACCATAGATGTGTATAATTATCTCCATCACTTTAGCAAGTGTAGAGAAATTGCTTCACTTCATAATCTATAGCCTCCATCTTCAAGTGTGTGTAGCCTCCATCCTCAAGCCTTCAAATCTTCATCCTTCAAGCCTTCAAATCTTCATCCTTCAAGGTAGATCACCTCAAAAGCTCCAACCAACGCAAGTGTATAATCCTCTTCAATTGATGATTGATAAACAACGGGCCAAGACCTCCATTAAATAGGTTTAGAAGTTCCATGCGATGGCTTTATTGAAAAGCTACGATAGAACTCTCAAAAAATATCCGCAAAACTTCTGAAAATCATACGGCTTTATTTCCAAAAGCACTTTCGCATGCCATATGATAAAAAAACTACGATCCATTATGGAAAATTGCTTCTTTTTATTTTAATTGCTTTCACACCTACATAGCTTTCAGGTTCATATGGATATACAACGGTTCAAGTGAACACAGGTTAATGTGTACACACACAAATAAGAGAGCTAAATACTCTACCATCAATTTTTGATCTATAAAGGAAACGAACTGCCTTTTTCTCATGACCTTCAAGCTTTAGATGACCTTCTCAACATCTCATGTTACTTCTCCAAAAGTTTTTCATCCAAGTGATTCTGGTATTATTGGAAATATTGATGTCTTGAAGATCCTTCTGTTAAGGCTTGATGTTTATTGTAGAGATAAAATCTCTACAACAATGTATGTTTGAGTATTCATTCTCTGATAGGTTGAATACCTAGCATAGCTTAGAATCTACAAATCTTTAACCATCAAGTGCCTTTGTCATCATGTTTGCTATTTGCTTCTCAGTAGGAAAAAATAAAATGTCGATTTCCTTTGCCATAAGTTTCTTTGTGAAAAAATCTATGTGCTTTGTCCTTGCATGAAAAATTGGAATTGTAGCTAGATACATGGAACTTACATTATCTCCAAGTAAGTGAGGTTTGGAACTTACAAGTCCCAAATTTGAGTACAAGTTCTTGAGCCATATTGCTTCTTGAGTTGCAATATTTAGACCTCTATATTTTGCTTCAATTGAAGATAAAGCAATTTTTGGTTGCTTCTTGGAACTCCATGAGACCAATTTTGAACCTACACATGCTAAGCATCCAGAGGTTCTTCTTCTATCATCTTTTGCTCCTGCCCAATCCATATCTGAATAGATTTCGATATCCAAATATGAAGAATAAGGATAATAGATGCCTTCATTAAGTGTCCCTTTGAGATACTTGAGTACTCTCTTTGCAGCATCGATGTGTGGCCTTTTAGGTGAGTGCATGAATTGACTAAGCACTCCCACACTATATGATATGTTTGGTCTTGTGTGAATAGCATATATCAAGCTACCAACTAAGCTTTGATACTCTTTAGATCATTAATCTGCGTAGCTTCATAAACACTTTGTTTGTGGTTTAATTCCAAAGGTGTACCTACAAGCTTTGTGTTCTCCATTATGAACTTGAGAAGTAGGTCTTGAATGTATCTTCTCTGAGTTAGATACATCCCTTCATCTGCATAAATCACTTGCATACCTAAGAAATATGTGAGCTCACCTAAGTCACTGATTTTGAACTCCTCTTGCATGTGTCTTTTGAGCCTTTCTCAACTATTTGGCCTACATTTATTAGGTTCTTTATAATAGTGGGAACATAGAGTACCTTGCTTAGAATATTTGTCCTAACATTGGAAGCTTTGTCATTACCAATCTTCTCCACACTATGCTTTGTGTCATCCCATGTCTGAACTTCATGTCTATGCTTTGGACTTTCCAAATCAGATAAGAGAGCTATGTTCTCTGTAACAGGATTTGAGCATCGTGAATTTATGTAGAATAAATGATCATCTTCTTTACCTTCCTTGTGTCTTAGATTCATCAAGAGAAATGAGTCTTCATGTTGTTGATCTTCAGAATAATTATTGTAGTCCCTTTTGTTATGGCCTCTAGTTGTGTTCACCTCTGTCTCTATTGCTGCCTTATCAACCTCTTCCACTTCCTTCCTGGGGCTTCCCATTGAACTAGAAATTCTGAGTGGTGTGGTTGGTCTTATCACAAATGGCACAAGGTTGAACATTCTAGCTTTTCTTCTTCCTTCTTCTTGCCTTTCAGCTTCTTGTCCTTCTTATCTGCATATAGAGCACTAGTTGAATTAGCATGATAGGAGTTACCTTCCTTTATGCTATTGTTGGCCTCTTTATTTAAGATTTGTCCAAGAAAGATGTTGAATTTTGGAGTTTGGACATCCATGATGAGATCATAGGCTATGTTGAAATATTGCCATTGCTTGTCGCCTCTAATCCCATTGATAATTTGCATCATGATAGCCTCTTCTTCAATTAGCTCTCCAATGGATGAAAATTGATCAACAACCTCCTTGACCTTTGTAACAAACTCAGTGATGGTTTGTTTTGGAGTCCTCTTCATCTAGTTGAACTCATTCCAAAGATGGTTCTTCCTTGCTTTTGTACTAGCAGAAAAGAAAGTCTCTAGGGCATCCCAAGTCTCTTGAGATGTCTTGCATCCTCTAATATGTGGTAAAATAAGAGGTAGACATGAGTATGTATGACCTTGCTTGAACATCCCTTACATACCAAAGTGTGAGCCTATCCGTTTCCTTTTGAGTAGGTCCTCCTTTGGATCTTGGAATAGGCATTGCGTCATCACCTCATACAATCCCATATATGTTTTTTCCTTGCAAATAAGCCTCAATTTTGATTTTCCAAGAAGCATAATTGTGTCCATCAAGATTCTCAATCATTGGTGGAAAGCCATCTCCCATCTTGAAGTTGTTCTGATACCACTGAAAGAAGTTGGAAAAGCTTGGAGAGGCTTGGAGAGTTGAGTTGTCAAGTGGTGAAGTTGGTCTAGCAAACCAACATAGGACCATCCATAGCTTTTTGGATATGTAAAGTAGACCTTGTAGGCTTGTGATTAGTGCAATAAAACCCAGTAGTTACTTTGGAACATCAACAAGAACATGTTGATGCAAAATAGATAACTTGCACCTTGACTAGCTCACATAAACCTTTTAAAAATGGATGGAAGTTGTGACTTCAAACATTGAGAGCAGCCAACACAGTAATAGTTGGAAAAATTTCTCTTAAGGGAGTTTCATACATAGGGTTGGCTTGCTAAAATGCATAAAGCCCTAATTTATAACAACTATAGAAGAAGCAATCACCTTAACACTAAACTGGTGTCATCCCAATTTTTTAGGCATGTGTAGAGAATGACCTTGATATTGGAAAGCTTGAATTTCTCTACAGATAATGAACCAAATGACTTGAAAATTTGTATACATAAACTAGATAGTCATGAATTTTCAATGAATACTTAAGCACTAGATTTGGAGCTCTATAGAGAGTAGCAATCTCTACAAGTTGACCGAGTCTAAGGAAGAAGGAGCAAAGAATAGAAATGGCACCAAGCAATGATCAAAGAGTATATGTATTGATTCAAATCAGCACTCTTCTTAATCTAAAAATATTTTGAAGTCTTTATATAGAATATTGAGGATATGACCACACCTTTTCTTCATGGATTTGAATTCAAAATTATGTAGTTTTGATAGTTTAGATTGATTGGAATCTTTTCTTATAATCTAGGGAAAGAGAAAGTTGAAGTCATATCTATTTTTTGTTTGATTGATTGAGAATAAATCCCAACCACTTCTAACTCATGGATTTTAGGAATTTTACTCTTTCCTTTTACAAAGATAAATACTTAGGAAATTACATAAGAAGGTGATCCTATGATCAAACTCTCAATACAATAAATTAATGCAAATAAAACTCTACAAGGAGTATATGTGGTATCATTCAAATGATGGATTTGATGAAGATCATGTCCACCTCAAGCATTGAATGCTTGATGTTCCAACATTCTTTACACCTCTTTTAGGAGGATTTGAAGTGGAAAGGGTTGGAGGGGATAGTAGAGTGTAGAAAAGAGTTAGGTTGGAAGTTGGAACTATTGACATATTTAGGTAATGATATGCGAACACACTAGGAACATCGAGGCACTTTTTTTTTCCCGTTAGGAGGTTTTTTCCTTGGCTTATATATACAACTGTAACACTAATGGGTCACTTATCTTTGCACATTCTCTCGGTAATACATTTAGTATTGTGTGTTGTGCTTCACTTCTAGATTTGAGGTTGAGTATAGGGAAGCTTTCATAGTGATTGTTGAGTGTGTGACTCAGATGCCTTATGGCTGATTTGGGTGTTGGTCAGTCTTTTGCCACCACCATCTTCACTGACAATTAGAGTGCATTGGCAATTGCAAGGAACCCTATGTTCCATGCTTGCATTAAGCACATTGAGGTGCACTATCATTACGTCAGGGAGAGGTTTTCTATTGGAAAGATTAGTTTGGCATATGTGCCCACACAGGAGAACATTGTAGAACTTTTCACAAAGGCTCTCCCTAGGGAGATTTTTGAAGCTTTCTACAAAGCTTTGGGCTTATTTCCTTTTGTGGATTGATTCCACACAACTTGGCACTTCCTTATACATGAGTGCCAGCTCCTTGTTCACCACATCACTCCCATGGGGATTTGTTGAAATATTTAGGTAGTTATGTGTGTGAACACACTAGGACCACTGGGGCACATTTTTCCCTCTTTAGGAGATTTTTTTTCCCTTGGCTTGTATATATGTCTATAACCCTAACGGGTCACTTATCGTTGTACATTCTCTTGGTAATACATTCAGTATTGTCTGTTGTGATCCAAGCTTCTTCTTCTTCCTTGTGGTATTTGCCTGCTTTGACAAACTCTAACAGGAGCTTGGAGCTATCAAAAATCATCTTGGAACTTTGTGTTTGTTGCATATTTGGATTTTTTCTTTAAAGCATAGAAGAAAAAATATTAAAAACATTGAAAAAAAACACAAAATAATAGATGGGGAAGTTGAAGGTAAAGTTGACAATGATTAGAGGAAGAAAGGAATAGAATTCAACATTTTTTGAGTTGTTCTAAAAAAATCACGATTTCTTGGACCTTGTCAAACTTCTAAGAAAATCGTGGTTTTGCATTAAGGAAAAAGAAAGGAAAAGTGAGCTTGAAAGTTTTTCTAAGCAAAAAATTGAGTGAAGAAAATCACATTATGAAGTTCCAAGTTGAAAGGGGTAAAAAATCACCTAAAAATTGACAAAAATTGAAAGAAGAAATCAAGGTAAAAAGCGTCAAAGAATCGCAACTTTCTTACTTTTCTTGATGAAAAAAATTGCTAGGGTTAAAAAACAATAGAAAATTGCAACTTCTTGCCTTTTTGGAGTTGAAAAAATTGCGACTTTCTTGGATAAGAAAGTAAAAATCATGACTTTTTGGATGAATTTTGGTAAAATTTGACTAAAAAAAAATTAAGGAAAAGTAGTAGAAAATCATGATTTTGTGGAAAAAATTGGGTTAGAACATCGTGACTTTGTGCAAGGCAGTTTTGGAGAAAATTGCGACTTTGTGCTAGACAAACTATAAAAGAAATTTTTTCTCAAGACTTAGTCACTTGTGTGTGTGTGTGTGTGTGAGAGAGAGAGAGAGAGAGAGCAGGGAGTCACAACTTTATGAGCACAAGCATACCTAGAAAACCAAAGAAACTTTGGCAATTCCAACATTCCCAAGAGCAAGAGGTGAGTACAATATTAAAGTTTTCAATAATTTCAAGCTTGTAAGGATATGAAAAGGGTGTTTTGGCCTTGAACATAAAATTGTGACTTTTTGTAATTCTTGTTTTGTCAGAAATGAAAAGTATTATGGCTTTTTTGAATGAGGGAGAGTGAAGAGGGGGAAAAGATGCCTCTATAGGGACAAAAAACAGCTATAAGAACTTGGTATCAGTGGAGTTAGAGAAAATCATGCTTCTTTGAGTTGACTTTGAAGGGGGAAAATTCATGATTTTTTGAATAAAATAATATAGTAAAATCGTGTTTTTTTTTTAATTCTAGGTGCCAAGAAATTATCACTTTTTCAAATTGAGAAAAAACTTAAAAAATCATGATTTTTTGTACCCTAATTTGCAAAGAAAATACTTGGAAAATTTTTTACTTCTGGAAAGAATCATGATTTTGTAAGGATATTATAAGGAAAGAAATTGCAACTTTTTGACTTTTTGTACATTTAAAAAATTTGCGAAGAAAAGCACACTGATAAAATCACAATTTTTTGAGAAAGTTGGGAGATTTTGCATCTAAATTCAACAACGTTGGGACTTTTTGACTCATTTGAGCAAAGGTCGTTTTCTTTTAAGACTTCGAAATTTTCACCCAAAACTACAACGAAATGAAGAAAATCACGACTTTTGTGCATAGAAGGGGGGAAAATCATATTTTTTTCATAGAGAACTAAAATCAATGGACAATTTCGGAAATAGAAAAATATAAAATAAATAGGAATGGAGAAATAAAATTCAATTTTAAAAAATTGTGGAAGAAAATTGGATGTCCATAAAAATTTTGGAGGATCGTTATTTTGTGGAATCTATTCAACAATGAAAAAAATCACGATTTTCTCGTAATTTTTAGGACGAAAGCTAGCAAGTGAGGAGATAATTGGAAGGAGATTAGGAGTGACATCCAAAGTGTGATAAACACATTACATTGACTTTTCCATGAAATTGAGAGGAGGAAAGGTGATACCTGAGACAAACCCTAATTTTAACCACAACCAAGACTTAGGTAGTATGGCTTAACAAGAACCTACCACTAGGATGTAGGGAGACCAAGAAAGTGAAGGATGTTGATATATTTAGGTAGTGATGTGTGTGAACACACGAGGACCGCTGGACACTTTTTTCCCTCTTTAGGAGGTTTTTTTCCTCGGCTTGTGTTGAAGCTCAAGGTCAAGGGCAAAGCATGGAAGCACATCAAAGAAGTGGATACACAAGAAAGAGGAGCAAGTAGGGAGCTCCAAGAAGGACATGTCAAATTTTTAGAAGAAATCCCTATAAATATAGTGACTTTTGTCACTAAAACCATTGTAAATATCATTTTCTATTTTTATAACTCCATTTTGTTCAGGCCAAGGAGTCTTTGAGCTTGAGGAGTATTAGAAGTATCATCCTACCAATTTTCTTAATTTTTAGATTTCGTTTGAGTCCCCAAATAAGCCTTGGAACCTAATTTTTAACTAGGTCGGACATTAGGTCTGGACAAGGCCAAAACCACTAAAAAAACTATAAAAAGGGCTGGAAAGCTCATTTGAGGGTTGGCTTGTTGTAGATTTCAGCTTTGTAAGAGAACTCTTTTGCAATCTAAGTCCTTCCATTGTTCCACTCTTTGCGCTTACTTTGTGCGCGTGTGTGTGTATGTGTGTGCATGCTTGTGTGCTTTCACTCACGCACTTGTGCCATCACTTGCTCTCGGTCTTCATACCGGTCCTCACGTCTCCACGGATTGACATTTATGAGGTGAAGCTCCTCATGTTGGTACTTGCCATTGTGCTAGAGTGACACCAAATTTGGCACCGTTGCCAGGGAGAGAGCTTGGAGGACGAGTGTGTGACGGTAAGACATAGAGTAGCAACGTTGGAAGGTAAAAAAATCACCATTTTTAGTTCAGTTTTTGAGTTTTTCTCCTCCTTCATCTTCATCATCATCACCATCTCCACCCACCTTCATCTTCTCAGTTTTTTCCATTTTTTAGAGTACATTCACCTCGCTTTTTACTTGTGGTTGTGAGAAAGAGCCTTAGAGAGGGTGCGGAGCTGAAACGCTGAAGAAATACACCTCAATACACCCAAAAATTGAGTGAACAGCCCCGGACGTGACATAACCCGCGTCAAGTATCATGAGTGCAATATCCTGGGTTTGAAGGGAGGTTTTGCATCTACATACACATAGGAGTGACACGGAGGACACAAGGTACTCATATTTGCAAAAAATTTTGAATTTGGACTCCAAAAAATCCAAGTATCGTGTTCTCCCGCGGTCGAGTATCGTGATATCCGAATATCGTGATCTCCTATGGTCGAGTATCGCAATATCTGACCAATATCGAGTATCGTTGAGGTTTCACGATACCTGGTAGATATCGAGTATCATCAGAAAATTTCTCGTGATATTGGTCACATATCGAGTATCATAGAGATTTGGCAACGATACTTCACGAATATCGAATATCGTGGGAATTCAAAGTATCGTGTATCGTGATTTTTTCACGATACCTACCCAATATCATGTATCGTGACTTTCAGTGTCAAGTATCGTGAGTTTAACTCTTGCCTGATATCGAGTATCGCATATCGTGGGATTCCTCTTGGCGATACCTGTGCAAATATCAAATATCGTGAGGGTCCTTCCACGATACTTGCTGGATATCGAGTATCGTGATCTATCTAGTTGGTCGAATATCGTGTATCGTGTGGGCTCAAGTATCTAATATCGTGGCATTTTTCCAGTTAGCCAAATATCGAGTATCGTGACTTTTCCAGTGTGTCAAGTGTCGTGTATCGTTTAGTTGAGATATCGTGTATCGTGGCAAGGCAAGTATCGTGTATCGTCTGCTTCCAAGTATCGCGATACTCGATAAGTATTGTGTATCGCCTGTTTTGAAGCATTTCCTGAGAGGTCCTGTTTCCATGTTTTAACCCCCAGAAGGGGTTCCACAAGATTTTGAGCAGTTCAAAGGACATTTGTGGACTTGTAGACAAGGCTTATGAACCTAAGATCAAGTAGACACTTAGGAAGAGATAGATAAAGTACTAAATCACTTGAAACTAAGGTCAACTACACAACCAAGTCAGGAATCACAACTCAGGGATTAACACTATGTGCTGAGTTCATAGATAGTAAAAAATGTCACTTAACTAGGAGAGACTCTTGGCTTCTGAAGACATGCATAGTTCCGTACCTAGGGATGGCCTTATGTCTACAATGGAAGGGGAATATAGGACGTCTCTTCAATACATATCCAACAACTTGCAGGGAATACCCATCTACCTTGATGGTCTACAAAGGACAGTAGCAAGAATGATAAACACCACAGAATCTGAAATAATTCCAAGACCAGCTGTCAAGTATGAAAGTGGAGTTTATAGGGACAAGATGGGCCAGATATATTTAGTAACCGAAAACCCTGATCAGATTAACGAAAGGGGAGAGTTAGCTCTAGATCAGACAATTGCCTCACAAAACCCATTCGAGACCCAGCAAAGACAGGAAAATGTGATGTTAGGACAAACAAGCCAACGTAGTATGCCAAATAGACCACATGAGCAATTTACCATGCCAGGAATTAACCTCCACGGCCACACTAGCCAAGGAATGGGAAATATGAATAGACTTACCTTTAGGACAGAACTACCCCAAGGTGTAGGAGCTAAAATATACCCAGTAAAACCTACTTCTCCCATCATAAGTCGACCCCCAGAGCCCTATAGAATACTGAGACCAATCCAATTGGCCAAATGTATGCAAAATTGTTACGATGGCACAGGAGAGCCGTATGACCACATTGCAGAATTCAAGCAGGTATTGCGAGCAGAGAAAGTGGATGACTTTTTCATGCAATATGAATCCTTTGGGCTAACCCTCACAGGAATAGCCTTGACCTGGTTTCAATCCTTGGATCCAAGCTGCTTTGAACATATTGAACAATTCTTCCAAAAACTTATTTGGGAATTCACTAAGCGAGGGATCAAGCACAATTCATCATCCTTAATACATAGTTTCAAACAAGCTCCTAATGAGACAGTAAAAAATGCAGCACGAAGATTTAAGCAATACGTAGCCCGATGCCCTGTGACAGAGAGACCTTCTTAGCAAAAAATGATATCTTTATTCTTAGAAGGTCTAACCAATGGAACATTGAGAATCTTAGTATATGTAAAACGACTACAAACCCTAAGTGAGTGTCTTCAGGAGTGCATAGATTTGGAAGAAAACATAGATGAGGATCTCAGAACCACACAAGATCCTACCAAGTCAGAGGATACAAGGAACAATGAAACTTCTAGTTCGAGTTATGTGGAGGAAGTGGCAGAGTTAGTGGACAAAAAATTAGGGATACAAGGACAAAGGAACTACGAGAACTCTTCCTTGAGAGTGCCAATGTTAGGAAGTTGCACACTTTGCGGTGGGGATCATCCATCTCATGTCTGCACCAAAGAAGCATTAGGGTTATCACAACCTTACCCTTACGATAGACAACCAACTCAAGCGCCTAACATGTACTCTTATAGTGAGCAGAAGTACATCAACTACAACACCAAAAACTATCCAATGAATAGACATGCACGACTGTTTGTACCACCCCCTTGTAGACCATACGAGTACCCTCCTACAGAACAAGGTAGAGAAGTTCCTAGGTATAACCCATGTCTAGGATCACGAGGAGCATCTAGACTATATGAACATGAAGGATATGGCCAACCTCAACCTATACCACGACAACAATCACCCCACCCACTATCTCCGACACAAGGGCAGAACATCACAATACAAGTTGTTTGTCTTGAGTGTGGCAAAGAACAACTCCTGAGAGATTGTCCCGAACATCCCTCTAGTGCACCAAAGGTTACACCCGTTAATGTAGTAGGCTTAGTGGGGGATTCAGGTTCCAGTAGTGATAATGTGGCTCCTATACACGCAGTTACTAGGGCACAAGCCTTACAACAAACTAAACCAGCTGAGCAATCAGAGCCAAGTGAATCAGGAGAGCCTAGTAAGAGAAGAACAAGAACATGGAAGGATACTAGAGAGAAGGCCAATCGTAAGTGGACCAAACAGTTATCTGAACTAGAAGAACGCCTGAAAGATGCAAAAATAAAAATAGAAGATATTGCCTCTCAAAACCCCTCGCATGTCAAAACTCCATCCACACCACCTCATCCCCACCCACCAACCACGGTAAATGGACCACCACAACCGGGGTCTGTTCTTGCAGATCCAAGCCCAGAAGATTTGGACATGATGTTCAAGGCATACGAGGCTCGACTTCAAGAAGGGCCAATACCTGCAAACCTAGACAAGAGCTACCCTAGAGCAGATTTAGAGATTGAACAGACAAAAATGTGCATTAAAATGGTGGAACTAGCTCAAGCTATGTTCGAGGCCAACCAATCATTCAATCAGACAAAAACTGTTACACCCGGTTTGCACTTCCAGGGCTTACTAGATAGATTAGAGCAGTTGGTAAACAAACCACAAGTTTCTTTACCTCCACAGACTAAACTAACTATTGAAAGAGAAAGCTCATCACCAAAGAAAGTCTATGTTCCTGACTCCATAGATGATGGGGAACCTCTTTCAATTCAACAACACACTCAAATGTTCTTGTGGGAAATACAAGAAGAGCAATGGGCCAAGGAGAAGGATGTTCCCCCTCCTATTCTTGAGATTGATGACCTTCATGATCAATTTCCACAAGACATTCCATCTATTTATGGAGAAAAAATAGAGCAACAAGAAGATGAACGATTAGATTTTGAATCTAATTCTTTACAAGAGTTGCCATAGTTCACAGGCCCATGGGAATCTGAATCTCTCCAGATCAGAGCTCCCACAATATTGATCAAGAATGAAGAATCGGTGGTTCCAAGAAACATTGAAGTCATGAAGAACACTAAGGTTCAGTGTCATCCCACTTTAGAAGAGCTGCTCAAAGTAAAACCGGAGTTATGGAATCATGTGAAGGATCAGGTTCGAGAACTTGATTCCCATATGCCAGAAGCTAGTTCTAAGAAAAAACTCTCAGAGATACCTTTGGACAAAATAGGGGACATGTGTGAGGGTGAAGAAGGTAATACTTATCTTCCAATCACCTACCAAGGTTACACAACCAAAGCAATCATAGATTCAAATGTTGGTGTTGCTATTGCAACCACCTCCTTGTGGAAGCGATGGGGCAAGCCCACATTAAGACCAACTAGAATGAAGCTTCAAATGGCAGACGGTCATTTTGAAAGACCTCTAGGACTCCTCGACGGGATAACTCTAGCCACTTGTGGTGTAGAGTTTGAACACACATTTGCTATATGTAACTTTGAGAAAAATAATTTCTACGAAATGATCCTAGGAAGACCCTTCCTACGACAACTGCAAATAGTACAGGATTGGGGAACCAACTCCTTATACTTGCAGCACTTAGGGGTCACAACCAAGGTCAATTTGAAGGATTACACCTTCAGAGATGTACCACCCCTATAGTGGAATCCTATCCACAAGGAGCAAGAAGATTCAATCTCTCTGCATTCTAAAAGTTCATCTGATACATCCTGGATGCATGAAGATACTCATTTGTGGATGTGCAAGGTCGCAAAGGAAGAGGAAAAATGCTTAAAGGCAAGAGAAAAAGGAACTTCTCAAGGAGATAGACTAGTTCGAGACCCAGCCTATATGCCGATGATATTTCCAGATGAGAAATTTGAGCCTCATGGTTGGGCAGAAATCTTAGCTACCATGGACATTGCTGTCAATGAAGAACAATGGACACCTCATTGTGATGAGGAGGGTTATGATATTTCAGTGTTCATGTGTCAGCCCTTGCTAGAAGAAGGTGACTCTAATGACTTCATAGAAGAAGAAGAGAACGATGATGATTTAGAGTCCATTGCGATGGATAGTTGCTTTATTTCAGAGGAGCACTATCTAGAAGACATAGGAGTATTTACACAAAAAAAAGAAGAACCTCTCACAAGCATCAAAACAGTAAATTCAAAGGATGGGAGTGAAGGTAGTAAAAAGAAAAAGAAGAGAAAAGTAGTGAAACAGGACAAGGAGGAACCATTGTTTGAAGTACCTGAAAATTTCAAAAAATACGAAGTTGAGGACCGAAAAATTTTGGTACGAATGCCTAAGAGAGAGGCCACAACAGGAGAAGCATATGATAACAAAGAAAAGACCGAAAAAATCATAGTCACCATCGAAGAGAACGAAGAGAGATGTACATACATAGGAGATGACCTAAGTAAAGAAGAGGAAGTAGAGTTGGTAGCGTTATTAAGGGAATACAGGGATGTGTTTGCATGGCACTATAGAGACTTGAAGGGAGTAGATCCAAAAATTTGCTCTCATACGATCCCCATGACCGCTGATGCCAAGCCCAACAAACAAAAGCCCTACACATATAATGACACTTATGCAGCCAAAATAAAAGAAGAAATTGATAGATTGATTGAAGCTGGATTTATCTATGAGATTGAGCATACAGAATGGGTGTTTCCCATTGTTGTGGTACCTAAGAAGAATGGAAAGTTGCATGTATGCATTAACCTTAAAAAAGTTAATGCTGCCACAGTAAGAGATAGTTATCCGCTCCCAATCACTGATCATTTATTGGAGCGTGTTGCAGGCAAGGAAGTTTATAGCTTCCTTGATGGATTTTCAGGTTACAATCAAGTAGCCATTGCCTCAGAAGATCAACATAAAACAGCTTTTGCCACAGAGTGGGAGATATTTGCATTTCGGGTGATGCCATTTGGCCTCACCAATGCACCTGCAACCTTTCAACGGCTCATGTGTCATGTCTTCAAAGAGTTCTTGCGAAAGAGCTTAGAAGTATATGTGGATGCTTTATGTGCTCATTCCCAACAAAGAAAATTCCACATTCCTGAGCTCAGACAAATCTTCAACAAGTGTAGAGAATATCGAGTGTGTCTAAACCCTGAAAAGTGTGTGTTCATGGTACGTCAAGGTAAAATCTTAGGTCACATTGTCTCTAAGAACGGAATATCAACAGATGAGGACAAGGTAAAAGCCATCCCGGAGTTGCCGAGGCCAAGGAATGTTAAAGAGGTACAAGCCTTCATGGGCCATTGTGGATATTACCGTAGGTTCATTCACATGTATGCAATCATAAACCTCTTTATGCCTTGTTGACAAATTTTGAGTGGAACGACGAATGCGAAAAGTCCTTCAATGAGCTGAAGAGATGCTTGTGCACATCACCAATACTGACCACTCCTGATTGGAATAAGCCATTCCATGTACATGTGGATGCATCCAATTATGCAATAGGATGTGTGCTGTCACAACCAATTGGTGAAGGAAATTTAGATTTGCCTATAGCATATGCTAGCAGGCAATTGAACGCTGCTGAACAAAACTACACCACAACCGAAAGAGAAGGTTTAGGCATGGTATATGCTGTGAGAAGTTTAGACACTATCTATTGGCCAATTAGTTCAAATTTTTCACTGATCATCAAGCTTTATTATACTTGGTCAATAAACCTTGCAATACAGGACGTCTAGTAAGATGGTTCCTCTTACTAATGGAATATGACTTTGAAGTGGTTGTCAGGAAAGGTAAGACCCACCTTAGGGCAGATCATCTTTCTCGCATCACTTCAGGAGAGTCACCGCAAGGAGTATCAGCTGAATTGCCCGATGCTTATGTGTTCAATCTAGAAGTTTTTCCTAAATGGGCAAATAAGTTGGTATCAATCCTAACCTTTGGACCCGCAAATAAGAATGTAAAAACAAACAAAGATGAGATTGTAAAATCACAAAAATATCAAATATTGGTAGGCAGTATGTACAAACAAGATACAAAGGGTTTATTAGCTTGTTGTGTTGAGGATGATGAACATAGTAGTTGGTTGCAACAAGCCCATGAAGGGTTGCTAGGAAGTCACTATTCTAAACAACGAACATTGCAGAATCTGAAACGCTTAGGAGTGTATTGGCCTAGTGTGGAAAAAGAAATTCATGGGTGGATTAAGAATTGTCCAATGTGCAAAGAGAGACCCCCCGTGGAGCATGCCGCCCTTTATCACGTGTCATTGATTCCCGACTGGAGTGCTCCAATGGTAGAATTCATGAGATCGGGAACCTTACCCAAGGAGGCTAGTCTAGCAAGGAAACGAAGCATGGAGCAAGAGGCTAAAGACTACGCCTTCGTAGGAGACAACCTATATACGAGAGGAAAAGATGGTTACTTAAGATTGTGCATTCACGAATCAGACTACTTGAAAGTCTTAGAAACTGCCCATAGCAGTGTTGCAGGCGGACATTTTGGTCCTGATTGAGTAATTAAGACTATTCTATTCTCAAGACTTTGGTGGCCCACTCTTCATATGGATGCACATACCTATGTGAAGAAATGTGACACATGCCAATGTGCCCAGTACCCAATTAGAAAAGATGATATGCCTTTGAGGCCAATGATGGGAGGACGTGCATTCTCGAAGTGGGGCATAGACTTTGTAGGTCCTATTAACCCCCCAACGAGAAACTCCCATGCAGAGTACATCATTGTAGCCACCGACTACCTTACAAAGTGGGGAGAAGTCAAAGCCACAACAAAGAATGATGCTCAAACAATGGCAAAGTTCTTATTTGAGAATGTGTTCACGAGATATGGACTTCCAATAGAGTTAGTAAGTGATAGATGAACACACTTCTTGAATGAAGTCATTGAAAATCTCCTCCAAGGGTTCTTGGTGATACATAAGAAGTCTGCCCCCTATCATCCACAAGCTAATGGACAAGCTGAGTGATGAGAACAAGAGCTAGGAAGCAACCCACCACGAGAGTTGCTCATAATCGACATTGACAGCCTCTTTTGAGTAGCTCACAATTTTTGAAAGCTCACCAAGACACCATCAAGCTGGAATACAAGGAAGAAGTCCATACAAAGGTAGCAATGACAAAATGACGAACCAAACAACTACCCAAGCTACAATTGGAAGATGGACGGCTCCTGGTGATACATGAAGGACACTACCTTTTAATGTAGTACATGGCACAACCACTACAACAAGGGTCTGTCAGGGATGACAGACTCTAGAGGGGGGGGGGAGTGTTGAAGCTCAATGTCAAGGGCAAAGCATGGAAGCGCATCAAAGAAGTGGATACACAAGAAAGAGGAGCAAGTAGGGAGCTCCAAGAAGGACATGTCAAATTTTTAGAAGAAATCCCTATAAATATAGTGACTTTTGTCACTAAAAACCATTGTAAATACCATTTTATATTTTTATAGCTCCATTTTGTTCAAGCCAAGGAGTCTTTGAGCTTGAAGAGTATTATAAGTATCATCCTAACAATTTTCATAATTTTTAGATTCTGTTTGAGTCCCCAAATAAGCCTTGGAACCTAATTTTTAACTAGGCCGGACACTAGGTCTGGACATGGCCAAAAGCACTCAAAAAACTATAAAAAGGGCTCGAAAGCTCATTTGAGGGGTTGGCTTGTTGTAGATTTCAGCTTTGTAAGAGAACTCTTTTGCAATCTAAGTCCTTCCATTGTTCCACTCTTTGCGCTTACTTTGTGCGCGTGTGTGTGTATGTGTGTGCATGCTTGTGTGCTTTCACTCACGCACTTGTGCCATCACTTGGTGTCGGTCTTCATACCGGTCCTCACGTCTCCACGGATTGACATTTATGAGGTGAAGCTCCTCACATTGGTACTTGCCATTGTGCTAGAGTGACAGCTTGTATATACACATATAGCCCTAACGAGTCACTAATCTTTGTACATTCTAGTGGTAGTTCTTGATATATTTAGGTAGTGATGTGTGTGAACACTCTAGGACTTCCGGGGCACTTTTTTCCCTCTTTAGGAGGTTTTTCCCCCCAGCTTGTATATATGCCCATTGCCCTAAGGAGCTACTTATCTTTGTACATTCTAGTGATAATACATTCAGTATTGTGTGTTGTGCTCCAAGCTTCTTCTTCTTCCTTGTGCTGTTCACGTGCTTCCGCAGACATCTAACTCCAACAATTGGTATCTGAGCACGTCACCGCTTCATCTAGGGCATTGTCTACACCTCTTTGGTTCTAGTCTCAGAATCGCACAAAATTTGGTAAGCATACTCAAGGTGTTTCAGAAATAAAAAAGGCTTCATTTTGTGGTGCCAAAATCACGATCTGAGCTCAATTTGGCCTCCAAACGCACTATCATACTGCTTGTGTAGGCTATTTTGTCTTTTTGTGCCAAAGCTATATACCATTTTCGGTTCGCCAGTATAAGCGTCTCGAAGTCTGCTATATTTTTAGTAGAATTTGTCAAGGCAGTTCTGTTCAACTTTTTGAGATACAATCAATTTTTTGCATCAAGGTATTTTAGTCACCAGCTATGGCTGAAAGCAGTGATGTATTCCATATGCTCATTGTTGAGGATAAGTTGAATGGTACCAACTACCCATTATGGCTTATATGATGCATCATGTAATGGTCGCAAAAGGACTATGGAATATTGTGCAGGGTGTTGAAAGACGTCTTGTTACACCTGCAAATACAAGTGCTAGAGCTGATGGAGATGGTGTCAAAGATGATGATATTATGTAGATTCTGCTCACTTGTGCAGACCATTCTGAATGGTCTTCCTGACTCATATAAGAGTTTTGCTTCTACTCTTCATTTGATGATGAAAGGCAATCCAAATGCCTCTTCATTTGAGGAATTAGTCTTTGTTCTGTTGCAGGAAGACCAGTCTAGGTAGAATAGGTCCATTATGTATGTTGCAGTTCAAGCTTTCCTAGCTAGTCAGAAGGGCAAAGGTAAATGGAGCTCTTCTACTAGTAAGCAGAAATCTGTAAATGCTGCACATTCGAAGAAGGAAGACAAAGATGAGAAGAAATCAGAAAAGTAGAAATTGTTTTGCAAATACTGTAAAGCAAATAATCATGTCATCAAGAGTTGTCCAAAATTGGCTGCTAAAGAGGCAAAGAAGAAAGAGGTTGAAATGGTTGTTGTAGAGGCCTTTACACCAAAAACAGAGTCTGCTAATCTTGTACAGGAAGAAGAATGGGCGTTTACTACTGTTTGCAATTTTGACCCATCTTGTCATGAGCAGTGCATGTCTGCAGTAGACTCAGATGTTTGGTACTTTGATAGTGGGGTGACCAAACATATTACCTCGGAGCACCGTTTCTTCTCTTCACTCAAGCCTACCCCTACAGGGAATACTGTTACATGCACCAACAACTCCTTCTATCCTGTTATGGGAGTTGGAAGGATCATTTTGACCAATGTTGATGGTAGTTCTTTCACTTTGTCAGATGCTTTGTTTGTGCCAGGGATCAAGAAAAATATGTTATCAATTTCTGCATTAGCCAAGATTGGATTGGTTGAGAAATTTGTTGATGACAGATGTACAGTTCATGATCTGTCAAATGACTTGGTTGTATAAGCTCATAGACTATGAAAGATCTATAAATGATTTGGCATGTGCAGTACATGATTCTCAGTTTATGTAAGATGCAAAGCTTTGGCATGCATGCTTTGGTCCTTTGAATTTTGCTAGTTTGCTACACCTATAGAAATCAGAAATGGTATCCTCTTTGCCAAAGCTTGAAGCACCTGATAAACATGTATGTGAAGGCTATATTTTGGGCAAAATGCAGCGTTTTTCCTTTCCAAAAGATGGTTCAGTTTGGGCTTCTCCAAAATTGCAGCTTGTATATATTGATGTTTGTGGTCCTATGCAGACACCTTCTTTTGGGAACTATCTTTACTTTGTGACTTTCATTGATGATTTTTCCAGGCATGCATGGGTATATCCATTGAAGGCAAAGTCCGAAGAGTTTATGTGCTTCAAACAGTTTCTGGTTTTGGCTGAAAATCTATCAGCATCTCAAATGGGCACCCTCGGTTTTGATCGAGGGGGGTAATATATGTCTTCTAACTTTAATGCATTTTTGGTTGAACGTGGGATAAAACGTCAGTGTACAGTGCTGTATACACCTCAATAGAATGGATTTGTTGAACAAAAGAATAGGTCACTCATGGAGATGGCGAGGTATATGATCAAGAGTGAGGCTTTACCACATAGTTTCTGGCTTTAGGTTGGTATGTGTGTAGCATATGTACTGAACAGGTGTCCCACTAAAGCACTGTAGTCTATCACTCCATATGAGGCTTGGCATGGTGACAAGCCATCTGTGGCTCATTTGCGTGTTTTTGGTTGTCTGGCATATGCATTAGTGCCTGAACAACATCGTAGAAAATTGGATGATAAACTTGTAAAATTTATCGTTGTTGGCTATAGTTCTGAAAGTAAAGGCTATCATGTGTATCATCCACAGATTAAACGCATTGTGGTTAGCCGTGATGTTGTTTTTGTGGAAGATGCTATTCAGCCATTGCTTTCATGTACTAAGGAGACATATGTTAGCTCCAAAGACATGTATGATACTTTGTTGCCTCTTTTTACAAGTGGATAGTCTAGTGCTAGTCCTAATGAGGCAACTTCTCAACCTTTGGAGGTTTCATGTGATGATGCAGATCATTCCATTTCTAATGCAGATTTACATGATGCACTTGTTGATGAGAGAGCTGATATTGAGCAGACAAAAACTATGTCAAAATGGTTGGTGCATACTTTGCATGACAACAAATTAGATGCACCTCTATCATATCATACTTGATCAGGTCCCATAGTGCCTCTTTTGCATCAAATTGCTATGCTATGGTTGTGTCTAGTCTCTATGATGAGAATGAGCTTGTTTCATTTGAAGAAGCATAAAATTTAGGAAATTGGATGGCTGTTATGCAATCTGAATATGATGCTATAATGAAGAATGGTACTTGGCCTTTATGTGACTTGCCTCGTGGCAAGAAGGCCATTGGCACTAAGTGGATATACAAGCTAAAGTGCAAACCTAATGGAACAGTTGACAGGTATAAAGCTAGGCTTGTTGCAAAGGGTTATGCGTAGGAAAGAGGGATTGATTTTGATGAAACCTTTGCTCCTACTTTTCGAATGACTATTGTTCATAGCATCTGTGCACTTGCAGCTCATCATGGTTGGAATGTACATCAGTTGGACATTAAAACAACATTTTTGAATGGTGACTTGCATGAAGAAGTGTATGTTTTTCAGCCTCGTGGCTTTGTGTAGAAAGGGCATGAAAACCAGGTGTGCAGGTTAAAGAAGGCATTATATGGTTTAAAGCAAGCACCACGTGCTTGGTATGAAAAGATACATGCCTATCTCATTGCACATGGTTTTGAGAATAGTCCAACTGAAAGCACCTTATATGTTAAGCATGCTAATGATCATTGTGGTATATGTTGATGACATGCTGCTCATCGGTCCTCGTGACATGTATATTGCTGATTTTAAGGCTGATTTGCATGCCTCATTTGAGATGTCTGATTTGGGACATTTGCATTACTATTTGGGCATTCAATTCATGCAAGTTGATGGTGGAATGGCTTTGTGTCAAACGAAATATATTGACACATTATTGAAGCATTTTGGCCTTGAAGACTATAAGTCCATTGACACTCCTATGAAGACAGGTTTACGATTGAGTCTTCATGATGTTGGAGATGCATTTGATGTTGTTCTCTATCAACAGGTTCTTGGATGCTTGATTTACTTATTCATAACTCGGCCAGGTATTCAGTTTTCTATCTCAGAGATGAGCAAGTTTATGCATTGGCCAGGTGTCAAGCATTGGTAGGCGGTTAATCACATCTTTTGCTACTTGAGTGGTACCCGGCTACTTGGATTGTTTTATCTCAAGGGGATCACTACCTCTAGATTTGCATGCTTTTTCTTACAGTGATTGGGCTAGTTGCTATGACACTTGTGTGTCCACTAGTGGTTTTTGCTTCATGCTTGGTAGCTCATGTATATCTTGGTTGAGCAAGAAGCAGCCTACTGTGGCCACTTCCAGTTGTGAGGCTGAGTATAGGGTAGCTTTCACAACGACTGTTGAATGTGTGGGCTCAGACGCCTTATGGCTGATTTTGGTGTTGGTCAGTCTTCTACCATCACCATCTTCACTGAGAGTCATAACACATTCGCAGTTGCAAGGAATCCTGTGTTCCATGCTTGCACTAAGCACATTGAGGTGCATTATCATTATGTCAAGGAGAGGTTCTCTGCTGGCGAGATTAGCTTGGCATATGTGCCCATGCAGAAGAACATTGCAGACCTTTTTATGAAGGCTCTGCCTAGGGAGAAGTTTGAAGCTTTTCCCAACGCTTTGGGCTTACATCCTTTTGTGGATTGATTCTGTTAGTGTTAGTGTCCATGTGAAAGGCCAAATGGCCACCGGACACTTATTTGTATATGTTCTTTAATAAAACATATAGTGGCCTGGTCAGTCACAGACTGTAAGTTTGACCGCGTTTGTAAGACCTAAGAAGTCTGTCTTCGTGCTTCCTGTGTACTGTGTTTTTCTGCGTATTCTACAGCCTCTGTGCGGAGTACTGTGTGCGACCTCAGGAGCTCAGCTTTCTACTCCGAGCATATCGTCCTGGAGCTCTCGAGAAGTAGAGCGCACCGTGGTGCATCACCATTGATACACTTCACTGGTATCAGAGCAATTCGAGGCAAAACCTTTGTTCCGTTTGTGCGAGCGAAGCGAGCACTCCCCCCCCCCCCCAGGCTTTCTCCAAGGCTTACGACTAAGGCAGAGACCAAGGCATAGACCTTGTCATACCTTGTCATCCGAGTCACCGAAGTCACCGTTGGCGCTGTTGGCTGCGCGCGAGGGAGGACCTCAACGATCAAGGAATATAGAGGTTCCCGATACTTCCCGGGAGGTCACCCATCCCAGTACTGTTCCCCCCAGAGCTCGCTTAACCGTGGCAATCTCTTGCCACTAAGCTACACTCTTGTGGTGTTTGAAGAAGGGGAAAGACTAAGCTTGACATTACCTTGAACAAGTTTTGGTCCCTCAAAGCTTCATTTTTAGCTTTCAAAGCCTATTTCTGAAGCAATTTGGGGTGTTTTGGGAGCCATTTCGGAGTACTTTTGCACATAGTTCTCTTTGCACAGGTCCAAGAACATCAAGAAGAGTGTTCCTTGTACTTCTGAGACAATAAATATCAACCTTTGGGGCTGTAGTTTCAGCCACACTCGTAAAGCTACAGGTTTCTCGAGGGGTTTTCAGTTTTGGTGGGAGCAGTCGCTACAAATTTATGCAGGTTTTTAAAAGCCTAAAACATCAGAGTTGACAGACACTTGCAGGTGTTATTGGCTAGTTTTTGGGCTGTGTACTCAGCCTTTTAGTGTCATTTTACTGCATATATTGAGCACATACACACCATGTACGCTTCTGTGGATACCGCTTATGTACGTCCATGTGGTCATTGATATAGCGGTTACGTTCTTTGCATAAAGCCTTTTACGTTTGATAAAGAGGGTCGTGGTGAGGTTTTCTTAACTGGGAGACACCCAGATGTCGGGGTCTCTTTGGTGATGCAGGTGGAAGGCTTACCCAGCCTCGCCATAGGAGATGTATGATAGTTGTTCATAGGTGCTCGATAAGCCTAGTTGGCTTCTATTGGGTAACTGATTATATGCAGTGGAGTCAGTGATTCACTATGCAGGTAGACATGTCAGTACTTGCAGTTTTATGATACTTTGACACTCGTCATATGCTAATTTTGCAGAGGATACTCTGGAAAAATTTTTCCAGATTTCTGGTTTAGTCAACTATACAGTGATCGATTTACTCCTTGATACACTTATTTGTTGGTGTTTGGACTCTTCTAGCTCCATTATCATTCTATTCAGTTCTGTACGATCATGGCATCAGAGGTCTCAGGCACATCCGGTGGATCAGGGTCTAGTGCTAGTGTTCTGAGGAGGAGCTATAACTTGAAGGGCAAAGACCATTTTGAGATCCGAAAATTTGATGGCACAAACTTTGCTCTATGGAAGAATCTGATTAAAGATGTGCTGATTCAAAGGAGGCAATGGAAGCCAGTAAATGGGATTTCAAAGAAGCCTGCTGACATGGATGAAGATGATTGGGATGAGTTAGATGAAATGGCCAGGTCTACCATTCGCTTGCACTTGGCAGATAATGTTTACTTTACAGTATTAGACTGTGAAAGTGCAGAGGAGCTTTGGAAGAAGTTATGCAATACATATGAAAAAGAGACGACATCAAATAAAGTGTATCTGATGAGAAAATTATATGACCTTCGTATGAAGGACACAGATAGTATTGCTGCTCATCTAAATGAGTTTGATGCTATATTCTCCTAGTTACAGGCTCAGAAAATGGATATGGATAATGAAATGAAAGCAGTATTGTTGTTATGCACCCTGCCATCATCATGGGATACGTTTCGCACAGCTATTAGCAACAGTGCACCTGGCGGTAAACTTGTCTATGATGATATATGTGGAGCACTCTTGAGTGAGGAGATTCGTAGAAAATCTATGGTTGGCACTCAGAGTGGAGATGCATATAATGTTCGTGATTCTTACGAAGGAAAGAATCAACAATGGGGCAGGAGCAAGAACAAGGAAAATAATGGTCAACGGAATAAGAGTAGAAGTAAATCAAGGAAGAGGGATAAGAAAGGACACATGAAGAAAGACTGTTATGCATTAAAGAATGCTAAAGGTAAAGGACAAAATGTTGATGGGCATGTTAAACAGTTACCTGCACCATCTACTTCGACTGTGAAGATTGAAGAAATTAATGCTATTTCTGATGATGCTGATGTGTTTACACTTGATAGTACTGTGCCATCTGAGGCACTTATGGCTGATTCTCTTTCCCACACCTGGCCGCTAGATTCTGGTGCTTCTTTCCATGTGACACCACATAGAGAATGGTTCTCTAATTATGCAGCAAAGTCTCTTGGTACCGTGAGACTTGGTGACTCTTACCAGTGTGATGTTGTGGGGATTGGAGATGTGGTTGTGCAGTTCATTGATGGTTCAAAATTTACTATGCATAATGTACGCCATGTACCTCAGTTATCACCCAGTTTGATGTCAGTTGGTCAACTTGATGACCTTGGTTACAAGGTGGTCTTCTATGCTCAGTCCTTTCGTATATCAAAGGGCAATATGGTTATTGCAAAAGGAAGCAAAGTTGGCTCACTTTATCCTTTATTTGTATCACAGAAAGAACACTTGTTAGCTGTTACTGAACAACCTATGGCTTGTATTTGGCATGGTCATTTAAGCCATATATCTCGTAGTGGAATGGAAAATCTTTCTCGTTCTGGCTACTTACCTGTGTTATCTTTCTCTGATTTTTCATTTTGTGAGCATTGTCAATATGGAAAGCAAACCAGAAATGTGCATAGAATGCACATTGACTCTTCAATTCAGCCTTTAGATCTCATTCATACAGATGTGTGTGGCCCTATGCCCACTAGGTCCTTAGGTGGTTCTCTTTACTTTGTCACTTTCATAGATGATGCTACTAGAAAAGTCTGGGTATATCCTATCAAATCAAAGGATGATGTATTCCCTACTTTCAGAAAATGGCTTGCCTCAGTTGAGACTGAAAAAGGAACTAAGCTTAAGGCTTTACGTTCAGATAATGGGGGTGAGTATACCTCACGTGAATTCAGCCTTTTCTGTCAGTCTAGAGGGATTCGTAGAGAGTTTACAGATCCTTATACCCCAGTACAGAATGGTGTAGCTGAGAGGATGAATAGAACTATTCAAGATAGAGTAGTCTCTATGTTGCATCATGCAAACCTCTCACAAGGTTTTTGGGAAGAAGCAGTATTGACTGCAGTTCATGTGATTAACCTTTCACCTAGTACTTCCAAAAGTCTGAAAGTGTCACAAGAGTTATGGACAGGGAAACCACCATATTATGATCATCTTCGAGTTTTTGGGTGTGAAGCATATGTTCATATACCCAAGAATCTTAGACAAAAGTTGGACCATAAGTCAAAGAAATGCATTTTTCTTGGATATGGTCGAGAAGGACAATTTGGATATCGCTTATGGGATCCTGAAACACGGTCAGTGATCAAAAGTAGTGATGTCATTTTTAATGAGTCGAAGATGCATAAACAGCCCATTAAGGAGGTTGAAGTGAGAAGAGTGGTGTTTGAGGATAGTAGTCCTCCGGTTAGCATGCATAAAAATGCTACACATAGGGATGTTCAAGAGAATGTCAATTCAGATCAGTTTGCACATGTTCCTATTCAGCAACCATTGAGACGTTCTGCACGTGTCTCATATCCACCTGATAGATATGTTCCAGGTTTAGATTTTGTTATGCTAACAGATGCCGGTGAGCCTTCTTGCTACAAAGAGGCTATGCAGACAGAGGATCATGTCAAGTGGGAGCGTTGTCGTCGAGATTTTCTCTCCTCTCTCACTTGTGAAGGCCTACAAAAAACATATTTGGTGAAGGTAGCCGGAATTCCCCGAGAAGTCCAGGATGCATCAAGGATGTCAAAGGAAGGTCACATACAAAGTTTCAAAGAAATCAAGAAAGTCCATGGTAGCGGTCAAAGTTGGTCAAAGCTGGTCAAAGTTGGGAAATTAGGGCAAAAATTTCATTGTCACCAAATTAGATGAAAATCCATCTACTTGTAAAGATTGTCAAAGGCAGTCTATAGCCCAAATTTCAGCAGAAAATGGATTTTGTAGCACATTGATATGCTATGTTCATTTTGTAAAAATGTATTTTTTCTAGTTTGACCCTACAAATTCTTGTATAGAAATTTATGTTAGCCATATGGTTTGGCATGTATAAAGACCATATGTGGCTACATATTTGTATAAAGTTTCAAGGCTATCCGAGCTTCCTAGATACCTTAATGCCACCTTGCAAGCTTCCAAATGTAGTCAAACTTGTACAAGTTAGATTCAGATGGGAGTTTTTTCTGCATATTCCTGAAGGAGATCTTTGGAAACATAGTCCTACAATGTTTCATCTTCATCAAAGACTTTTTGGAGGGTCAAAGAGCACAAAGTCCAGTTTTCAAGGTCACCGCAGTTTTCTAGAATAAGAAAATTGAAGGCTTGAATGTCTGCCACATGTCAAAATATGATTGAACCATGTTGTACGGTCAAGATGAGCTCATATTCAAGGATGGAGATGCACTAAAGCATAAAGGAAGGAGGATCCACGAATTTTTTCCATAAAAGAAGACCTTTTTTACAATCGAAGATCAATAATGCAGCATTTCTCCAAAAATAGTGGCTTATCTTATCCGAATTGATGTCAGCACTGATCCGACGGTCCAGATCATCCCCAGATCCAATGGTGGAGAATGAGGGCGCCTAAATTTCACTCCTTTACACTAGATTTGATAGAAAGAACAATTCCAAGCCATTGATTTGATTAATCAAATGGTTGTAATCGAAAGTAGTGATCCTAGAGTTGAGAGTTGATTTCTCTAGATCCAAGGGCCCAAATTCATTCAAAAAACTATATAAACCCCCCTCCAAACTCCTAGAGCATCATTGTTAGGCATCCATAGGGCTCATGCTAGCTTACGGTTTCCTTGAGACGATCACCCTCGGTTGAGCGAGTGAGGATCCAAGGTGAGCTAGTATGAGTATAGAACCTAGTTTCAAATTTAAGTTAGAACTCCTATCTAGGATAGGCTCTTGAAACCAGCATCTCTATCTTGACTCACCCTCGGTGGAGCGTGTGAGTGAGTTAGAGCTGATTTTAATGAGTCTTAGACTTCTTTAGTTAGACGTTACGAGCCTAGACAGACATAGGGTCACTAGAGTGGAACTCACCTTCTTACGTGTGACATTCGGTTGAATTGTCATGGTTTGAGGGTCGGAACCACCTTTGATCAGTAGACTGCTTAGCATGACGTACCACGACGATATTTTACATGTAACTTAATTCAAATCCTTTTAATTCATGTCACTTGTCACTTGTCTCTTGTCTCCTCTCTCAGTCTCTTAAGTATTTTTACATGTCTTCTATTTCTTCTATGTGTGAGAAGGCTCCGCAGTATTGCGTTGAACCAGTGAGGATGTTTCTTTGAGCTTGTGAGTAAACTCTATCATCATAATTCACTTGCATGCATATAATCCATACATACCCATACATATTGATTAGTTTCTGAAAGTGTATAAGAAGCTCCAATATTGGACCATTCTTCCTTTCGAAACTGGTTTATGTGTAAGGGTTCCATCTATTCTCGTCATGCATACATATCATCCAAAGAAGACTATGCATATGGATTGGAATTAGGAAGTGCTTAAGAAGCTCCTTCAATGGACCATTCTTCCTTCCAAATTTCATTCGTATGTATGGTTCTCTTTCATTCTTATCATTCATGTTCATAAATCTAACTTGCACTCCTACATTCCTATTCCCATAATCATTTCAACATCTCTCTCTTCTCCATACTCAACATTAATTTCACTTTCATGTCCTTAAACCTTCCAACATTCATTAGCTTCATACACCCTGTGTGTGCCACGACCGGACCCGATCCACCCGGATTGCGATCACCTCCACATTTGAACCCGACGTGAAACGCTTCGTGGCATTTGCTTCTGATCTTGTTGGGAGGTTGTGATCCATATCCTTTGTTTCATATTTTTCATCCTCATCATATCATCATCATCATTCTTGAGTGTTGCACTGGATTTCTCACAGTATCGTGCACATCTTCGTCGCGAAGTAAACACATTTGTGAGAGATCTAGAACATCGTGCATCACTTGCTTATTCACATAAGATGGAGGAAGGATTCAAATCCCTTATTGTTGAGAAACAAGGCCAAAGAATAGTCTCTTCTATGTTGAGAGAGAAGGGAAAATTCAATGGCATCAACATCACAAGCTACTTAGATTTGTTTGAAGAGCAAGCTATGATTTTTGGTCTTCCTGAAGATCTTTTGATATCATTCTTTGAACGAATTGTTGATAGCTCTATCATAAACCGTGTCACTCAATATGATAGTCTTCCTTGGAGTGATTTTAGAAAGGAGATGCTCAAAGAATTCTATCTTGAAGATTATAGCCAACATAATCGAGATGGATTCTTACGATGGGTCAATTCTCCAAAGCCTAGTAGCTCTATTACTCACTTACAAAATGAGTATATTAGACGCTATGAACAACTTCCTGATGAGGATAAGATAACTTTGGAACCTGATCTTGTGATCAATTTTCTTAAGCTTCTTCATCCTGAAACTCGTAGGGAAGTTGAACGGCGATTAGAAGAACCAGATAAGCGCTATGGTCTTACTGACAATTGGCAAAAAGTGCGTAAAGTAGTAGAGGCTGTAGCCCATAGACATCAAAGACAATCCATGCTTTATGAGCAAACTAGTCTTCCTCAAGCTAGCCTTCCACAAACTAAGGAGCAAGTTAGAGAACAATCCCATGCTATGCTTTTTGACTCTACTCCTATTCCTCAAATGATAGAGCCTAATCAAGGTTTTAAAGTAGAGCCAAATAAAAGTGTAGTTGAACAATCTCAAGTGGATATTCTCACTAAGCAAATGGAAAGTCTTATTGCTACACAATCGAATTTGGCCAAGACTATAGATGCTTTACAATCTAATTACACCAAAACTTTCCAAAATCAAATGAACCCAATGGCTTTTCAAGAGCCTAATCAACATGTTATAGCTACCAATCAAAATCCACAAGTAGCTCCTACTCAAGCATATCAAGTTCCTCCAATGCATAATCCTCCCATGCATAATCCTTCAATGCAAAATCCTCATCCTCATGTGCAAAATCCTCAAATGTATCAAAACCTGTATCCTCAAGCTTCTCAAATAGCTTTTCAAAATCCTCAAAATCAAAATTTTCAAAATCATCAACCGTATAATATGGAAGCTCCTCTTGCACCTCAAGTACCACATGTTGCTCCCCAAGCTCCTCAAATATATCAATTGCATTTTCAAAATCCTAATTATCCTGTTCAAGCAATACCTTATCAACAAAATCCTCAATTTCAAAATTTCCCACCACAAGTTAATCAAAATCCTCAAAATCAAAATGGTTTTGTGCGTGGCCCTCGTAGGTGTCCTTGGTGTGATTCGTTAGAGCACTTTTTGAGAGATTGTGAATTATTGAAGGCTGCTAAGGAGCAACGACTAGTAATAGACATAGACAAGAAAATCTGTGACTATCGATCTAGGCTACCTTTGCAAGGAAATTATGGTAAGGGAGGAATGAAAAAACATTATGAAAATATAACCATAATGGACGTAGGAACTAGAGGAGTGAAACTAGAAGCTCTTGATGAACAAGAAGTAGAATCAAGTAAACCCACAAAGGAAGGTGATTTTTCCATAGAGGCTTTAGTAAGAGCACGGGATGAGATTAGGAGAATAACGGCTTGGGAGTCACCGATAGAAGATCAATCTCTTATTTCTCACATATCCAATGTAGAAGAAAAACGAAAAAGAGATGAAGCTGAGCCTAGTGAAAGAAGAGTGACTCGAAAACAAACCTCAGAGGGAATAGAAACAATCATAGAGCAGGGAGAAACATCACAATCCAAAGATAAACAACAAGAATCACAACCCAATGAACAAAAACAAGAGGAGAAACAAAAAGGGAAGAAGACAAAGCAAAGAAAAACAGAACCAAAGCCTTTAGATAAACAAGAACAATCAAAACAAACTGAAGACCAAACACGAGAACATGAACAAAAACAAGATCCTGAGCAAAAACAAAAGAAACCAAAGAGAAAACCTAAAGCCATCTTGATTTCAGAAATTGAGAGAAAAATAGATCCTATGGAGATTTTAGATGACATTTTGCTTAAGAGTCAAGTGACTATGTCTTTAGAACAAGTTTTCTCTATTGCAAAGCCTGTTTTTAAAGATAACTTTATCGGCCTAATTAAAAGGAAGAGGTTTCCACTTAATCTAGATACTGAGATGCAAGATTCTCTAGATCAAGATCAAGCTATGAATGAAGCCTTAAACTTTGATGAATCTGATGAAGAGGACTTTGATGATGATGAAGTAAATGTTAATAAAAATTTCTTAGGACCTATTCAACCTGACCATGAAAATCATGAAAACAATCCTGAAAGCCACTTTAAAAGAACATTTTGGTCTAGAGGTACATCAGAGATGCATGTTAAAATAGGAAATGATAAGAACACTATCACTGTAAATGCATTAGTAGATTCCGGCTCTGAAATCAATGTGATTTCAAGAGAAGTCTATGATAAGTTTCGATGGCCCATAGATAAAGATTGTGGATGGCGTATGAGAACTGCAGATAATGGTGTAGGTACCCTGTATGGAGCTTGTGCTAGTGTGCCCATATCCATAGGAGGAATCACAGAAGAGTTTCACTTTTTTATTCAAGATAATTGCTCCTATGAAGTTCTCTTAGGTCAACCCTTTATTTGTGAGAGTCGTATGGAAACTAAAGCCATGGATGATGGGTCTACCTATGCTAGATTTAAGTCTAAGGATGGAATGCAATCACTTCAAGTCATGACAGTAGGAGTGAATCATCCTAGGAATCGATTGTCAATTAGAAAGAAACCTATTGTTACTCAGGGTCATGAGCATGCTTGTAGTGATTGTGCACCTCGATTCATGTTTGGAGCTACATATGATCAAAATTTCGGATAGAATCCATTGTTGAGCGGGACAACAGTGGATATTGGTTTGACATCTCGCATCCAACCAACATGTACAATAGTTTGTCACTTTGTTTTCCACATTCTAGATTAGATTTTCTTCATAAGAGTCAATTGTCCAAGTCTTTTATCCAAAAAACCCAAAAAAATTATAAAAATAACAAAATCATGGAACATGATGAGAACATTGAGCATGTGATTGAAACATCTCATTGTTTCTCTACTCTTGAGGAGTTAGAGTTATGTCTTCAACAAAATTCTAATTCCCATATTATTCTTCTTTCTTCCCTTGATGAGTATGCTCTAATCCAAGAGTATGCTCTCAATGTTGACAAGTGCTCAAAATTTAACCAAACACATGATGCCTTAGTTGAAACAAAGTACAAAACTGTAGACAAAAAAATCAAACCCATAGCTCAACCGTTACCTCAAGGAAGTAATGAAAAAATTATTGATGTGAAAAATGATCCAATTCTTCGGGATAAGAAAAACATAGGACATACATTCACGGATGAGACAATCAAACAAGTGAAAATTGGTAGAGATGATGACTTTCTTTTGCCAGCAGAGAGAGATAAATTTGAGAGAGTCATACGTAGCCATGGAAAAGCCTTTACTATGTATCCTCATGAGATTGGTTGTGTAGATCCTAAGCTAGTTGCACCCATGATAATCTTTACTATTCCTTATATTCCATGGAATCTTTGTCCTATACCTGTTCCAAAGGCTCACTTACCTGAGCTAATGAAACTACTTAAGGAGAAGATAAACATGAGAATTTTAGAGCCATCTTTTGCACCTTACTCAAACAGATGGTTCACTGTGCCTAAAAAGAATGGGAAACTACGTTTTATTCAAGATCTCCAACCCGTCAATAAAGTCACCATAAGGAATGTAGGAACAGGACCCATTGTAGATGAGTTTGCTGAATCATTTTCAGGACATTCTATCTATTCAATGGGTGATTTATATTCTGGATATGACCAATTCCAGTTAGCAATTGATAGTCGTGACATAACCACAATGAAAACTCCTTTAGGCTTAGTGCGAATGTGTACTTTACCTCAAGGAGCGACTAATTCTGTGGCTCATATGATGAGTGCTATGAATATGGTCTTACATGACTTTATCCCTCATATAACTATGCCATTCATTGATGATATTCCAATTAAAGGGAGTGAGGAACGTGTAAAGGACATTACTTTAGATTCATCGGGATGTCGTAAATTTGTTCTTGACCATATCTCTGATTGTGAAAGAATATTTCAACGATTTGAAGAGGTAGGTCTCACATTTTCCATAGAGAAATCTGTTTTTGGTGTCAACGAGGTACTTATTGTTGGACATTTATGTGGCCATTATGGTCGAAAGCCATACCCACAAAAAGTTGATGCCATTAGCAAGATTTCTGAAACCGTTAACAACGTGAGTGAGGTACGTAGATTTCTTGGTGCTTGCATCTTTTATGTTATTTGGATCCCTCACTTTGCTCATGTTGCTGATTGTCTTTATGACTTGTTGAGGAAGAAACGAAAATTTATTTGGACTGACAAACACACTCAAGCTATGCGTAAATTGAAGAAATTATTGCTTGAAGCTCCCATCCTTAAGCGTGTAGACTATTCTGCTAACAAACCTATTATATTGATTGTTGATACTAGTCCTATTGGTATAGGTTGGGTCATAAGTCAAGAGGATAGTGAAGGGAATAGATATGCAATTAGGTTTGGTGCCAAAATTCTACATGAAACACAACGAAAATATCCACAGATCAAACGAGAACTATGGGGTATGGTAACAGCTTTGAAAATAGACAAAGAATATTTCATTGGTGCAAATGTCAAAGTTGAGACTGATTGTTTGCCTCTCATTGGAATGATAGCCAATTGTTCATCTCCTGATATAACCATGCTTAGATGGATCTCATATATTAAGTTCATAAATCCTGAGTTAGTTCATATTTCAGGTAAGTCAAACTCAGTTGCTGATATGTTATCGAGAGCTATGTTCCACATATATATGAGTATGTGAGTCCTGAGTTAGTTCATATTTCAGGTAAGTCAAACTCAGTTGCTGATATGTTATCGAGAGCTATGTTCCACATTTGATGATGATCTTGAAAGTGATCTAATAAAGAATGTGAATTTAGTTGACTATGTTCCACATATATATGAGTATGAGCAATTTCATGAGTCTGAGTACGAAAATGAATGGAGAGACATAGGAAAGTATCTGAGTACACTACAACCATTACCTAACTGGACTATGAATAGATTCCGTAACATTAGGAAACGAGCTTATAACTTTTTCCTATGTAATGGTTATCTTTGGAGACATGCTAAGGGTAAGGTTAAGAATCCACAACGAGTCCTAAGAAAACGAGGTCTTCAATTGCAAGTAATGAAGGAAATGCATGAGACATTATGGGCCGGTCATAAAGGATTTTTTGGAACATATGAAAAAATTAGAAGTACCTATTATTGGCCTAGGATGTATGTTGACATTAGTAGCTATGTTTCTACATGTTCTACTTGTCAACTTCATTCATCGGTCAAACATAGAGATCCGTTGCATCCTACTTATCCACCTTGTATTCACTACAAGTGGGTAGTAGATCTTGTAACTATGCCTAAAGGTATCGACAAAATGCGTTACATTGTACTTGCAAGAGAAGACTTAACTAATCATGTAGAGGGACGTGCACTACGATCTAAGACCACTTACAATGTTTGCAAATTCTTGCTTGAAGATGTCATAAGTCGCTTTGGGTACATAGAGAAAGTAGTTGCCGATCGTGGAGAGTTAAATGCGAGAGAAGCTAAAGAGTTCTTTGAGCGTCACGGTATTTGTTTGTCTCTCACTACTACATATAACCCAGAGGCCAATGGTAAAATAGAGAGAGGGCATCCACCTATTGTGAAAGCCATATCTAAAGCATGTAATGGTGACATCAAACAATGGCCTAAATTCTTACCTTTTGCACTTTGGGCAGATAGAATGACATGCACACGTACTACTGGATATATGCCTGCTGAACTCATGTACTGTCAAAAACCATTGTTTCCAATTCAGTCTCATATTTCTGCATGGTCAAATTTGCCTTGGTCTGAAAACATGTCTACTGATGATTTTTTGAGTTTGCGTATTAAACAGTTAGAACAAGGTAAATTAAGACTTGATGATGCTGTTGAAAAATTAAGAGAATCTAGAATGAAGAACAAGCATTATTTTGATAAAACTCATCGATTGCGTCCTAAGCCAATTGAAGTAGGAGATTGGGTGCTCATTTATGATAGTACATTCGACTCTCAATATGATGCACGCAAAAAGCTCACTCAACGGTGGTTTGGGCCATACATAGTATCAAAAGTCAACAACAATGGTACGTATGCTCTTTGTGAATTAAATGGTGTTGCACTAAAAGCTTTGATTGCACGTAAAAGGATAAAGTTATTCAAGAAGCGTGATAATGACGAGTACATTTTGGATGAGGACATTGAAGAAGATGACAACAATGAGGCCGATTCATAAACAGGAGTATCCATGTTATTATAAAAAATAATAATAAAAAAAAATCATTAATTTTCAAGTTCATGTTGCTTTGTTTTTTTGTTTTTTTTCAAGTTCATTCTATTTTTTTTCCATGCTTGTTTCATGCATGTTTTTTTCAGTCTTTGCATTGCATTGCATATCCACATCACTTGAGTCAAAAAAAGGCAAATGATGATTTCTCTACTTGTGTAAAATTGTATCTTAAGTAGTAACTTATCTACTAAGGAATTGATTATAATCTAAGATTGTGGAAAGATAGGGCATGTAGATTTGGAGGTTTATTTTGGTGACATGACTTTCATATATAAACATGCATATGTATCCTATATCGAAAGCATAATTGTTGAAATCCTAGCTCTTGCTATTGCATGTTTCTACATCCTTAGTCCATCTCACAACACTTGTATCGGAGTTTAAAACGACTGTTCTCCGTCATCAAAAATGGTTGTACCTTGTATCGGGGTTTAATTTTTCCCCGTCATCAAAAAAAAAAAAAAAAAAAAAAAAAAAAAAAGTTGCTACATGTTACCAAGAAGTTTACACTTTCTTCCACCCCAAAAAAGTGATCGTAACCATAAAGTTGCCGAATCATCATCATCAAAAAAAAGAAAAAAAAAAAGAGCAAGCCAAAGGAGGATAAAGAGGCATAGTAGAATAAATCACGGGCTATATAGGCTGATTTATGCATTAGTGGAGTTTAGTTAGATTTCCTTGCATGTTATTAGAGAAAGAGCATATTCATATTTATGTAGGAAAGGAGTTGATCTAAAATAAGCTAAAGATGAAAGATGTCTCTTGAAAATCCTAAATCTTTGTTTATAATCATATTTAAGGTAGATTGCTTTATGAAAAAGGTACAAAATTTTCTTCAAGATGAGAGAAACTGATGCTTAAAACGACTCAATACATCCACTTCCACTTCATATTGATGCTTGATTTTTTTCTTTCTTGTTGCCAATGTTGCTTGTTCATTTGCATATATGTTGCCTATTTGTTCATGCATATTCATGTTGCCTGTTTCAATTCTTTCTTTCATGCAAATTTTGCTTCATGTCACGTTACCTACTTATTCATGCATATAATCAATTTTCCTTCCATGTTTCTTATGTTGCCTATAAAAGAATTTGATGCCTGGAACATTTTGTTTTTCACAGATGCTAGAGTGGCGCTTCCGGAGGAATCGCAGGTTTAGTGGGGGCGAATGTCGTCGAGATTTTCTCTCCTCTCTCACTTGTGAAGGCCTACAAAAAACATATTTGGTGAAGGTAGCCGGAATTCCCCGAGAAGTCCAGGATGCATCAAGGATGTCAAAGGAAGGTCACATACAAAGTTTCAAAGAAATCAAGAAAGTCCATGGTAGCGGTCAAAGTTGGTCAAAGCTGGTCAAAGTTGGGAAATTAGGGCAAAAATTTCATTGTCACCAAATTAGATGAAAATCCATCTACTTGTAAAGATTGTCAAAGGCAGTCTATAGCCCAAATTTCAGCAGAAAATGGATTTTGTAGCACATTGATATGCTATGTTCATTTTGTAAAAATGTATTTTTTCTAGTTTGACCCTACAAATTCTTGTATAGAAATTTATGTTAGCCATATGGTTTGGCATGTATAAAGACCATATGTGGCTACATATTTGTATAAAGTTTCAAGGCTATCCGAGCTTCCTAGATACCTTAATGCCACCTTGCAAGCTTCCAAATGTAGTCAAACTTGTACAAGTTAGATTCAGATGGGAGTTTTTTCTGCATATTCCTGAAGGAGATCTTTGGAAACATAGTCCTACAATGTTTCATCTTCATCAAAGACTTTTTGGAGGGTCAAAGAGCACAAAGTCCAGTTTTCAAGGTCACCGCAGTTTTCTAGAATAAGAAAATTGAAGGCTTGAATGTCTGCCACATGTCAAAATATGATTGAACCATGTTGTACGGTCAAGATGAGCTCATATTCAAGGATGGAGATGCACTAAAGCATAAAGGAAGGAGGATCCACGAATTTTTTCCATAAAAGAAGACCTTTTTTACAATCGAAGATCAATAATGCAGCATTTCTCCAAAAATAGTGGCTTATCTTATCCGAATTGATGTCAGCACTGATCCGACGGTCCAGATCATCCCCAGATCCAATGGTGGAGAATGAGGGCGCCTAAATTTCACTCCTTTACACTAGATTTGATAGAAAGAACAATTCCAAGCCATTGATTTGATTAATCAAATGGTTGTAATCGAAAGTAGTGATCCTAGAGTTGAGAGTTGATTTCTCTAGATCCAAGGGCCCAAATTCATTCAAAAAACTATATAAACCCCCCTCCAAACTCCTAGAGCATCATTGTTAGGCATCCATAGGGCTCATGCTAGCTTACGGTTTCCTTGAGACGATCACCCTCGGTTGAGCGAGTGAGGATCCAAGGTGAGCTAGTATGAGTATAGAACCTAGTTTCAAATTTAAGTTAGAACTCCTATCTAGGATAGGCTCTTGAAACCAGCATCTCTATCTTGACTCACCCTCGGTGGAGCGTGTGAGTGAGTTAGAGCTGATTTTAATGAGTCTTAGACTTCTTTAGTTAGACGTTACGAGCCTAGACAGACATAGGGTCACTAGAGTGGAACTCACCTTCTTACGTGTGACATTCGGTTGAATTGTCATGGTTTGAGGGTCGGAACCACCTTTGATCAGTAGACTGCTTAGCATGACGTACCACGACGATATTTTACATGTAACTTAATTCAAATCCTTTTAATTCATGTCACTTGTCACTTGTCTCTTGTCTCCTCTCTCAGTCTCTTAAGTATTTTTACATGTCTTCTATTTCTTCTATGTGTGAGAAGGCTCCGCAGTATTGCGTTGAACCAGTGAGGATGTTTCTTTGAGCTTGTGAGTAAACTCTATCATCATAATTCACTTGCATGCATATAATCCATACATACCCATACATATTGATTAGTTTCTGAAAGTGTATAAGAAGCTCCAATATTGGACCATTCTTCCTTTCGAAACTGGTTTATGTGTAAGGGTTCCATCTATTCTCGTCATGCATACATATCATCCAAAGAAGACTATGCATATGGATTGGAATTAGGAAGTGCTTAAGAAGCTCCTTCAATGGACCATTCTTCCTTCCAAATTTCATTCGTATGTATGGTTCTCTTTCATTCTTATCATTCATGTTCATAAATCTAACTTGCACTCCTACATTCCTATTCCCATAATCATTTCAACATCTCTCTCTTCTCCATACTCAACATTAATTTCACTTTCATGTCCTTAAACCTTCCAACATTCATTAGCTTCATACACCCTGTGTGTGCCACGACCGGACCCGATCCACCCGGATTGCGATCACCTCCACAGCGTGCCATGAAGAGTGAGTTGGATTCTATTCACAAGAATGGTACTTGGGACTTAGTACCTTTGCCAAAGGGCAGAAAAGCTTTACCATGTAAATGGGTATATAAGCTGAAATTCACATCAGATAGTGCTTCTCCAAAATATAAAGCACGACTTGTTGCAAAGGGTTTTAAGCAACAACATGGTGTTGATTTTGAGGAAATCTTCTCTCCAGTGGTCAAGATGACTACTTTGCGCATGTTGCTTGGATTCGTTGCAATGGAGGACTTAGAGCTAGTCCAAATGGATGTGAAAACAGCTTTCTTGCATGGAGATCTTACAGATGAGATCTATATGGAACAACCAGAGGGTTATGTAGTTCCTGGCAAGGAAAGTCTAGTTTGTAAGCTCAAGAAGAGCTTGTATGGACTTAAACAGTCTCCTAGACAATGGTACCAAAAGTTTGATGCTTTTATGAAGTCCCAAGGCTATTCTCGGAGCAATGAGGATCATTGTCTCTACACAAAGAAATGTTCTGATGGCAGCTTGATATGCTTGATACTTTACGTTGATGATATGTTGATTGCTGGGAAGTCTTCTTATGATTTGTCACTTCTCAAAAAGAAGTTGAGTCAGACATTTGATATGAAGGATTTGGGGGATGCCAAACATATTCTTGGCATGCACATTACTCGTGATAGGAGTAAAAGATGCATATACTTGTCTCAAAGTGAGTACATATCCAAAGTACTTCACCGATTCAATATGCAGGGTGGAAAGGCATTGAGTACACCTTTACCCACATATGTGAAATTGAGCAAGGATGACTGCCCCAAATCAGATGAGGAAAAGGAATTCATGACCAAAATTCCCTATCAGTCTGCTGTTGGTAGTCTCATGTATGCTATGGTAGCTACGAGACCAGACATTGCATTTGCAGTGGGAGTTGTGAGCAGATATATGTCTAATCCTGGCAAGAAACATTGGGAAGCGGTCAAAATGATTTTGAGATATCTGAGTGGAACTAAGGACAAGTGTCTATGCTTAGGTAGAGGGAAAGCATCCATTATTGGTTACACAGATTCTGACTATGCTGGTTGTGTAGACAATCGTAAGTCTACATCAGGGTATATTTTTCATTTTGCTGGAGGTGCTATCTCTTGGATATCTCGTCTTCAAGAATGTACAATTGTTTCCACCACAGAAGCAGAGTATGTTGCAGCAAGTGAGGCATGTAAGGAAGCATTGTGGCTTTCTCGTCTTGCTTGTGATATGGGTTTACCTCAGCATGTACCTCACTTGCTCAGTGATAATCAGAGTGCCATTGCTTTGGCTAAGAATCGAGTCTATCATGCAAAGACCAAGCACATTGAGGTGAGGTACCACTTCATTAGAGATTGATTAGCCACTGAGAGCATTATTCTTGAGAAGGTTCACACTTGTGGGTTACTTGATTCTTGATCTTACGCAGTCACTTGTATACTGTGTAACATGCCCATCAGGTGGGAGGTATAGTTTGTATACTTACACTTAGGTATTCTTTATCATTCATTAATTTTTCTCCCATAGTTACTCTGGCCATATTGGCCTTTAGTGGGAGATTGTTATCGTTAGTGTCCATGTGAAAGGCCAAATGGCCACCGGACACTTCTTTGTATATGTTCTTTAATAAAACATATAGTGGCCTGGTCAGTCACAGACTGTAAGTTCGGCCGCATTTGTAAGACCTAAGAAGTCTGTCTTCGTGCTTCCTGTGTACTGTGTTTTTCTACGTATTCTACAGCCTCTGTGCGGAGTACTGTGTGCGACCTCAGGAGCTCAGCTTTCTACTCCGAGCATATCGTCCTAGAGCTCTCGAGAAGGAGAGTGCACTGTGATGCATCGCCATTGATACACTTCAGATTCCACATAGGTTGGTACTTCCTTATACATGAGTGCTAGCTCCTTGTTCACCGCATCACTCCCAGGGGGGTTTGTTGATATATTTAGGTAGTGATGTGTGTGAACACTCTAGGACCACCGGGGCACTTTTTTACCTCTTTAGGAGGTTTTTTTCCTCGTCTTGCCCATTGCCCTAACAGGCTTCTTATCTTTGTACATTCTAGTGGTAATACATTCAGTATTGTGTATTGTGCTCCAAGCTTCTTCTTCTTCCTTGTGCTGTTCGTGTGCTTCTATAGATGCTTAACTCCAACAATAATAAATTCAGAATTGTGTGTTGTGCTCCAAGCTTCTTCTTCTTCCTTGTGTTGTTCCCATGCTTCTGTAGACCTTGAACTCCAACAATTGGTATCAAAGCAGGTCATCGCTTCATCTAGGGTGTTGTCGACCGGTCACAGTTTTAGAATCACGTGAAATTTGATGAGATACTCAGGGTGCCAAAATTGCAATATGAGCTCATTTCGGCCTTCGAACGCACTATCGTAGTGCTTGTGTAGGTTATTTCATCTTTTTGTGCCAAATATATATATATATATATATATATATATATATATATATATATATATATATATATATATATATATATATGTATGTGTGTTTTGGTTTGCCAGTATAAGCTCTCAAAGTTTGGTAAAGGTTTAGCCGAACTCATCAGGGTACTTTTGTTCAACCTTTTTCAGATACAGTCATTTTCCTACATCAGGGTATTTTAGTTAGTCATGGTTGAAAGTAGTGATGTATTTCGTATGTTGGCTATTGAGGATAAGTTGGATGGTACGAATTACCCATTGTAGGCTTATATGATGCATAATGTATTGGTGACAAAAGGACTCCTAAATATTGTGTAGGGTGTTGAAAAACATCCTATTATACCTGCAAATACAAGTATTGAAGCTGATGCAGATGGCATTGAACATGACAATATTCTTCATGTTCTTGTTCGTGCTAAAGTTTCTACTGCACCTATTGCAAAGCAAATTCATTGGGATGGCAGAGATGTTACCATTGGTGTCCATGTGAAAGGCCAACTGGCCACGGGACACTTCTTTGTATATGTCCTTTAATAAAACATATAGAGGCCTGGTCAGCCACGGACTGTAAGCTCGACCGCATTTGTAAGACCTAAGAGGCGAGTCTTTGTGCTCCCTGCGTACTGTGTTTTTTGCATATTATGTAGTCTTTGTGTGTAGTACCGTATGCGGCCTTAGGAGGTCCATTTTCTATTCCGAGGATATCATCATGGAGATTTCGATAAGGAGAGCGCACCATGGTGCATCACCATCGAATTACTTCACTAGTATTAGATGAGTTCGATGGAAAAAGCTTTGTTCCTTTTATGTGAGGGAAGCAAGCAACCCCCCCCCCAAGGCATAGACCTTGGCATACCTTGTCATCCGAGTCACCAAAGTCACCATTGGCACCATTGGCTGCACGCAAGGGAGGACCTCAACGTTCAAGGAATATAGAGGTTCTCGGTAGTTCCCGGGAGCCCATCCCAATACTGTTCCCCCAGAGCTCGCTTAATCGTGGAAATCTCTTGCCACTAAGCTACACTCTTGTGGTGTCTGAAGAAGGGGAAAGACTAAGGTTGACATTACCTTGAACATGTTTTGGTCCCTCAAAGCTTCATCCTTTGCTTTCAAAGCCTATTTTGGAAGCATTTTTGGGGTGTCTTTTGGAGCCATTTCGAAGTACTTTTGCACATAGTTCTCTTCAAACAGGTCCAAGAACATCAAGAAGCGTGTTCTTTGTACTTATCTGGCAATAAATATCAACCTTTGGGGCTGTTTTCAGCCACACTTGTAAAACTACAGGTTTCTTGAAAGGTTTCAGTTTTGGTGGGAGCAATTGTTGCAAAATTTATGCAGGTTTTTTGAGCCTAAAACATTAGAGTTGACAGACACTTGCAAGTGTTATTGGCTGATTTTTGGGCTATGTATTCAGCCTTTTAGTGTCATTTTACTGCATATATTGAGCACATACACACCATGTACGCTTCTGTGGATACCACTTATGTACATCCATGTGGTCATTGATATGGCAGTTACGTTCTTTGCATGAAGCCTTTTACGTTTGATAAAGAGGGTTGTGGTGAGGTTTTATTAACTGGGAGACACCCAGATGTTAGGGTCTCTTCGGTGATGCAGGTGGAAGACTTACCCAACCTCACCATAGGAGATGTATGATAGTTGTTGATAGGTGCTCAATAAGCCTACTTGGCTTCTGTTGGGTAATTGGTTATATGCAGTGGAGTTAGTGATTCACTATGCAAGAAAACATGTCAGTACTTGCACTTTTATGATATTTTGACACTCATCATATGCTCATTTTGTAGAGGATACTTTGGCAAAATTTTTTCAGATTTTTGGTTTAGTCAACTATACAATGGTCGATTTACTCCTTGATACACTTATTCATTGGTGTTCGGACTCTTCTAGCTCCATTATCATTCTATTAAGTTCTCTACCATCATGGCATCAGAGCTCTCACACACATCCGGTGGATCAGGGTCTAGTGCTAGTATTCCAAGGAGGAGCTATAACTTGCAGGGCAAAGACCATTTTGAGATCCAAAAATTTCTTGGCACAAACTTTGCTCTATGGAAGAATCATATTAAAGATGTGCTCATTCAAAGGAGGCAATGGAAGCCTGTAAATGGGATTTCAAAGAAGCTTGCTGACATGGATGAAGATGATTGGGACGAGTTAGATGAAATGGCCAGGTCTACCATTCGCTTGCACATGGCCGATAATGTTTACTTTATAGTATTAGACTGTGAAAGTGTAGAGGAGCTTTGGAAGAAGTTATGCAATACATATGAAAAAGAGAAGGCATCAAATAAAGTATATTTGATGAGAAAATTATGTGACCTTCACATGGACACAGATAGTGTTGCTACTCATCTAAATGAGTTTGATGCTATATTCTCCCAGTTACAGGCTCAAAAAATGGATATGGATAATGAGATGAAAGTAGTATTGATGTTATGCACCCTGCCATCATCATGGGATACGTTCTGCATAGCTATTAGCAATAGTGCACCTGGTGGTAAACTCGTCTATGATGACATATGTGGAGCACTCTTGAATGAGGAGATTTGTAGAAAATCTATGGTTGGCACTCAAAGTGGAGATGCATATAATGTTCATGATTCTTACCAAGGAAAGAATCAACAACGTGGCAAGAGCAAGAACAAGGAAAAGAATGGTCAACAGAATAAGAGTAGAAGTAAATCGAGGAAGAGGGATATGAAATGCCATTATTGTCATAAGAAAGGACATATGAAGAAAGATTGTTATGCACTAAAGAATGCTAAAGGTAAATGACAGAATGTTGATGGGCATGTTAAACAATTACCTGCACCATCTACTTTGACTGTGAAGATTGAAGAAATTAATGCTATTTCTGATGATGTTGATGTGCTGACACTTGATAGTACTATGCCAATTGAGGCACTTATGGTTGATTCTCTTTCCCACACCTGGCTGGTAAATTTTGGAGCTTCTTTCCATGTGACACCACATAGAGAATGGTTCTCTAATTATGCAGCAAAGTCTCTTGGTACCGTGAGACTTGGCGATTCTTAACAGTGTGATGTTGTGGGGATTGGAGATGTGGTTGTGTAGTTCATTGATGGTTCAAAATTTACTATGCATAATGTATGCCATGTACCTCAATTATCACGCATTTTGATGTCACTTGGTCAACTTGATGACCTTGGTTACAAGGTAGTTTTCTATGCTCAGTCCTTTCGTATATCAAAGGGCAATATGGTTATTGCAAAAGGAAGCAAAGTTGTCTCACTTTATCCTTTATTTGTATCACAAAAAGAGCACTTGTTAGCTGTTACTGAACAACCTATGGCTTGTATTTGGCATGGTCGTTTGGGCCATACATCTCATAGTGGAATGGAAAATCTTTCTTGTTCTGGCTACTTACCTGTGTTATCTTTCTCTGATTTTTCATTTTGTGAGCATTGTCGATATGGAAAGCAAACAAGAAATGTGCATAGAACGCACGTTGACTCTTCAATTCAGCCTTTAAATCTCGTCCATACAGATGTGTGTGGTCGTATGCCCACTAGGTCCTTAGGCAGTTCTCTTTACTTTGTCACTTTCATAGATGATGCTACTAGAAAATTCTAGGCATATCCTATCAAATCGAAGGATGAGGTATTCCCTACTTTCAAAAAATGGCTTGCTTCAATTGAGACTGAAAAAGGAACTAAGCTTAAGGCTTTACGTTCAGATAATGGGGGTGAGTATACATCACATGAATTCAACATTTTCTGTCAATCTAGAGGGATTCGTAGAGAGTTTACAGCTCCTTATACCCCAGTACAAAATGGTGTAGCTAAAAGGATGAATAGAACTATTCGAAATAGAGTAGTTTCTATGTTGCATCATGCAAACCTCTCACAAGTCTTTTGGATAGAAACAATATTGATTGCAGTTCATGTGATTAACCTTTCACCTAGTATTGCCAAAGGTCTAAAAGTGGCACAAGGGTTATGGACAGGGAAGCCACCATATTATGATCATGTTCGAGTTTTTGGGTGTGAAACATATGTTCATATACCCAAGATTCTTAGACAAAAGTTGGACCATAAGTCAAAGAAATGCATTGTCCTTGCATATGGTCGAGAAGGAAAATTTGGATATTGCTTATGGGATCCTGAAACACGGTTAGTGATCATAAGTAGTGATTTCATTTTCAATTATTCTAAGATGCATAAATAGCCCAGTAAGATGGTTGAAGTGAGAAGAGTGGTGTTTGAGGATACTAGTCCTCCAACTAGCATGCATAAAAATGCTACACATAGGGATGTTCAAGAGAATGTCCAATCAGATCAGTTTGCACATGTTCCTGTTGAGCAACCATTGAGATGCTCTACACGTGTCTCACATCCACCTGATAGATATGTTCCAGGTTTAGATTTTGTTATGCTAATAGATGTTGATGAGCCTTCTTGCTACAAAGAGGCTATGCAGACAGAGGATCATATCAAGTGGGAGCATGCCATGAAGAGTGAGTTGGATTCTATTCACAAAAATGGTACTTGGGATTTAGTACCCTTGCCAAATGGAAGGAAAGCTTTACCATGTAAATGGGTATATAAGCTGAAATTCACATCACATAGTGCTTCTCCAAAGTATAAAGCACGACTTGTTGCAAAGGGTTTTAAGCAACAACATGGTGTTGATTTCGAGTAAATCTTCTTTCCAGTGGTCAAGTACCCTACACATGTTGCTTGGATTCGTTGCAATGGAGGACTTAGAGTTAGTCCAAATGAATGTGAAAACTACTTTCTTGCATGGAGATCTTATAGATGAATGTAAGGAAGCATTGTGGCTTTCTCGTCTTGCTTGTGATATGGGTTTACCTCAGCATGTACCTCGTTTGCTCAGTGAGAGTCAGAGTGCCATTGCTTTGGCTTAGAATCTGGTCGATCATGCAAAGACCAAGCACATTGAGGTGAGATATCACTTGATTAGAGATTGCTTAGCCACTGAGCACATTATTCTTGAGAAGGTTCACACTCGAGATAATGCTGCAGATGCTTTGACTAAAGCTCTACCACAAGATAGCCTTCGACACTGTTATCACTTGATGGGGGTTACTTGATTCTTGATCTTACACAATCACTTGTATACTGTGTAACATGCCCATGAGGTGGGAGGTATAGTTTGTATACTTACACTCAGGTATTCTTTATCATTCTTTATTTTTCTCCCATAGTTACTTTGGCCATATTGGCCTTTAGTGGGAGATTGTTACCGTTAGTGTCCATGTGAAAGGCCAAATGGCCACCTGACACTTCTTTGTATATGTTCTTTAATAAAAAATATATTGGCCTGGTCAACCACAGACTTTAAGTTCGACTACATTTGCAAGACCTAAGAGGTTTGTCTTCGTGCTCCCTGTGTGTTGTGTTTTTTGCATATTCTGTAGTCTCTGTGCGTAGTATTGTATGCGGCCTTAAGAGGTTCGTTTTCTATTTCAAGGATATCTTTGAGGATCTTTTGATAAGGAGAGTGCACTGTGGTGCATCGCCATCAAATTACTTCAAATTACTTCAAGATATTGTCTATCAAACATGCCATTATTCCTCACATTCACTCTTGCAGAATAGCTAAGGATGCTTGGGATACACTTACCACATTGTACTAGGCTAGGAATGAGGCTCATGTTGCTTACCTCCAAAAGCAATTGGAGAGTGAGCATATGAATGAAGGTGATTCTATGGATAGTTTTTTGAAAAAGATCAAAGTCTTGAAGGAATAATTGATTTTTTCTCATGAAGTTATATGAGATAGCTAACTTATGCAGACTGTTCTGAATGATCTTCCTGATTCATATTAGAGTTTTGCTTCTACTCTTCATTTGATGATGTAAGGCAATCCAAATGCCTTGACATTTCAGGAATTAGTCTTTGTTCACTTGTACAAAGGTCAGTCTAGGCAGAACAAGTGCATTATGTGTGTTGCAGATCAAGCTTTCCTGGCTAGTTAGAAGGGCAAAGGTAAATGGAGCTCATCTAGTAGTAAGCAAAAATCTGCAAATGCTGCACATTTGAAGAAGGAAGACAAAGATGAGAAGAAATCAGAAAAGCAGAAATTCTTTTGTAAGTACTGTAAAGGAAATGATCATATCATAAAGAACTGTCCAAAGCTGGTTGCGAAAGAGGCAAAGAAAAAAGAGGCTAGAATGGTTGTTATAGAGACCTCTACATTGAAAAGAGTCTGCTAATCTTGTGCAAAATGATCTTTGGGTGTTTACTATTCTTTGCAGTTTTAACCCATCTTCTCATGAGCAGTGTATGTCTATAGTAGACTCACATGTTTGGTACTTTGATAGTGGGGAACCAAACATATTACCTTACAACACTCTTTCTTCACTTCCGTTGAGCCTACCCCTACAGGAAATACTATCACATGCACCAACAACTCCTCTTATCCTATAATGGGAGTTGGTAAGATCATTTTGACTCCTAATGATGGTTCATTTACATTGTCAGATGCTTTATTTGTACCAGGGATCAAGAAAAATTTGTTATCAATTTTTGCATTCGCCAAGATTGGCTGGTTGTGAAACTTATTGATGAGAGATGTACAGTTCATGATTCGTCAAATGGCAACATGATTATTGCTTCTGGCATTTTATGTTGTGGGCTGCATAAGCTCATAGACTATGAAAAATCCATGAATGATTTGGCATGTGCAGTACATGATTCTCAGGCTATGTCAGATGCAAAGCTTTGGCATGCATGCTTTGGTCCTCTGAATTTTTCTAGTTACTTGAGGCACCCAAAAAACATCTCTATGAATGGTGTATTTTGGGCAAAATGTAGCATTCATCCTTCCCAAAAGATGCTTCAGTTTGAGCTACTCAAAAACTGTAGCTTGTTCACAGTAATGTTTGTGGTCCTATGCAGACACCTGCTTTTGGGAACTATCTTTACTTCATGACTTTCATTAATGATTTTTCAAGGCATGCATGGGTATATCCACTCAAAACAAAGTCCAAAGTGTTTATGTTCTTCAAAAAGTTTTTGCTTTTGGCTAAAAATTTGTCAGCATGTAAAATGGGCACCTTTCGTTTTGATCGAGGCGGGGAATATATGTCTTCTACTTTAATGCATTTCTGGTTGAACGTGGGATAAAACATGAGTGTATAGTGCCATATACACCTCAACAGAATGGAGTTTCGGAATGAAAGAATAGGTCACTCATGGAGATGCCGAGGTGTATGGTGAAGAGTCAGACTTTACCATATAGTTTCTGGCTTGAGGCTATCATGTGTGCAACATATGTACTTAACAGGCGTCCCACTAAAGCATTGCAGCCGGTCACTCCATATGAGGCTTGGCATGGTCACAAGCCATCTGTTGCTCATCTGCGTGTTTTTGGTTGTTTGACATATGCATTAGTGCATAAACAACATCGCAAGAAATTGGATGATAAAGCAATAAAATGCATTTTTGTTGGGTACAATTATGAAAGCAAAGGCTATCATCTATATCATCCCCATAACAAACACATTTTGTTTAGCCATGATGTTGTTTTTGTGGAAGATGCTATTCTGGCTTTACTTTCATGTACAAAAGAGACATTTGTTAGATCCAAGGACATGTATGATACTTTGCTACCTCTTTTTAGAGGTGGATAGTCTAGTGCTGTTCCTAATGAGGCAACTTCTCAGCCTTTACCGGTTTCATGTGATGATGTAGATCATTCTATTTCTGATGCAAATTTGCATGATGCACTTGTTGGTGAGAGAGTTGATATTGAGAAGGCAAAAACTATGCCAAAATGGCTAGTGCAGACTTTGCGTGAAATCAAATTAGATGCACCTTTGTCATATCATACCCATTCAGGCTCTCATAGTGCCTCTTTTGCATCAGATTGCTATGTTATGGCTGCCTCTAGTCTCTGTGATGAGACTGAGCCTGTTTTGTTTGATGAAGGACAAAATTTTGAACATTGGATGGCTACAATGCAATATGAATATGATGCTATCATGAAAAATGGTACCTGGCCTTTATGTGACTTGCATGTTGGCAAGAAGGCCATTGTCACTAAGTGGGTATACAAGCTGAATTGTAAACCTTATGCAATAGTTGATAGGTATAAGGCTAGGCTTGTTACAAAGGGTTACGCCTAGGAAAGAGGCATTGATTTTGATAAGACCTTTGGACCTACATGTCGAATGCCTACTCTTCATAGCATCTGTGCACTTGTAGCTCATCATGGTTGGAATGTACGTCAGTTGGACATTAAAACTGCAGTCTTCAATGGTGACTTGCATGAAGAAGTGCATGTTTTTCAGCCTCGTGGCTTTATGTATGATGGATCCACTGATCCTTATGATCATGTGGTAACATTCAAACAAGTGCTAAAGGCTGCAGAAGTGGAGTACTTCACTTAGTATCAAGCTTTTGGTTTGACATTGAGAGGATCGGCTCTCATGTGGTTTCAACCACTTGCCATGGAAAGTTTTAATAACATTGAAGTCTTCTATCAGGAGTTTATAGGAGAGTTCTCAAAGAGCGGTATTAAACATGATACTTCAACTTTGGTACACACCTTTAAACAAAACCCCAATGAGTCTGTGAGACTAGCTGCAAGAAGGTTCAAACAATACTTAGATAGGTGCAGTGCCCAAGAGAGACCTTCCATGCAAAAGAGAACATCATTGTTCACAAAGGGACTGGTAAATGCACAGCTAAGAACAATAGTATATTGTAAGAGATGTACAGATTGAGGTGAGTGCCTCAAAGAAGCCATTGACATAGATGAAAATAGGGGTCAATGTCTTCTATCAAATGAATTTTCCACATCAACAGAAAACAAGTTGACACATACAGAGGAGTTATCCAAAGCAATTGCAAACCACTTAGGAATGGAATTGCAACAAACAAATCAACCAAGAAGCCAAAACATTAGATGCTTCAATTGTGGGGGGATTGTCAAACCAAATTTTGCCAAAAACCTATAAAAATATTTTCACGGAGATAAAAGAGGGCTACGAATCTTTCAATCAGATAGGAATTGGAATAATCTAGGAGGACAAATCCATCAGACTTCAGGAAGAGACATGATAAACCAACTAAACACCTATCAAACGAAAGACAAAACAAATCAAGCTACACCTCAAACTATCCTAGGTCAATAGCCTCCATTACCCACAAATGTAGTGCATGTGAAGTACATACCTCTAGAAGAAAACATGGAAAGATCCATAACTCCAGCTACATCAATATACTATGATGATTTAGAAGAAAGATGATCAACATCTTACAATGGGGAATGTGTTGATGAAACTTGGGAATCAAACGAAGAAAATAAATGCATGCGATACCAAAATAGTAATGGAAACTATGAGATGCACCCTATAACATTCATGTTTATGATAAACAAATTCATACCACCACAAAGAAACATAGGAGGGCAAAATACTAGAAACTTTTATAGGGGAACTTATTATAGGTGTGGGGGAGATCACTTTGTAAGAGATTGTCCTCAACCTCATATACTGAAAGTGGAAGTATATTGTGAGTATTGTGGAACAAAATCATTTGATAAAAGATTGCCCAAATAACCCTAACAAATAAATCATAATTGCTTCTCCCTTGAGATCAGTAAAGGTAATGGAATCAAGTAGTCAAAACTATGAATCAACAATGAAAAGTGGTACTCAGTTAGAATAGGAGATTCAAATTCAGGTGATCACAAGAGCTCAAACATTGAAAAATGAAGAAACACATAAAGAAGAAATAAATAGAGAAGAGTAGCAAGACAAAAAGAAGAAGAATTCTTTGCTGGAGTTCGAGGTCTGCAAAAGCATGTGAACAACACAAGGAAGAAGAAGAAGATTGGAGCAGAGTACACAATACTGAATGTGTTGCCACTAGAATTTACAAAGATAAGTAACCCGTTAGGGCTATATGCATATATACAAGCTAGGGGAAAATACCTTCTAAAGAGGAAAGAAAGTGCCTTGATGATCCTAGTGTGTTCACACACCTCACTATCTAAATATATCAATGAATCCCCCATGAGATTGATGCGGTGAACAAGGAGATGGCACTCATGTATAAGGAAGTGCCAAGCTATGTGGAATCAATCCACAAAATGAACTAAGCCCAAAGCTTTGCAAAATTCTTCAAAATTCTCCCTAGGTAGAGCCTTCATGAAAAGGTCTACAATGTTCTCTTGCGTGGGCACATATGCCAAGCTGATCTCTCTAGCAGAGAACCTCTCCCTTACATAATGATAAAGCACCTCAATGTGCTTAGTGCGAGCATGGAACACAGGGCTCCTCGCAACTAGCAATGCGCTCTAACTATCAGTGAAGATGGTGGCAGAAGATTGATCAACACCCAAATCAGCATTAAGGCTTTTGAGCCACACACACTCAACACTCGCTCTGAAAGTTGCCCTATACTTAGCCTCACAACTAGATGTGGCCACAATAGGCTGCTTCTTTCTCAACCAAGATATACATGAGCTACCAAGCCTGAAGCAAAATCCACTAAGGGACAAACACGTATCATAGCAATGAGCCCAGTCAGAGTCAAAAAAATCATGTAAATATGGCGATAGTGATCCTCTCTTGGGATAAAGCAATCCAAGTAGCCGGCTACCACTCAAATAGTGACATATGCGCTTAACCACCTGCCAATGCTTGACACCTGGGCAATGTATAAACCTGCTCAAACGTGAGACAGCAAGCTGAATATCTGGCCAAGTAATTCATAAGTAAATCAAGCATCCAACAACCTACTGATAGAGAACAACATCAAATGCATCTCTAGCATCATGAAGAATCAATCGTAAACCTATCTCCATAGGAGTGGCAATAGGTTTACATTCTTCAAGGCCAAAACATTGCAATAATGTGTCAATATATTTCATTTGACAGAAAGCCATTCCACCATGAACTTGCATAAACTGAATGCCCAAATAATGATGCAAATGCCCCAAATTAGACATCTCAAATGAGGCATGCAAATCAGTGATATGCTTCTCATGAGCACGAGTGAGTAGCATGTCATCAACATACACAACAATGATCAGAAGCACATCAATAGCACGCTTAACATATAAGATGCTCTTAGTTGGACTGTTCTCAAAACCATGTGAAATTAGATAGGCATGTATCTTTTCATATCAAACATGTGGTGCTTGCTTTAAACCATATAATGCCTTCTTTAACCTGCACACCTGGTTTTCCTGCCCTTTCTACACAAAGCCATGGGGCTGAAAAACATACACTTTTTCATGCAAGTCACCATTCAAAAATGCAGTTTTAATGTCCAACTGATGTACATTCCAACCATGATGAGCTGCAAGTGCACATGTGCTATGAACAGTAGTCATTTGGCATGTAGATGCAAAGTTCTCATCAAAATCAATGCCTCTTTCCTGGACATAACCCTTTGCAACAAGCCTAGCCTTATACTTGTCAATTGTTGCATTAGGTTTATGCTTTAGCTTGTATACCCACTTAGTGCCAATGGCCTTCTTGCCAGCAAGCAAGTCACATTAAGACTAGGTACCATTTTTCATGGTAGCATCATATTCAGATAGCATTGCAGCCATTTAATGTTTAGAATTTTGTGCTTCATCAAATGAAACAGGCTCAATCTCATCACAGAGAGTAGAGCTAGCCATAGCATAGAAATCTAATGCAAAAGAGGCACTATGAGAGCCTAAATGAGTATGGTATGACAAAGGTGCATCTAATTTGTTGTCACGCAAAGTTTGCACCAGCCATTTTGGCATAGTTTTTGCCTCCTCAATATTAGCTCTCTCATCATCAAGTGCATCATGTAAATCTACATCAGAAATAGAATGATCTGCATCATCACGTGAAACTTGTAAAGGTTGAAAAGTTGCCTCATTAGGATCAGCACTAGACTGTCCACCTATAAAAAGAGGCAACAAAGTATCATACATGTGTTTGGAGCTAACACATGTGTCTTTCATACATGAAATTAAAGGTTGAGTAGCATCTTCCACAAAAACAATGTCATGGCTAACCAAAATGCATTTAATCTATGGATGATACAATCAATAGCCTGTGCTTTCAAAACTATACCCAACAAAAATACATTTTATTGCTTTTTCATCCAGTTTCCTACGATGTTGTTTAGGCACTAATGCATATGCTAGACTACAAAAAACACAGAGATGAGCAACAAATGGCTTGCGACCATGCCAAGCCTCATATGGAGTGATAGACTGCAGTGCTTTAGCCACTTGTTAAGTACATATGATGCACACATAATAGCCTCAAGCCAGAAATTATGTGGTAAAGTCTGACTCTTGGTCATACACCTTGCCATCTCCATGAGTGACCTATTCTTCTGTTCAACAACTCCATTCTGTTGACGTGTATATGGCACTGTACACTCATGTTTTATCTTATGTTCAACCAAAAATGCATTAAAGTCAGAAGACATATATCCCCCCCTACCCCCCCCCCCCCGATCAGAATGGAGGGTGCCCATTTTACATGCTGATAGATTTTTAGCTAAAACCAAAAACTTTTTGAAGCACATAAACTTTTCAGACTTTACTTTGAGGGGGATATACCCATGCATGCCTGGAAAAATCATCAGTAAAGTCATGAAGTAAATATAAATTCCAAAAGAAAGTGTCTCCATAGGACCACATACATCACTATATACAAGTTGCAATTTCTAAGTAGCTCGAACTAAACCATATTTTGGGAAGGATGAACACTTCATTTTTCCAAAATATAGTCTTCACAATCATGTTTATTGGGTGCCTCAAGTTTGGGCAAAGAGGATACCATTTCATATTTTTGTAGGCACAGCAAACTAGTAAAATTCAGATGACCAAAGCGTGCATGCCAAAGCTTTGCATCTCACATAGCCTGAGAATCATGTACTACACATGTTGAATCATTCACAAATGTTTCATAGTCTAAATCACATTGCCATTTGACATATCATGAACTATACATCTGTCACCAACAAATTTCACAACCAAGCCAATCTTGGCTAATGTTGAAACTGATAATAGATTTTTCTTGATCCCTGTCACAAATAAAGCATCTGACAATGTAAAAGAACTACCACCAACAATATTCAGAATGATCTTACCAACTCCCATAACAGGATAAGAGGAGTTGTTGGTGCATGTGAGAGTATTTCATGGAGGGGTAGGCTCAAGTGAAGTGAAGAAACTGCGTAGCAAGTTAATACGTTTGGTTGCCCCACTATCAAAGTAAACATCTAAGTCTACTGTAGACATACACTGTTCATGTGAAGATGGGTCAAAACTACAAACAGTAGTAATTGCCCATTCTTGATTCTGCACAAGATTAGCAATCACTATTTTTGGTGTAGAGGCCTCTGCAACAACCATCTAGCCTCTTTTTTCTTTTCCTCTTTTGTAGCTAATATTGGATAGTTCTTTATGATATGATCATTCCCTTTAGAGTACTTACAAAGAGTTTTTGCTTTTTTTATTTCTTCTCATTTTTGTGTTCCTTCTTCAAATGTGCAGCATTTGCACATTTCTGCTTACTAGTAGATGAGCTCCATCTATCTTTGCCCTTTTGACTAGCTAGGAAAGCTTGATCTGCAACACAGATAATGGACCTATTCTGCTACTGATCTTCCTACAACAGAACAGAGATCAACTCCTCAAATTTCAAGGCATTTGGATTGCCTTTCATCATCAAACGAAGAGTAGAAGCAAAACTTTGATATGAATCAGAAAGACCATTCAGAACGGTATGCACAAGTGAGCTATCTGGTATAACTTCATCAGCAAAAATCTAATGATCCTTCAAGTCTTTGATATTTGTCAGAAAATTTTCCATAGAATCACCTTCATTCATTTGCTTACTCTCCAACTATTTTTGAAGGCAAGCAACACGAGCCTCATTCCTAGCGTGGTACAATGTGGTAAGTGTATCCCAAGCATCCTTAGCTGTTCTGCAAGAGCGAATGTGAGGAATAATGGCATGTTTGATAGACAAGGCTATCAATGCATGTGCTTGAGCATCTCTGTCATCCCAACAAATTTGCTTTGTAGTAGGTGCAGTAGAAACTGCAACATGAACAAGAACATGAAGAATATTGTCATCTTGAATGCCATCTACATCATCCTCAGTACATGTATTTGCAGGTGTAATAGTATGTTTTTCAACACCCTGCACAATATTCCATAGTCCTTTTACAACCAATACATGACGCATCATACAAGCCCACAATGGGTGATTCATACCATCCAACTTATCCTCAATAGCCAACATACAAAATACATCACTACGTTTAGCCATTGCCACTGACTAAAATACCCTGATGCAGAAAAATGAATGTAACTGAAAAAGTTGAACAGAACTACCCTGATGAGTTCTGCTAAACCTGTAGCAAAATTTCAGACACTTATATTAGTAAACCAAAACCTATATATACATTTGGCACAAAAAGACAAAATAGCCTACATAAGCACTATGATAATGCATTCAGAGGTCAAAACAAGCTTAGATCGTGACTTTGACACCACAAATTGAAGCAGTTTTGATCTCCTAATCACCCTGAATATGCTCACCAAATTTCGTGTGATTATGAGATTATGACTAGAGGGGTGTCGACGATGCCCTAGATGAAGTGGCAACCTACTCTGATACCAATTGTTGGAGTTTGAGGTCTACCGAATCACGCAAATAGCACAAGGAAGAAGAACAAGCTTGGAGCACAATACACAATATTGAATGTATCACTAGTAGAATGTACAAAGATAAGTAACCCATTAGGGCAGGGCGTATATACAAGTTAGGGGAAAAAAACCTCCTAAAGAGGGAAAAAGTGCCCCGATGGTCCTATTGTGTTCACATACATCACTACCTAAATATATAAACATTCTTGGAAAAAGAGAAAAGAGACAGCAAAGTCAAAAGTGCAAAAACTTAGTAAAGAACAAAAAGAACAATTGAATGAAAAATAGAACGCCATAAAGGAAGGATTTGTATTGGTAGAATCTTTAACCAAGCATATGAGAACACTGTTGAAACAATATCAAGGGAGAGTGAAAGAAACATCAATGAAAAAACAAGAAGATGGATATCCTTTGCCTGAGGAAGAGAAGGTTTTTAATATGTAAACTATTGATTGAAATTGAACAGAAAATAATGGAAAAAGATCAAGTATTGAAAGAAACCTGGATAACAAATGAAAAAATAAAGAAATGCATGGATTAAGTAATATGGGATGAGTTGAGAGAACAAAAAAGCTAAGGAATATCATACAGACACACCTCCAATGATTGAAGTGGGGGAGAGAATAAGGTAAAGGGAGGAAAGAGATGATAAGAGTGTGAGCCATAGAAAAACAAAATCACATGATCCAAAGCCAAAAGAGAGGATGGAAGAATTACAAGACATGGAAATTACCTATAAAATTTCATGGCAAGACTTAGTGGACCAAAACCCTAATTTGACAAAGTGGTGTGTGGAATCATTAAACAGAAATGAACAACATGACTTGGAGGTAGAGAAAACAAAACAAATGCATGTACCCTTGGACAAAATAGGAGGATACTATGAAGGTGAAGAAGGAAACACAACCCTAACTTTGGAATTCCAAGGACATAAGGTGCAATCTATCATGGATAGTGGAGCTTGAGTAGCAATCATCACCAAGGAAGTATGGAAGAAATGAAAAAGGCCTAAATTGAAAACAATCAAGTTAAAACTCTAGTTGGCAGGTGGACACATGGAACATCCAATAGGGTTGCTAGATCAAGTGGATCTCAAAACCCATGGGAAGTAGTAGTGCAAAAGAAAAATAGGAAGCTTAGGGTTTGTATAAACCTAAAGAAACTTAATGCTGCTTCTATAAGGGATAATTACCCATTGCCTATCATGGATCATTTGCTAGAGAGAGTAGCTAGAAAGGAAGTTTATAGTTTTCTTGATGGTTTCTCTAGACAATCAAGTGGTTATCACCCCTGAAGATCGACATAAAATTGCTTTTGCAAAAGAATGGGGGGTCTTCTCATTTAGGGTTATGCCATTTGGCTTAACAAATGCATGTGCTACTTTTCAAAGGTTAACGTGTCATGTGTTTAAGGAATTTCTAAGGAAAACAATGGAAGTGTATGTGGATGACCTATGTGCTTTTTCTTTGATTAGATCAAATCACTTGGAGGAACTTAGGTAATTTTTTCATAAATGAAAAATCTATAGAGTTTGTCTAAACCCTAAAAAGTGTATTTTCTTTGTAAGACAGGGGAGAATCCTGGGGCACATTGTCTCAAAAAATAGTATCTCTCGATGGTGAGAAAACCAGAGTGATAAAGGAAATTCTAAGATCAACAACAGTAAGAGAGCTACAAGATTTTATGGGACATTGTGGATACTATAGGATATTTGTTCATAATTATGCCATAATTGTTAAACCATTATATGCCTTAATCACAAAATTTTAATGGACAAATTAATGTGAGGAAGTTTTTAAGAAGCTAAAAACTTGGTTAAGTTCAACACCAATCTTGAAACCTCCAAATTGGAACAAAAATTCTCATGATCATATAAATGCTTCCAACCACCTCCATTGCTATTGGAACCCCCTCCATGCCTATTAGAAGGAGGCTCAACATTTGTACATCGAATGGATGAAGAACAAGAAGATGAAGGCTACCAATTCCTTCAAGATATAGAGCTATCATCCTAGGAAGAAAAGCATATGAATGTTTTTGACATTCAAAAACTAAAAGAATTTGAACAAAATGCTGACATAGATGACTTCTTCAAATGCATCTATGGGTTTTGGAATACAAGTGATTCAGGAAGAATCAGTAGAAGTTGAAGAACATGGACAAACAATGGTTCTTACCACTCATGAAGAACATCAAGAAGCAAACATATATGAGCCAATGGAAAAACTTCCCTTTGAGGAAGATGAAATTCATGAAGAAATAGTAGTTTTAACTATCAAAATAAATCAAGATGAAGATGTAGAAATTACAGATGCCGATGCTCAAGAGGATGAAGAAAAAGAAGAAGAAGAAGAGGGGACTCAAAACATGAGTGTCCAGGAAATTGTGTCAGACATTATGGAAGACTCAAAGGATACAAAGCATGAAGATAAAGATTACAAGGACCAATAAGGAGAGGAGAGCCAAGAAGAAGAAGAACTAGGAATTAGGGTTACAACCATAAAAATCCCTAAATTCACACTAAAGAGATGACTCAAGAAAGAGAATAAGTAAAAGTTGATGTAGACAAAGAAGAAACACAAGAAAAGGTAGCAAAACATGAGCAAAATTTGCAAATCTCAATCAGAGATGAAGATTAGCTAGAGGAGCAGCTCATGGATCTCAAGATACTACTGAAAAATAAGATGGAGGGCTTCTCAAAGGGATCCAAAATGGCTATCTTAGGCTTGAAGATGGAAGAAGACAAAAGAATGTAGGAGAAGATCAATCTCCATAACAAAGAGAAAGTATTAAAGATTCAAGCATATAACTAGTCTCTCTTGGAGGATAATGCCTATCTCCAAGGTGAGATCATCAGGATGACCCAAGAAGTAGTGGGACACTTACAGAGAGTCAATGAAATGAATGAAGAAAACCATATTATTAGATCTGACTTTGAAAAGAAGCTGCAAGAGAGAGAGAGAGAGGAATACAGGAGAGTCAAGCAAAGAGTGCATCTAAGAAAGAAGATTTGGGGAGATACCAAGAAGCACTCCAAAAGAAAGATGCAGAAGTGAGAACTCTACAAGAAGAGTGTCAGAGAAGAGAGTTGGAATACCAAGGAAAGGATAAGGAAATAGAGAACGAGAGAAAGAAATACAATATTTTGTATTCACCACTTTGGAAATTCAAAGAGCAATAATGAAGAGATATTATGGATGCTAGATCTAGACAGTAACACAATTGTGCAGAGCAGTGAAGATTCAGAACAAGTGAAGAGATACAAGAGTTAAAGAAAGAGAATGAGAAACTTAAAGAACAATTACATCAGAAGGAGAGAGCAAAAGAACAAGCGAGGGAATTGATGGCACAAGAAAAAAAGATAGAAGAGGAATATTAGAAATTCAAAACACAAGTTCAAGAAGAGATGCAAAGATGTAGTTGGCTTCTACAATGAGATTTTGAGCCGATGAAGGAGTGAGAACAAAAAATTAAGGTGATTGAAGCATTGATCATAGAACAAAATCAAAAGGAAGAATTTACAGTGGAAGAACAGAGATTCAGTCCACTCAAGGACACAGACATTGAATCCATAGAAGGCGCAGAGATGAATGTCCAATTTGATGATAAAGATCAAGAGCCATCAGAAGTACCTTGTACATTATTAGTAGATAGGAACAATAGAATCAGATACTTGAAGGAACTGTATGATAGATACGATTCAAAACTCATCACGTTTTTACTTCAGCTAAAAAGCCAATAAGGACACTATCCAATTTTGACATTCTAGATGTGCCTCTACCCTATCTACACAAATCAATAAAAGAATACTAGACCAACATTTTGGGAAAGGAGACAGGTTATTTTTTGGAATACTCCAATAGCCAGTTGTTGGAAGCAGCCAGAGGCATAGAAGACGCGGAAGCATGTAACGACGGAGCAGGAAGCCAGTCAAATCTTTTTTCAAAGAATTGTGTTTCAAATACTTTCCAAAAACCTCCAACAGTGATTTTTATCACTATTGTAACATATGTAACATAGAAAACCCCATTTTGTAATCCATAGCTCCATTTTGTGCAAGCCGAGGAGTCCTCGAGCTTGAGGAGCTTAGGTAGAACAAGCGTATCAATTTTCGTTATTTTTAGACACCGTTTACCCTTTCAAATAGCATCTAGGACCTATTTTTTAACTATGCCAGTCACTAGATGTGAAACCGGTCAAAACTAGTCTAGAAACTATAAAAAGAGCTAGAGAGCTCATTTTTGAGGTTAGCTTGTTTGAGTAGATAAGAGCTTAGAGCTATTTTGAGCTTGTAAGAGTGTTCTTGAGTAATAGAGTTAATTTCTCACCTTCCATTGTGTCTTGCTTGTCTCTTCGTAGTGTGTGTGTATGTGTGTGTGCATCTTTGTGCTTCTCACCTTCACTCTCACTTCATCTCACATTCACAATCTTCATATCACTCCTATCTCTTCCGTGGATTGACATTAAGGAGGTGGAGCTTCTTAACGTGGTTCTCACCATTGTGCTAGAGCAACACCAAATTTGGCACCGTTGCCGGGGATCAAGTCTAGGACGAATGTGTGATGGTAAGAGTATAGCAAGAAGTAGTGTTGGAAGGTAAAAATTTCAGTTTTTGTTGTTGTTTTTACTTAGTTTTTAGTGTTTTTCACCTCCCCCACACTCCATCTTCATCACCGCATCATCATCTTCATCTCCAAAAAAATCAGAAAATTCACCATATCCACCCATTCTCCTCATTTTCCCTCATTTGTGCATGCGAGAGAGTGAGAGAGAGCTTTAGTGCTTGCATGTACTTTTGTTTTCTTGAGTTTTCTTGCAGGTACAGAGCTCCAGTGCATCAGGAAAGCTTGGAAAAGGTAAAATTTTCAGTTTCTGTCAGAAATTTCCGACTGTGTCAGACCATCGCGATGGTCTGCAAAGTTCGGAATTTGAAGAAGGCGACCACGCCAGCGTGTAGAGCACACTTGCGCCTCTAGGAATCCATACTTGCATTGCAAAAAATCATACTTTGGTGGACCATCGCGACGGTCTCAGACCATCGCGATTGTGTCACACCATCGCGATAGGCTCACGCCATCACGACGGCTCGGCCGGACCATCGCGACGGTCTCACACCATCGCGACGGTTCATTTGGACCATCGCGACGGTTCGCGGACCATCGCGACTGTTCGGTTGACCCCACACCATCGCAATTGGCTCACGCCATCGCTCCGACGGTGCCACGTGGCAAGCTAGACCATCGCGACGGTTCACACTTCACGCCATCGCGACGACACCCTTATACCATCGCGACAACCCGAATTTTGGACCATCGCGATTGGCTCACACCATCGCGCCCAGACCATCATGATTGGCTTAAGCCATCGCATCTGTGACCATCGCGACGGTTCACTTTGGACCATCGCGATTGTGCACGTTGACCGTTGACTGACGCCATCACGATTGTCTGCCTGATCGAGCCATCGCGACGGTTCACATTTACGCCATCGCGATTGTCCGCCTGATCGAGCCATCGCGACGGTCCGACTTCACGCCATCGCGATTGTTCACTCACCTCGACCATCGCAATTGCTCACTTTTGGACCATCGCGACCGTGCACTTCAGACCATCGTGACGGTTCGCGCATCACGCCATCGCAATTGTTCACCCTCACGCCATCGCGACGGTCCCAGACCATCGCGATTGTCTCACTCCATCGCGATTGTGCACCCCCATCGCAAATTTTAGGGTTTCATTTTTTTGCCAATTTTGGGGCTATTTTTGGGAAATTTTTGGGTGATTATATTCATAGGAGACCCCTTAGCTCATATTTGGAGAAAAACCTGTTTGTCAGTTTTTACCCCCCAGGACCTGAACGGTCATAACTTTTTCATCCGAAGTCCGTTTTTTGAGCTTAATAGCTCATTGGAAAGCTCTCTACGAGTACTACGTCTATTTTTAGATAAGCTATTTTGAGTTTGAACTAGTTTGGGACTAGAAAGCCAGGGGGCAAACATTGAAAAGTTGGGCAAAAGGGAAGGGACTTAAAAGGTGTATATACTCAAGTGCTTGATCATCCAACTGTGAATTGGTCTAATATTGGATTTTTCCAGGTCTAGCAAGGGCAATCAAAGGCAACCAAAGCAAGGCAGTGAAGGGCATAAGGCTTGAGAAGCGCGGCTTCTTGGGCATCAGAGCAACCAGAAAAGCTGACTCGAGGTTGGAAGATTACTCAACCCCCTCAGTCAATTCTTAGCTTAGGATAAACGGTAGTATTGTGGATTAAAGACGATAGGAACCCCTCAAGTTCAAGAGAATTAAATTTGTCAAGTCCAAGACTAAAGATAAAGGTGTGTGACACGAAAACCTAAAGGAAAGAACATAAGTCTGATGGAACGAGAACTCAAAGTACCACGGAAAGTCGAATTCCTGACGCATACATTAAGACAAGAATCTAAAGAAATCTAAAAAGAATCAAGAAAGTAATAACAAAGAATCATTGACCATCTGAGAGTGTACTGAGTGTGCAAGGAAGAAAATTAATGAACTTCAGATCGGGCAAACATATAGGCAAGTCAGACCGACGAATCCTTAGATCATCAGAGGCAAGTGTAAGAACTACTGCACGATCGTGGGCTCAACAATTGAACACTAGTTATCCCTACGAGAGCTCAGATAATAGTGAATCAGAAATGGCATTTAGCACAGAAAGACTAGAAGGAGGGTCAAATGTAGCATACTTAGAAAAACCAGAAGGACCCTATAGAACACAACTAGAGTTTCTCCGAACCAACCGATTAGGTGCTCGCATCTATGAGGATGGTTTGCGAAGGCAAGTGGTGCAAATGCACAACCCCGATCAACCCATTGGATTGGAACATCCAGTGGTGAAATTCGAGAGAGACGCGTACATAGACAAGGAAGGAACAATGTACATCTTAAGTACGCAGCCAAACAATACCAATGAGTTTGGCGTGATTCAGCCAGAGACGGAAACTAAATCTCAAGGAAAGGAACCATTAGAAGAACCTAGAACACCTAGAGGGAAATCTGTACTGACACGAGTACTAATCCCAGAATGGATCCCTCAAGACAACAGAAGCATAGAGTTGTTTGTAAATAAAGAAACTGATGAAGCCTTTTGGAGATACAAGACAGAACTACTTAGTGAGGTAGGTATCATCACGATATACGAGTTCAAGGACCCAGATACACCTGGAAAGGTTGTATACCTGGATGAGACTTTAGAAAGAGTCTTTGTGGTACCTGACCACGCTAAAAACACATACACATGGAGAGGTGAATTGGTATTCCCTCCATCTAGAACGAACATGAATACAAGTCAACAAGGGGCAGGAACATCATCAGCCCATGGAAATCAAAGAGAGAAAAATAAAGAAAGACCCGAAGTAAGCTTCACTCATCCCATAGGGAGAGATAGAACAACCACAGACACTAATAGAGCGGATAGATAAAGAGATCATGGAATACCAGGTGGTAGAGATGATTTTCCTCTACCTAGACCACGTGAACATGCACGAATATTGAGACCCACTCAATTAGTGAAATCCATGAAAAATTACTTTGATGGGATAGGAGATCCCTATGACCATGTTGCAGAATTCAAGCAAGTACTAAGAGCAGAACAAGTTGAAGACATGTTCACGCAATATAATGCATTTGGACTAACGTTAAAGAATACAGCTTTAACTTGGTTCCAACCGTTGCAACAAAGGCAATTTAGAGACATCCATCACTTTTTAGAGTCATTCATCACTGAATTCTCTAAAAGTGGGATTAGACATGACACATCTTCGTTGATTCATAGCTTTAAACAGACCCCTCAGGAAACAGTCAGACTGGCAGGACGTAGGTTTAGACAATATGTTGAACGATGTCCAATGCAAGAGCTACCCTCACAAGCCAAACAAGTGTCATTGTTTTTAGATGGCTTGTTGAGCTCTAAACTACGCTCCTATGTGTACCTAAAAGAACCCAGAACGCTAGAGCAATGTGTAAGAATTTGTATAGACATTGAGGACAACTTAGCAGATGAGTTGGGACTCTCAAAGGTCTATAAGGACTCAGACTGTTCATCTCTAGCATCCACAAAATTGTCTTGCTCAATAGAAGACCTCGCAGACAAAGTGGCCCAGAAACTAGGAGTTTCTAGCAAACCTAGGGTACTAATGAACAAGCGTTGTTACACTTGTGGTGGTGATCATATGGCAAATGTGTGTCCCAATGCAACACAACCTCAAGCCAACCCTAGTGGCCAATACTGTACAATTGAGAGAAGATACACGAATCATACGGCTCAGGAGTGCCCATACAACAAACAAACCGTGAGACAGAACTACCCGCAAGCATACCAGCAGCCAGGTAGGTATAAAGGCCATTACAATGCTCAGCCTTATTACTATAGGCCTCCTCAGAACTACCCTTACCAGGCTCAACAGAGACCTCAACCTGTCTTAGCTCAGCAGCCACCCCCACCAGCGAATGTCATCTCAGTCAAATATGCTGCTGTAGAAGAGAACCTAAGTAGGGCTTTAGTGCCTTCTTCACCTTTGATCACAGAGAGTGACCCAAACTCAAACAGTTTTGACTCTACGCATGTAGATAGTCCACCCGCTTATTACACGGAGTCACCAGAACACGTAGAAACATATCATTATGATAGTCCACCAGTGGAACCTAGTTGGGAGCCAGACTATGCTAATGTGATGTACACAAACCCAAATCCACGGCCCCAATTAAGACAACAGAGACCACAGGGCCCTAGAGGACCATGCTTTAGGTGCCAAGGAGATCACTTCATAAAGGATTGTCCACATCCTTCAATAGCAGGGCAATCACAGTACTATAGCATACAAGGCTTTTGTGCCGATTGTGGCAAAGAGCACATAATCAAAGATTGCCCTAAGAACCCTGTTAATGCTTCGAGTGTGACACCGATCAACGTGATAGGTATTGTAAATAACGCAGATGGATCCAACCCTACATACGTGCCTATCCAAGCTATAACAAGAGCGCAGGCGCTCTTACAGAACCAACAGCTTAATCAGGAGAAAGTAGCCGGAACTAGTGAAGTTGCAGAATCTAGCAGTAAAAAGACAAAATCTTGGAAAGATTCTAGAGAAAGAATAAAGAGAAAGTGGAGTAAAAAGATAACTGAGTTGGAAGGAAGTTTGAAGGAATCTAGAGCCAAAATCCTAGAATTGACTTCTCAGGAATTAAATCAAGAGAATCCAGCTCCAAAATCAGGATTAGTTTTAGCGGAACCCATACCAAAAGATCTAGACATGATGTTTCGTGCATATCAGGCTAGATTAAAAGAGGGACCTCAAGTAGCTGAAATGAGCAAAAACTACCCTCGAGCTGATCTAGAAATTGAGAGAACTAAACTTTGCATGAAGATGGTAGAACTAGCACAAGCTTTGTTTGAAGCCTCTAGATATCTTAATTGGAATAACATGGCAAAACCGGAGTTACACTTTCAAGGACTAATGGAGAGGCTAGAATACTTGATTGAAAGCAAAGAGACAAAGGATCAGTGTAGAAACCCTATTGTCCCAGAGACACAGTAAAGGAATGCACCATCCCTGTCTCAAGTACCCAATACAGAAAGTCAAGACAATTTGTCTTCCGTATATAGGTACTCACATGAATTTTTGAGGGAAATCCAAGAAGAGAAATGGAGAAAAGAACAAGGAACCCATCCTCCTATTCAAGAAATAGATGACTTGCAGGAACAATTTCCCCAAGACATTCCCTCCATTTACGATGATGTAGAGGAAGAACAACTGAGTGAACACACAGGCTTTGAATCTAATTCTTTACAAGACTTACCTCAGTTCACAGGACCTTGGGAAGCAAAGTCTATTAGTATGAGAGCACCCACGATAATAGTGAGGAATGAAGAATCAGTAATCCCTAAAAACACGGAAGTGATCAAGAATACCAAAGTACAGTGTAACCTTACTCTAGAGGAGTTGTTAAAGGTTAAACCAGAATTGTGGAAGCATGTAGAAAATCAATTCCCCGAGCTTGCTACTACTCCCTCACAGATAGGATCACATAATAAGGTACCGGAAATACCCGTAGAAAAGATTGGAGATGTAAGCGAAGGAGAGGAAGGTAACACTTATCTTCCGATAACCCATCAGGGCTACACCACGAAAGCCATCTTAGATTCAGGAGCCGGCGTAGCCATCGCTACCACCGCTTTATGGAAACGTTGGGGTAAGCCAGCATTAAGACCCACCAGGATGAAGCTACAAATGGCTGACGGACACATAGAAAAACCATTAGGCTTACTAGAAGGCATATCTCTCACCACTTGTGGTGTAGAATTTGAGCATACCTTTGCCATTTGTGACTTTGCAAAAAATCATGCATATGAGATGATATTGGGACGACCATTCATGCGTCAGTTGCAAATCGTACAAGATTGGGGAACCAATTCTTTGTACTTGCAACATTTAGGAGTGACTACCAAAGTCAATCTTAAAGACTATTCACATCGAGATGTACCCCCAATACAATGGAATACCATCCATAAGACACCAGTAGAGACGGAATCCGTGCACTCATTAGAATCAGATCCTTCTTGGTTGCATGAGGATACTCATTTATGGATGTGTAAAGTAGCAAAACAAGAGGAAGAAAGGTTAGAAGCCAGGACCTTAGGTGCAGAACAACATCCACGAACCCTTCAGGATCCAGCTTATGCACCTGTAGTATTCCTTGACGAAGAGTTTGAACCCCATGGTTGGGCAGAAATCCTAGCAACCATGGATGTAGCCATCAATGAAGAACAATGGACACCCCACTGTGACGAGGATGGCTATGACATATCAGTTTTCACGATAGAGCCAATCATGTGCGATTCAATTTTAGAAGAGTGTGAACCTAACACTGATGCATTTGAGGATGCAAGTGATTTTGATTTAGAATCAATTATCATGGACTCACCCTTTGCATCAGAGGAAGAATATTTTCACGAAGTAGAAACTCACCCTCAGAAACAGGAAGAAATTACAAATGAGGTGAGGTTAGCCACTCAAGTGACTAGCAAAAGTGAAGGCAAGAAAAGAAAGAGGAAAGACACCATGACAAAAAAAGAAGAATCTTTGTTTGAAGTACCCGAGAATTTCAAGAAATATGAAATCAAAGATAGAAGAATCATGGTACGAATGCCTAATAGAAAGGCGAATGACGGAGAAGTATATGATAACCGAGAGAAAACCAAGAAAATAATCGTAGCCATAGAAGGAGAAGAAGAAAAATGTACATACATAGGGCATGATTTGACAACTGAAGAAGAAGAAGAGCTAGTTGCCCTATTGCGCGAATATAGAGATGTTTTTGCTTGGAGTTACAAAGATTTGAAAGGAGTAGATCCAGATATATGTTCTCATAGAATCCCTATGACTCCAGATGCAAAACCGACAAAACAGAAACCGTACACGTATAATGATAACTACGCTGCGAAGATTAAAGAGGAGATAGATCGCTTGATAGAAGCAGGATTCATTTACGAAATTGAGCATACCGAATGGGTATCCCCCATTGTGGTTGTGCCCAAGAAGAATGGAAAATTGCGTGTGTATTAACCTTAAAAAATTTAATGCCGCCATGATTAGAGATAGTTATCCTCTTCCTATCACAGAACATCTATTGGAAAGAGTTGTGGGCAAGGAAGTGTACAACTTCCTTGATGGTTTTTCAGGCTATAATCAAGTAGCCATTGCTCCAGAAGACCAACACAAGACGGCATTTGCCACCGAATGGGGTATATTTGCATTTCGTGTGATGCCATTTGGCTTAACAAATGCACCCGCCACTTTCCAGCGACTCATGTGTCATGTTTTTAAGGAATTCTTACGCAAGAGCTTGGAAGTTTATGTCGATGACTTATGTGCACATTCAAATGTAAGATAGACGCATATCCCAGAGTTAAGACAAATATTTGACCAATGTCGATAATATCAGGTTTGTTTGAACCCCGAAAAATGCGTTTTCATGGTCAGACAAGGCAAAATTCTAGGACACATTGTATCAAAAAATGGAATCTCTACGGATGAGGAAAAAGTGAAGGTGATTGCAGATCTACCTAGGCTGACGAACATCAAAGAGGTACAAGCATTTATGGGTCATTGCGGTTATTATAGGAGATTCATACACATGTATGCAATCATAGCCAAGCCTTTGTACTCTCTTTTAACCAACTTTGAATGGACAGAAGAATGTGAAAATTCATTCAATGAACTTAAACGACGCTTGTGCTCAGCACCTATATTGACAACCCCAGATTGGAGTAAGCCATTCCATGTACATGTGGATGCATCCAACTACGCCATAGGATGTGTGTTAGCACAACCCACGAATGAAGGTAACATAGATCTCCCCATAGCTTACGCGAGCAGACAATTGAACGCAACAGAAAGAAATTACACCACGACGGAACGAGAGGGATTAGGGATGATCTACGCGGTAAAGAAGTTTAGGCACTACTTGTTGGCAAAAAAATTCAAGTTCTTTACAGATCATCAAGCCCTATTGTACTTAGTCAACAAGCCATGTAACACAGGACGACTAATACGTTGGTTTCTATTACTCATGGAATATGATTTTGAAGTTGTAGTTAGGAAAGGAAAGACACATCTCAGAGCTGACCACCTTTCAAGATTAACCTCAAGAGAAGCTCCTCAAGGAGTAGTGGATGAGTTCCCAGACGCATATTTGTTTAACCTTGAGATAGCACCAGAATGGGCTAAGCCTATAGTCCCTATTCTGACATACGGACCCAAGAATCCTAGGATAAAGATCAAAGAAGGAGAGATTACCAAGTCTCAGAGATACCAAATCATAGCAGGAAGTATATATAAACAGGATAATCAAAAGATTCTTGCTTGTTGTGTAGATGAATCAGAACATGCGAATTGGTTGCAATTAGCACACCTAGGTGCATTAAAGCAACATCGTTCGAAACATCGAACATTACAGACTGCATAGACTAGGAGTATATTGGCCTTCAATGGAAGCAGATGTCTACAAGTTGTGTAAAGAATGCAATGTTTGTTGTGAAAGACCACCAGTAGAGCATGCTACATTATATCACGTGTCTCTCACACCAGACTGGAGTGAACAATTAGTGACATACTTGAGGACGAAGACATTCCCTCAAGGAATGACTTTAGCACGACAATGCAGTCTAGAGCAGGAAGCTCAAGATTATTCACTTATTGGCGATAACCTATACAAAAGAGGACGAGATGGATATCTAAGACAATGTGTTCATGAGAGCGATTATCTGAGCATACTAGAGACTGCACACCAAGGTGTTGCAGGAGGTCATTTTGGACCCGATAGGATAATCAAAGCCATCCTCTTTGCAGGATTATGGTGGCCCACTCTTCACATGGATGCTCATACCTATGTAAAGAGATGTGATGTGTGCCAAAGAACTCAGTTTCCTACTCGCAGAGATGAAATGCCATTGAAACCCATGATGGGCGGACGTGCATTTTCAAAGTGGGGTATAGACTTTGTAGGACCCATTAACCCCCCTGCAAAAGGTACACATGCGGAATACATTATTGTTGCCACAGATTATCTTACGAAATGGGTAGAGGCAAAAGCCACAAAAAAGAATGATGCACACACAACTGCAAAATTCTTATTTGAGAATGTCTTTACAAGATATGGATTGCCTATAGAGTTAGTGAACGATCGGGGGACTCATTTTCTAAACCAAGTCATTGAATATTTGTTACAGGATTTTATGGTGATTCACAAGAAATCCGCACCATATCATCCTCAGGCCAATGGTCAGGCTGAAAGCACTAATAAGATCCTTTGTAACGTACTGACGAAACTCGTGAACAACAAACGTTCAGATTGGGACAAACAGTTACACCGCGCTGTTTGGGCATATCGAGTGGCCTACAAGACCGTACTCAATGCAACTCCCTTTCAGATGGTTTTTGGTCAGAATGCAGTGCTTCCTTTGGACTTCTTGATACCGACCCTTAAGGTTGCACAAGAACATCAGTGGACCGGCCATGAATTATCAGCAAGAATAATGGACTTGGAACGATTAGGAGAAACCAGGCTAAAGGCAGTAGCAGGAATATATGCAGCGAAGAAGCGACAGAAAGCATATTTTGATGCACATGTGAAAGATAAGGGCTTAAAAGAAGGAGATTTAGTTCTAGTATATACGCTGAAACAACACGCACGGAAGTTAGAAAAGCGAGGTTATGGACCTATGATCATTAACAGACTCTCAACAAGTGGAGCAGTACAATTAGCCACTTTAGAAGGAGATATAATGCCTAATTACATTAGTGGCTGTAGAGTCAAGTTATATCAGGAACCTCTTACTGAGGATATGCTTATACGACTCACGTTGGCAAAGAAGCGTAAGGAGGAAGAAAATAGAATACGAGCTGAAGCTCAGGCAAAAGCAATAGAACGCATTAAACGCATGAAGTTAAGAAGACAAGGACTAGGGAGAGAACATTATAACCATCTGGAAACTACACCCAGATATCCCATGGCCATGTGTCAAGTAAAGTCATCACTCATCCTAGCATAGTGGACAGGCGACCATTCATTACAGTTAGGCTAGAGCACGGCAACCCTTGCCAAGAGCTCAGGGCTTTAGTTGACTCAGGTGCTGCGACTAGTGCGATTAGATGGTCCTACTATAAGGATTCAGGAATAGAAATGCAGCCAATTGAGGCATACCTCATAGGGCTAGGAGGCATGGAAACCCCTTGCATGGGTGAGGTGGACCTTCCTATCCTCATTAAGGAAGTGACCATGACAGCGAAGCTACTAGTGTGCCATGATGACGACCTGATAGAACCCCTAATCCTTGGCCAAGATTGGCTATACGATCACTCAATGGACCTAAATCTTAGACAAGGCTCCTTACAGATTGGAACCTTAGAACAGAAGCGAGTGATACCGCTTGACTTCCCTAACGGCATTCCAACTGAGGTTTGTAACCCTAGACCCTATGAAATGCATGCGACGGAAGACCGGGAGATCTTGGGTGAGATCAGTCACATTACGTCTACACCAACCCACTCGGGCTTGGCTAGGGACAATTGTCAATCAGAAGGACGACAGGAGATCTTCCCTGGGGCTTCCTGCAAACTAGAAGGGGCAGCTACCCAACCGCTAGGGCAGATGGACACAATCAGCGGTCAGGTGGGTTGCATCAGCGGCCAAATGAGCACAACACCCTGCGGTGCTCATCCTTCCAAACTTGCTGCGGACTGGCCTAGATTAAAGATAAAGAACGAATCACTTCCTAATGGGCAGGTGATGCAAGTGTTGGATCTCCCTTCTTTTCCAAAGCAGAGCGTCCAATGGACCTCTCAAACCCAACCACGAAGGAGTCAACCACGACAGAGGAACCCAGACCGATGACACCACCAAACAAGGCAAAGAAAGCAGCAGTATCAACATCATAGAACAAGTGGCACGAAACAAATATGGGTGCCAAAAGGACAGCAACCACAGGCTATTGGCAACACTGCAGACGAGAATAGGACAAAGTTGCAACAGAAGCAGAGTCAGCATCCAAAGTCCCCTCGATCTTCTTCTACAAGTACCAATACTCGACAAATTTGGATCGCCAAGAAGTATCTTATCAATCGACCCACACCCACGTAGATTTGGGTACCCAAACAATGTATTATAGTCCAACCCTCAAGCCATGTAATATATACCCCTCAGAAACCTTTTCATCCTTCAATACCACCAAACCCGACACCACTTTTTGTCCCTCAGCAGAAACATACCACCCACTCAAAGACTCTTAGGAAATGGATACCGAAACGTATCCAGACGTCTTCGTGTACCCCCTTATCTAACAATTCTCCCACCCCGTTTAAACTCCACCCTTGTAATAATTCACGCTCAACCAAACCTTGTATAAATTCATACACCAAAATCCCACATCATGCATAATAAAAGCTCATCAAGAAATGTATGCATAATCTGACAATGTAGGCGTCTAGAGACCTGCATTAGTTTTGCAAATAATCATTGCATCAATCACTTCATGGCACTTGGCTACACGGGTTACACATCGGTTATGGAAAGGGATTGCGGTCTCACCTTAATGGGATCATAATTAATTTCCATACTAATGTGCTAATCTTTTGTAGCTCGTCAGTCATCATGCAAACCGAAGAAGGACCATCAGAAGCTGGCCCAAGCACACCAATGGCCAATATTGGAGAATTACTCGCGGAATCTTATCCTACGATGCAACCACCAGAGTTTCAAGGTTTTCCAGGACCCATGCCAATCGACGATCCTCCTAGAGGATATACTGAGAAGATTCATCGTAATTCTCACTGGTTTCAAGGCCTAGCAGGACCCTTAGCAGACGTTGATTTCATATTTGAGGCCAATTTGGCATTTGATCTTCGCACATGGGCCAAGTACCAGTTCTTTTCAAGAGAATTTGAAGGACTACAGAATACACAAGATCTAACGCACGTTTGGGCACGAGCGGGATTTACAGAGTATTTTAGCGACCCTCTGCCTAAGCCCGATTTTTACAGATGCTTTTACCTAGTAACTACCTTGACAGCTTCAGAGAACAAGGATCTACCCGGCACATTCATGTTACCATCCTTGGTAAATGATCTTCCATTCAGAAGGTTTTATCTGTCTAAAGATTTAATTCGCGCAGCTCTGAAAATACATGGAACGCACACTCCGACGGAGCGAGAACGACTAGTCCCAGAGCAGATGAAAGGTGGCGACGTAACTAAGTGGGAGGATATTTCAGCTATAACCCCTGAGCTTTCCAAGCCATTGCGGATATGCATGCAGCATTTTGCTTTCCCAGCTCAGGATCGTTTTACCATGCCCCACAAAAGAATCTGGTTTGGATTATACTTAGCATGTACTGGACCTCAAACGGTTGATCTAGCTAGCTGGATAATTGATCAGCTCTATTTGGCACAACATAGATGGGAACGAAAGAAAGTCATCAATGGATGTTGTGCACTTACAAGGATTATATATATGTGTTTGGCATATGATTTACGCATAGAGCGCGCCATGACTAGTGAGGAACTGAAGGCATTTAAAGGAACCACAAAGAAAGCTAGAAAGGCTAGCAAAGGCAGAGCCGGAAAGCGGATGAGAGGCACTATCCCATGCCTACAAGTCCCAGAATCACCCTCGCCACAACCATCTCCAGAGCAGTCACCAACATCAGCCACTCCCACAGTACAACCTATTCGTATCAGATTATCAAGACCAGTTGTAACGGAGGGCACCACCAGTACTGTTGCACCCCAAGCAGCCACAACCACAGAACCTATCACCAGAGCAGCTGAAATTCCCACCACCATTGGTGCGGAAGCGTTCTCTTTTCCAATACCCCATTTAGAAGCAGAACAAACAGCACCACTGGATCCAACTTTTGATTTTGAGATGCCCGATGCATTCTCCAATGAGTTCCAGTTTTCAGAAGGACAATTGTTTTCTCAAGAATTTGAAAGGCCTAGCTACCCTACCACACCCAGGGATCAGCCACAAGGACAGATTGTGTCTAGCTCTGATGACGAAAGAACAGCAACCGATGATGACGAAGGCGATGACGAAGCTAGCCAGGGAACTCAAGAATCCCAAGAGCATGAACAGACAGATGGCCAAGGACAACAAACAGACACACATGGTGATACAAGTACCCATGAAGATGAAACTTACAAAGCAGCCGCTTACACACTGGCTATTAAGAAGCTGTATAGAACTATGGAAAAGGTTTGGGCACGCAAAAAGCTGACTGAGGAAGAGAGTCAAGCGATAATAGAACAAGAACTTGTCACAGGTAGATTCGAAGACGCATACATCAAAGGATTTCGAGAGCTAGTCAAATCAGTGGGCTCCAACGAAGCCCTTAGGTACTTGCAAAGAAAGCCACTACCACAGTTTGACCCCCCGCAGAGTACGACTACTTTCAAAGCCTGGCGAATACATTCGTGTACCAACAGGAGCACAGTCTTCAGAACAAGCTAGGGAGGCACGCCTCGTCCCCAAAAGTTCGTTGGCAGCAGAAACCATCCTTGTAGATTCCCCACCCCGCGCTACAACTGTACATACCTCAGTAGTCACTGAAGTACCGACCACCTCAACCACTCCTCCATCACCGCCCATCCCTCCAGCCTCCCCTATTCACCCTCCTTCTCCCAGACCAACATGTTCATTCGCCAGTGGCGTAGCAGAAATCGTCTTTACGACCACTCACCCCACAATTCCTGCACCCATTAGACCCAGTCTATCCCCTCACACATCCACTTTTCCATTCAACCCATTCCTCCATCCATCTTTCCCGTCCTTCCCCACAACTCCAAGACCCCTTTTTCCATTCCCACCGCCCTTAATCTTCTCCCGTGTCTCACCTCCCCGACCCACGGTAACCCCTATTTCCCCTTTCCACCAAGCTGCACCAGCCAGCCCCCCTGTAAATTACTCCTCAACCTTTGTAAATCCCGTATTTACACCAGCACAAGCACCCACGGTCACACCCATATTCACGGTCACTGCACTGGACACGTCCAATGACATGGACATCTCACCACCCACTGCACCATCACTCACTTCACTCACGGCACAAACATTTTTAGGCACATCACAATTTTCAACAATCACTACAGCATCCACCTTCCCACCCCCATTCCCCGTTCCCTTTGCATCTACACCCACTGCATCTTCATTTAGCACCCCATTAATACTATCACCCACTGTAGATAATGCATTTCGACAGATGTTCATGTGTATGACGCAAGTCAGAGATGATTCACATCTCTTGGCGATAATTACCAGCAGCTGCAAAGGACAACCAATGACTTACAGTCGCAGCTTAATTTATTGTCTATTGAGAATGCCTCACTGAACACCCGCTACCAAGAATTACGAGAGGCCTATCATAAATTAGAACTAGAAAGCGAAGAAAAGACCAAGGAAGCCACTGCTGACCTGGATAACTTATTAAGAGCCCAGACAGTTCGCAATGCAACGCTAACACGAAACATGGGCTTACTCAGAAGACATCTAGCAGTAGCAAAGGAGGAAAACCAGCGCTTACAGGACCAGAATCGGGAAAACTTAGAAGCGGCCCTAGACCATCCAGACCAACCACTCAGTCCTAGTCGGTTCAAAGCCATTCCCTCAGACTCGATGAGGATGCTGCTAGAAGATCATGTAAGGCTGCTAGATGAATACGATCGCATGAATGAGGAGTTACAAAAACTCAAAGAAGATCATAAATTACTCCAGTTACGAGCACCGGCACACCAAGACATACCAGCACCTGTGGACCCCTCTCCTGACATCTTAGAGGAACTCAACACATTACGGGGCCAGGTATCCAACCTTGAATCAAGGATTGCAGTATATGAAGCACAACCAAGGCCAGATTCCCCACCTGAGCTACCAGCTGAAGAAGAAACTGTCACCATCCCGGTGGAGGAAACGTTTGAAGAGGCGTACGAGCCACAACCAATCCCAGGCGGACGCGTCACGGCCGAAGGCCAGATGACTTACGAACTCCCGACCCCCGCGTGGATGAAGACAATTGAGGAACTTGGAACAACGCACTCAGCTAGAGTAGAGGCACAATTACATGCCATGGCGATGATAGAAGAAAGAATTTTACAATCTCCATTCTTTGCTCATTTGGCCCCGCGACGATACATATCTAGGCATGAGCTACAGTATAAACTGTATTTTATGTTAATGGCTGAATACCAGTTAGCCATTGAGAAAGAGACAGGTAAGAAACCATCGCATGCAACTCAATTCGAGGAGGCCGATCTACCAATTGATGCGCAGCAAGGAGAGATCTATCAACCAGAGTGGCGAAAAGATTTACTACAGAAATATCCAGAAATGATGAGTACAACCCATGTTGGGGACCAGTACTACGACGCCGCTCCTGGACAGCCTTTGCTATTAAGGTACAAAACAATAAGCAGTGCCAGGACTGGTTGAATTACCCCTATTTTAAGCCACCCATCGAGTTACCAACTGTAGGCTACATGATGGCTACAATTCGCCACTGGCTCCCTAGACTAAAGCATATGGATGATATAGCAGCGCACATGACTGTGAAAATCTTTGACATGATGCAAATGATTTTTAAAGTCTTCAGACGCGTCAAGGCACCTCATGTGGCTATTCCACACACTATCAGCTCCCGCCACCAGAAGAACCACAACCAATAGACTGGGAGAAACTCGAGGCCGATCTGGCCCGAGGCATTCGTATCTCCGAGCACACCCTCGCTCAAGACCTCCTACAGAACTATATCCAGCAGACCTCACAACAAGGTTCTGTCAGGGACGACAGAAGCGAGAGGGAGGGGGGTGTTGGAAGCAGCCAGAGGCATAGAGGACGCGGAAGCATGTAACGACGGAGCAGGAAGCCAATCAAATCTTTTTTCAAAGAATTATGTTTCAAATACTTTCCAAAAACCTCCAACAGTGATTTTTATCACTATTGTAACATATGTAACATAGAAAACCCCATTTTGTAATCCATAGCTCCATTTTGTGCAAGCCGAGGAGTCCTCGAGCTTGAGGAGCTTAGGTAGAACAAGCGTATCAATTTTCGTTATTTTTAGACACCGTTTACCCTTTCAAATAGCATCTAGGACCTATTTTTTAACTATGTCGGTCACTAGATGTGAAACCGGTCAAAACTAGTCTAGAAACTATAAAAAGAGCTAGAGAGCTCATTTTTGAGGTTAGCTTGTTTGAGTAGATAAGAGCTTAGAGCTATTTTGAGCTTGTAAGAGTGTTCTTGAGTAATAGAGTTAATTTCTCACCTTCCATTGTGTCTTGCTTGTCTCTTCGTAGTGTATGTGTATGTGTGTGTGCATCTTTGTGCTTCTCACCTTCACTCTCACTTCATCTCACATTCACGATCTTCATATCACTCCTATCTCTTCCGCGGATTGACATTAAGGAGGTGGAGCTTCTTAACGTGGTTCTCACCATTGTGCTAGAGCAACACCAGTTCATGTTATCTAAAGAGTTTTTCCATAAAGTAAACCCTTGATGGAGGAGGGATTTTTGGTTGAACACATAGAATGCAGGCATGTGTGGACAGAGGCCACCATCAGCCTCATACTAAATATGGCATATTGTACTTCTGCACGACAATGGGATTGGCCAACGTTTTGGGAGAGGTAAAGAAGTAGACAGATCCCTAAAGCCTGGGTAAATTTTGCCAAGTTAGCAAGTCTGCCAAAGGGCGCTTGACCAACAAAGTCATATATGCCAAATATAATAAATACATTCATTTTAGATATGCATGAAGTACAAGATTATGCTATCATTGTACAAATCACAATTTTGAAAATGATAAAAGCATGTTTGGATATCTTCTCAAAGGTCAGCATCACCCTGAGATTTTTGGCTTTCCATTTCAAGATAGACATGTTAATTTTTTATCTAAGTGAGATGTCAGATAAATAATGTTTCATGTCATATTTTGTCATAGTAATCTTCATGTAAAGCATCTACCTACAGACCTTCGAAGATGCATCACCATCGGCTTCTTCAAAATGGACTTAGAGATTTTTGACAGAGTCTGTCTGGGTCCTGAGGTGAGAATTGCTACATATGAAACCATTTTCATAGAATATCAAAGAAAAAATACAGTAGATGCTCCAAAGGATGCAATTAACTAGAGAAAAACTACGATAGAACTTGAAAATAACATAAACTCCAAAGGAAGAGAGAAGTGTATAAAGCTTTGGGAGGTCTACAATAGCAAATGAAGCTAAAAGCCCGATAGCCAAAGGAATATACATAAAAGTTTTGATGAGGATATCAAAAGGTCTAGGAGGGAGAGGATGTTGAAGGTAGAAATATTAGCAAGCACATTTCCCTTATACAGAGCCAAGAGATAGTTTGAAGAAGCTCTAAATTTTGTAAAACACGGAAGAGTCTTCCTTGAGTTGTACTAGAGCTTTGTAATACATCAACAAGTCTTTGAAATAGTCATAAAAGCTAAAAAAAAGAAGAGAAAAGCATGGTAAAGAATGAGAACTTGTATATAGGGCTGAGATTGTGAAGAGAAGGGGGCTCTTTGGTCACTTGCAACTTTTCCTCTCATGAGAATAAAGCTCTTCCTTTAGTTTTCCACCTTCTTCTTCATTGTGGTGTCCTTGTGAGATGTCTTGTGTGATGTGTTGTGTGATGTGTTGTGTGATGTTTGGTTGACCATTCAGCTATAGAGGTGTTGAAGCTTGTCTATGAGATATATCTTGAGTGTTATCTTTTGTGAATCTAACTTTTCTTGCTCTAAAGGAAGTCACATGTTTTTTAAGTGAGTGCATCGGTGTTTTCACTCAATATAAGTGCTTTTCATATGATATTTGGATTCTACATGAAAAATGGCATGGAATAAACATTTGAATCACTCAATTTGGTGCTATATTCATGGAGATATGAGCATTTGAAGTTTCCATCCATAACTATGCCGAAAGTCATGTCTCAAAAAATCATGTTTTAACTAATCTTACCTTTTATCAACTCTCTGTGAATCTCATTATTAGTTTAAGTTCTATCTTTGTGAATGGTTGATTTGTGGTTTGTGAAGCATTAATCTTTAAGCAACAATCGGGTAAGCTTGTTCTTGGATTGACAATTTAAAGAGGATTCCTTTCCCTTTTGAAGTGTCATCAAGTCCCTAATGCTACAGTGAGATAGATGTTCTAGAAAGTGTGATGGAGGAAGACAATAGAATATAACAACAAAGAATCTGGTTTTTGTTGGACAAATGGTTGATCAAGGATTACAAGTCAGGTTCAATGTTGATGGGTTATATGCAAAAGAATACAAACATGATGGAAGATTGATTGTCAAAGGAAACAAAGTAGGTAGGGTGTTCACCTTAAATGTGAAAAAATTCTTGAAATGAATGCAAACATGTTTGCAAAAGGTGCAAGTCATTGCTTATATAGAGATCTAGTCTAACTGAATTGGACATGCAAATTTGCAAAGGTTGAAATTGATGCGGGCAAAGGACATTGTCAATAGACTACCAAATTTCAAGGTTGCAGAGATGCAAAAGGTATGTGCAACATGTCAATTTGGTAAATAGTAAAAAGCACCATTTTTTTATGACAATCATCTTAGTGAGAATGTGCTAAAAATAGTACATAGAGATGTTTGGGGTTCTACAAAGACCACATCTATGGGTAGTTGCAAGTTTTATGTTACTTTCATTGATGACCATACATGGAAAGTATGGGTATATTTCATGAAAGAGAAGAGTGAGGTGTTCACTCACTTCCAAAATTTTAAAGCTATGGTGGAAAAGCATAGAGGGAACTATATTAAGACATTAAGATCTAATGGAGGAGGTGAATACATGTCAAATGAGTTTAGTATCTTTCTAAAAAGTCATGGAATTCAACAATAGTTTTCATGCAGGTATACACCACAATAGAATGGTGTTGTTGAATGCAAACATAGACATATTGCAGAAATAGCAAGAGCCTTAATGGCTGAGAAGAATATGCCTCATTGTTATTGGGCAGAAGCTATGCACACTACTGTATACATCATGAACAAAACTCAGACTAATGTTGTACATCAAGTTACACCTGAAGAGAAGTTTACGGGAAAAAGTCAAACTTATCACATATGAAAGTATTTGGTTGTATTGCATATGTACATTTTCTAGATGAGTTAAGGATGAAGCTTGATCCAAAAGTAGAAAAATGTATCTTCATTGGGTACTCCCTTGAGCAAAAGGGATATGAATGTTATAACCCACTCACATGACATGTGAAGGTAAGCATAGATGTGGTGTTTGATGAAATGTCAAGATCCTACGCAGATGCCAAAGAAGGACTTAATCTTGAATCAAATGACAAAGGAAATGTTGAAAAATAAAGTGTAGAATCTTAATTTTTGAGTGGACTTGATGTGTCACCAATCAATAGTTCCAACTCAAATCCATGGAGTGGAAGATTGCAAGGAAATTTCAGTTTACCAAACTCATCAACTACATCAAAAAAAGGTAAATAAAGGCTTTTGACAAGTAGTAAAACATCTACAACTTTTGAAGACATTGATGTAGATTGGAGTAGTTTAGAAAAGAGCCTTAATGAAGAACTTGGATTGCCCTCTGTGAAGACTGCGAGAGTAAGCAAGGTACATGCAAATGATACAAAGAGAACTGACCCAGAACCAAGAAGATCTGGGAGGATGCAGAATTCAGTGTAACGATTGGTGTATGATAGTTACATGGCTCATCATTGTGCCTACATGAACAAGGTAATACAAGATGGTGAACCTTCTTGTTTTGAAGATGCAATTGGAAATGCAGATTGGGAGAAAGTTATGGCATGGATGAGGAGATGGTTACAATTTATGGAAATGAAACATGGAAGCTAGTTCCATTGTTGCATGAAAGAAATTCATAGGTTGCAAGTGGGTTTACAAGGTAAAGCACAATGCTGATGGTTGCATAAGTAGATATAAAGAACGATTGGTAGCAAAAGGATATGCACAAACATATGGCATTGATTACGATGAAACATTCAACAGTGTAGCTAAAATGTCTATTGTAAGAGCACTTGTTGCATTAGCTACAACAAAAGGATGGATTTTTCATCAGATGGATGTGAAGAATGCTTTATTATATGGTGAGTTACAAGAAGAAGTATATATGGACTATCCACAAGGATATGAAGACTCAAAGCACCCATAGTATGTTTGCAAGTTGCAAAAGGCTTTGTATGGGCTTAAACAAGCCCCTTCTTCTTGGCATGCAAGGACACCATTGGATTTTCTATGTGTGATGCAAATCATTTATTATATGCAAGGAAGGGTGATGACGCTATCGTGATTGTGACTATTTACCTTGATCACTTGATTATAGGAGAAGATAATGAAGAAAACATTAAAGAGTTAAAGCAACTCCTTATGCAAGAATTTGATATGAAAGATCTTGGTGTGCTATGCTATTTTTTGGGCATTGATTTTGTACATACAGAAACAGACATATGGATATCGCAAAGGCAATATGCCTCGAGTATGCTGCAAAAATATGGTATGGCTGATTGTAAGCCAATCTCTATGCCATTTGATCAAAATTTGAAGTTGGATATTACATCAGGTGAAGCATTGGAAAATGCTACTATGTACAGGAAAATTCTGGGAAGTTTTATATATCTCACAATTACAAGGCTGATCTAAGCTACACAGTTGGACCTCGAAAGTCAATTTATGCAGGTTCCTAGGAATTGCGACTCGTAGCTTAGATCAACCAAGAAGCATAGGTTCCTACTGTGTAGTTTAGATCAACCTTTAATTGAGACTTCAATTGAAATAAATTACGAAGGTTTAAAACCAAGAAGCATAGGTTCCTACTTCAAGGGTCTAACCCATTCAATTAAAGCAAGGGTTTCCAAAGATAAATACCAATATCTGAGGGTCTAGCCCAAGGTTTATACAAAATTCTTCCCCCCTTTAACATTTTCATCCTCAAAAATATGTGTTGGTATATGTAGCTCAAGCGTGAGTATCACCTCCTTTACTTATCAATCCGCGGAGATGTGAGGACAAGTATGAGGACCATGAGCGAGTGAAAGCATAAGTGCGTGAGTGAAAGCACAAGTGCATGAGTGAAAGCACACAAGCATGCACACACATACACACACATGCACACACGGTAAGAGCAAAGAGTGGAACAATGGAAAGCTTCGATCACAAAAGAGTTCTCATAGCAAAGCTCAAATCTACAACAAGCTAACCCCTAAAATGAGCTCTCTAGCTATTTTTCTAGTTTTTTGGGCAAGTTTTGGCCCTATCTAGACCTTATCTCTAGCCTAGTTAAAAATTAGGTTTGAGGGCTTATTTGAGGGCTCAAACGGACTCTAAAAATTAGGAAAATTGGTAGGTAGATACTTCTAACTCAAGCTCAAGGACTCCTTGGATTGTAAAATGGAGTTACAAAAAGGTGAAATGATATTTACAATGGTTTGAGTGATCATAATTACTGTTTTTGTAGGAGATTCTTCTGAAAATTTGACATAAACTTCTTGGAGCTCCCTACTTGCCCCCTCTTCTTGTGTGTTTACTTTTTTGATGTGCTTCCATGCTTCTACTTGACCTTGAGTTCCAAGACTCCCCCCCTCTCGAGTATGTCATCCTTGACAGACCCTTTTTGGAGTGGGTGTTCCCTATAGTACCTTGAGAGGTAATGTCCATCATGTATCAACAAGAGTGGTCTATCATCATCATGTAGCAAGATCGATTGTCCTTTTCTTCATTTGGTTACTACTTGTTGTTGTAAGTCTTAATCCCTTTGTGGGTGCTTCATCCTTGGATTCTAGCAGGAACGTGTCGTTGTGAGCCTCCATTGATGTCCTCGCATCTTCCAAAGATGATGTTCATAGTAGTCATGCCAAGTACTCATAAGCCATAATGAATGATGGGTAAGTGTCTCAGTGCATGGGTTGAAGAAATTATGTGCCTTGTGCACGGCCTTGTAATGTGACCCTATCCATGCTTACTTGGAAAATGCATTGGAAGAAGTATGGTGCAAAAATTGGAGGTCTTGAGCTAAGTGCTCAAGGGTATGTTGACAAGAGGTTTCCTAATCTATCATGGTTATGGTGTTGCCCAAGTAGGAGATTCTTACCATGGTGAATTTTCAGTCGATATGGATCTCTTCATGTTGTACACCTGTCATTGTGATGGACCATTGGCTAGTCTATCATTGCTGATGAATGCCCTTGTTGATAGTCCATTGATGAGATTCTTCAAGTGCCTAGTCCTATCCCCTCTCCTCAAAGCAACATTTCCCAAATACTGAGAAGTGAATTTCTTTATATTCAAGGATTTGCAGGGTACCAGAACTACCCCTTATAGATATCTCCTTGGATGCTCTTGTACATATAGTAGTTAAGCATCGCTCAAGTTGCAGACATTCAAGCTGTTCCCTCCTATCATGGAATGGGGGAACAATAGTTGTGGATGCCATATTCTTGCCAAGTTTTTGACATCTAGCAGATGAGGCAGCAATAATATTGTCTGCTAGCCGAGACACACTTCTATCTAAACTGATAAATGTTGTAAGCCGCCGGATTGGCAATTGTAAATCCTTTTTTCCTTTTCATATTCCGCACGAACTGAGAAGTCGCTGCGAAGAGATGTAACTTTTTATAAAGCAATGAAAAGACACTTTTGGTGACGACCAGAAGAGTCGCCAGACTATCTGTCTGGGCGAGACGTTCTGTGGAGTTCCCGTAGTGTGTGTTTGAGAATTCTGCATACTACTGTGTCTTTCTGTTTTGTTTGATTATCTGCACCTGTACGGTAAAGATTGGGTTACGGTAATGTTACATTAAGTGAAGTATTGAATCGCTGTTATGAAAGTTGTTTACTGTAAGTCTGTGTTACGGTAATGTTTATCCTTGCGTTGTGTACTGAGATGTATTGATTAGATACGAATAGTAATTCCGTAAAGGAATGAGCCAGACTTTTCTGTTAGAAAGTTGGATTAGCAGAGTTGTTTGAACGGAAGGTCATGTGAGTGAGTTGATTTGGGAGAATCAAGTATAGGGCCTCTGATTATTTAGACTCCTTCCACTCCCAAGAACCCGAATAGAGTTTAAACGCATTTTGACGGCAAACGCGCATTTAACACTAGCGCCGTCTGTGGGAAAGTGGCACGAGAATGTTGCAAATTAGTTGTGGGAAAGTGGCACCAGAATGTTGCAAATTACTTGTGGGAAAGTGGCAATAGATTATTGCAAAGTGATTATCGGAAGATGGCAACAGAGTTTTGCACAGTGATTTTGGGAAGGTAACCGTAGATTGTGAATCGACAGTAAGGTAGAAGTAGTACGAAAGAATTGAAAAAGGTGATATATGCCGATTACTCAGTCCGACGAGTCGTATCCGAAGTACAGACAACCTTGGGTGGTACCAAATTTGCGAAGGACACCCCCAGGAGGAAGAAGCACATATCGGTTAGGTCTGGTCGTCGAAGAAGCGAAGCACATTAGTAGTGATTCCGGTCGCGTTCTGATGGAACATACTGCAATTCCGGTAAATTCCGGTGAAATCTCGGTGCAGTCTGCAGTAGAGACAGTAACTTCGGAGTCCACAAACACATGTTAAAACACTGAAAAAGGTTGCGTAGAACTCGAGATATGACCTTCTGAAGTTACTGCTCTGAGTGAGTATAGCAGAGAACAAAACAGAGAAGTAGATAATGACAAATGTATAGATTCATATATGATAACAACCACATTGGCAATGAATATTTGCACAATGGGAGTAGAATGATAGAGCTATGGAGTAAGCTCTTCAATCTCTACAAAATGACATGAAGTGGTCATGTACAAGGCTTGCTAATCGCCTCTTCCTTCTTTCTCTTTTTATAGCTATTCTTGGAGGGAGTTTTGAATTCGAATTCGAATGGCTCCACCTAAAAGTGATCCCCAAAGTTAGGAGAGATTCCCTTAGCTCAAAAATTTGTGGTTTTAGGTAGTTAGAGCCACGACTTTGCTTTTACACCATGGATGAGGTAAGCCATCCTTTTCCTTTTTCTTTTTCAAATTACATGAGATAAAAATGAACTCTTTTACAAGAGGTGTTCACATGACTAAACATGTGACTTACAAATGATCATAATATCAAGCATATGAAGCATGTAGGCTTGGGTAAAATGCACCAACAGCTCCCCCTCAAGCCTAACATTCTTGGCCTCCAAATAAGTCTTCAATTGTCCTTGATTTCTTGCAAGCCAATCATCAACTTGAATCTACTTAACTTTGTACCATCAATGTTGATGTATGAAACACCACAAGAAATGAATTAATGTGACACTAGAACACCTCTATGGTCACCATTAACTCATTGCCACTCCAAACTTTGAGAAATGATAGCCTAAAGTGAGAACTTTGCTTCTACAGAAATTCCTAGTCACCGAAATGACATACCTTCAGTATTTTGCTAATTTCTCTTAGCTCAAGTATTATTTCTCCATGAAACTTTATAGGCTAAAACTAGAAGAGTAGAGCTTTCTAACAAGCTATTATATGCATCAAACAGATCTCTAGAACTCAAGTTATGGCCCTCACAAGATGACCCTATATGACCTTCCCAAACTGGAAATTTTGCCTGTTTTAGTATTCCTGGGTGTCTAAAAATAAAAAATTTGATGCCTAGCATCGAATTTCAGTCAAGGTCGATGCTGGGCATCGACTTTGAGCTTTTTTAGGCCCTTTTTCTGCACCAGAAATAGCTTCTTTTACACACATATGAATAAGACCACTTGTATGCTAGAAGTCGATGCCGGGCATCCACTTTATGCTGAAACTCGATGCCAGGCATCGAGTTGCTCCACAAACTTCATGTTTTTAAAAGATTCAACAATAGTTAACACACAGAGAATGGAAATAATGACTTATCAGGCAAGATTCGATGTCAGGCATCGAATTGCTCAGAAAACTTGAACTTTTGAATTCATCACACAGTAGGCAAGCATGGAGATGATGAAGAGAGACTCATACACAGAACTTTACTCAGTTCTTTCTAATAGCTATGAAAACTCAGAAGTTTTACAGATGCTTTCTCACTCAGAGAAGCCCGACTATACTCAGTCGTATAAAATGAACTCCTTCCCTCTTCTTTCTCTCTATTCTCTCTCTCTTACCGCGTCAGTTGATACAAACTAACTTATATAGATTTTCGTATTCTCGTGATTTTAAAAAACTTCTAGAACTAAAGTGAACTAACTTTATAAATATGATACATTTGTGAATTTGTCCCTTCACATAGGCATGGGGTTTTCTTCTAAAGCTTTGACCTTCAAATATATGTCCAATTAGTGAGTGTTTCTCCAACAGCTCCCCCTCAATCACTAATTGACATTCCCTGTTTCTTCATATCATCTTCTTTTCTTTTACTCCTGCCATGCTTTTGAATCTGCTGGTCTTCACACCATCCAAGCTCTTTTTCATTATGTCTGCTATCTGATCTTTAGTAGAAATGTACTCCACTTCAATCTCCTTCTCCATTACCTTTTCTCTGAGAAAATGATAATGTATCTCTATGTGCTTTGTCCTTGCATGAAATATTGGATTTGCTGCAAGATAAAGTGCTCATATTATCTCCATGTATTAGGTGTACCTTGATCAATACCTAAGCTCTTGAACAATGTCTGCATCCATATGACTTCCTTAGCTGCTTCCACAAGTCCTTTGTATTCTGCTTCAGTTGATGATAATGCTACTATATGTTGTTTCTTTGAACACCAACTTACAAGCTTATCACCAATGTATATCATGTAACCATGAGTTGATCTTCTGTCATCCTGATTACCTGCCCAATCTGAATCACTATAGGCTCTCAACTTCAAATCTGATGTAAAAGGATAATATAATCCTTCCTTTATAGTTCCTTTGATATATCTGAGAACTCTTTGACCTGCAATCCAATGTGGGTCCTTTGGACAATGCATGAATTGTGACAAAACTCCCATTGCATAAGTAAGATCGGGTCTTGTTAGTGTAGCATAAATCAAACTACCCACAAGAGATTGATACTTCCTCATATCTTTGTAGTTTGCACCATCATATTTACTGAGCTTGTGATTAACTTCAAGTGGAGTTGAAGCTTCTCTGCAATTTTCCATATCAAACTTCTTCAACAAGTTCAGAAGATACCTTTCTTGTGAACAATATATGCCATGATCTGTAAAGTAACTTCCATTCCAAGAAAGTATGATAACTTTCCTAGGTCACTGATCTTGAATTCTTTTTCAAGCAATCTCTTTATAGCAAAGAAAAACTTATAAAATAATGAAAGCTTGAATTTCAACCTTTTCGTTCAATGCATGAGTTGGAAAACAGGTTTTAGAAAGAAACTATAGAAGTCATTCAAATAGTGTTCGTACTAACTCTTCTATTAACTCTGTTCATAAGTAAAGCATATGTTATATAAGCCTTCTATCCTCATCTCCTAGCCACTTGCCATTAAGATACAAAAACTAATTCCCCTCTAGCATACATCCGCCTTATATAGCCCGCTTTTTAATGCAGAAGTGATTTCAAGACCACAACTCATTCATTCAAACGATTTAATGTTTCTTTCATCTCTTTTTTCATCATAATTTTTCTTTTTGTCATTTTTTTTTCTCTCTTTTTTTTATATGCAGCAACCATTAATGTACTGCTTTCAATTTTTCTTCGCAACTTTTTTTTTATGAAGGGGAAAGGCTTAACCCCTAATCAGAGCAAAGGATCTAGAGGTAAGCTAAAAGCAGAACTAGGATCTCTTTAGCAAAATGGATCAGATTCAAGGAAGCTTACCTATATAAAACAAGTTTACTCCTACTAGGAGTTGCAAGTTAAGGGTTCCTTCAACTATTCATCTGACGGCCATAGATCTCTAATCCCTATCTTCTCTTCAAACACATTCCTACTTCAGTGAAAATTCTAGCTTCATAATTTTAAGAATTTTCTTAACCTATCTGAAGACTGTACATATTCTATCATGAAATGCATGAACTTTCATAATAAATTGAAACATAAATCAGGTTTAGAACTTTTTCACCTAATCTATATTGACTCCATCTTCAGCTCTCTTTAAGTTCATCAAAACTTTTGGCAAAAAATCTTCAATTACTTTGATGAATTCATCTTCAGAACCTGTAAGCACTCATAAAGTAGAAGCTACAAAACAAGTAATCTTCATTATCATTTATCTTGCAAATAGAAATTCATATGATTCATCTTCATCATGTCACAATTGTCATCATAAGAAGTCATAGTGGGTATAATTCAAAATTCATAAATCCATAAATTCATAAATTCATAAACTCATAAATTTCACATTAGCTTTTTCAACCTTTGAAACAAAGTTCATAAATTTCAGAAAAAATCATAATGTTCATAGTATAATATAACCATCATATTTGTTGTAAACAAAATCATTTCATTCAAAATATTCATCATTTCATTATAATATTGTTCTTCATAATTGTTCATCATAATAGATTTCTTTTTATTTGTGAAAGAAAGAAAATCATAAGTTCATCATAAGTTTAGAAACATCATTTTGATAATACTATTTATAATGAGAAAGCTTATTATCAATAGAAAAGCATAAAATATGGGCATTCTCATCATAAGAATGAAACTCATAGTGGGTAGTATATCAGCATAATTATTATCATCCTATCTCAGTGGATAATTATATTTTTAGTATAGAATAGCATCTTTGGTATCATAAGTTTAAGAAATGACAAGCATAATGATCAAACTTATTTGCAAGCATATTATGCATATAATTTCAAACATGTTTTGGTTTAATTTATAATCAACAAACTTTGTTTTTCATATTTTAGTATTCTTTTGGTTAAATAAATCATAATGTAAAACTTTCTCATAAGCTTAAGTAAATCATAATGTAAAACTTTCTCATAAGCTTTTAACTAACTTTTCCAAGCATAAAAACTTCATAAAACAAAACAATTTAGGTATATGTTTCTCAACTTTAGGAAAACAGGCATATATACACCAAGCAATAACAAAAATTAAAAAGTTTTATCTTCAAGAAACAATTCCATCACAATAAAACTATTCTCTTAAATTCTTCTCCTTTTTCTTAACTTTAGATAAATTTTTGATATTATTTTCAATCTTGCATATGGCTTCTTGTATCCATTTTTCCATATTCTTGTCATGTTCTAATTGAATTTTGAAGTTTTTTATCTTTAGATGTTTGTACTATTCTTTCATTATTTTTAGTTTTGTCACATTTATTGTCATTTTCTATGACTTTAGGTTTTGTTTTGACCTCATGTATGTCTTTGATTCCATCAATTGATTGTTCATTTTCATCATCTTTTATCCTTACATCTTCTTCTTTCATAATCTTTTCCAATGTATCTTGATCCTTAGATGTAGTTTGAATATCAATGTTACTCATAGATTTAGGTTTAAGAAGGTTTTGATCCTTGTTCAAGCATTCTATTTTAGTTACAATCTTGGTGTTTATAAAATTTGATTGACATACATTGCTTTCTTCATCATGACTCTTTGGTTTCCATTGTATTTGAAGTTTGGTTTTAGGAGTAAATTTTGTTTCGTTAAAATAGTCTATCATCCCTCCTCGACCTAAATTTAAACGCAAAGGTAGTTGTGTTTGATAATCACAAATCTTCAGGTCATGTGAAATGACTAAGTGAATTTGACATGCATTACTATAAGCAACACAATCCTCATACCTATGACCTATTTGGTCACACCAAAAACATCTTAAGGGATATACTTTTCTATTCATAGGCCTATAGGTGAATCTCCTATACTCATTCTTATGGGATTCATTAGGCAACTTTGGGGATAAACTTTTTTCATGTTTGCACTTGCATTTAGGTAGATCATTGACTTGTTTGGTCAAATCATCTATTTGGATCTTTAATTTTTTAACAATTTCTTGTGAAATCCCACACATCACACTATTTGAATTTGAAAACTCACTTAACTTGTCAATTAACAGAAATACTTCTTTAAATTTTGCTTGATTTGATGAGTTTAGCTTATCCTCTAAATCTTTGACTTGTGTTTCAAGTCCCAAATTTGCATTCTTAATTAAACCCTCCATAGAAGAGTTCTTTTTATATGTGTTTAAATTATCTGCTTTCTTTTTACCCATTGATATTTGAGAAAAAAAGAAGAATTAGAGGATAGATCAATACCTGCAATCTGAATCGAAGAAGAGGCTCAAAATAGTGCTTTCTGTGAAATTCAATACATTTATTGATTTGAATCAAAACCTAAATACATAGTTTGCTAAAATGGGTGCAAACGTTTTGTGCTTCAATTGTTGATGAAAGGGGTGGCGTGAGGAGGTTCTCCTACTTGCCAATCTTCGTGGAGGCGCTCAGGTCACAAGACCAGCCCTCAACACCAAGAAGATTGCAAGCTCACGTAAATGCCACAGCTTCCAGGGATGAAGACGCAACTGCACTGATGTAACATCGTATGAATGTATATGCAATGCAAAATTTAAAATTTATACCTGAACTGCAAGGCCGTTTGTTTCACGTCGGGTTCAAAGTGTGGGCGCGATTTCTGACGACTGGCGGATCAATTCAGTCGTCTCGCTAACGGCGCACGCAGGGTGACTAAGCAGGACAGGTACAAGTTTTAAGTTTTTCCTAGGGTCCGTAAGGTGAAGCGTTCCTATAAAGTTCAATTGCGTCAAAATAAGAAGGTGGGATAATCTTTTCACTAACTATTTGCTCTTTTATAGTTTCGTTTGTTTCTTCTTGAATGGTTTCTTCGTTTCTATCTACAGTTGGAGGAAAAGGTTCTTCACTAACATTAGGAGGAACAGTAGAAAGTAAAGCTAAACTTGTCCTAGGATCATACAAAGCTTCTTCTACTATTACTTCTTTTATTAATTCTTTATCTTCTACTGGTTTTGGAAACAATAATTCAAAAGTTGATGAAGGTAGAAAGGTGTTACTAGAAGAATTTTCTTTAGACATAAAAGATGATTCTAAATTAATAACCAAAGTCCTATACAACCTCAAGGATGATGTTTATAAATGATAGTCTAAAAGATAGCTTATAAAAGCTAATAAAGTTTCAAACTAAGGGTAATCTTTGCTTTTAAACTTTAGGTCACATGTATATCTTCAGTTCGCCAATTGCTCTCTTCTGTTCTCCAATAGCGTTGAAAAAAAACACATATCTGAAGTAAAACACATGAACTTGTGAGCACGTACTCCCCTCTTTATATAGATGTGAGTAGCCCACCATAGCCTTCTTTTCTCTTTAGATAACTCAACCAATTTACCAAATTTGACTCCACATCACTCCAACAACTTTTTAGGCGTGGGATTTTTCCCCAATTTCAACCAACTATTTAAATATCTTATGGACCAAAGACTTTAGAATTTAACTAACTTTTCATTTCTTCTTCTTATTTATTTAAATACTAATCCTTAGGATAAATTCAATACCTTAGTCTAAAATTTAATTTACCCCATTTTAATTATTACCTTAGGCTTAGTGAAATTAAATAATTAATATATTTATCTAATATTTTAATAAGGTTCCTTAAGATATAATAATTTAATTATAGACTACAACCCACTTATTTATTCATTTATCCTTAGGTTTACCCTATGGCTAACTTTAAACCACATCAATTAATTCCAATTAACCCATAAACCTATTTTCCAATCTTCCATAACCCTCTAGGATGAATAATTAACCCATAATTAATCTTAAAACTTAACTAGAACCCTAAAGTTCATGCTTAAAACATACATTTAACCCTTAATTACCCATAAATTTTAACTAGAACATGCATATGACCCATAATTACCCTTGCATTTAAGCTAGAACCCTATAATTCATGCCCAAAACCTATATGTAACCCTTCAATACCCTTACATTTACTTTAAAACATAAACATACGCTTAACTAGCCCTTGTTTTATCATCTAAACCCATAAATAAACTGAAATGAATACTTCCCTCTTGATTTTGGTCAGCAAACTTCTTTTCCTGCAAAATTAAAGTAAAATATTAGTCAAAATTCCATAATTTAACCAAACTTATATCAATCAATTAATCTTTTAATTTTTGTAATATCTTAAGAGTAATAAATTCTCTCCGACATCGTGAGTGAGAAGCACACAAACATGCACACACATACACACACACGCGCACACACGGCAAGACAAAGAGTGAGAAGCAATGGAGTTCTTAGATTACTTGCAAAAAGCTCTTACAAGTTCGTTTCAATTACAATCTACCCCCCAAAAATGAGCTCTCTAGCTCCTTTTATAGTTTTTGACTAGCTTTGGCCCAGTTCAGACCTAGTGTCCGGCCTAGTTAAAAATTAGGTTCCAGGGCTTATTTGAGGACTCAAACGAGATCTAAAAAATACGAAAATTGGCAGGTAGATACTTCTAAAGCTCCTCAAGCTCAAGGACTCCTTGGCTTGCACAAAATGGAGCTACAAAAATATGAAATGGTATTTACAATGGTGTTTAGTGATGAGAATCACTTTTAATTGGTGTAAGGGTTTTGAAAAATTAACGAGTTGCCTTAGTGCTAGATCTGCGTGAATGCTCATACTTGCTTCTTCATGAAGAAAATTATTGGCCTACTTGCCAGATCGTCGTTGACTCCCTTGTCTGCTTGTGCCTTCTCTCCCTTCTGACTCTCTTCTCTGACTGCCATGCCTCGTCAGTCCTTCAGTTCCTTGTCTGCTGCTAACAAATGCCTCTCCAGGTTGATGATTTCAAAGATTATATGAAGTGATTGCAGACTATTGAGGTAAAGAATAAAGATAGAGCTATTACCGAGAAGATTTGAAGTAAAGTAGTATTTGAAGATTGAAGGGAATCAAAGCTTGGACCAAAGACCGAAGAAAAGAAAAGTTCTGAAGAAGTCTGAGTCCCTTGGGCGCCTTCTCGCACTATAGCGGGAGGCCTACCTTATATTTGGCCGATCCGCACTGTAGCGGCGGCATATATTTGTATTCACTTGTTTCGCATTGTAGCAGATTTTCGTATTACCGACCCGCACTGTAGCGGAAATCTTTGTATCATTGAGATTTTATGAGACGACTTCACCATTGTATCATTGAGCTTGTCTGCACACCGATCCGGTGATTTTTATGTACTAGCATGGTACTTGGACTTTCTCGCTCCCGACGCCTATGGTCTTCCGCGTACGCACGTTTGCCCGTCTCTTCCGAGAGAGGGTAGGGGCCCTACGAGTATCACCACACCAGAGAGTGAGAGGGCGAGGCGCCCAGTGCGCAGACGCCGCTCGCCGGACAGTGGGAACAATGCACACACGGGGCCTGATCCAACCACGTGCCAGCTCTTCCCATCCACCTGACCTCCTTCTTCTCCTCATCACGCCACCCATACCTTGAGAGAAGAGACAGGAACCTCGGCGTCACACAGAGATTCTAGGTACTAGCATTTTAGGTTATTTGATTGTTTGCATTGCTTCACATACACGCTTTGAATAGAAAGATTGTTTTGTTGCCTGAGTTTGAACATCTACACTCTGCACTAGTTTAGTCCATACGCCTGTGCACAAAGAAAATAAAATGAATAAAATCATTGAAGAGCAGTTTAGGAAATACGAAGAGCAATTTAGGGAAATGGAAATTAATGCGAGTGAATCTATAAAATCAAAATTTAGTATTGTGATGACCTTAATGCAAACAATAAATGCAATATCTCACACTATCCAACTAATGGGCATTAGTATTAAAGACGTTAAAAATGAAATGGATTCTAGAATTTCTGAATTGAAACATAAGGTTGACATGTTGTCTAACCAAGTTAAAGACCTACAAACATCGAAATGTGATAATGAGCATGAGGTAAAAGTCCAAGGCATATCTGCACACAAACAATCATTAGGTCTTAGAAGACCCACACCTAGAGTGATACCTAGGAAATCAAGTCGGGTTGAGAAGAGACCTATATGTTGCTTTTGGTGCGATCAGTTTGGACATATGTTCTGGGACTGCGTAGCATATGAGAGTGCATGCAGACATAGACTTGTGAGTGAGCATGAAGGAAAAATTTGTAAATATCAAGAGGAGAGACCTTTGCATTTGAATTTAGGAAAAATTTGTAAATATCAAGAGGAGAGACCTTTGCATTCATATATATATTTTGAAGAGACCAAGACTATATGAAAGCCAATTCAAAAGATGTGGAGACCAAAAAGACATGAAGATTATAGATCTGATGAACAAATGAGAATGCTATCTATTGAGAGTCAAGAGAAACCTATTGAAGAAACCAAAGGTAGACAAATAAAGGTCGAAAAGCAAACTATTGAGCAGATATTGAGAGAACAAATGGAAATTGATCATAAAAGAGAATCTGATAGAGAAATTCAAGAGAACTCAAAGAAAGACCAAGAGGTATATGTTTCATTTGATCCCAAAATTTTGATCAATGGGGATCTATTTGATCAAGAGAAAGTTGTGAAATTACAATCCCAATTGAACTTTGACAGACAAATTGAACATGAAAAGAGCAAAGAAGAAATTCAAGAAGATATAGAATCTGACAAGCGAGTTAACGAAGCAGAAAAACAATTGCTTGATGATATTATCAAGCAAATCGAGGGGAATGTAAAGACAACTTTGAAACCTTCCAAGTCTTTGAAAAAGAACAAGAGAAGTAAAAATCTAACTTTCCAAGATATATTTGCAAATATTTAAGGATGATTGAAGAAGAATCATAATGAAGATGCATGAGAGTGATCAAGAGCTATTGAATGATAAAGATTAATGATAATACATGATGATGATTAATGATAATGCATGATGATGATGATTAATGATAGATGATGAAAGCTTAATGATTGATGGGTTATGATGATTGATGATGATAAAAATTGATGATTGATAATGATGATTAATGATTGATGAATGATGGTTAATGATTGATGATGATAATGATGAAAGATGATGGTTGATGTTGAAAATGATTGATGATGATGGTTTATGATGATGGATGATGATGACGATGATGGTTTATGATGATGGATGATGATTAGTGATTGATGAAGTATTGATGATTCATGATGATAAATGATGATGGCTGATTATGAATATGATGATTGATGAATGATCATGATGTGAATGAATGATGATTGATGATTGATGATGAAAATGATGATGATTGATGGTTTATGATGATTGATAATGATTAAATATGATGATTGTTATGATGATGATGATGATAGTTGATCATTATCCCTTAAATATGATGATTGTTATGATGATGATGATGATAGTTGATGATGATAATGATTGATGATTGATGAATGATTAGTGATTGATGATGATGGATGAATTATGATGATTGGATAATGATGATGATGATGATGAATGATTAATGATGATGAAGATAATGATTGATGTTGAAAATGATTGATGATGATAGTCTATGATGAATGATAATGATGAAGGTGATTAGTGACTGATGATGATAATGGTTTATAATGATTAATGGTTGATGATTATAATAATGATAATGTTGGAGGATGCTGATGATACTGAGGCTGATGCTAAAGAAGAATGATAGACCATGAAGTTGAAGAAAAACTGGATCAATCAATGATAAAGATGGATTAAATGATCAGGTGAAATGTTTCTGATTTGAAAACTGTTTTTCTTTCTGATAGAGCATATGCATTGCATTGATGTGTGTGATAAAGATATGTATGAATTTATGAAAATCATGTAGAATGAAGATAGCAGATATCTATTATGGGTTTGCATGAAGCATGAACAACTAGGGATTATATGAATGGAGTCAGTTAGCAGACTAGAGACTTTTGGGATTGAAAGCTTGGGAATGTGATGGCATGCTTAGACCGAGTGCATGTATATGCTGATTGATTTGAACACTTAGTGACTGGGATTCTTTGGGTCCTACTATTTATTTCCTACGAGATCTTACCTCCATATGTACAATGATTTATGAAGAACCTTCATACTCAAGCCAGCTTATATGTGTGTGTATCGTGTTAGCGTGTTGCGATGAGCTAGTAGGCGGGTGGAACCACCTTGGTCGGGTGATCAAGGCCACGAGCCGTAGCTAGTTTTGTCATAGGCCTAACCTATTTATTGTCATGCGCCAGCATGGGTCGGTAGGCAGGTGCAGTCACTTTGGCCGGGTGGTCAGAGCCACGAGCTAACGTCGATTTCACCAGGGCTGACGTTGTGTATGTCGTTGTCGGGATGAAATCCCGCAGGGAGTGTGCACTGATTTTTTTTCAAAGTTCATGAATTTATGAGTTTTTGTGTGATGTTTTTGATCGAGAAAGTGGTATATTTTGTACAGATTTTGACCGAATTAATTGATTGTGTGATGCGAAAACAAGTTTGAGATGTGTGTTAGACCCGTGTATATAAACAACAGACATTAAACCCATAAAAACCTAGGTTTGACCCTTCGAAAGTGACTGAAAATGAGGGTTTATCCCATGAAAAACATACTTGAACCCTTGGAAACCCTTGGAATTTAAGTCAAAATTGTAAATAAATCCTTGAATTGGCGAGCTTGAGATAATTGTGAGTAAAACCCTAATTTTCCCGAACAAAAATCCTAGGTTGGACCTTTGGAATTGACATTTATCCTAGGTGAAACCCTTGAAAACAATTAATTTTGTATATACAGTGTGAAAGCAAACCTTAATTTAGAAAAAATAAAAAGAGGAAAAACCAAAAATAGAAATAAGTGATGTGATTTTCCAAAATTAGTAAATGAGCATGCAAGAGGATTTGGAAATAGAAATTTAGATAAGGAGGTTAGAAGATTCTAGAGAAGTCTAAGAGATGAGGAAACCTATAAATAGGTATCTACATATCTTTTATTTTTCCCCGTCGAACTTCTTGGTGAATCTTCACTTCCAGGTATGCTCTTTGTCTATTTCTATTCATTCAAGTCTTTCATATTCTTGCTTACACCCTTCATTACCATGCTGAGAGAGAGAGAGAAAGAGTGAGAGGCGGACTCGGGAAGAGATATGCCCTGTCGGCTATTGCTGACATGCCATAGAGAGAGAAAGATGTGTTGTGGCAGTGTAGAGGGAGACAGACAGACCGATTTCCTAGTTGACTGCGTGGTCTGGCGCTTCACAGCTTAGAAAGTCAATACTCTTGTCGTTAAAAGAGAGAGATATATCCGCTATAGACTGTTGAGAGAGAGATACGCAGAGAATTGCTCGCGTGCTACTGTCGGTGTGAGGAGACAGAGTCTTGCGGGCGTTGTCAGAGAGCTGGAGGAGAGAGATTAGGAGGATTGCTGGCTGCGTGGCACAACATGGCACAGAGAGAGAAGGCGGGTGTGTCGTAAGTCCTCCGAGACAGAGAAAGTTCAGGTGTCGTGTAGAGAGAGAAATCGGTCACGATGATGAAGAGATTTGAGAAAGAAATTTGTGGTGGCACTTGTCATAGAGATTAGTGAGAGAGAGAGATCCCGGAACAATTGTGGTTGATGGCCGTCGACAGACGATGAGAACAAAGGCAGAGAGAGAAAAAGAGAGAGATTCCGATGGAGTCTTTGGCGGCGTTAGCAGAAAGATACGGAGCTTAGAGTATTTGGAGGCGGTGCTGTGTTAACACATAGAGAGAGATAGTTAGCTGTCTGACGGACAGAGATAAGGAGGGAGAGAGATTCGCAAATCGCAACCCTGGCTATTGTCGTAAGTCCCGGAACAATTGTGGTTGATGGCCGTCGACAGACGATGAGAACAAAGGCAGAGAGAGAAAAAGAGAGAGATTCCGATGGAGTCTTTGGCGGCGTTAGCAGAAAGATACGGAGCTTAGAGTATTTGGAGGCGGTGCTGTGTTAACACATAGAGAGAGATAGTTAGCTGTCTGACGGACAGAGATAAGGAGGGAGAGAGATTCGCAAATCGCAACCCTGGCTATTGTCGAGGGTGTCGCTCACAGTAGAGAAGTGTTGGCAAAGAAACTGTCGGCGTGCTACAGAATTTGACAAGAGAGTTAAATGAAGGCGGTCGCAAATGGCGGCTGAGAGAGAGAGCGCCAATCAACAGCGCTTTGTACGCATGGTGGCAGAACGTCTGGAGTTGTGCGTGGAGACCTGCAGAGAGAAGAGGGAGAGAAAGAGTCCCGCAGACAGAGATGGAGTCGACGGAAAATTCTGGCTTTTCGGGACAGAGGAATCTGGAAGAGAGAGAGAACCAGTAAGGTGATCACGGCACTGCGGATACGTTACGCGCATGAAGAGAGAGAAACACAGAGAGAGATAGAGAGAGAAGGAGACGTGTTGATGGTGACGACAGCGCTCACCCGAGGAGCAAGGAAGTGAGAGTTAGGCTCCATTGGTCAGCGCGCAGCAATTCGTCTGAGGCGAGAGAGACTTGGCAGAGATGCGTGCACCGCGTTGAGAGCGACAGAGAGAGGAGGAGAGAGAGAGAGAGAGAGTTTAAGTCGGTGTGGCTCACATGATTCCGTGAGATGAGACCAAAAAAAAGTCGGTGTGCACAAATAATGTAATCTCACAACTCAGAAAAACAGAACCTGGAGGACGAGTAGTTATTCATACAAGCTTGGTAACTAAATAAATGGATTAATTAGCATCCATGATAACAATCCATCCTCTGGAAAGTGTATAAATGCATTCCTTGGTAAATGCATGAGCACATTTCATGACAGATGCATAAGACACGACGAATGGAATTCATAACATCTAAAAATAAGCATTGTGTCTCATGAAAAAGGTATGGATCATGTCATCCTTGGGTCATAATTTTAGAAGTGCACTTTTTATTGAAAAATAAAAACAGAAACCCCACCCTCAATTTTTGCATTGCAAAGAAGTGAGATTATAATCGAGAGATAATTTTCAGAGAGGAATATCAAACTTAAAAAAGAAATAGGAATGCGAGCTAAACGAATAGCTTTGATGAAGAGACAAAAATAGAATGGATTGCGAACCAAAAAGACTTCAATAAAATGAGAATAACTTAACATGACAAATTGATTTTGAATAAATGATATTGGAATAAATGTGTGATAAAAGAGCCCATGATATTTTATTGTTATTGTGAAAGTATTTGAAATGTACTAACATGGTTTTGACCCGCCCCCGTCGAACTTCTTGGTGAATCTTCACTTCCAGTCGAACTTCTTGGTGAATCTTCACTTCCAGGTTACTCCGTGATCAGAGATTATTGTGAATTTTGAAGTAAAGAGTTACAAAGTGAGGACTTGAAGAAAAGCTTGGATCGAAGAAAAGTGAAGAAAAGATTAAATCGCAAAGACCAGAAGACAAAGATCGAGGGTGACTTCCTGCACTGTAGCGGGAGGCCTACATCATATCTAGCAGATCCGCACTGTAGCGGTGGCATTTATTTGTATTTATCTGTTCCGCACTGTAGCGGATTTTTGTATCGCGGACCCGCACTGTAGCGGGCATCACTGTATCATTCAGATTTTATTGTATCATCGAGTTTGTATACACACCGACCCAGTGATTTCGAGAATCAGTGCTGTATTTGATTTGTCTCTTTCTCGACGCCTACGGTCGTGTACTCACGCACGTCTCGACACTTCCGAGGGGCAAGGGGCCCACGCGTACGAGGATCGTGCACGCTCCAAAGAGCACAGGCGAGGCGCCCAGCGCGCAGACGCCGCTCGCAGGACAGCGGGAACGGTGCACCAGAGAGGGGCCTGATCCAACCCCACGCACCGGCTTCCCGCCACGACCTCCTTCTTCCCGACACCTGAACCCGACGTGAAGCGAGGCGGTTGCCCGGTGATCCTCATCGCGTCACCTACTCCTTGAGGAAAGAGACAAGAACCTCGGCATCAGACGGAGATTTCAGGTACTAGCATTTCAAGTTATTTGAAATTTTGCATTGCTTCACATACACTGCTGAAAGAGAAAGATTGTCTTGCTGCTTGAGTTTGAGCATCCACGCTTTGCATTAGTTTAGTCCATACGTGTGAGCATTTTTTTTCTTGCTAAGACTAGGGATTTACTGATTTCATAGCTTAGACAGAACATTAGAAAACTTATCACAAAAAGGAGGAAAATACATTGAAATCTTGGGAATCGAAGAGAGGACAGTTCAACTAGACTTTGGCCTAGGCAAATCAAAGAGCTTAGACTGACCTTTACCTCCTGGCTCGTGACTCATCAAGCCTCTTCTCTGATCTCTACTCTGAGCTTAGAGAGATAGTTGAACCACTTACACTGGACCTTGTGCTACATTCTAGGATAGAGCAGAGAAGAGAGATGGAGGATATATTCAAGGAAATGGTAATAGAGAAACAAGGGCCCGCGTAGTCCAAGCGGTATTGAGAGAAAAAGGGAAGTTTACAGGCTTGAATGTAACCGAGTACCTAGATGTTTTTGAGGAACAGGCACGGATTTATGGTCTACCCGAGGATGTGTTTACACATTACTTCACACGGGTAGTATCAGGATGTATTTTAGCCCCTATTACTGCACATATAGCAAAGCCTTGGGCCGAATTCAGAAAAGAATTGCATAAGTTGTTTTATCTGGAAGACTTTTCCCAACACAGTAGAGAAGGGTTCTTGCGGTGGATAAGCTCTCCGAAGCCCACTACATCCCTCACTCAACTTTTGAATGAGTTCTTGAGAAGATATGAACAACTTCCACAGGCTGATTTAGATGCTTTGAAACCTGACCTAGTTATATCTTTCCTTAGGATCTTAAGTCTTGAAGACAGGACTGAGGTCGAAAGGAGGATTGAAGAGCCTGGGAAGAGATTTGGATTGACTGAAGATTGGGGTGTAGTGAGGAGAGAGGTAGAAGCAATAGCCCAAATGAGGCAACGCCAGGCGGTGTTATACGATAGACCTGCAGTGGTAACACCACAACCGCCTAGGGAAGCTCCACTTCCGGCAATTCCGAATGTGCTTGCAACGTCAGCTTTTGCTAATGTTGCATCCACTTTGCGATCGCCGATGGAGCTACAGGTTGAGATTCTCAGTCGACAGATAGAGAATCTTATTACGATGCAAGCGTCTATGTCAAAAGAAATGGCGAGTATTCACAATAAAGTTAATTCTATGGGATATCAGGACCCCACTCCTCCTCAGGCGAGTACGAGTTATGCAGATACATTACAGAGAGGCACTATGCCCATTCCAAATATGCAAGGCTATGTGATGCCACAGCCTGCACCTCTAGTGCAGCCTGTTGCCCAACAGATACCTACACCACCAGTGCAAACCACATTTCAAAGAAACACTGGATCTTTTGAGAGACGAGCGACTGGTGGGTTTGGAGGGGCTAAGAGATGCGTATGGTGTGATGCACAAGAGCATTTTTCATATGCCTGTGAAGAGCTTAAGCTAGCAAAAGAGCATCAACTGGTGATAGATATCGATAAGAAGTTATGTGACTTCAGGACCCGCCTTCCTCTACCTGTGAATTGGGGAAAGGGGGGAATGAAGAAGTTTTATGAAGATTTATCTGGCAATAATGCGAGTACATCAGCCGCACAGTTAGAACCTATTGAGGAGGAAGATGAAAAAGTGCCTAGACCTCGACCCCAAAGAAATTATTCCATAGAGGCTTTAGTGAGGGCTAGGGATGCCATTATGCAGAAGACTGCCTTGAAGTCTCCTGTTGATGAATCCTCGGTCTATTCGCACATAGCAAATGTGGAAGAAAAGAGGAAGAGAGATGAGAGTCAGGAAGAGACTGAGCCTGAAAGAAGAGTGACTAGAAAGCAAAGTCAAGAGGCCGAAGAAAAAGCTAAAGAGCCAGAGAAGAAAGTTTAGTTTAAAGAGCCTGTAGCTACTCAGGCAGAGGCAAAGAAGAAGGAAATAAGAGAGGGAAAGAGGCCGGCTGGGCCAACTAAGATTCAAGAACTAACTAAAGAGAAAGAGAAAGAACTTGAGCCTGTTCAAAAGAAAGATGAAATTCAAGAAAGTATTCAAGAAGCTGAAAAAGAAAAGAAGAAGAAAAAGAAGAGAACTCCAAAGGCTGTATTAATTTCTGAATTGGAAAGGAAAAATGATGCAAGAGAGATATTAAATGACATTTTACCGAAGAGCCAAGTGACCATGTCCTTAGAACAGGTCTTCTCCATAGCGAAGCCTGAGTTCAAGGACAGCTTTATAAAGCTGGTCAAGAGAAAGAGGTTTCCATTACCTGAAGATGTAGAGATGGAAGAAGCACCTGAAGATATTCAAGTGACAAATGAAGCAGTTACATTGAGTGATACATCTGATGATGATGATGATGAGGTTGCCAGGTGTCATAAAAATTCCTATCATACCTGATGATGAAATGAGGAAGACAGAAAGTGAGTTTAGCAGGACCTTTTGGGCAAGAGGAACTCCAGAGATGAAGATAAAGTTAGGGAGCAACGAGGAGTCATGTTTTGCTCTGGCCTTGATTGACTCAGGATCAGAGATAAATGTGATTTCTAAGAAGCTCTATGATAAGTTTAGGTGGCCGATTGATAAAGATCATGGATGGAGGATGAGGACAGCGGATAATGGTTCAGGAGCACTGCTTGGGGCATGCGCATTTGTGTCTGTGACTATAGGAGGGATTTCTGAGGAATTTCACTTCTTTGTCCAGGACCATTGTTCATATGAGGCTATCCTTGGGCAGCCCTTTATAGCTGAGATAAGAATGGAGACTAAGGCCATGGATGACGGATCTGCCTATGCACGAATCCGTTCTAGATCTGGCCTTCATTCTTTGCAAGTGATGATTGTGTGTCCAAATCACTCTAGGAATAGAAAGAATATAAGAAATTAACCTATTAATTCACATGATCATGATGAGTGTATGCCTGTTGGAGAGTATGGAGCTTCTGCTGATCAAAATTTCTGTTAGGATCCACTGTTGAGCGAGACAACAGTGGGAGTTGGTTTTCTATTTATTCATCTGCATTCAAGTTGCTATGCTTACAAAAAGAAAATGTTTCAAATAAATTTAGAAAAGTTCATGAGAGATACTATAAGGATTTAGGAATGATGTTGCCTGATGAGAAGATTGAAGATGTGATCCAATTGGAGAGAAGTTCGACTACTCTGGAAGAGCTTGAGAAGGCATGTGAGAGAAATGAGAAATCAGAAATCATTATGCTCAACTCTATCAAAGAGTATGAGATGATTGAGGAGTTTATGAGAGAGCATGAAGTAAGTGTAAATACAAAGTATAAGACTGTGGATAAGAAAGTGAAGCCTATAGCTCAGCCATTGCCAGAAGATAGTCATGAGAAATATCTGCGAGTGTCAGATGACCCTATGCTGAGACGAAGAGAGCTCATAGGGCATCATTTTACTAATGAGACTATTAAAGAGATCAAGTTTGGAGAGAAATTGTTTCTGAGAAAAGAAGAGAAACAGAAATTTATTGAAGTCATCAAGAAACACGAAAAAGCATTTGCACTTTTCCCACATGAGATAGGTTGCGCGGACCCGAAACAAGTACCTCCCATGATTATCTTTACAGTGCCACATATACCATGGAATATCTGGCCTATACCAGTCCCAAAGGCTCACTTGCCTGAGCTGATGAGACTACTAAAGGAAAAGATTTCCATGCGGATATTGGAACCCTCCTTGGCTCCATATTCGAATAGGTGGTTTACTGTGCCTAAGAAAAATGGGAAGGTTCGTTTCATTCAGGATCTGCAACCTGTGAATAAAGTCACAATTAGAAACGTAGGGATAGGACCCATAGTGGATGAGTTTGCTGAAGCATTTGTTGGGCATTCCATCTGCTCTATGGGAGACCTGTATTCAGGTTATGACCAGTTTCAGTTGGCTATGGAGAGTAGAGACATTACGACCATGAGGACTCCACTGGGCCTTGTACGCATGTGTACTTTGCCGCAGGGAGCGACGAATTCTGTGGCTCACATGATGAATGCCATGAATCTGGTTTTACGAGACTTTATACCATCTGTGACTATGCCATTCATTGATGATGTTCCGATAAAGGGATGTGAGGAAAGAGTGAAAGATGTGAGTTTAGATGCTTCAGGATGTAGAAAGTTTGTGAGAGATCATATTGCTGATTGTGAGAAGATCTTTGAGAGGTTTGAAGATGTGGGGCTAACACTTTCTTTAGAGAAATCGGTTTTTGGCGTTGATGAGGTCCTCATTGTAGGACATCTGTGTGGACATTATGACCGCAAGCCGTACCCGCAGAAAGTTGAGGCCATTAGCACGATCTCTGAAGTGTGTCGTAATGTCAGTGAGGTGAGAAGGTTTCTAGGAGCCTGTGTATTCTATGTGATATGGATTCCTCACTTTGCTCACGTTGCGAACCCCTTATATGATCTCCTGAGAAAGAGAAAGAAGTTTGTATGGACAGAGAAACAGTCGAGAGCTATGCGTAAACTAAAGCAGCTGCTAATTGAAGCTCCGATTCTGAAGCGTGTTGACTATTCAGGTCAGAGACCTATCATTTTGACCGTTGATACCAGTCCTATTGGCATAGGTTGGGTCATAGGGCAAGATGATGATGAGGGGCAGAGATATGCAGTGCGCTTTGGTGCTATCATCTCCGGATATTGCTATGCTTAGATGGATCTCTTATGTGAAGTTTATAAATCCTGCATTTGTACACATAGCTGGGAAGTCGAATACAGTGGCTGATATGCTTTCAAGAGCGAAATTCGATGATGAGTCTGATGATGATGATGAGGTAGAAAAGGATATACATATGATAAGATACGATCCATTGGTGTATGCATATGAATAGTTCCGAGAGAATGAGTATGATGGCGAGTGGAGAGATATAGGGAGATATCTGAGTACTCTGAAACCTTCCTCTGGTTGGTCCACAAATAAGTATAGATCCATCAGGAAAAAGTCTTACAACTTTTTCTTGAAGGACGGGCTTATTTGGCGACACGCTAAGGGCAAGGTAAAGAGTCCACAGAGGGTACTAAATTCTAGGAGTCTTCAGAGAAAAGTTATGAGAGAGATGCATGAGACCTTATGGGCAGGTCACAAAGGATTCTATGCTACATATGAGAAGATTAGGGAAGCCTACTGGTGGCCAGGGATTTATGTGAGTGTGAGAGGTTTTGTAGACACTTGTGCTACATGCCAAGTGCATTCATCAGTTAGGCACAGAGACCCGTTACATCCGACTTACCCTCCTTGTATCCATTACAAGTGGATGGTCGACCTTGTAACCATGCCCAAAGGGATAGATAAGATGAGATACATTGTACTTGCCAGAGAGGACTTGACCAACCATGTGGAAGGTCGAGCTCTTCGTACGAAGACTACTTATAATGTATGCAAATTCCTTTTAGAAGAAGTGATCTCGAGGTTTGGATATGTTGAGAAAGTGGTTGCGGATAGGGGAGAGTTGGATGCGAGAGAGGCAAAAGAGTTCTTTGATCGTCATGGAATTCGATTGTCTCTCACCACTGCCTATAATCCAGAGGCAAATGGGAAAATCGAGAGAGGTCACCCTTCCATCGTGAAGGCGATCTCTAAGGCTTGCAGCGATGACATCAAGCAGTGGCCTAGGTTTCTTCCATTCGCGCTATGGGCTGATAGGATGACTTACACTCAGTCTACAGGATTCATGCCTGCTGAATTGATGTATTGTCAGAAGCCAGTCTTCCCCATCCAGACTCAGATAGTGACATGGTTGACGCTCCCATGGAATGATGGTATGACGAGAGAAGAGTTGTTATCATTGAGAATAAAGTAGTTAGAACAAGGAAATGAAAAGTTGAAAGAAGCAGTCCAAAGGTTAAAGGAGTCAAGGTTAAAGAACAAGATCTATTTTGACAAAACCCATCGACTGAGACCACGTAGAATTGAGATAGATGATTGGGTGTTGGTGTACGATAGTACATTCGATACTCAATACGATGCTAGGAAGAAATTGACCAAACGATGGTTTGGGCCGTATGTGGTTATGTCTGTGTTTGAAAATGGTACGTATGCACTTCGCGAGTTAGACAGTACTCCTTTGAGATCTTTGATTGCAGGAAAGAGGATAAAATTATTCAAGAAAAGAAATGAAGTGGATTATGAGATTGAGCAAGAACTTCTGGAGGGAACTGATGACACTGAGGCTGATGCTGATGAAGAATGATAGACCATGAAGATAAAGAAAAGTTGGATCAAAATGAAGAAAAATGACCAGGTGAAACGTTTCTGATTTGAGATGTGTTTTCTTTCTAATAGAGCATATGCATTGCATTGATGTGTGTGATAAAGATATGTATGAGTTTATGAAAATCATGTAGAATGAAGATGACAAAGATCTATTATGGGTTTGCATGAAGCATGATCGACTAGGAATTATATGAATAGAGTCAGTTAGTGGACTAGAGACTTTTGGGAGTGAAAGCTTGGGAATGTGATGGCATGCTTAGACCGAGTGCATGTATATGCTGATTGATTTGAACACTTAGTGAGTGGGAAACTTTGGATCCTAGTATTTGTTTCTTATGAGATCTTACCTCCATATGGATCATGATTTATAAAGAAACATTCATACTCATGCCAGCTTATATGTGCGTGTATGTTGTTGGTGTGCTACGATGGGCTAGTAGGCGGGTGGAACCACCTTGGTCGGGTGATCAAGGCCACGAGCCGTAGCTAGTTTCGTCGTAGGCTTGACCTATCTGTTTTCATGCGCCTGTATGGGTCGGTAGGCGGGTGGAGTCACTTTGGCCGGGTCGTCAGAGCCACGAGCTGACGTCGATTTCATGCAGGGCTGATGTTGTGTATATCGTGCGCTATGTCGGGTTGGCAGACAGGTGGAATAAACTTGGCCGGGCGGACAAGTCCATGAGTCGCACCCGATTTCGACATAGACCGATTTGTGAAAAATAAAAGATAAAAAGAAATGCTGAGCTGAGATGAAGTGGAAAAGAAAAAGAAAAAGAAAAATGAAAAAGAAAAAGAAAAAGAAAGAAAGATCTAATGGAGAGCTGGACAAGTAGGAGATAAATAGTAGGAATCAAGGTATATTCTATAAACTGAGTTAGTAAGAACATATGTATATGCTAGTACTTAGAATAAGCAGTTGGATCTGGACTAGTTGAACGAACAAAAGATCTAGAAAGCCGACGATTTATTCATGTGATTACTTGTCAGATTGCAGACGCAGAAACGTAATATGATGTTTGTGAAGCTTGAATCTACCTAATTTTCTAAAATTCATACTAATCTTTATAAAAGATTACATGATTGCATGAGATCATGATTCGAGTTTTAAAGATTTCAAAAGAACCCTGATACGCTTCTGTTGGATCTTGCAGGTTGGCCCATCGGGACGATGTGCAGGTTTAGCGGGGGCGAATGTCGGGATGAAATCCCGCAGCGAGTGTGCACTGATTTTTTTTCAAAGTTCATGAATTTATGAGTTTTTATGTGATGTTTTTTATCGAGAAAGTGGTATATTTTGTACATATTTTGGCCGAATTAATTGATTGTGTGATGCGAAAACAAGTTTGAGATGTGTGTTAGACCCGTGTATATAAACAACAGACATTAAACCCATAAAAACCTAGGTTTGACCCTTCGAAAGTGACTGAAAATGAGGGTTTATCCCATGAAAAATATACTTGAACCCTTGGAAACCCTTGGAATTTAAGTCGAAATTGTAAATAAATCCTTGAATTGGCGAGCTTGAGATAATTGTGAGCAAAACCCTAATTTGCCCGAACAAAAATCCTAGGTTGGACCCTTGGAATTGACATTTATCCTAGGTGAAACCCTTGAAAACAATTAATTTTGTATATACAGTGTGAAAGCAAACCTTAATTTAGGAAAAATAAAAAGAGTAAAAACCAAAAATAGAAATAAGTGATGTGATTTTCCAAAATTAGTAAATGAGCATGCAAGAGGATTTGGAAATAGAAATTTAGATAAGGAGGTTAGAAGATTCTAGAGAAGTCTAAGAGATGGGGAAACCTATAAATAGGTATCTACACATCTTTTATTTTTTCCCGTCGAACTTCTTGGTGAATCTTCACTTCCACGTATGCTCTTTGTCTATTTATATTCATTCAAGTCTTTCATATTCTTGCTTAGACCCTTCATTACCATGCTGAGATAGAGAGAAAGAGTGAGAGGCGGACTCGGGAAGAGATATGCCCTGTCAGCTATTGCTGACATGCCATAGAGAGAGAAAGATGTGTTGTGGCAGTGTAGAGGGAGACAGACAGACCGATTGCCTAGTTGACTGCGTGGTCTGGCGCTTCACAGCTTAGAAAGTCAATACTGTTGTCGTTATAAGAGAGAGATATATCCGCTATAGACTGTTGAGAGAGAGATACGCAGAGAATTGCTCGCGTGCTACTGTCGGTGTGAGGAGACAGAGTCTTGCGGGCGTTGTCAGAGAGCTGGAGGAGAGAGATTAGGAGGATTGCTGGCTGCGTGGCACAACATGGCACAGAGAGAGAAGGCGGGTGTGTCGTAAGTCCTCCGAGACAGAGAAAGTTCAGGTGTCGTGTAGAGAGAGAAATCGGTTGCGATGATGAAGAGATTTGAGAGAGAGAAATTTGTGGTGGCACTTGTCATAGAGATTAGTGAGAGAGAGAGATCCCGGAACAATTGTGGTTGATGGCCGTCGACAGACGATGAGAACGAAGGCAGAGAGAGAAAAGGAGAGAGATTCTGATGGAGTCTTTGGCGGCGTTAGCAGAAAGATACGGAGCTTAGAGTATTTGGAGGCGGCGCTGTGTTAACACATAGAGAGAGATAGTTAGCTGTCTGACGGACAGAGATAAGGAGGGAGAGAGATTCGTGAATCGCAACCCTGGCTATTGTCGAGGGTGTCGCTCACAGTAGAGAAGTGTTGGCAAAGAAACTGTCGGCGTGCTACAGAATTTGAGGAGAGAGTTAAATGAAGGCGGTCGCAGATGGTGGCTGAGAGAGAGAGCGCCAATCAACAGCGCTTTGTGCGCACGGTGGCAGAACGTCTGGAGTTGTGCGTGGAGACCTGCAGAGAGAAGAGGGAGAGAAAGAGTCGCGCAGACAGAGATGGAGTCGACGGAAAATTCTGGCTTTCCAGGACAGAGGAATCTGGAAGAGAGAGAGAACCAGTAAGGTGATCATGGCACTGCGGATACGTTACGCGCATGAAGAGAGAGAAACACAGAGAGAGATAGAGAGAGAAGGAGACGTGTTGATGGCGACGACGGCGCTCACCCGAGGAGCGAGGAAGTGAGAGTTAGGCTCCACTGGTCAGCGCGCGGCAATTTGTCTGAGGCGAGAGAGACTTGGCAGAGATGCGTGCACCGCGTTGAGAGCGACAGAGAGAGGAGGAGAGAGAGAGAGAGTTTAAGTCGGTGTGGCTCACATGATTTCGTGAGATGAGACCAAAAAAAAGTCGGTGTGCACAAATAATGTAGTCTCACAACTCAGAAAAACAGAACTTGGAGGACGAGTAGTTATTCATACAAGCTTGGTAACTAAATAAATGGATTAATTAGCATCCATGATAACAATCCATCCTCTGGCAAGTGTATAAATGCATTCCTTGGTAAATGCATGAGCACATTTCATGACAGATGCATAAGACACGACGAATGGAATTCATAACATCTAAAAATAAGCATTGTGTCTCATGAAAAAGGTATGGATCATGTCATCCTTGGGTCATAATTTTAGAAGTGCACTTTTTATTGAAAAATAAAAACATAAACCCCACCCTCAATTTTTGCATTGCAAAGAAGTGAGATTATAATCGAGAGATAATTTTCAGAGAGGAATATCAAACTTAAAAAAGAAATAGGAATGCGAGCTAAACGAATAGCTTTGATGAAGAGACAAAAATAGAATGGATTGCGAACCAAAAAGACTTCAAATGAGAATAACTTAACATTGACAAATTGATTTTGAATAAATGATATTGGAATAAATGTGTGATAAAAGAGCCCATTATATTTTATTGTTATTGTGAAAGTATTTTTGAAATGTACTAATATGGTTTTGACCTGCCCCCGTCGAACTTCTTGGTGAATCTTTACTTCCTGTCGAACTTCTTGGTGAATCTTCACTTCCAAGTTACTGCGTGATCAGAGATTACTGTGAATTTTGAAGTAAAGAGCTACAAAGTGAGGACTTGAAGAAAAGCTTGGATCGAAGAAAAGTGAAGAAAAGATTAAATCGCAAAGACCAGAAGACAAAGATCGAGGGTGACTTCCTGCACTGTAGCGGGAGGCCTACATCATATCTAGCCGATCCGCACTGTAGCGGTGGCATTTATTTGTATTTATCTGTTCCGCAGTGTAGCGGATTTTTGTATTGCGGACCCGCACTGTAGCGGGCATCACTGTATCATTCAGATTTTATTGTATCATCGAGTTTGTATACACACCGACCCAGTGATTTCGAGAATCAGTGCTATATCTGATTTGTCTCTTTCTCGACGCCTACGGTCGTGTACGCACGCACGTCTCGACACTTCCGAGGGGCAAGGGGCCCACGCGTACGAGGATCGTGCACGCTCCAGAGAGCACAGGCGAGGCACCCAGCGCGCAGACGCCGCTCGCAGGACAGTGGGAACGGCGCACCAGAGAGGGGCCTGATCCAACCCCACGCACCGGCTTCCCGCCACGACCTCCTTCTTCCCAACATCGTGTGCTATGTCAGGTCGGTAGACAAGTGGGGTAAACTTGGCCAGGTGGACAAGTCCATGAGTCGCACCCGATTTTGACATAGGCCGATTTGTGAAAGAAAGATAAAAAGAAAAATGTTGAGTTGAGATGAAGTGAAGAATAAAGGAAAAAGAAAAAGAAAAATGAAAAAGAAAAAGAAAAAGAAAAGATCTGATGGAGAGTTGGATAGTAGGGAATAAATAGTAGGAAACAGGGCATATTCTATAAACTGGGTTAGTAGAAACATAAGTATATGCTAGTACTTAGAATGAGTTGCTGGATTGAACCACTTGACCAAACAGAAGATCTAGAAAGCCAACGGTTTATTCATGTGATTACTTATCAGATTGCAGACACAAAAACATAATATGATGTTTGTAAAGCTTGAATCTGCATAATTTTCTAAAATTTATACTAATCTTTATAAAACTTACATGTACTGCATGAGATCACGCTTTGATATTTGAAAAGAAAAGCATAAAAAGTGAAAAAGTGTTTCAAAAGAACCCTGATACGCTTCTGTTGGATCTTGCAGATTAGCCCATCGGAACGATGCACAGGTTTAGTGGGGATGAATGTCGGGATGAAATCCCGCAGGGAAGTGTGCCTGATTTTTTTCCAAAGTTGATTGATTTTATGAGTTTTGTGTGGTTTTTTCACTGAGAAAGTGGTAAAAGTTGTACATGTTTTGGTCGATTTAATTGAATGTGCGATGGGAAACCATGTTAGGGATGTACATTGGACCTGTGTGTGTAAATATCTGACTTTTGACCCATAGAAACCTAGGTTAAACCCTTGAAAATAATTAACTAATGTACCTACAGTGTGAAACCGAAACCTTAGTCTAGGAAAAATAAAAAGGAGAAAAATCAAACATAGAAATAAGTGGTGTGATTTCCCAAAAATAGCAAATGAACATGCAAGGTGGTCTAGAATTAGAAAGTTGAGTAAGGAGGTTAGAAGCTTCTAGAGAATAGTCCCAAGGGGAGAAGGGAGGGGAAACCTATAAATAGAGGGCCTAGCCTCATTTGTTTCTCCCCGTGGACATTTCTGTGGATCTTCTCCTCCAGGTATGCTCTTTGTCCATTCCTGTTCATTTATGTTCTTTCTCATATATTACGGTAGTGCATCTACGGAGAGAGTAAGATCCGATGACGTATAGAGATTTCACATAGTCTTAGAAGCTTCACGCCTTCAAGAAGGGAGGTAGCTTGAGAGGATCACAGAGAGCAAGAGAGAGGTCGCTCTCACTTTATTCCCCCCAATATTATGTATGCAATTTTTTCTTTTTCCATCTGTGCTCAACCCATTGCACAGTGCCCACGGGCCAACATGTGCCTCCAATGAAGCATATATTGCCTATCGTGTGAGCAAACTTTCTGATGGTAGTAGCAGACTAAGGACTTTGTTCCTTCTCTGATGAGTGAGTTTGAGTATCTCGCAGAGAGAGATTGGAGGCGTGTGACTGCCATGGTGCCACCGCCAGAGAGAGAGAGTGAAGTACGACTACACACGCATGTATCTTAGAGAGAGGTTTTGTGTCTCTGCTGATAAGTCAAACAGAGATGTGTTGATGGAGAATTCACGGACGGAGCTTGCGTGTGCAAAGATGTGAGCGAGAGAGAGAGAGAGAGAGAGAGAGAGAGAAAGAGAGAGAGAGAGAGAGAGAGAGAGAGAGATCGATTGGCATGTGTCGTAGCGAGAGAATTGGTCACTATTAACAGTTGTGCTGACCTACGTGGCAGAGACCGAGAGAAAGAGACAGACAACCCCTGTGGACATTTCTATGGATCTTCTCCTCCAGGTTGATGATTTAAGAGATTATATGAAGTGATTTGCAGACTATTGAAATTAAAGAGAAGAGAAGATAAAGTCTGAAGAAAAGCTTGGACCAAAGACCGAAGAAAAGGAAGGCTGATTGAAGATTGAAGAAGAGTCTTGTGGGCACCTTTCCGCACTGTAGCGGGAGGTCTAGTATATATTCGGCCGATCCGCACTGTAGCGGTGGCATATATTTGTATCACCATACCGCACTGTAGCAATTTTATTGTACCACCGACCTGCACTATAGCGGGCATATTTGTATCATTCAGTTTTTATTGGAGGACTTCAGTTTCAGTTAAGTTGTATCATTGAGATTTGTATGCACAAGGATTCCGTGTATCAACGTTGTATCTAATTTGTCCATTTCTCGACGCCTACGGTCTCATGCATACGCACGCACGTCTCATCACTTCCGAGGGGCAGGGCCCTACGAGGATCGCCACACCAGAGAGAGAGAGGGCGAGGCGCCCAGCGCGCAGATGCCGCTCATCGGACAGTGAGAACGGTGCACACTAGGGGCCTCATCCAACCCCACGCCAGCTCTTCCCGTTCGCTTGACCTCCTTCTTCCCGACAACACTTTAACTTTTGAAAGAACAACTATACAAGTGAATGAGCAAAGTATTCGTGGAACTTTCCATATCCCATATAATAGAGGTTATACAACATTACAAGTCGTTTTAACTAGTTTAGACGCCATTACATATCCAGTTCAAAGATTAAATTATCGACCTTTGCTTCAAAAGACCAACGTCAAACTTTGCAATGCCAGTTTATCACATTTTGGTTTCAGTTCTCTCTTTATGATCATCATTTATGATGGACGTCAGCAGCAATAACATGTCACTTCTTTCCGACCTCATCTTCTGCATGACAATGCTTTGCAAAACGAATACTATGTTTCATTCTGAACTTACAACCATTGATTGAGGCCATATGTTTTCCTTCGTCGACACTTCGTTCCAATTGTTCTAGAAAAAGAAGCGCAAATTTATTTATTGAAACTTACACAAATCTATTTTGGTTTTAGAATTGACTTTCACTATTCGTTTTGCATATACTTTCGTTCGGTAACACAAGGGGTTTAAATGTCAATCGATAAGAACAAAGTGAAAAGTATCTGTTGTTTTAGTGGTTGAGTCTTTGATCTCTTGAGGCAGACATTGAAAGTTCAATCTTCGAGCTAAACATGTAATAGCTTTGGTCAATCTAAACCAGTTAAAGTCAGTTGTAACCTTGTCTAACCTTCACTTTGTGGGATACGATAGATCTCGTGGGTACTATGCCTATTCACCTATACAATTGTACTTTCAAAGTTAAAGCTTGGGGGTAGATGCTTGTTGAACCTCCATTAAAAAAAAAGGGGAGTATGTATTCTAGAGCATAGAAATACATTCAAATGAGTGTGTCATCTGCATATTGTTGAAGAACTCAAAGTAAGTTGAATTCGTTTAAAGCATGAAGGAATGGCCTATTGCTTTGCGAAGGCTTCTATCATATCCGAACAATGTTCAGTATAGAAGAATTGCGAGAAAATAAAATGTGAATATTTAAACGGTCTGAATGGTCCTTCATAGTTTAAGAGATTCATATGTATTTTTTTGCCGATAAAAAAAAGATCTACATTCAAATACTTTTTCTTACCAAGAGCCTTCGAGTTCTCTTTTGCCAGGCTCTATGTAGTAAGTGCATGAGTTCAACTTTGTGTTTAAAGCTATAGAATTGCATAAAGTATATGCAAGAACAAACATCGAATAAAATGAATAGAGACACATCTTTTTGAGATTTAAATTACAATAAGTTGCACGACATTTCTTTCAAAAAAAAAATGCAAAGATATAGTGCTAAATGTATCAATCCAAATAATGACGTTAAGCCTAAAGTGATCCCATTCATTCATGTGCAATCAAACCCTACTCTTGCTAAATTAAATTGAAGAGAATAAAGTTTTACCACTTATATGTTGCTTTCAAGTGCTAGAATATTCTAGTTCAATGTAAATGCAAATCACCTATCTTTGCTTGAAGCATACAATGTGTGCCGTCATTTAGGAACATCGGTAGTTTGAATTGGTCCCTCAACTAAGCACCTTCACAAAAACGTTATTACAATCGCAAGCTAACTCCTTAATGATTCAAAATGTCTTTCTGAATGCAAGATATACCACCTTGAAGGAGGCTCATGCCATCTTAGAAACTCAACTAGAAGTACAAAAATAGGATGCTATCAGGGAGCTTGAGGGCAACCTACATGCACAGATGGAACACAATGCCAAACTCAGGTGCAATATGGGCTTACTACATACTCACCTCATAGCCACAATGTAAGAAAACACATGCATGCAAATTTAGAATGCAAAGAACTTGGAAGCCCCCCATGGATCTCACCTTAGGCTCTACACTTAGCCCTTCTGCTTCCAAGTTGTTTCTTTTGACAACATCAAAATCAATCTTGAAGATTACACAACATCTTGGAGACATATGTCAAGTTAGCAGAAGAAATCCAAGCATTAAAGGCCACCAAACCTTCGAAAGCACCAATTTGAATCCCACTCTTAAGTCTCAAATCAATCACATGTCACACATGTGTAATAAAGCCTATATTTTAGGAAAAGGGCTCCCTATCATTTCGGGATTCTTTCCAAAGTTATATAACCAAACTTTGTACTTTAACATGTTTTAGAACCCTTGCCAAGGAAGCCCCCTACTTGCTTGAGGAGTTTCTTTATACTTTGTGTATCCATATATCACACTCAACTCTATGTATGAGCTAGTTATCTCTCAGTGATGAGCATAGTTTCTTGACCATTTTGTATTTATATCTTGTAATATTTGGTTTTTAAAAAGCCATTATTGTCTTCTAAAGTTGGCTTGAAGTTCAAGTATGATCTTTGCATATTATGAGAGAAATTGATCTTGGAGTGAACAATGGTCTCTATGTGCATGCCCCATGCAGGTAGTATGCAATCTATCTTGGAGGCATTGATTTTCATAGTAGGAGCAAGTATTTTGAGTGAAATAACTTGCGATAGTAGGATTTGATGGTCTGGCTTGAGTGTGCAAAAGTGCTCTAGTTCATTCCAACATGTTGTATTTTGTAGATCCAACATGTTTTATCACTTAGAACCCTTGCCAAGGAAGCCCCCTACTTGCTTGAGGAGTTTCTTTATACTTTGTGTATCCATATATCACACTCAACTCTATGTATGAGCTAGTTATCTCTCAGTGATGAGCATAGTTTCTTGACCATTTTGTATTTATATCTTGTAATATTTGGTTTTTAAAAAGCCATTATTGTCTTCTAAAGTTGGCTTGAAGTTCAAGTATGATCTTTGCATATTATGAGAGAAATTGATCTTGGAGTGAACAATGGTCTCTATGTGCATGCCCCATGCAGGTAGTATGCAATCTATCTTGGAGGCATTGATTTTCATAGTAGGAGCAAGTATTTTGAGTGAAATAACTTGCGATAGTAGGATTTGATGGTCTGGCTTGAGTGTGCAAAAGTGCTCTAGTTCATTCCAACATGTTGTATTTTGTAGATCCAACATGTTTTATCACTTAGAACCCTTGCCAAGGAAGCCCCCTACTTGCTTGAGGAGTTTCTTTATACTTTGTGTATCCATATATCACACTCAACTCTATGTATGAGCTAGTTATCTCTCAGTGATGAGCATAGTTTCTTGACCATTTTGTATTTATATCTTGTAATATTTGGTTTTTAAAAAGCCATTATTGTCTTCTAAAGTTGGCTTGAAGTTCAAGCATGATCTTTGCATATTATGAGAGAAATTGATCTTGGAGTGAACAATGGTCTCTATGTGCATGCCCCATGCAGGTAGTATGCAATCTATCTTGGAGGCATTGATTTTCATAGTAGGAGCAAGTATTTTGAGTGAAATAACTTGCGATAGTAGGATTTGATGGTCTGGCTTGAGTGTGCAAAAGTGCTCTAGTTCATTCCAACATGTTGTATTTTGTAGATCCAACATGTTTTATCACTTAGAACCCTTGCCAAGGAAGCCCCCTACTTGCTTGAGGAGTTTCTTTATACTTTGTGTATCCATATATCACACTCAACTCTATGTATGAGCTAGTTATCTCTCAGTGATGAGCATAGTTTCTTGACCATTTTGTATTTATATCTTGTAATATTTGGTTTTTAAAAAGCCATTATTGTCTTCTAAAGTTGGCTTGAAGTTCAAGTATGATCTTTGCATATTATGAGAGAAATTGATCTTGGAGTGAACAATGGTCTCTATGTGCATGCCCCATGCAGGTAGTATGCAATCTATCTTGGAGGCATTGATTTTCATAGTAGGAGCAAGTATTTTGAGTGAAATAACTTGCGATAGTAGGATTTGATGGTCTGGCTTGAGTGTGCAAAAGTGCTCTAGTTCATTCCAACATGTTGTATTTTGTAGATCCAACATGTTTTATCACTTAGAACCCTTGCCAAGGAAGCCCCCTACTTGCTTGAGGAGTTTCTTTATACTTTGTGTATCCATATATCACACTCAACTCTATGTATGAGCTAGTTATCTCTCAGTGATGAGCATAGTTTCTTGACCATTTTGTATTTATATCTTGTAATATTTGGTTTTTAAAAAGCCATTATTGTCTTCTAAAGTTGGCTTGAAGTTCAAGCATGATCTTTGCATATTATGAGAGAAATTGATCTTGGAGTGAACAATGGTCTCTATGTGCATGCCCCATGCAGGTAGTATGCAATCTATCTTGGAGGCATTGATTTTCATAGTAGGAGCAAGTATTTTGAGTGAAATAACTTGCGATAGTAGGATTTGATGGTCTGGCTTGAGTGTGCAAAAGTGCTCTAGTTCATTCCAACATGTTGTATTTTGTAGATCCAACATGTTTTATCACTTAGAACCCTTGCCAAGGAAGCCCCCTACTTGCTTGAGGAGTTTCTTTATACTTTGTGTATCCATATATCACACTCAACTCTATGTATGAGCTAGTTATCTCTCAGTGATGAGCATAGTTTCTTGACCATTTTGTATTTATATCTTGTAATATTTGGTTTTTAAAAAGCCATTATTGTCTTCTAAAGTTGGCTTGAAGTTCAAGCATGATCTTTGCATATTATGAGAGAAATTGATCTTGGAGTGAACAATGGTCTCTATGTGCATGCCCCATGCAGGTAGTATGCAATCTATCTTGGAGGCATTGATTTTCATAGTAGGAGCAAGTATTTTTAGTGAAATAACTTGCGATAGTAGGATTTGATGGTCTGGCTTGAGTGTGCAAAAGTGCTCTAGTTCATTCCATAGGAACTGAGAGTATCATTGGTTTCACTGAAGGTAGATAACTTCAAACATACATGTGAGACCATTCATGCTTCAAGCTACATAGGGAAATTGCACATTCTCCCATCATTGATATTAGAGAATTTCCACACACAAAGACATGTGAAGAGGACTAGAAGGAGATATTGAAGGGCTTGGAAGAAGATGAGCTACTGATTCGAGTTCAAGGACACAGACCCAACTCAAGGGAAGTCTACTAGTGAAGAACCAAGGCATATATCTCATCTATTTTGGTACTTTTGAAGGATAGAGGTAAATATCTTGACACTCATCACTCTTCTTGCATCGAGGATCCTTAGAAAAGTACATTAGAATACACATGTCAGAATATATTACCCATATTGAAAAACTAGATAAGAACAACTATCAACCATGGAAGTTTAGAATGTCTAACTTTCTCATGGGCAAGGGGGTTTATGGGGGCTTGTTAGTGGAGCAAATGCCAAACATAGATTGGGGGTAATCCAACTCTTGATCAATTGACGATCTTCAAAGAATGGAATGAGAGAGATAAGAGGTTCATCTTCATCTTATGTCAGCATATTAGCAATGCAATGACAAGGCATATTCAAGACATAGACACTTCAATGAAAGTGTGGAAAACCCTAGAGAGACTATACTCTAATTCAACCAAAGCTAAGAATATTCATTTGAAGAATGAGCTCGTTAATTTGAGGAATTCACCAAGTAGACGCATCAATTATTACATTTTGAATATCAAGGAAGTAAATGATACATTGGGATCCATCTCACATAGATGATGCTAACCTAGTTATGTATGCTTTGAATAGACTTAGGGATCATGAGAAGCGGAAGGCTTTCACCACTTCTATATGTTAGAGATAAACTTCCCCACTTTGAGAAAATGGTGGCCTTAATGTTTACTGAGGAGATTAACATTGGAGGCTCAAAAGGATAATGAAGCCCAAACATTTATGCAGGTAAAAGAAGAGGTAGAGGAAGAAATCAAGGCAAAGGTAGAGGAAGGCAAGGAAGAGGATCAAATGGAGAATCTAATCAAGACCAAGTGAAAAAGTTATCATCATAAATAGGAAGAGGTAAGTTTAGGGGAAGAGGAGGAAGGTATAACCAACCTTGAGACAACAATAACTCAGAAGGATGCTATATATGTGTCAAGAATGGTCACTATGCAAGGGATTGCTATCAGAGGGACAAGAGCAGTTTATCATACAAAGCAAAAGGTAATTATGCATCTACTTCATGTTAGAATGAAAGTATGTTAGCTGTGATGCAGATGAGTGACTACAAAACACAAGGGTCAAGCACACGGTACATTGATAGTGGATGCAACAATCACATGTGCTACAACAAGAACTTCTTCTCAAATATGTGTATACCATCAACCAAAGGGCATGTGGAGATAGGTGATGACACCCCCATGCCATCACACATATAGGTGATGCTATGTTAGTTGGTTCTAAGAAAGTTAAGTGTTTGATGGATGTTCTTCATGTTTCCACAATCACAAAGAAGCTTGTTTTTCTGTGGGTCAAATGGTTGAGAGAGGATTACACATCAATTTCAACCAAAAGGGATGCTTTGTAGAAAACTCTAAGGGTACGAATTGGTAGCCAAAGACAGGAAGGAAGGAAGGCTATTCACATTGGATGTGAAGAAAAACCTCAACCACACTATCTACTTCACATATGGAAGAAGAAAGGTAGCAAAATAGGATCTTTGGCACAAAAGGCATGGACATGTCAATATTGAGAGGTTGAAGGATATGGGGAAGAAGAGGTTAGTATTTGGATTACCAAATCTTTATAATTATAATCTCAAAATTGTGAAGCTTTCCAATTGGGTAAGCAAACTAGATTACCTTTCAAGAAGAGCAACTATGTGAGCTATCATCCACTTGACCTAGTTCATACAGATGTTTGGGGGGCAACAAAGGAGAACTCAATTGGAGGTAATAGATAATTTGTAACTTTCATTGATAATTTTACAAGGATGACTTGGCATTATTGCATGAAGCATAAATTAGATGTCTTTTATTACTTCGAGAAGTTCAAAGCTATTGTAGAAAAGGAATGTGATAGGTAAATCAAATGTCTAAGGTGAGATAGATGGGGAGAATACTTCTCCCATGACTTCTCTAATTTCTTAGAGTCAAATGGCATCAAGAGACAAATCACATGTAGGTACACACCATGATAACATGGTGTATTAGAAAGGAAGAATATGTGCATTGCAAAATGTGCTAAGGATATGATAAAGGAGATGGGAATGCCTAATTGCTATTGGACTGATGCAGCAACCACTACAATATACATCATGAACACAACACCCACATCAAGTATAGATGCTACAACACCCTATGAAGCTTGGTACAATAGAAAACTAGATGCATCACACTTGAGAGTGTTTGGATGTACTTGCTATGTGTTAATTCCAAGTGAACTAAGGAGTAAACTTGATGATAGATCAGAAAGATGTATGTTCATAGGGTATGTATGTGAAAAAAATGGGTATAGATGCTATAAAACCACAACACAGGAGTTAATGGTATCAAGGGATGTCAGATTTGATGAGCTTTTACAATTATATCCTTCAAATGTATCTATGCAAGCAAATGAAGATGAAGAAGGAAAGACTTCAAGAGAAAGTGAAGAATGAGAAAGCATGGTTCTTGGTGGACCAAAAGACTTGAGTAAACAATAATCATAGAGTGGAGATCGTCCTACATCAAGTCAACGTAGTGATGTGAGGAACAAAGGCAAGTCCAAAATCATAGAGATAGAAAAATATGAACACTTATGGATTGAGATCAATACAGACCATCATGCAAAGAAGGGAGAGGGCTCAAAGGTAAACAACAAGTATCCAAATCAATGGAATGATAAAATAAGACGGTCTAATAAGGTAATGTATCTAGTTAAGAGACTTACCTATTATTCATTCATGGATAGATACTATGCATATATGAGTAAGGTTATTGAAGAACCCACCTGATTTGAAGAAGCAAATACATGTAAGAAATGCCAAGAGGCTATGGAGGAGGAGATCAAGGCTTTGAAGGAAATTAAGGAAGAAATACATGAAGCTCATTGGAAACAAGTGGGTATATAAGTTAAAGAAGCATTCAGATGGTAGCATTGCTAGGTATAAAGCTAGGCTTTGCTCAAGCATATGGAGTGGATTATGAAGAGACCTTTAGCCTTATTGCCAAGATGACGACCATAAGAATAATCATTGCCATTGCAGTTAGCAAGCATTGAAAGATGTATCAAATTGATGTGAAGGATGTTGTTCTAAATGGAGAGCTGAAGTGTTTCAACGGCGATGCACCACAGTGCGCTCTCCTTTTCGAGAGCTCCACGACGATATGCTCAGACTAGAAAACCGAGCTCCTGAGGCCGCACACAGTACTCCGTGCAGAGGCTGTAGGATACGCAGAAAACACAGTACACAGGAGGCACGAAGACAGACTTCTTAGGTCTTACAAATGCGGTCGAACTTACAGTCCGTGACTGACCAGGCCACTATATGTTTTATTAAAGAACATATACAAAGAAGTGTCCGGTGGCCATTTGGCCTTTCACATGGACACTAACGGTAACAATCTCCCACTAAAGGCCAATATGGGTAGAGTAACTATGGGAGAAAAATAAAGAATGATAAAGGATACCTGAGTGTAAGTATACAAACTATACCTCCCACCTGATGGGCATGTTACACAGTATACAAGTGACTGCGTAAGATCAAGAATCAAGTAACCCCCATCAAGTGACAACAGTGTCGAAAGCTATCATGTGGTAGAGCTTTAGTCAAAGCATCCGCAGCATTATCTTGAGTGTGAACCTTCTCAAGAATAATGCTCTCAGTGTCGAAAGCTATCATGTGGTAGAGCTTTAGTCAAAGCATCCGCAGCATTATCTTGAGTGTGAACCTTCTCAAGAATAATGCTCTCAGTGCCACAATAATTCCTTACATGCCTCACTTGCTGCAACATACTCTGCTTCTGTGGTAGAAACAACTGTACATTCTTGAAGACAAGATCTCCAAGAGATAGCACCTCCAGCAAAATGAAAAATGTACCCTGATGTAGACTTACGATTGTCTACACAACCAGCATAGTCAGAATCTGTGTAACCAATAATGGATGCTTTCCCTCTACCTAAGCATAGACACTTGTCCTTAGTGCCACTCAGATATCTCAAAATCATTTTGACCGCTTCCCAATGTTTCTTGCCAGGATTAGACATATATCTGCTCACAACTCCCACTGCAAATGCAATGTCTGGTCTCGTAGCTACCATAGCATACATGACACTACCAACAGCAGACTGATAGGGAATTTTGGTCATGAATTCCTTTTCCTCATCTGATTTGGGGCAGTCATCCTTGCTCAATTTCACATATATGGGTAAAGGTGTACTCAATGCCTTTCCACCCTGCATATTGAATCGGTGTACTTTGGATATGTACTCACTTTGAGACAAGTATATGCATCTTTTACTCCTATCACGAGTAATGCGCATGCCAAGAATATGTTTGGCATCCCCAAAATCCTTCATATCAAATGTCTGACTCAACTTCTTTTTGAGAAGTGACAAATCATAAGAGGACTTCCCAGCAATCAACATATCATCGACGTAAAGTATCAAGCATATCAAGCTGCCATCAGAACATCTCTTTGTGTAGAGACAATGATCCTCATTGCTCCGAGAATAGTCTTGGGACTTCATAAAAGCATCAAACTTTTGGTACCATTGTCTAGAAGACTGTTTAAGTCCATACAAGCTCTTCTTGAGCTTACAAACTAGACTTTCCTTGCCAGGAACTACATAACCCTCTGGTTGTTCCATATAGATCTCATCTGTAAGATCTCCATGCAAGAAAGTTGTTTTCACATCCATTTGGACTAGCTCTAAGTCCTCCACTGCAACGAATCCAAGCAACATGCGCAAAGTAGTCATCTTGACCACTAGAGAGAAGATTTCCTCAAAATCAACACCATGTTGTTGCTTAAAACCCTTTGCAACAAGTTGTGCTTTATATTTTGGAGAAGCACTATCTGATGTGAATTTCAGCTTATATACCCATTTACATGGTAAAGCTTTTTCTGCCCTTTGGCAAAGGTACTAAGTCCCAAGTACCATTCTTGTGAATAGAATCCAACTCACTCTTCATGGCACGCTCCCACTTGACATGATCCTCTGTCTGCATAGCCTCTTTGTAGCAAGAAGGCTCACCGGCATCTGTTAGCATAAGAAAATCTAAACCTGGAACATATCTATCAGGTGGATATGAGACACGTGCAGAACGTCTCAATGGTTGCTGAACAGGAACATGTGCAGACTGATCTGAATGTACATTCTCTTGAACATCCCTGTGTGCAGCATTTTTATGCATGCTAACCGGAGGACTAGTATCCTCAAACACCACTCTTCTCACTTCAACCTCCTTAATGGGCTGTTTATGCATCTTAGACTCATTAAAAATGACATCACTACTTCTGATCACTGACCGTGTTTCAGGATCCCATAAGCGATATCCAAATTGTCCTTCTCGACCATATCCAAGAAAAATGCATTTCTTTGACTTATGGTCCAACTTTTGTCTAAGATTCTTGGGTATATGAACATATGCTTCACACCCAAAAACTCGAAGATGATCATAATATGGTGGTTTCCCTGTCCATAACTCTTGTGCCACTTTCAGACCTTTTGCAGTACTAGGTGAAAGGTTAATCACATGAACTGCAGTCAATATTGCTTCTGCCCAAAAACCTTGTGAGAGGTTTGCATGATGCAACATAGAGACTACTCTATCTTGAATAGTTCTATTCATCCTCTCAGCTACACCATTCTATACTGGGGTATAAGGAACTATAAACTCTCTACGAATCCCTCTAGACTGACAGAAAAGGCTGAATTCATGTGAGGTATACTCACCCCCATTATCTCAACGTAAAGCCTTAAGCTTAGTTCCTTTTTCAGTCTCAACTGAAGCAAGCCATTTTCTCAAAGTAGGGAATACATCATCCTTTGATTTGATAGGATATACCCAGACTTTTCTAGTAGCATCATCTATGAAAGTGACAAAGTAAAGAGAACCACCTAAGGACCTAGTGGGCATAGGACCACACACATCTGTATGAACAAGATCTAAAGGCTGAATTGAAGATTCAATGTGCGTTCTATGCACATTTCTGGTTTGCTTTCCATATTGACAATGCTCACAAAATGAAAAATCAGAGAAAGATAACACAAGTAAGTAGCCAGAACGAGAAAGATTTTCCATTCCACTACGAGATATATGGCCCAAACGACCATGCCAAATACAAGCCATAGGCTGTTCAGTAACAGCTAACAAGTGTTCTTTCTGTGATACAAATAAAGGATAAAGTGAGCCAACTTTGCTTCCTTTTGCAATAACCATATTGCCCTTTGATATACGAAAGGACTGAGCATAGAAGACCACCTTGTAACCAAGGTCATCAAGTTGACCAACTGACATCAAACTGCGTGATAACTGAGGTACATGGCATACATTATGCATAGTAAATTTTGAACCATCAATGAACTGCACAACCACATCTCCAATCCCCACAACATCACACTGGTAAGAGTCACCAAGTCTCACGGTACCAAGAGACTTTGCTGCATAATTAGAGAACCATTCTCTATGTGGTGTCACATGGAAAGAAGCACCAGAATCTAGCAGCCAGGTGTGGGAAAGAGAATCAGCCATAAGTGCCTCAGATGGCACAGTACTATCAAGTGTCAACACATCAGCATCATCAGAAATAGCATTAATTTCTTCAATCTTCACAGTCCAAGTAGATGGTGCAGGTAACTGTTTAACATGCCCATCAACATTTTGTCCTTTACCTTTAGCATTCTTTAATGCATAACAATCTTTCTTCATGTGTCCTTTCTTATGACAATAATGGCATTCGATATCCCTCTTCCTTGATTTACTTCTACTCTTATTCCATTGACCATTCTTTTCCTTGTTCTTGCTCCTGCCACGTTGTTGATTCTTTCCTTGGTAAGAATCACGCACATTATATGCATCTCCACTCTGAATGCCAACCATAGATTTTCTACAAATCTCCTCACTCAAGAGTGCTCCACATATGTCATCATAGACGAGTTTACCACCAGGTGCACTGTTACTAATAGCCGTGCAAAACGTATCCCATGATGATGGTAGGGTGCATAACAGCAATACTGCTTTCATTTCATTATCCATATCCATTTTCTGAGCCTGTAACTAGGAGAATATAGCATCAAACTCATTTAGATGAGCAGCAACACTATCTGTGTCCTTCATACGAAGGTCATATAATTTTCTCATCAGATACACTTTATTTGATGCCGTCTCTTTTTCATATGTATTGCATAACTTCTTCCAAAGCTCCTTTGCACTTTCACAGTCTAATACTGTAAAGTAAACATTATCTGCCAAGTGCAAGCGAATGGTAGACCTGGCCATTTCATCTAACTCATCCCAATCATCTTCATCCATGTCAGCAGGCTTCTTTGAAATCCCATTTACTGGCTTCCATTGCCTCCTTTGAATCAGCACATCTTTAATCTGATTCTTCCATTGAGCAAAGTTTGTGCCATCAAATTTTCGGATCTCAAAATGGTCTTTGCCCTACAAGTTATAGCTCCTCCTCGGAACACTAGCACTAGACCCTGATCCACCGGATGTGCCTCAGACCTCTGATGCCATGATCGTAGAGAACTGAATAGAATGATAATGGAGCTAGAAGAGTCCAAACACCAACAAATAAGTGTATCAAGGAGTAAATTGACCACTGGATAGTTGACTAAACCAGAAATCTAGAAAATTTTGCCAGAGTATCCTCTTCAAAATTAGCATATAACCAGTGTCAAAGTATCATAAAACTGCAAGTACTGACATGTCTACATGCATAGTGAATCATTGATTCCACTGCATATAATCAGTTACCCAATAGAAGCCAACTAGGCTTATCGAGCACCTATGAACAACTATCATACATCTCCTATGGCGAGGCTGGGTAAGTCTTCCACCTGCATCACCGAAGAGACCCCGACATCTGGGTGTCTCCCAGTTAAGAAAAACCTCACCACGACCCTCTTTATCAAAACGTAAAAGGCTTTATGCAAAGAACATAACCGCTATATCAATGACCACATGGACGTACATAAGCGGTATCCACAGAAGCGTACATGGTGTGTATGTGCTCAATATATGCAGTAAAATGACACTAAAAGGCTGAATACACAGCCCAAAAACTAGCCAATAACACCTGCAAGTGTCTGTCAACTCTGATGTTTTAGGCTTTAAAAACCTGCATAAATTTGCAGTGACTGCTCCCACCAAAATTGAAAACCCCTCGAGAAACCTGTAGTCTTACGAGTGTGGTTGAAAATATAGCCCCAAAGGTTGATATTTATTGTCTGAGAAGTACAAGGAACACTCTTCTTGATGTTCTTGGACTTGTGTGGAGAGAACTATGTGCGAAAGTACTCAGAAATGGCTCCAAAAACACCCCAAAATTTCTTTAGAAATAGGCTTTGAAAGCAAAAAATGAAGCTATGAGGGACCAAAACTTGTTCAAGGTAATGTCAACATTAGTCTTTCCCCTTCTTCAAACACCACAAGAGTGTGGCTTAGTGGCAAGAGATTGTCACAGTTAAGCGAGCTCTGGGGGGAACAGTACTGGGATGGGTGACCTCCCGGGAAGTACTGGGAACCTCTATATTCCTTGATCGTTGAGGTCCTACCTCGCGCGTAGCCAACGGTGACTTCGGTGACTCGGATGACAAGGTATACCAAGGTCTATGCCTTGGTCGTCGCCTTGGTCGTAAGCCTTGGAGGAAGCCTGGGGGGGGGGGGGGTGCTCGCTTCGCTCGCACAAAAGGAACAAAGCTTTTGCCTCGAACTGCTCTGATACCAGTGAAGTGTTTCAACGGCGATGCACCACAGTGCGCTCTCCTTTTCGAGAGCTCCACGACGATATGCTCGGACTAGAAAACCGAGCTCTTGAGGCCGCACACAGTACTCCGCGCAGAGGCTGTAGGATACGCAGAAAACACAGTACACAGGAGGCACGAAGACAGACTTCTTAGGTCTTACAAATGCGGTCGAACTTACAATCCGTGACTGACTAGGCCACTATATGTTTTATTAAAGAACATATACAAAGAAGTGTCCGGTGGCCATTTGGCCTTTCACATGGACACTAACGGTAACAAGAGCTAGAGGGGGTAATATACATAGACTAACCATTAGGGTTTGAGTAATTATATTTGATTATGTTTGTATGTTAAAGAAGGCACTATATGGTCTTAATCAAGCTCCAAGGGCATGAAATCAAAGTCTTGTAGGTTACTTGATCAATTGTGGATACAAAAAAAGCAAAGCAGATCCATCATTATTCTACAAAAGAGAAGGTGAAGCATCTGTCTAAATTTACTTATGCATATCCTGGTGTGATATTCCATTTGCTCTCTCTCAACCCAATAGGCTTATGCATTGCCTAGGTGTCAAGCATTGGTAGATAGTTAAGCACATCTTTTGCTAGTTGAGTGGTATCTAGCTACTTGGATTGTTTTATCCCAAGGCGGGACCATTATCGCCAGATTTACATGCTTTTTCTCACTCATACTGGGCTAGTTGTTATGACACTCATGTAGCCACTAGTGGTTTTTGCTTCATGCTTGGTAGATCATGCATATCTTGGTTGAGCAAGATGCAGCCTATTATGGCCACTTCTAGTTGTGCGGTTGAGTATAGGGTAACTTTCATGACAACCGTTAGGTGTGTGTGGTTTAGACACCTTTTGGTTGATTTGGATGTTGTTCAAACTTTTACCACCACCATCTTCACTGATAGTCAGAGCGCATTAGTAGTTGAGGAACCTTATGTCCTATGCTAGCATAAAGCACATCAAGGTGCCATCGAGAGCTCTTGACAATCATCCTGGACTGAATCAGTCGCGTAGATAGCAACGGTAGTATCATCAATCCTACCGAGAAGTTCACCAGGATCAAGCCAAGATAAGAAATCAGCCAGCACATGTGCTGACCCCCGATAATGCACAACCTCATAATCAACCACCGAAGATGCCACCCATGCTAGCGTATTTGTCCAAGGCATCACATAACTTCTTTTGGGGTTGTAGGGGAAGGAGCCTTCAACATGGCTTGCACTTTATCTGGGTCCACTTGAATGCCTTGCTATGAAATAATATGACCAAGCAACTTGCCACAAGAAACTGAAAAGACCGACTTGTTGGGATTTAAGCACAACTGAAACTCTTGACACTTAGAGAAGCAGCACCATAAGTGATAGAGGTGTGCCGATGCGTCACCAGATAATGAAAAATCATCTAGATAGACCCGCATAAAGGTGGTTAGGTAGGGGGAAAAAATTTCCTGCATACAGCGTTGGGAGGTACTAGGAGCATTGTGGAGACCGAACCACATTACCGTATATGCATATACACCCCAATTTGTAATAAATGTAGTTTTTGGTATATCCATTTCAGCCATGCGCACCTTATTATAGCCACTATAACCATCCAAAAAGGAATACATTTCTCGTCCGGCAACATCATCAAGCATCGTATCCAAAAAGGGAAGTGGGAAGGGATCAGGCATGATCACCGCATTTAGTTTTCGGTAATCCATACAGATACACAACTGTTTATTTTTCTTTGGGACAATGACAATAGGAAAAATCCATTCTGCATGCTCAATGGGGATGATGAAACCTACTTGCAGCAAATGATCCAATTCAGCTTTCACTTGAGCAGCATAATTGGAGTTCATGCGATAACTGGGTTGTTTGATTGTACATGCATCCGTTTTCAGCATCACATGGTGTTGATAGATGCGAGGGTCCAACCCTTTCATATCCCGATAATCCCATGCAAAGACATCTTGAAACTCTGTCAACAACTGTAGTAGATCATTTTGAAGAGTTTTCGGTAACCCAACCTTAAGCTTGACCAGTTGCGGTGTACCCTCATTTCCCAGATTGCAGGTGATGAGTTGATCTTCTAATACATAAAACTGTCATGGCATGGATGTATCCTCAGGTGACTGGAATAAGTGGTGTAAATTCTGGGCATTCAAATCTTGATCCAGAATTGGGTCCACTTCTTCGGTAACCAGAACTACCGTATAATCGATCGGATTCCAATTATCTGCAACCGCTTGTAAGTCGATTGTACCCAGGGCTAGTAGATCCTCGTTAGCATTGAGAAAAGCTTCTTCTTCATCATCTGAAAGCCCATCCAGCATATGCACAGGTTCGGCTACATAAGGTCGAGCATGAAGGTCACAAGGCCTCATCTCATCCAAGGGTACTACATATTTCTGATGATTTCTTTTGAAAATAAGTTTGTGTGTAGACCAGTCCTACAACGCTTTGGCTTGTTTCAGCCAGGGGCTCTCGAATAGTAAGTTGTAATCCAGACTTGAGTCAGGTAATTCTAGGACAACAAAAGTCTTTTTGAACACTACCCCCTGAAGAGTAATGGGTATATCATGTACCAAACCCACTGGATGGACCCTAGATTGATCCGCCATTCTCATAAAAAACTGAACAGGTTCAATCTGAGTCCATCCGAACCATTTACAAAGGGCAGTTGTAGCAATATTCACACTGGAGCCTCCATCAATTAACACTTGAGTAATTTTGTGGTTCTTATACCATACTATAATTAAAGGAATAGCATGGTCCACCGAAGAATCAATTTCTGGACTGATAGTTGTCGTAGCAAGCGTACACGAAGATCCTGGACTAATTTATTGCTAGAGTTGTTGTCATACACCTGGAACCAAGGCTAACAGTTGCCCCAATGGTATTGTAATAGATGCCTGTGATAGAATATTCCACACAGAGTCAAAATTTGACGTACTTGATACTGAATTCGGTGGACTCTCCGACGACACTTTCATCGGAATTGGTTCTTCCAGTGGTAGATTCGATACTGTCTGCTAGACCACAGATACTGGATCGGGGAAAACAGTCTGTTCTTGACTGGCCCACGTACTATCTTTGGTAAAAACTCTCTGTTGTTCTCGAATGCCATGCTCAAAAATCTCAGTAGCCAGTTGTAACTTCTTACCGAACTATGTTTGAATTGATGTCGCTTGGGTATCTATTGTTGAAATATATACCATGTTGGACATTGGATGCTGTCGTTCTTTTCTTCGTTTATCATATTGGGATGCCTCTTTGCAATATCTATGGATATGTCCAATCTCGTCACAGAAATGGCATCTGGGTGGTGGAAGAGATATGCCTTCACCTGATTGACCAGAGTGCCACCGGGTCTGGTGGAAGTTGTTTGCTCATGGTCCCCTGTAGGTTTTATATATTTGGTAAGAAGTATTCCTCAAATGTGGTGGTACATAGTGGGTAGCCTATTGTCCGTGCTCCTATATTATAGCATTTACGGTTGGCGTGGTTTGTACTTTAGCATTATGTGGACACGTTTCGGTAGAGTGACTTGCCGTATTACAAATAGTGCAATACATTTGGTTTAGTACACATGCAGAAGTAGTGTGTCCCGGGTTCTTACATTTTCTGTAATACACTTGTTTCAATGGATCCTCCGTCATAGCCTTGGATGCCTTCAACCAGTCTAGATCTTCAGCGAACCTGCCCACTTTATGTTCCAATTGTAATGCCATGGCTGTTACTGCATCCAAGGTCATACCACCCACACATCGTATAATCATTACTTGTTTGAGTTGAGGGTTTAATCCATTAATATATCACTGGGTAATCACGTCATCCAATAGGTTAGCATGCGCCAGTGGCAGTTTCCATAGATGAGCATGAAATAAAGTTGCATACTCCTGCACATTCTGATGTGGTTTCTGTCTATTGTTTTGCAGATAGTCAAAGATCTCAACCACATTTTTCTTCAACCAAAAATGTTGTAAGAAGGCATCCTTAACATCATCATATTGACCGAACTGATTAATTTCATATTGAGTTAACCACCGAGCAGCCTCATTAACCAGAGTAGATTGGAACATTATAGCCTTATACGTCGGATCCGCTGGATAGTTGAGTACAGCATAATTGATTTCAAAAGTTCCCACATGGGCATCAGGATCATCACCGAGAAATCCTCCAAATTTCGTATACATGGTATGGCCTGCTTCTACTGTTGTTGTTGTTGTTGTTGATAATGTTGTTGTTGCTATTGTTGTTGGTGTTGTTGTTGTTGCGAACCACTCATGTTGTTTAAATCAAGAGGAAGTATCACTACCGAATGATTTGAACCAGTTAAGCCTAATTGCTATTGTGTCGTCTCGTCGTCTTGCATGTTCTCTGATAATCTGATAAGTTAAGTCGATCACACATGCCTACACCCAATTGCCATTCCTCGTAGTTGACTTTTGAAATGAACTTTTCACCAAAACTTTCATCCAACAATACACTAGTTTCCTCAAAATCAGAACCCAAAGTAGAGCTATCACCAAAATTTTGCAAACCGACCCCGGAATTATCCGAAGTACCACCGAAATTCCACAAATTGCTACCGAAAATTTCCACACTATCATCGGAACCAATGCTTACTTCCCTAACCTTACTTTCCGCGGATGGGGTTGGTTGCACTTCTGGTATACCCTGTAATCCTTGCACAAGGAAATGCTGAGGTGGCACCCCACTAGCCCATATTTCTCACTTTCCTTCTTATGATTGTCTATCACCACTACCACCCGAAGGTGTCCCCAATGTGCTAGGAACTTTCCAGGGATGTTCATCCCTTCTGTACTTCAGGTACGATTCTCCAGAATGCATTACAGGCATATATCATAGGATTCTTTCTCAAATCCTAGTCTATGCATCGACTGGCTTCTCCATGCCCCATGGCCGACGCCAATGTTAATCTTATGGTTAATCTAAATTGTTAACAGATCTGTATGTGGCTCTTGGGATGGTCAAAGGTGTGTAATACAGAGGCCCTTTATGTATTTTCCCCAGCCACTTCATTATCTTCTGAAAGTTACAACAGATTCAACTACCACTTTCCAACGCATAACAACTTCTAACGATTACCATAACCACATGCGTAGAAACTTCTGCTGTTCATTTAATATTACTGTTATACTCGCACTTCACCAATAACACAATAAGATGGTAACGCAGTACCTTAGTTACTTCAATACTGAACCTTAACAATACAGGCGACACCACACTTTGATAAACTTGTGATAGAATCAAACTTCAGTTGATCGCCCAGATAGAACAATCCGATGATGCGTCTGTCGTTCTCTTCCACTCACTACTCTATTAATAAAAAAAGCACTACAACATTTTGTGTGACACCCTTTCAGTGCCCGTCTTTTCCTAATTACAACTATTCTACTGGATAATATTTTGGTGGCTTGACACCATCACCATTGTGAAAGAACCCACCAACACATCTAAACCAATCGAGACAACCTCCCAAGCAGCAGGAACTCCTGGCCAAGAACCCACAGTCACCCTTGAAGAGTCAACCGAGCCACTACCACCGACCCCCCCACCATCACCTCCTCGAATAGAAGTTGTAGATGTCACCTCGACTACTAACCCCACAGAGAAAACCTTCATATTTCATAGTCCCACTTCCAGTTCAACCCTGTTTTCCTCTTTTGACAACCCTATCTATCAAGCCACCACCATTACAATCGAATCTCTCATGGAGCCTGCCATACGACAACTAGCCTCCACAACCTTTGTCATAGGCCGAAGCTCGATCCACCTTTCTATGATTCCCTGTCACCACGCTTCCGTTCATGGCCTTCTCGCATCCAAGCTCTCACTTCTCAACCCCCATATCACTAGTCCTTCAGCCTGCCCATGACTTCCTTTCTAGAATGTTTCAAGCCATCGCCCAAACCTTCTTGTCGATGCCATTCCCAACATCCACACCACACTTATTCACCACGATCACACACACATCACCTACCATTCCGATATACATGGTAGACACCACACTCACATCCACTCCTGAGATTATGGACATTTCGTCACCCACGGTACCTTCCCCTCACCCACACTCCCACCATCCCCCATCCCTCCTCCACCAATTTCACTTGCACACACATCTCCAGTAGACACAAAATTCACACTTCCCATTCCCCAATTCCCCTCCCTTGCATCCTCCACTGTACAAACTACACCTTCATCTATAGGTAATGCATTTGACACCATGTTCGTGTGTATGTCTCAATTAAGGAAAGAATACAATCAGTTAAAGGAATATAACCAGCAACTACAAGAGCACTATGAAGCACTACAACATCATCTCGCTACACTGGAAGAGGATAACATCAGTTTCTGAACATAGTTTGATACCCTATAGGAGGCTCATAGCATGTTGGAAGCAAAGTTACAGAACATAGATCAAGAAGCGATCCAAGTGGTGGATGGCCATAAACAAATACAGTTGGAATGCAACTCAATTCCAGTGAAATATGGCACTACTCAAACGACACCTTGTAGCGGCTCAAGAGGAAAATAGACATCTACAACTACAAAACCATGATGTTGGAGATGCATTTGATGTTATTCTCTATCAGTAGGGTGTTGGATACTTGATTTACTTATGCATTACTCGGCTAGATATTCAGTTTTTTGTCTCATAGATGAGCAGGTTTATGCATTGCCCAGGTGTCAAGCATTGGCAGGCGGTTAAGCACATCTTTTGCTACTTGAGTGGTACCTGGCTACTTGGATTATTTTATCCCAAGGGAGGATCACTACCACCAAATTTGCATGCTTTTTTTGACAGTGGTTGGGCTAGTTGCTATGACACTCGTGTGTCCATGAGTGGTTTTTGCTTCATGCTTGGTAGCTCATGTATATCTTGGTTGAGTAAGAAGCAGCCTACTACGGTCACTTTCAGTTGTGAGGCAGAGTATAGGGCAACTTTCATAATGATTGTTGAGTGTGTGTGGCTCCGACACCTTATGGCTGATTTGGGTGTTGGTCAGTCTTTTGACATCACCATCTTCTCTGATAGTCAGAGCACATTGGCAGTTGCGAGGAACCCTGTGTTCCATGCTCGCACTAAGCACATTGAGGTGCATTATCATTATGTCAGGGAGAGGTTCTTTGCTGGGGAGATCAGCTTGGCATATGTGCCCACATAGGAGAACATTGTAGACCTTTTTACGAAGGCTCTGTTTAGGGAGAAGTTTGAAGCTTTCCGCAAAGCTTTGGGCTTACTTCCTTTTGTGGATTGATTCCACATAGCTTGGCACTTCCTTATACATGAGTGCTAGCTCCTTGTTCACCGCATCACTCCCAGGGGGGATTTGTTGATATATTTAGGTGGTGATGTGTGTGAACAATCTAGGACCACCGCGGCACTTTTTTCCCTCTTTAGGAGGTTTTTTCCCCATGGCTTGTATATACGCCTATTGCCCTAACGGGCTACTTATGTTTGTACATTCTAGTGGTAATACATTCAGTATTATGTGTTGAGCTCCAAGCTTCTTCTTCTTCCTTGTGTTGTTCACATGCTTCTGCAGACGTCTAACTCCAACAATTTGCATGGCTCTTTTGAGATGTCAGATTTGGGGAGATTGCATCATTATTTGGGCATTTAGTTTATGCAAGTGGATGGGGGAATATATTTGTGCATAATAAAAAATATATTGATACATTATTGTAACATTTTGGCCTTGAACATTGCAAAGCTATTGCCATTCCTATGGAAATAGGTTTTCAGTTGAGCCTTCATGATGCTGAAGATGCATTTGATGTTGTTCTCTATTAGCAAGTTGTTGATGTTGTTATATTTCGATAGTGATGTGTGTGAACACTCTAGGACCGCCGGGGCACTTTTTTCCCTATTTAGGAGGTTTTTTCCCCCGGGATGTATATAAGCCTATAGCCCTAACGGGTTACTTATCTTTGTACACTCTAGTGGTTATACATTCAGTAGTGTGTGTTGAGCTGCAAGCTTCTTCTTATTCCTTGTGTTGTTCACGTGCTTCCGTAGACGATTAACTCCAACAATTGGTATCATAACATGTCACTGCTTCATCTAGGGCATCGTCGACACTCCTCTCGTCACGGTCTCAGAATCACACAAAATTTGGTGAGCATACTCAAGGTGTTTCAGAGATCCTTTCATAGCACTTATGCAGGCTATTTTGTCTTTTTATGCCAAAGATATATACAGCTTTCAGTTTGCCAGTATAAGCATCTAGAAGTTTGCTACAAGTTTAGTAGAACTCGTCAGGGTAGTTCTGTTCAACTTTTTCCGATACAATCAATTTTTTTGCATCATGGTATTTTAGTAAGTCACCATGGTTGAAAGCAGTGATGTATTTTGTATGTTGGCTATTGAGGATAAATTGGATGGTACGAATTACCCATTGTGGGCTTATATGATGCATCATGTATTGGTCACAAAAGGACTATGGAATATTGTGCAAGGTATTGAAAGACATCCTTTTACACATGAAAATATAGATACTGCAAATACAGGTACTGAAGCTGACACAGATGGCATCAAAGATGGTGACGTTTTGCAGAGTCATGTTCATCTTGCGATTTTTGTTGCACCTACTGCAGAGCAAATTCGTTGGGATGTAGAGTTGCTCATGCACATGCATTGATAGCCTTGTCTCTCAAACATGCCATTATCCCTCAGATTCACTCTTGCAAAATAGTTAAGGATGCTTGTGATACACTTACCACATTGTATCAGGCTAGGAATGAGGCTCATGTTGCTTACCTCCGAAAACAATTGGAGAGTGAGCACATGAATGAAGGTGATTCTATAAACCGTTTTTTGAACAAAAGATCAAGGATTTGAAGGAACAAATGATTTCTATTGATGAAGTCCTTTCAGATAGTTCACTTTTGTAGACTGTTCTGAATGGTCTTCTTGACTCATATCAGAGTTTTGCATCTGCTCTTCGTTTAATGATGAAAGGCAATCCAAATGCCTTAACATTTGAAGAGTTAGTTTATGTTCTGTTGCATGAAGATCAATCCACGTAGAGAGGTCTATTATGCGTGTTGCAGATCAAGCTTTCCTGGCTAGTCAGAAGGGCAAAGGAAAATGGAGCTCTTCTACTAGTAAGCAGAAATCTGCTAATTCTACACATTCGAAGAAGGAAGACAAAGATGAGAAGAAATCAGAAAAACAGAAATTGGTTTTCAAATACTTTGAAGCAAATGATCATGTCATTGAGAGCTGTCCAAAATTGGCTGCTAAAGAGGCAAAGAATAAAGAGGCCGGAATGGTTGTTGCAAAGGCCTCTACACTGAAAACAAAGTCTGCAAATCTTGTGCAGGATGAAGAATGGGTGTTTACTATTGTTTGCAGTTTTGACCCATCTTCTCATGAGTAGTGCATGTCTGCAGTAGACTCAGATTTTTGGTATTTTGATAGTGGTCAACCAAACATATTACCTCGCAATGCAATTTCTTCTCTTCACTAAAGCCTGCCCCTAAAGTGAATATTGTTACATGTACCAACAACTCCTCTTATCTTGTTATTGTTGTATATTATTGAACAATGCTTTGTTAAAGTGTTATATTATTAATGTATTAATATGTTTTTGATGTTTTTGATATAGCAGTTGAAGGTTCGTGAGGAGCGTGCAAGGCGTGAAAAGGCGGACATCAAGAATCCGAATAATTATTATTTATCTTGTAAATAAACCTGCGTAGAAGGTTCTATTGTTAGAAACAGTTAGAAAAGTAATGGTTAGAATAAGGGTCGTTGTAGACCGCAATTTCCGTTATTGAAAGCAATGGCTTTCTGTAAAAGTTATCAACTTTTAGTTTCACGCTTGCTTTTTGAAGCCGCCCTCTTGTAACCACTCTTTTCGACGTAATCAAAATTCCTATAAATACATGCACTCTGTGGACTGTCGAAACAGAGTGCATGGGGGGAGATTGCACCCAATACTGCGTTCTGTCTCGTCTCTGGTTGCGTCTATTCTCTGTGTGTTTTCTGTGTGTGTAACTTCTGTATGCGCGTGAGCAAGATCCTGACAACAGTGGTATCAGAGCTCTGCATGCGTCCATACAGAAGGTTCTATTCCGTTTTCGATTCCGATTCCTATTCCTGTTCCGGTTTCTGTTTTTGTTTCAGTTCCAATTCCAGAACCAGAACCTACGTTTTCACCTACGTTTGCTCCTATGTTTACTCCTTCGGCTTACTCCTACGTTTTCACCTACGTTTGCTCCTACGTTTACTCCTTCGGCTTACTCCAAGGCGTCAACTAAGGCAAAGAACTTAGGCAATAACTTAGGCAATAACTTAGGCAATACATTGGCAACATTGGCACCCAAGGCTCCCTTGGCGACCGTTGGTAGCCGTTGGCTACGCGCGAGGTTTTAATTTTGAGTAGCAATAGAGTGGTTTAGAGTCCCTAAGGTAGGAGGATTTGAACCCACAACCTCCTACTTTCAAGGGAAGTACTTGGAGTTGTTACTCAAGTTCTCTCTTCTTAAATTTAACATAACTTGCAATTTTCAAGGCGGCACGGTGCGACGCGACGTGACGCGTCTCAGGGTACATCTTCTCAGGGTACACTTCTGAGGGTACACTTCTCAGGGTACACTTCTCAGGGTACACCAGGGTACATCCAGATAGGATACATCCAGACAGGGTACATCAGGGTACATTCAGACAAGGTACTTTTTTGCTAGGGTACAGTCCCTGAGGGTACATCCCGAAAGGAAAGCACTAGCTTAAAGGTCCAAGAGCACCATGGAGGATTATAGTAATTCACCTTTACCTGAGGCAACACTTGAACAACAACTAGAGCTTTTGCGGCATGAGCTTCGACGAGCTCAGAACGAGATCCGACAACATGATGAAGTCCTCCAAAAGATACAAACTAAGGCAGACAACCTTACGACAGTAGTTGGTTTGGAGGTGGGAATCCAAGCTAAGCTTCACACCCTACGACCTACAATCCTCAACGAAGCTATATCCTTCACCTATGATACAGAAAAAGAAGTCCAGTCCAAAACCAAGTCACTCCGTCTACAACAACTGTGCCAACGACCACTTTATGTTAAACCTACATTTCCTATGAAGGGTACTTTTAATGCCCCACCTTACCCTAGTTTTCCTCGTCCTCCACAATCCCATTACTCAACTCCACCTGTTGCTTCATCTCTCCAACCAACCCAACCACCTACCCTTCAAACTTCAGCGGTGGATGCCCAACAGAAGCGGCCACGAATCACTTGCTGGAATTGTGGTAAACCTGGACATACAAAAATAAGGTGTAGATTGCAACCTCTTCACATGAAACCGGCTACAGCTCAATTGCACAACATGGAGGTCCATAATGAAGAAATTCCTCCTGTTTGGACAGAGGAATCATTGGAGAAGGACTTAAGTACCTTGGGTAACGATATCTCTCTACACTCTCTTCTTTGCATGCAGGGTACAATAAATAACAAACTAGTTAAAATTCTACATGACGATGGTAGTTCACATGACTTCATTTCACATTCATTAGTACAAGAACTTAAATTACAAACGTTTCCTTCCTTGTATAAAGTGAAAGCTGCATTTCAAGGTAGTCGTTATAATGTAACACGAGAAGTGCAAGATGTTATGATTAACATAGGCCCATATGTTGATTCACCGACATTTTTAATTGCACCTTTGTAATCTTACGATGTTAATTACTAGGTATGCCTTTTCGTCACCATTATAACCCATGTATTGACTACCATACTCATACCTTTAAGTTTGAATTCAAAGGTCAAATCATTACTTTGTCTGTACGGCATGATTTCCAGCCATTTCCATTGATTAGTCACACTCAAGTAAAGCGTGCATTCAGGAAAGGATTCAACTCATGCATTGTTTTTGTCAATGTCATCAATGATTATACTCATACACTTCCTGATGCATATAAACCTTTCATGAGTATTTATAAGGATTGTTTTATGTCTGAGTATCCCTCTGAACTACCACCATCTCGAGGATCCTTTGACCATAGCATAGATTTAGTCCTTGGTAGTTCTCCTGCTCATAAGGCACCTTATAGACAGGGCCCACTACACCAAAAGGAAATAGAAAACCAAGTAAATGACCTACTACAGAAAGGACTTATAAGGCCTAGTTCTTCCCCATTTGGAGCACCGGTTCTCTTAGTAGAGAAGAAGAATAAAACTTATCGAATGTACATTGATTATAGAGCCCTTAACAAGATCACAATAAAGAATAGATACCCTATTCCACGAATAGATGATCTCTTAGATAAGTTACGAGGAGCTCGTGTCTTTAGTAAAATTGATCTACAATCGGGTGACCATCCGATTCGTATGACACGAAGTGATATTTTTAAGACTGCATTTAGAACGCAAACTGGCCATTATGAATTTATGGTAATGCCCTTTGGACTTACTAATGCTCCTGCTACATTTGTGCGAATGATGAACAATATTTTTCTTGATTACCAAGCTTTTGTTCTTGTATTTTTTTTAATGATATACTTGTTTACAGTAAGACTGATAGTGAACATGAAAAGCATCTTGAAATAGTTTTTCATTTGTTATGAGAGAACACACTTTATGCTAATCCTGAAAAGAGTTACTTCTTGCAACGTAAGCTAGAATATTTAGGACATATTATTTCAAGTGAAGGTGTGCATGTGGATCCGAAAAAGATTAGAGGTATAGTAGAATGGCCTACACCACAATCAATCAATGATGTTCGTTCTTTTCTTGGGTTGGCTAGTTTCTATAGGAAGTTTGCTCGAAATTTTTCTTATTTAGCATTGTCTCTTACCTTGTTGTTGAAAAAAGAAAATAAAATTTGCATGGGGACTTACCCAACAATAGTCCTTTGACAAACTGAAACAAGCACTTTCATATGCACCTGTTTTATAGTTACCTGACTTTTCACAACCATTTCATGTCGTTACTGATGCTAGTGGTTTAGGAATAGGTGCTGTTTTAATGCAAAATGATCATCCCATTGCATTTGAGATTAGGAAGCTTATGCCATCAGAACAGAATTATAGTACGTATGATAAAGAATTATTAGCAGTTGTGCATGCTCTGCAAATTTGGAAACACTATCTTATAGGCTCTGAGGTCTTAATCGAAACCGATCAACAGGCTATTAAGCATTTATTAAGTCAACCTTTAATCTCTGATAGGCATCTTAAATGGGCATCATTCATTCAAAATTTCCAACCCATGATACAATATCAGCCTGGTAAAGCTAATGTTGTAGCTGATGCTCTTAGCCGTTTTCCTTCGAATTCTGTTGTTTTGAATAATATTTCTCCCATCCAAATTCATTCTTTTCAAGAAATGGTTTCCACTTATGCATCTGATTTGTATTTTTCACGTGCATGGCATGACTTCAATAATGGTGCATCTTTATCTTATGAACATTATACATTTCATAATGGTTTTCTTTATTTTCAACATAGATTGTGCATAACCCAAGCTTTTAAAGATTTTGTCATCAAAGAAATGCATGAACCATCTTACATGGGTCATAGAGGCATACAAAGCACCATTTTTGCTTGCAAAGATTTCTTCTTTTGGCCACACATGGAAAAAGATATTGCACATTATGTTTCTCAATGCATTGTATGTCCGCGTGTCAAACGTCATCATGGTAAACCATTTGGATTATTAATGCCACTTTCCATTCCAAATGAACCATGGGAACAAATTTCTATGGATTTTATCACAGGTCTTCCTATCACTTCATCACATAATGATATGATTTGGATAATAGTTGATATGTTTAGTAAATATGCATATTTCATTCCGTGTAGAAAAACTTTGACTACACCTCAAGCTGCAAAATTATTCATTACATGCATTTTTCCACATCATGCATTTCCTCACGTAATGTTATCTGATCATGATGTTAGATTTTGTAATCATTTATGAGTTGCCTTATTTTAACATTTTGGTTCTAAAATAGATTTTAGCTCTACATTTCATCCTGAAAGTAATGGACAAAGTGAGGCTACAAACAATACCCTTTTTGATTTATTGCATTATTATTCATTAGATAATCCTAAAAACTGGAATGAAAAGTTGCCATTGCTTCAATTTACAATAACACTGCACACACCACTACTGGTCATGCACCTTTTGAAATTGTTTTGGGTAAAAAGCTTCCCACTCCCATGTCCCTCACCCGAAATGACATTCCGATGCCTGATTTTATTGCTCAAGATCACGTTTCTAATTCCTGAGAAAATCATTGATCATGATGTCACTACTACACGCACAAATACACAAACACATTAATGTACCAGCTCCATGAACATTTCCATGCATGTGTTTTTACATGGAACATGCCTATTTTTTTTATTCAGTGCTGAAACATGTGACTGGCCATCCATGTTTATTATTTTATCAACTGAGGTTAGTTGCTTGTTCAACTGAGGGGCATGTTATAACTTATGGAATATGTTGAACAATGCATTGTTGGAGTGAAACATGGAATATGTTGAACAATGCATTGTTGGAGTAAAACATGGAATATGTTGGACAATGCATTATTGGATTGTAACAGTAACATGGAATATGTTGAACAATGCATTGTTATTGTTGGATTGTAACAGTAACATGGAATATGTTGAACAATGCATTGTTATTGTTGAAATGTAACATGGAATATGTTGAACAATGCATTGTAATTGTTAGAGTGTTAAATTATTTTATCAACTGAGGTCAGTTGCTTGTCAACTGAGAGGCATGTTGTATATTATTGAACAATGCTTTGTTAAAGTGTTATATTATTAATGTATTAATATGTTTTTGATGTTTTTGATATAGCAGCTGAAGGCTCGTGAGGAGCGTGCAAGGCGTGAAAAGGCGGACATCAATAATCCGAATAATTATTATTTATCTTGTAAATAAACCTGCGTAGAAGGTTCTATTGTTAGAAACACTTAGAAAAGTAATGGTTAGAATAAGGGTCGTTGTAGACCGCAGTTTTCGTTATTGAAAGCAATGGCTTTCTGTAAAAGTTATCAACTTTTAGTTTCACGCTTGCTTTTTGAAACCGCCCTCTTGTAACCACTCTTTTCGACGTAATCAAAATTCCTATAAATACATGCACTCTATGGACTGTCGAAACAGAGTGCATGGGGGGAGATTGCACCCAATACTGTGTTCTGTCTCGTCTCTGGTTGTGTCTATTCTCTGTGTGTTTTTTGTGTGCGTAACTTCTGTATGCGCGTGAGCAAGATCCTAACAACAGTTATGGGAGTTGGTAAGATCATTCTGACTACTACTGATGGTAGTTCTTTTACATTGTCACATGCTTTATTTTTTCCAGGGATCAAGAAGAATCTATTATCAATTTTGGCCTTAGCCAAGATTGGTTTGGTTGTGAAATTTGTTGATGACAGATGTTGAGTTCATGATCTGTCAAATGGCGATGTGATTATTGCTTCTGGCATTTTATCTCATGGGCTGTATAAGCTCATAGATTATGAAAAATCTAGAATGATTCAGCATGTGTAGTACATGATTCTCAAGCTATGTCAGATGCAAAGCTTTGGCATGCATGCTTTGGTCATCTGAATTTGCTAGTTTGCTATGCCTACAGAAATCTGAAATGGTGTCCTCTTTGCCCAAACTCGAGACACCAGGAAAACATGTTTGTGAAGGCTGTATTTTGGGCAAAATGCAGCGTTCCTCCTTTCCAAAAGATGGTTCAGTTTGAGCTACTCAGAAATTATAGCTTGTACATAGTAATGTTTGTGGTCCTATGCAGACACCTTGTTTTGGAAACTATCTTTACTTTGTGACTTTCATTGATGATTTTTCCAGGCATGCATGGGTATATCTACTCAAAGAAAAGTCCAAAGTGTTTATGTGCTTCAAATAGTTTTTGGTTTTGGCTAAAAATCTGTCACCATGTAAAATGGGCACCCTCCATTCTGATCAAGGGCGGGATATATGCCTTCTAAGTTTAATGCATTTCTAGTTGAATGTGGGATAAAACATCAATGTACAATGTCGTATACACCTCAACAAAATGGAGTTTTTGAACGAACGAATAGGTCACTCATGGAGATGGTGAGGTGTATGGTCAAGATGTAGGCTTTACCACATAGTTTATGGCTTGAGGCTATCATGTGTGCAACATATGTACTTAATAGGTGTCCCACTAAAGCACTACATTCTATCACTCCATATGAGCCTTGGCATGGTCGCAAGCCATCTGTTGCTCATCTGTGTGTTTTTGGTTGTCTCGCATATGCATTAGTGCCTAAACAACATCGTGGGAAATTGGAAGATAAAGCAATAAAATGTATTTCTTTTTTGGGTACAATTCTGAAAGCAAAGGCCATCATCTGTATCATCCATAGAATAAATGCATTTTGGTTAGCCGTGATGTTGTTTTTGTGGGAGATTCTATTCAGCCTTTACTTTCATGTACAAAGGCGACATCTCTTAGCTCCAAAGACCTGTATGATACTTTGCTGCCTCTTTTTATAGGTGGGCAGTCTAGTCCTGGTCCTAATGAGGCAACTTCTCAGCCTTTATAGGTTACATATGATGATGCAAATAATTCTATTTCTGATGCAATTTTACATGATGCACTTGTTGATGAGAGAGCTAATATTGAGGCAGCAAAAACTATTCCAAAATGGTTGGTGTAGACTTTGCGTTACAACAAATATTGTGGAAAGCTTCAAACTTCTCCTTAGGCAGAGCCTTTGTGAAAAGGTTTCCAATGTTATCTTGTGTGGGCATGTATGCCAAACTAATCTCTTGAGCAGAGAACCTCTCTCTGACATAATGATACTTCACCTTGATGTGCTTTATGCTAGCATAGAACACAAGGTTCCTCAACTACTAATGCACTCTGACTATCAGTGAAGATGGTGGTGGTAAAAGATTGACCAACATCCAAATCAACCAAAAGGTGTCTGAACCACACACACCCAACAATTGTCATGAAAGTTATCCTATACTCAACCTCACAACTAGAAGTTGCCATAATAGATTGCCTCTTGCTCAACCAAGATATGCATGATCTACCAAGCATGAAGCAAAGACCACTAGTGACTACATGAGTGTCATAACAACTAGCCCAGTATGAGTGAGAAAAAGCATGTAAATCTAGCGATAATGGTCCCCCCTTGGGATAAAACAATCCAAGTAGCTAGATACCACTCAAGTAGCAAAAGATGTGCTTAACCATCTACCAATGTGTGACACGTAGGCAATGCATAAGCCTATTGGGTTGAGAGAGAGCAAACAAAATATCATGCCAGGATATGCATAAGTAAATCAAGCATCTAACTAGTGGAGTTAGACATTTGTGAAAGCACGAAAAGAGCACAAGGAAGAAGAATAATTTTGGAGCTCAACACACACTACTCAATGTATTACAACTAGAATGTACAAAGATAAGTAACGCGTTAGGCCTATAGGCATATGTACAAGCCGTGGGGAAAAAACCTCCTAAAGCGAGAAAGAAGTGCCTCGGAAGTCCTAGAGTGTTCACACACATCACTACCAAAATATGACAACAAATCCCCCTTGAGAGTGATGTGGTGAACAAGGAGCTGGCACTCATGTATAAGGAAGTGCCAAGCTATGTGGAATCAATCCACAAAAGGAAGTAAGGCCAAAGCTTTGCGAAAAGCTTCAAACTTCTCCCTAGGCAGAGCCTTCATGAAAAGGTATGCAATGTTCTCTTGCGTGGACACATATGCCAAGATGATCTCTCCAATAGAGAACTTCTCCTTCACATAATGATAATGCACCTCAATGTGCTTAATGCGAGCATGGAACATATGGTTCCTTGCAATTGCCAATGCACTCTCACTGTCAGTGAAGATGGTGGTGGCAAAAGACTGACCAACACCCAAATCAACCATAAGGCCTCTAAGGCACACACACTCAACAGTCACTGTGAAAGTTGCCTATACTCAGCCTCACAATTGGAAGTGGCCATAGTAGGCTGCTTCTTGCTTAGCCAAGATATGCATGAGCTACCAAGCATGAAGGAAAAACCACTAGTGTACACACGAGTGTCGTAGCAACCAGCCTAGTCAGAGTCAAAAAATGCATGCAAATCTAGTGGTAGTGATCCCCCCTTGGTATAAAACAACCTAAGTAGCCGGGTACCACTCAAGTACCGAAAGATGCACTTAACCTCCTGCCAATGCTTTGACACCTAGGCAATGCATAAACCTACTCATCTATGAGATAACAAACTAAATATCTGGCCAAGCAATGCATAAGTAAATCAAGCATCCAATAGCCTGTTAATAAAGAACAACATCAAATGCATCTCCAACATCATGAAGACTCAATCGTTAGCCTGTCTCCATAGGAGTGGCAATAGGTTTAAAGTCTTCAAGGCCAAAATGCTGCAATAATGTGTCACTATATTTCCTTTGACACAAATCCATTCCACCATCAACGTGCATAAATTGAATGCCCAAATAATGATGCAAATGCCCCAAATCAGACACCTCAAATGAGGCATGTAAATCAGCCTTGAAATTAGCAATATGCTTCTCATGAGGACCAGTGAGCAGCATGTCATCAACATACACCACAATGATCAGAAGCACATCACTAGCATGCTTCACATATAAGGTGCTTTCAGTTGGACTATTCTCAAAACCATGTGCAATTAGATAGGCATGTATCTTTTCATACCAAGCACGTGGTGCTTGCTTTAAACCATATAATGCCTTCTTTAACCTGCACACTTGGTTTTCATGCCCTTTCTACACAAAGCTATGGGGCTAAAAAACATACACTTCTTCATGCAAGTCACCATTAAAAAATGTTGTTTTAACATTCAACTGATGTACATTTCAACCATGATGAGCTGCAAGTGCACAGATGCTACGAACAGTAGTCATTCGGCAAGTAGGAGCAAAGGTTTCATCAAAACCAATGCCTCTTTCCCGTGCATAACCCTTTGCAACAAGCTTAGCCTTATACTTGTCAACTGTTCCATCAGGTTTACGCTTCAATTTGTATACCCACTTAGTGCCAATGGCCTTCTTGCCAGGAGGCAAGTCACATAAAGACCAAGTACCATTTTTCATGGTAGCATCATATTCAGATTGCATTGTAGCCATCCAATGTTTAGAACTTTGTGCTTCATCAAATGAAACAGGCTTAGTCTCATCACAGAGACTAGAGGCAGCCATAGCATAGCAATCTGATGCAAAAGAGGCACTATGAGAGCCTGAACAAGTACGGTATGCTAGAGGCTATCCACATAGCTTGGTGCTACCTTATACATGAGTGCCAACTGCTTGTTCACCGTGTCACTCCAAGGGGGGATTTATTGATATAGTTTGGTAGTGATGTGTGTGAACACACTAGGACCACCAGGGAATTTTTTTCCCTCTTTAGGAGGTTTTTTTCCCTGGCTTGTATATGCCTCTATAACCCTAAATGGTTACTTATCTTTGTACATTCACTTGGTAACACATTTAGTATTTTGCATTGTGCTCCAAGCTTCTTCTTCTTCCTTGTGCTCTTTGCATGCTTCCACAAATCTCTAACTCCAACAGGTTTGTGGTGGCGGGTAGGAAAAGGGGCAAATGGTTTATACATAGAACCAAAAGACATAAAAAATGATGCCAAAAAAGAAAAAAATTCAATGAGATTTTTTATAAACCGACATGTTGTGGAGGATGTACGTTGATCAATAAAATTGAAGATGGGGATGGCAAGATACTAGGTTGTCATAGAGGTGCTCATTGGGACAATGGTGGGGTGGTTGGTTGGGGTGATTAGATTGGTGAGGGGATAGGTGGTGAGGTGTCAAAAATGGATTGGAATTGTTGAGAAACTAACTCGATGATGATGGGTGAATGAGTTGGGGTGCCTAAAGTGGAAAGATCGATGGGAGGGATAGGTGGTGGTATTTGATCTCATAGTACTAATCGATGAGAATGGCAAGGTGGAATGGGAACTTGTACGATAGAATTGGGGCATGGTTGGGTGCAAATATGTTGTGGATCATAACGAGGGGGGTCTCATTATTAAGAATCTAAGGGCATCTACAACACTCACTACTTTTGTTAACATGTGCAATATTCTGATAAAATCTTCATTGAATCCGATTTGGGTGATTTCTTATTGTAACAATGCATGATTCCTCTCTTCATTTAGTGTGGTTCCTAACTGTGATCTCTTCCATGAAAGCATAAAATCTTTCCAGGACCTCTATATATGTGGGGTTTTCCTCTTCTTTGTCTTCTTCTTGTTGATGCCCTTCTCCTCTATCCATTTGGGACTCTAGGTAACTCAAGCATTCATATTCTTGTGATAGGAACTGAGTATCAAAATATTCAAAATCTTAAAAACCCTTCGTAAGGGGAACTTCAAATCAAATGATAAATGTTGCTCATGTAGGGTACTGCCTTCGATGGGGAAAATGAAACCTCCTATAGTGGCTTGAGTATCTGACTCTAACACTAAGGTTTCACTAGAGTTGGCTCTATCATGGTGCCTTGGGTTTCTTTGGTGGGGTTACAGGTGGTTGTTTTGGTTGCGATGCTCCAAAATATGGGATGCAAATGGTGAAAGGTGGGATGAAAATTTGTGGTCTTGTGGGAGAAAATGTGTAGGTGTTGGAGTGATCTCCATTAGTTGAAAGCATGGTATGATGCCACACATTCTTTTTGGTGGTGTGATGTGGAAGCTCTATCGTCTTTGAATGTTTGCGACTATGCCTTGCCAATGGACATTTGATAGGCACATCATATGCTAAACACATGTATATGATGTGTGTAATCACACAACATCCATTAAGAACTTGTTTCTTTAATCATCATGAGTTGGTTGCATACAAATGGTCGATATTCTAAATGGGGAATGTCAATGTTCAAGAGACTATTTTGCACCAAGTACAAGCTAAAACAAATCTTTAATGTGGTTGCATGAAACGACCATGTCCCAAAAAAGCAAAATATTGCATGCACATACACAATGCACTCAATAAGGTAGGGTTTATGACAAACATTTGTGCTAAATTCAATACTTTTCTCTTTTTCATTTCCTCAGGAATCAAAGTCTTCTTCTCTAGTGGAATGTGTGTCTTGAACATCTTCAAAGATTCTCTGGCCCACTTATGTGTTAAATGGATTTACCTTAGATGAATTAACAACCTTCTCTGACACAAATTGTTGTAGTTTGAGGTCTGTGGAGGCATATGAACATCACGAGGAAGAACCTGGAAGCACAACACAATATTGAATGTATTACCAATTGAATGTACAAAGATAAGTGATCCATTAGGGTTATAGGCATATATACAAGCCAGGGAAAAAACCTCCTAAAGATGGAAATCAATGCCCCAAGATTCTTAAGTGTATTCACACACATCACTAACAAGCACTACATGGATTCAAATAATAACCACATGTTTGGTTATTATTTCATTTTTAATACTCCAACTAAAACCACCCTATATATGTAGCCTGCAGATGATGTGCTTCCCAACATTGTTGTTTGTTTGGATGATATGTTTCTCATTTCTCCTAACGAGATGCATATTTTTTGAGATGCATATTTTTTGAGTTTAAAGCTGGTTTCATGTCTCTTTTGAGATTGAGATTTTCATGTCTCTTTTGAAATGTTAGAAATAGTGCATTCGCATCATTATTCATGAATTCAATTAACGCAAGTTGGTGGAGGCATTACTTTGTGTCAAACAAAATATATTGATACTTTATTGCAACATTTTGGCTTTGAGGATTTCGAACCCATTGCTTATTCCATGAAGACACATTTATGATTTATGATGTTGCAGATGCATTTGATGCTAGTGTCTATAAGCAAGTAGTTGGATTACTTATTTATGTATGCATCACTCAACCTGACATTTGAGTTTGCCATCTCTCAAGCGAGCAAATTTATGCATAGTCATGGTGTCAATCATTGGCGGGAAATTAAGCATGTCTTTAGCTATTTATCGAGTTCCTTATAGCTTGTATCATTTTATCCCAAGGGGATCAATAACACCAATTTTACATGCTTTTATTTTACATCTATTAGGCTGATTGTTATGATATGTGTGTCAAAAAGTGGGTTTCGCTTTATGCTTGATAGCTCATGCATATCTTGGTTGAGCAAGAAGTAGCCTACTATGGTCATTTCTAGTTGTGAAACTAAATATAAGGAAAGTTTCATAGCTATTGTTTAATGTATGTGGCTCAAGCACCTTATGGATGATTTGGGTGTTGGTTGGTCCTACGTCTACCATATTTATTGACAATTAGAGTGCATTGGTAGTTTGGAGGAACTTAGTGTTCCGTGTTTTCACTAAACCATTGAGGTGAACTATCATTATATAAGGAGGAGACTCTTTGATGGAGAAATTATTCTGGCTTTTATGCTCACACACAGTAATGTTGCAGACCTCTTCACAAAGGCTCTACCTTGTGAAAAGTTCAAAGCTTTTCACAAAAGCTTTGTGCTTACTTCCTTTTGTGGACTGATCTTTAGTATACATTGGTTGGTATATCCTTAGCCATGAGTGTCAACCTATTGTTCAATACATCACTCCCAAGGGGATTCGTTAGTATATTTTGATAGTGATCTATGTGACCACACTTAGGACTATGAGATCATTTTTCCCCTTTTAAGGATGTTTTTTCTCGCATATTATATATATGCCCATGACCTAATGCGCTCCTTGTTTTTATGTATTCGACACTTCACAATGCTCTATGTTGTGTTCCTAAATTTCTTCTTCCTCACTGTTTTGTTTGTGTGCATTCCTCTCCCGAAACTCCAAGAGGCTCTATGCAATTATTGTGCCTCTCCACATATCATACCTTTTTCTATGTAAGAAATCTAGGAAGTCTCATCTTCAAGAAGTTTTGTGCAATCTTGTGTGCTTTCGATCTCAATTTGAAGGCTATATTTTTTTTTGCAAACAAGCTTTAAATTATAAACAATGAAAACTAATAGAAGATAAAAAAAAAAATACAATGAAGCTTGATAACCTTTTCATCTTACGGTGGCATTATAGTGTAACATTGTTTTAATAAAAAATAAAATTTTAATTTTTCCTTTTCCAAAAAATAAAACATTATTTTATGATGTGTGTCCTCTATCTCCATGGAACGAGTATGTTTCTTTTCAATATTGAGCCCTCTTTTCTCAAGAAAAAACAAGTATCTTATTCCATGAGGCCCATAAGGGATAGGGAGGGGGAGGACAGTGCTAGTTGTCCATTGTTCAAAGTCGAAGGCTCCTTTTAACGGTAACAAATTACAACACTTTTCGAAAGAAAAAATTATGCGTACTGCACGCGCGCGGATGAGTGAGGAAGTGCGACTCCCTGCGGCTTCAGCGTGCGAACTTCGAAGGTCCCCGTCACACGAGAAGCGGGGCTGCGGGAGCTGTCAGCTTTCGTGCTCTGAGGGTTTCTTCCACTCTACAGAAGTGTTTCTCTTGCGGCGTGGACGCTTGGGGCGTCCTTGCTTGCTAGCGCACGCATCCTCACACAAGCACACACACTTTAATGCAGAGTACGCACTTCTCGCATTCGTCTCTGCACACTCTCACTTAGCACGATATGGAGCTCAGGAAGCACCTTGTCTCAGTCCTGAACCTCATCACTCTTGCCCTGTCGATTCCCATTCTGGGCGCGGGCATATGGCTCGCAAGTGTACATCACACAGACTGTGTCCGATTCCTGCAAGGTCCCGTGATAGCCATAGGTCTCCTCATGTTCCTGATATCCATTGCTGGCTTTGTAGGCGCGTACCTCAGAATCACATGGCTACTGTGGGTCTATTTACTCTTCATGTTCCTTCTCATTGTTCTGCTCTTTTGCTTCACCGTGTTCTCGTTCGCCGTCACTAACAAGGGAGCTGGTGAGGTCCTATCTGGGAAAGGATACAAGGATTACAGGCTCGGTGACTACTCCTCTTGGCTGCAGCGGAAGGTGAAAAATGCCGACACCTGGAACCACATCAAGAGCTGCATCATGGATGCTCACGTCTGCGATGGACTAGGCGTGTACAAGCTAGCATCAGACTTCTACAAAGCTGAATTAAGTTCAATTCAGGTATGTCTAGTCTATTCCAGCATCCTCCTGTACCAATTAGAATCCTTTATAGAGCCCCCTTTTTAGGATGGAAAAGTAGTGGCAAGTTGCTTAACTCTTTTTCACAATATTAGAACATCTACACACGAATGAACTTTACAACAATGTCTACTTTGGAATCCTCTTCCCTGAATAGAAAATCAAGTCCTTAAAGATACATTGCCGTTAGAGATCTTGAATTTGTATACTAGGTCTTTCCGATTTATGAAGCAGAGAAGAAGTTCAACGAAGGATTACATCATCTCATACTAGTCTCCTCATACGCTGAGGGATCTACTGATTGCTTTGAAGGAATAGTAATTATAGCCCTCATGAATACACTGAATAAGTATGAGGGAAAGAGGATCACAGAGGCGCTATATCCATGTATAATGTCAGGTGGGGGTGTGTATAGCCCATTCAATGCCATCATAAGAAATTGACTTTCCCATATTCCCCTTCATCTAGCACAATATGAATCTCAGAGTTGGCAGTGAGGATAGATAGAATATAAAACCCCTCTGGAAAAAAAAATAATAAAAAATAAAAATAAATATGTATATATAGACACCAACAGCCTAATTAACCCTCGAATTCAGCAGAGATTCTTCCAATTCTGTCGCTCTAGTCTGAGTTTCCCCATATGTCAGGGTTCGTTTGAGTCTCTCTTTTCATGTTCTCACGGGCTTTCACAAGGACATCCTGATCATTGGTATCGTTCAAAAGGCTGCCAATAAGCGTTGATTCAAGGATTTGCATCATTATTTTGTACATTTGTGGTTAGGACACAACGATCCTCTGAACTTTGCGATTGTGTGCTTCAGCATTTAGCTGCACACCGCTTACTAGGCATCGCCTTCGATGAAGTTGATGTAACGTAAGGTGATGTTACGTGGAGTTGACGTAAGTTTTCAGCCTTGCATTTATGGCATCACATGTGGGCATGCTCATGTGTCCGTACATACATGCTTGTTGGCATTTCCATTAATGTTATGTTTTTTCTAACCTAACATATGCTTAGTAATGTAATCGTGGAATGCAGTCTGGCTGTTGCAAGCCTCCCACAGTTTGCAATTTTCTGTTCATCAATGCGACCTATTGGGGCAGGCCCTTGAACGAAGATGCTGATCCTGATTGCCATCGATACAGCTATGTGCAATCAGAGCTGTGCTTCAACTGTGATTCCTGCAAGGCAGGTATTGTGGACAAAGTGCGCCATGACTGGAAGAAAGTTGCTGCAGTCAACATAGTTATTTTCTTTCTCCTAATCATTGTGTACTCAGCTGGTTGCCATAGCTTCCACAAGGCGCAGGAAGAGGGTACATACACTAGATATGGCAAAGGGATCATTTGAGTTAGGCACTACACATTCCGTTCACCATTGTTTCTGTTGATTTTATTAGTTATGAATCCCCTAGAAACTTCATGATCTGCATATCACTCTCTTAGTGATTTTATGATGTGCACAGAAGTTTCCGATTTCATGTCTATTACAGCAGCACATAATGTGCAATTTTGACATCATCTGTCCTCAGTGATTTTTACACAGCTGGGATTCATAAGTAGCCAAAATTCATCTGCCCTATCGTTCAGCATTTGTCTCCTCATTAACTAGGACTACTATGTCTTTGCCCTGCGATTGTCAGCATCAGATATGAATTTTACCTGGCTTCAGTAATCTATCTTGTGCACAGAAGTTTCCGATTTCATGTCTATTACAGCAGCACATAATGTGCAATTTTGACATCATCTGTCCTCAGTGATTTTTACACAGCTGGGATTCATAAGTAGCCAAAATTCATCTGCCCTATCGTTCAGCATTTGTCTCCTCATTAACTAGGACTACTATGTCTTTGCCCTGCGATTGTCAGCATCAGATATGAATTTTACCTGGCTTCAGTAATCTATCTTGTAAATGTTTCACATGACAATGCATGCACTGCATAAGTTTACCAACATACAAGTGCTGTCATGTTTAGCCCATGCTTTTGGTGTCTTTTGTGCTATTCCAGAGAAAGGAAGTGAGGGTTTCAAAATATGGATTAGAATAAGGTGGCCATTGGGGCATCTATGATTTTGTTAAATTTTGGCATTCAGTTTAGTCTTTTACTGGTTTGTGTGAGATTGAAAGCAAGGGGCTTGATGTGTTAGACATGTACGTTGTCTTAGTAAAAAAATTTGGTTTCCAATGCCAGCTCCGTACTTGTTTGTGGGAGTTTGAAGTGGAGCAAACAAAGGGAAAAGCAAGGGGACAATGTGTGTTAGATATATATCTTGTCATTGCCGAAAACTTTGATTTTCAGTCCTACCCTTCCACTTGTTCGAGCAAGGACAAGGAAAATGGGCATGATGTGTTCGATACATAGCTTGCCATTGCATAATGAGATAGGACTTCATGTATATCTGGAGTTTAAGCTGGCTTTGGAGACTGTAGGACTTGAGGCTGTTGGGACCTAGGGGAAATAATGTGCAAGATGCTTGTGATAGCTAATAGTTACGGCTTTTGAGCGCAATGGTGAAAATGGATCTTGAGACTTTATGATGGAGTGTAATAGGAAGATAATGTGTGAGGTGAACGTTTTGCCATTTGGATTTGGAGATTTCTGATATGAAATATGATAGACTTTGTGTAGTTTCTTGCCTTGTGATTAAATGATAGACACTTTAATGAGTGACCTTTGTAACTGCCTATGAAGTGCTTAAACAGTGACCTGTGGAAAACCATAAATGGGCTACGGTGTGTGAAAAATCAAGGTTGAGGCTCAGTGGGGGATACTGGATCTTGAAGGATGATGATATTTGCATGTGCTTTTGGGAAACTGTGGAAATGTTTATGATGAAGAGATTGCTCTCAACTAACTTCATTGTAAGAGTAGATTGGACTGGATCCTTGAGGATACTGGATCTTGAAGGATGATAATGTTTGCATGCATTTTTGAGAAACCATGAAAATGTTTATTATGAAGAGATTGCTCTCAACTAACTTCATTGTAAGAGTAGATTGGACTGGATCCTTGAGGATACTGGATCTTGAAGGATGATAATGTTTGCATGCATTTTTGAGAAACCATGAAAATGTTTATGATGAAGAGATTGCTCTCAACTAACTTCATTGTAAGAGTAGATTGGACTAGATTTTCGAGGATGATGACATTCACATGCATTTTGGAGAAACCATTAAAGTGTCTATGATAGTGAGACTCATCTGAACTAACTAGAGAGCATACTGGATCTGCTAGGATGATGACTCTTGCATGCATTTTGGGGAGATTTTTCTCTACATTATTCTAAGAGTATCCTGGATCGAGTAGGATGATGACAATCACTTGCGTTTTGGGGAAACCATCAAAATGTATATGACGGTAAGATTGCACTTAACTAACTAAAGAGTGTACCGGACTTCTTTGGTGAGGTTGATCTCTAGTAACTAAAAGAGTATTCTGTATCTTGTAAGGAAACCATCAATGAAGGAGAGATTGCTCTCATCTAACTAAAGAGCATATTGGATCTCTTAGGACGATGACATTGTATGCATTTTGGGGAAATCATCAAAACATATATAATAGTGAGCTTGCTCTCAATTTAACTTCAAAGTAGTAGTTTTTAAACACATACACAGGTGGATGCTCAAAGTAGTAAATGTTATACATTATTATGAGTGGAGATCTCTACACGTGCAGGGAGTAAAAGGTTCAAAGTAAATGTTATACCTTTATTATGAATGCAGATCTGTACTTTTGCAGTGAGTAATCTAAACCTGTATTGTATTCATGAAAGTCATAGTAACAGTAAATGGTTTTTACGATGATACATGACAGCTTGATCATTTCTTCCAACTGCATGCAAATATTATCGTTTTTTTGGGGCACACTAAGAGCAACAGATCATATGCACATTGAGTTAGATGTTGAGTATTCTCCCCATTGAGAGTACATGAGACATGAGAGTTTTCACATGTGGATTAACAGTCGTTTTTGATCCAGTAATGAGTAAAAGGTTCAAAGTAGTAAATAGAACACATTGATCATTTCTTCCAACTGAATGCAAATATTATCATTTTTTCGTGGCACACTAACAGCAACAGATATCACATGCACATTGAGTTAGATGTTGAGTATTCTCCCCGTTGAGAGTACATGAGAGTTTTTACATGTAGATAAACAGTCGTTTATGTCCAATTGATCCAATAATGTGTAAAAGCTAACCTGCACTGTATTCGTGAAAGTCATAGTATTAGTTAATGACTATTATAATAATATGCAAGACATTTTGATCCTTCCAATTGCACGCAAATATTATCATTTTTCCATGGAGCATTCCAAAAGCGACACAATATCACATGCACATTGAGTTAGATGTTGAGTATAGACTTCCCTTTGAGAGTACATGAGAATATGTACATGTGGATTACTAGTTTTCTATGTCCAATTGATCCAATAAAGGAGATCAACACCTTTCTATAATTGTGTTTCATTGTTGAAATTTATAGAAAATGTTGTTAATGTTTTGCTAGGTTACATGCAAAAGTTGGTAGCAAATTGGGATAATATTCTCTTTGAAGACCATATGATAAGGTAAGAAGGAAAGTTTTTGATCGAGCAGCTTGAAGAATGCAAGTTGAAAATAGAGAACCATCAAGTGTGCTTTATAAGTCTTTGAATTTGAAAACAAACAAAGCTTGTGATTCGATGCAATAAGAGAAGATTGAACAATATTTATCTTCTCAAGCAAGTGGAGGTGATAAGAATACAATAAAAGCAGTGCAATATCGAACATTTTTTTATATTTCTATTGGAATAATAGATTAGTTGTTCCGTTGCCCTTTACCCTCATAAAAATACATATATCCCTAAGATGTAGTGTTTTCATGATGGTGAGATCCTTCGTTGTGCATTGTAGGATACTTCTCTTTGAAGGCCATATGATAAAGAAATAAGGGAAGTTTTTGATCAAGCAGCTTGAAGAATGCAAGTTGAAACTAGAGAACAAGCAAGCGTGTTCTTCAAGAGCTTGTAACAAGCAACGCTTGTAATTCGATGCAATAAGAGAGGATCGAACAATATTTTTGCTCTTACGCAAGTGGAGAGGTGGTAAGAAAAGAAAAAAATTGATGGAATATGCAACTTTTTCTACATTTCTATCGGAATAATAGATCACCTATTCCATTGACCTTTTTCCTTACTAGAATACATGTATCCCTCAATGTAGTGTTTGATGATGGTGATGTCCTTCTTTGCCCATTGTATGATCCTTTAAGAATCCATGTTTAATGTTTAGAGCTAAAAAATTTGATGCATAACGTGACATGTCTTTTTACCTTTCTCTCTCTCTCTCTCTCTCTCTCTCTCTCTCTCTCTCCCCTTTCAAAATAGATTCTCTTTAATAGTATTGTAAGCTCTCTTTTCTTTGACCTTTTCCTACTTATATATCTATCTCATTGGTTATTCGTCTATCTTTATCGATTTTCCTACTTTAGGTCTAGGTGACACCCAATGTAAAAAAGTGGGGTTACCATTGAGAGTAACCCAATGCAATTCAAAAAAAAGCTTAAGTAAATTAATGCCTCTCTATGTGTTTATTTGTTGTTTCATCTCTATTTTTATATATCCCTCGCTTCCCCTTCTTTTCAAGCCCTCAATCAAGCAACTTGAAGAATGCAAGTGAAATATAGAAAACCAAGAAGTGTGTTATTGTATTACAAGACTTTGAAACAAACAAAGTGTTGAGCTAATCAAAGTGAAAGTGATCAAAGTCAAGTTGGTCAAAGTCAAAGTGGTCAAAGTTAAGTGGTCAACGTCAAGTTGGTCAAATTGCACATGTAGTACACAATCAATTTATTCACAATGGTTATAGTTTTACAAAAAGTTGAATGTAGGTTGTTGAAAGGTTTTCAAGGGTTTGAAAATGTTTCGAAGGTTCAGGTGAACTCTCCCTTAAGCACACATATTGAAGAAATGAAGGAAAAAGTGAAGGCATGTGAAGAGGAAGTGGTATATTTGAGTGTATGGCCCCCCCAATTAAAATTTTGTTTTTCTCCTAAAGTCACTATATGATAAAATAGGGAGTCGTTGTTTGGAGAGCACCAGATTGTGCTCTCTGACTACACTAGACAAGATTTTGGAAATATACTTTTGATTATAAGAACATGCACACAGGGAAAACGATACAAGAATATGTGATTGATACAAGACGTCCCACAACCTGGGACTGATAGGTATGAATAACTTGACTAGAGATGATATAGGAGATCCCACAACCTGGGATCGTAAGTATGAAACAAGATATCTCGATTACAAGAATTCCCTTCTAAGAGATGAACTAGATATAAGAAAGAACTCGACAAGATCTCGTACTACGAGATTACAAGAGGACAAGACAGGATGTCCAAGAACTAGACTAGACAAGACTCCATACTTCATCGCCAATTTGATACGATGGATTTTGAACATGATGTTGCTCTGCATAGTACTTATAACGTTCTTGAGCTTTATGGATCTCTTCCTTGAGTTCTTTGTGAATTTCCATGGGGTACTGGGCATTATCTCTGGCAGCTGGGTTCTTGACATGATTTGAGAGCTGTATATCCATCCTTGGATGTTGTCCATAATTTGCAAAGAAAAGAGTTTGCTTAGTAGATGCATGAACACTATTGTTATAGGCAAACTCTGCAAAGGGTAGCAACTCAAACCAATCATTTTGGTGATAGTTGTTGGTGCAACGAAGATATTGCTCTAGGACTTGATTTACCCAGTCTGTTTGTCCATCAGTCTGTGGATGATTTGCTATAGATAGATTAACTTGAACACCAAGGAGCTTGCAAAGACTGTTCCAAAAGTTGGATATGAATTGTGGACCTCGATCACTGACAATATCATCAGGCAATCCATGAAGCCCAAAGATGTATCTGAGAAAAAGTCTAGCAGTGGTTGTAGCTGTGATTGCCTTGGTAGTTGGAATGAAGTGTGTCATCTTTGTCAATCTGTCCACAATAACAAGAATGGCATCATACTTATCTGACTTTGGTAGATCTGTGGTGAAATCCATAGACAATGAATCTCGTGGCCTTTCTTGAATATGAACGTTGCAAGAGGCCATGAGGTTTATGTCGTGGTACCTATTAGATCTATTATAAGTGTCATAGATTTGGATATATTCTTTTACTTCCTTCCACATTTGAGGCCACCAGAAAACCCTTGATATGAGTTCTATTGTTTTATTTACTCCAAAATGTTATGATGCAAGGTTGTCATGACGTTGTTGAAGTACTTGGATCTTGGGTTTTCTTGGAGGGACATACAATAGGTTCTTATAGATAGTAACCCATCCTTTTCCTAAATTCGTCTACTTGGACTTTTCCTTCTTGAGTTTTTTGCTTAACATTACAAAACAATTCGTCTTGTGGTAGATTCTCACGGATCAAATCATTGAAGGCTAAATCTTCATGATGGCTTGAAGAGATAGCTACTAACTGGAGATGCTCAAGCTTGAGTAATACACTCTCTTGTTGATCAAAGGCCTCTTTACCCTTCTTCGGTGCAAGGTAAGATCTTCTGGACAAGGCATCTGACTGACATTGTTGACGTCCTAGATGGTAGGTGATGACAAAGTCGAATCTCGATAGAATATTACTCCTTCGAGATTGGCTGATGCTGGTGGTCATAAAATGCTCAAAGTTCTTGTGATCTGTATACACAATAACTTTGTGAGTTGCTCCTTCTAGATGGTGACGCCAGGTATCAAACGTGTCTAGAAGTTCTTTGTCATGGATTTCATAATTAATCTCTCGAGGGAAAAATTTCCTTCAATGATATACAACTGGATGTAGGTGTCCATCATCTCCATATTGGGATAGAATGCCCCCTAGGGCAAATTCTGATGCATCTCGCTCTAGGAAGAAGGGCTTGCTAGAATCAGGATGGACTAGAATTGGAGCAGTGGTGAATGCTGATTTCAAGTTCTGAAAGGCTTTTTTTGCTTCTTCGGTCCATGAGAATTTCGAGTTTCCTGTAAGCTTGCTAAGAGGTGTCACTATCTTGGAATAATCTCTGATTAATATCGTGTAAAAATTGGCAAACCCTAGAAAACATTGTACATCTCGAATACAAGAAGGTGGTTGCCAATCAAGGATTGTCTTGATCTTCTTAGGGTCCATAAAGATTTCTTTCTCTGATACAATGTATCCTAGAAATTCCACTTCTGCCTGATGGAAAAAACACTTCTCCAATTTTGCATATAACCCTTTTTCTCTTAGTTTCTCTAGGACTATCTTTACGTGATATTCATGATCCTTTAGATTTTCAGAGAATATCAGGATATCATCGAGATATATTACCACAAAGTCATCTAAATACTCTCGAAAGATATCATTCATCATATGTTGAAAGACAACTCGAGCATTTGTGAGACCAAATGGCATAACTACATATTCAAAGTGCCCATACCTCGTTCGAAATGCTTTCTTCCATTCATCTCCTTCTCTGATCCTGACAAGGTTGTAAACTCCTCGAATATCAATCTTTGTGAAAAGCTTTGCTTTTCCAAGGCATTCCAAGAGCACTGATATGAGTGTTAGAGGGTATCTATTCTTTATGGTGACTTCATTCAATCCATGATAGTCTACACACATCCGGAGAGTCCCATCCTTCTTCTTTACAAATAAAATAGGAGCTCCTATTGGAGACTTTGAGTGTTTGATAAACCCCTTTGCTAGATTCTCATCAATGTTCTTGCGTAGTTCTGTAAGTTCCTCTGGGGATAGTCTGTAGATTGGTCCAAAGGGTGGTGGCGCTCCCTCTTGAAGATCTATGAGATAATCATAAGGTCTATGCTCTGGGAGGATATCTGCATTCTTCTTTTCAAAAACATCTTCAAAGCCTTTGTACGGATTGGGTAGCTGCATTGGATCATATTTCTTGGATTCTTGAGCTGGTGTGGCATAGATCATATATGTCGATTCCTTCGGTACTGCACGTGTGAAGGCCTTGGCTCCGACATATGTTGGGCTCTTCTGGATATCTCGATAGTGTCGAAAGTATCAAGACACTCGGTTGGTGGATCAAGAAAACCGTCGAATCCTACGGCGCACGCCGGGTACTTGGAGCAAGCTCAGGTAATTTCAGAAAAAAAACACTTGAAAGATTGTTAGTAATCAATGGTAGCAATATAGCCACCTCGTTATATGTAACTTTCACACATAATTTCAAGTACAGCTGAAGCTCCTGACAATAGCTAAAACAACAATATGCTGGTCAATTATCCTTTGACATAAACTGCAGATCATACCATGAACGGTTTTAATAATGTGTTTTCAATGAAATTCATATTTGAACCTACAAACTTTCATCTTCAAGAGTACCTCTCTAACTGTTACGCTCAGTAGTTCTCAATACACATTTTGCTTCAAAATTTCTCTTTCAACAATTCATAAAACATGCAAAATTAACCTTAACCATTACCCAAAAGAGTTTTCAACATAAAAATAATTCCCAACATTCAGTGAGTCATTTATTATAATATTTAACCTTTTATATGAAAGCACCAAATCATCTCGTCAAACATTCTGTAACGATCATTCAAAAGTATTCTCTCCGTTTCAGGCAACAGCTCCAATGTATAACATAAGAATTTTTGAATTTCTGGTCATTCCCTGCCGATTATGATCAAAAGTTTTTCGGAAAATAATTTATTACAGAATTCACGTATTTTCCATGCGCAACAGTAAACAAGTCTTCCTTAATCTTGTTTCTTTGTTTTAGTGAGCACGAAATTATAAAAGGGGATTTTATTGATGTTAAGTGATCCACAAAATCAGCAATGAGTCGAGATGATGCGCTAAGGAAGAGCACCTTCAAAACTAGCACAATAGAAGTACTAGCACATTTCTGTGCATTCAGCATAGCATGAAACAGAAGCTAGAAGAGCCCTCAAACACATTTGTTGCTCTCGAAGGTTCTAATGTATAGCACTTCGAAAGTTATAATCTATAGCAATGCCCCATTCAGAAGCTTTTGATGTAGTAAAGCAGCAAATAATGAATTCTACACATAGAAAGCATTAGATTGCTGTTTCTCAATGCATGGAAATTGTGGAGCATTGAGGTAGTAAGAGAATTGGAGTAACCTGAGAGAATAACGAAAGCCAGAGAAGATGTGAACACAAAAAAAAAAACAAAATTCGTGTTGGAATCTTTGTAGAACTATCGTCAATAAAACAGGTGGTGATGGATCAAAAAGTGAAAGTATTGGCGCAGATGGACAGGAAACAAAATCGAACAGAAATGTAAATTTATGGTTACTTGTAGTAGAGCACACTTCTTTATCATTTAGATCAAGTTTATATGATACTTATCATATCAGAGTGCAAAAGAAAAACTGTCTGCGTCTTCGAGATGTTCTACAGCGTACTCCGCCAATATTGTCGTTGTCAGGTCATTGCTACATCAGAAACATGAATTAGCCTCCTACCACAGTACTTCTCCTTGCGTTATCAATTTCTTCCTTATATCTCTGAATCGTTGCCTTGTAAGCTTATAGAATCTGCATATATTTCATGCGCAGATAGAAATGTAGTGACCTTCCCCCCCTATCGTATGGACTTGCGTCCTCGAATCAGGTGCGTTGCTGTCAAGGAACGAGCAATTGGCACCACAATTGCAAGTGCAACCAATCCTCCCGTCGCTAACGTTTAATTGAGCCAATAAAACAGAAGCAAAAACTGCAAACTAATGCATCAAGCTTGTTCTGAGTGTGCTGTGCACCCACAAGCATATGGTCTTTCAGTATAAGTTCATTGGTTTCATAGCTCTTTGAAGCAAAAACACCCTTGCCAACCCTAGAATTGATGTATCTGACTTCGACACCTGAATAATCATCTGCTCTTCTTTGTACAGTTGCAATTTCAAAGTTAAAGTTCGGAGGAGTAGGCCTTGGCCGAAGCTCCATTTAAAAAAATAAAATAAAATAAAATGCATCAATCTTGTTCTGAGTGTGCTGTGCACCCACGAGCATATGGTCTTTCGGGATAAGTTCATTGGTTTCATAACTCTTTGAAGCAAAAACAACCTTGCCAACCCTAGAATTGATGTATCTGACTTCGACACCTGAATAATCATGTGCCTTTGTAAGTTTTGAGTTGTGTACTTGCATGGTGTCCGGGCTGGGCTCCAAAAGGAGCCATGAGATAGTTTCTGCATGCATTTGATCGATGAACTCATGGTTGGGTGCTTCCATCTAGAGCCCATATGCTACTCATTCCTTCGACTTTCACAAGCTTTAGACATCTCTCATGGTATTTCAGATAATTGTCCTTGTTTGCATCCACAAATATGAAATTGAACAATCCAAGATTTTCCTGATTAAGAAACATCTTATCGAGTTGAAGTAGAATCAAGCCTTCATGGAAGTCCACCTTGTGAGCCACACCTGTCTTTTCTATGTCTGGTGCTCCCAGTTCATAGTTATTTATGTCCAAGTCAATAGCTACTATTTTCCCATCACATTTTCTCTTGCTGAGTTAATGCCCGCAACTAGTTGTACCATGCCTTCAATATTACTATCCATGTGTTCCACACAATTCATATGTAAAAATAAAGGAATGCAGTATCCGCTTAAGGGAGAGAATCTCTCAGACAACGGGTGATTTTATTCTTTTCCAAATTAATGTCTAGATTATGCTTCTTTAACTAGGGCATTCCAATGATAACTAGATGTATTCGGCTTGATATTACATTGAAACATATGTGGGATTCATGGTCACCAAGGTATACTCTTAATGGTGTGGTTTCCATGGTTATATTCCCAGATGCTAGAGGTCGTCCATCTACTACTTCAGCTACTACTTGTTTGTCCTTCTGAAATATAGGAATTCCATGTTTCTTAACCAATCCTTCACCGATGAAACATGAGGAGGCTCCTGAATCTACTAGGGCTATAAGGGAAAGGGTCATCTTAGGCATGATTAACTTGATAGGTGCAAGATATGTTTCTATGGGTGTAGCTAGAATTATAAGAACCTTTCTTATATCATGGTCCAGCTATATGGTCTCTTTTACAACTGGACTTCCTCGTTTCCCTGCTCTACAAGGGTGGTTGCGACTTAGGAGTTTGTTTTCTTGGGACAATTAACTGCAATATGCCCAGGGTCTCCACAATAGAGGCATAACTTGTTATCTCTCCTTCTTTGTTTCTCTTGTGGTGTTAGAGCCTGGAAACTAGTTATATCTATTTGCATAGGTTCATGCATAGACTCATCTTTAGGAATGGGCTAGAAGGGTTTCCATTGGTGAGGTCTTCCTTCTACTTGTTTTTCTTGTTTCCTTTCAAAAAGTCAGTTATCGCATTGATAGCTTGCATGATGTATTCATTCAATGTCTTAACCTCTGGCATTGTGAGCAGAAGGTCCTTCACATCATCTCTTAAACCCCATCTAAATTGTCTTATGAAATAATCTTCATGCCAAGTGAGATCACATATCAACTGCCTGAAATCTGATGCATAGATAGAGGCAAGGAGGTTACCTGGATGTAACTTCCGAAGTTTTGTTTCTGCCACTCGGCTTATGTCTGCATCTCCAAATGTGGCGGTGAGTTCTTGAAGAAACCCCTCATAGTCATGAAGTACTTCCATGTTCTTCTCCAATATTGGGGCAAACCATGATAATGCTTGGTCACATAGCAAGGTTCCAGTAAACCCGACATTGGATGCCTCGTCAGGGTATCTATCAGGTTGCATACAGATGTACAATTTAACTTGCTGGAGAAATCCACAAAACTTTGTATGATCCCCATTGAGCTTTTCTAGCATGCAGATCTTGGGTTCCTTCATGAAGGATGCACTAGGTCAATGATTCACTTGAATAATCCCTTGATTTTCTTGAAGACTTCTGATTCATTCTTGTAATTCTTGGAGGAGTGCACCTACATGCACTAGATGTCCCATCTCAACTTGTGTCTGTCGATGAGTTAGGTCCTCGACTTGTTGTTGGAGAATCTAAAGTGATGTTACAATCTGTTCATAAGCGTTCTCCATGATGCTTGGTCTTGGATAGAAGCTAGTCTTGCCAAAATGTCAGGGGAGCACTAGATTGTGCTCTTTGACTACACTAGACAAGATTTTGGAACTATACTTTTGATTACAAGAACACCCACGCAGGGAAAACGATACAAGAATATGTGATTGATACAAGATGTCCCACAACACTGGACTGATATGTATGAATAACTCGACTAGAAATGATACAAGAGATCCCACAACCCGAGATCGTAAGTATGAAACAAGATATCTCGATTACAAGAACTCCCTTCTAGGAGATGAACTAGATACAAGAAAGCACTCGACAAGATCTCTTACTATGAGATTACAAGAGGACAAGATAGGATGTCCAAGAACTAGACTAGACAAGACTGGAACAAGGAACAAGACAAGAACTAGAACTGGAACTTGGAGAATACTTACTTGGGAGTCACGACTTCTTGAGCTCCCAAGACTGGTATTGGCAAAACTGATTATGAATGTGGCCAACCCCTCCTTATTTAGGTTTTCAAGGGCAGTTCCCAAGGGCGATTGCGAGTTGATGATATCATCAATGATGTCAACAAATCGATCAGGACCTCAGAATGTCAAAATTTAGCAAATATTAGACAGTCGATCTTAGGGTTTCAGCATGTTTCAGACGCAATGGAAGCATTGGTTTCTCCTTATTCTGAACCAATCATGAGATATAGGATTCACATGGAATCTAAGGTTCAGGATGGTTTCCTATATCCATGACAGTCGTTGGCTGTACAGACATTCTTGGGACATCAAAGTGAGTACCAAGATATGATATCAGTTAGGAGTGGTGTACATAAGAGAATCGTCATGCAAGGCATGAGCATTGTTGGAACATCAAGCTTACACTATGCTTGAGGTGGATTTGATCTACATCAAAGGCTATCGCATCGAAAGAATATCCGTTGGAGAGTTCTTTTTCATATGCTCATTTATTGTATTTTTTGAGAGATTTTTGATGGTTCATTTACCGTTGTAAAAGCCTTGAGCTTTACACATGTAAAGGTAGAAAGATAGAGCCCAAATCCCACGAATTCGTGGTGGTTGAAGTTGCATTCAATCAAGTAATCAATCACCTAAAAGTAGATCAAACTAGATCTTCACTTTTCCTAGATTGTAGGAAAGTGAATTGATTCCCTCCAACAACCATTCCCACCTTCATTTGAATTCAAATTCAACTTGTAAAAGTCGTGGAACACTCCTAGAGTCTATATAAAGACTTGAAATCATTTGTACATTACATGGAAGCATACATACACTTGTAACCATCATTGTCTTGCTCCTTCAATTCTCTGCATCATCTTCTTCGCTAACAGTAATCTTGCAGAGGCTGCTTCTCTCTCTCCAGAGCTCCAAATTGAGTGAAAAATGACTCATTGGAAAGGTACCAGTGTTTAGTTCATGCCTATAAAATTTTATAGCATTTGGTTCAGTAGATTGGGATAAATATCAGTTTTTCTGTCTCGGGGTCAATCTCTGCGTATTCCTGAAAAATAGGAAGCACCACCAGTGAATATCGCATTCATTCCTATAGCATATTTTGCTTATTCCTTATAATTTTGTGCATTCTATACACTCAACCCTATGTGTATCACTCCCATAAAAGGATTTTTTCTAACTGTTATCACCCTGGTCGTTATGGGCATTTGAAGTTCATTGTCTCTTCCATAGATAGTAAGTTTTTTGAGCTAGTCGACCCGCGAACCTATCTATTTTGTATCGACTCATTCTCCTTGATGCTCCAAAGTACATAGTGTGTTTCTTTGCACTTATAGCATGCCTATAAGGTCTATTTGAGTCTCCATAAGCTCAAGGGCTGGTCTTGTGCCGGTTGGCTTGACCAAACTTCGTCACCTCGAAACGCACTTTTCTACCTTCTACAAGCTTCTCCAAGTTTTTTCAGTGGTATCAGAGCTAGATCAAGATAGCTGACGGCTTTCTCTCAATGACCGAGAAGCTTGATCGACACAACTACGTGGCTTGGCAAATCAGAATGGAGGCCTATTTGCAAGGTAGAAATCTTTATGGAATTGTAGCAGGTGATGAAGCTATGCCTATTCCAAGATCCAAAGGAGGACCTACACAAGAGGAGACAGATAAGCTCACACTTTGGTGCGCAAGGGATGCTCAAGCAAGATCGTACATACTGAACTCTATCTCTGACTTTCTATTACCACATATTAGAGGATGCAAGACATCTCAAGAGACTTGGGATGCCCTTGAGACTTTCTTTTCTGCTAGTACCAAAGCAAGAAAGAATCATCTTTGGAACGAGTTCAACCAAATGAAGAAGACACCTAAACAAACCATCATAGAGTTTGTTACCAAGGTCAAGGAGGTTGCGGATCAGTTAGCATCCATTGGAGAGCTGATTGAAGAAGAGGTCATCATGATGCAAATTCTCAATGGCATTCGAAGTGATAAGCAATGGCAATCCTTCACGACGGCTTATGATCTCATCATGGATGTGCAGACTCCTGACTTCAACATCTTTCTTGGATAACTCTTCAATCAAGAAGCCAACAATAGCATAAAGGAAGGTTACTCTTATCATGGTAATTCAACAAGTGCTCTATATGCAGATAAGAAGGATAAGAAGCAGAAAGGCAAGAAGAAGGAAGAAGATGAAGAAGAGACTTCCCAAGCCAACTTTGCAAGCAAGAGCAAGTGGAAAGGGAAGAAGAAAGGACCAAAGCAAGACGAATCCAAAGGTCAGAATGTTCAACCTTGTGCCATATGCGATAAGACCAACCACACCACTCAAAATTGTTGGTTCAATGGGAAGACCCAGAAAGGAAGGGGAAGAAGTGGATATGGAAGCAATAGAGGCAGAGGTGGACACAACTTCAACAACAACAATAGAAGCTATAATAGAAGGGACTACAACAATTATTCAGAAGATCAACCACATGAAGACTCATTGCTTCTTATGAATCTAAGCCACAAAGAAGGTAAAGAAGATGATCATTTGTTCTACATAGATTCAGGATGTTCGAATCATGTTGCAGGCAACATTGCTCTTCTATCTGATTTGGAAATTCCAAAGCATAGACATGAAGTGCAAACAAGGGATGACACAAAGCACAATGTGGAGAAGATTGGTAATGTCAAAGCTTCCAATGGCAGGACAAACATTCTAAGTAAGGTTCTCTATGTACCCACTTGCAAAAAGGCTTGCAAGTTAGGTTCACCCAACATGGAGCTTTTGTGGAAGATCCATGTCAAGGCTTCAAGAAGATAGCCCGAGGTGAGAAGCATGGTAGGCTCTTTACTTTTGAAGTAGGAGAAACAAGGAACATAGCTCTATTCAACTTTGGGTCTCAAACCCTAAGTGAGCTTGAAGTGTGGCATAAGAGACTTGCTCCTGTGAATGAAAGAACCTTGAAGGATATATGCAGGGATCAAAGTATTCTAGGACTGCCGAACATATCAAAGCAACACATGATCAACACGTATGATGCATGTCAGATTGGGAAGGCACAAAGACAACCATTCAACCACAAAGGCTACATCCACAACAACTTATTGGACTTAGTACATACAGATGTATGGGGACCAAGTCAAGAACCTTCATTGGAAGGATCAAGGTATTATGTCTCATTTATTGACGACCATAGTAGATGGACTGTTCTATACTTTATCAAGAGTAAGAATGAAGTGTTTGATTGCTTCAAGAAGTATCTTGCACATGTGGAGAATCATATAGGTAGATCACTAAAGAAGCTCAGATCTGATGGAGGGGGAGAATACTTCTCCAAAGAGTTTGATGAGTTCTTGCAGTACAAAGGTATCAAAAGGGAAGTGACTACCAGGTACTCTCCTCAACTAAATGGAATTGCAGAGAGGAGAAACAAGACATTGGTTGGATCAGCCCGAACAATGCTTGAAGAGAAGAAGTTGCCACATTATCTATGGGCAGAAGCTATTTCAACTATTGTGTACCTTGTCAATAGACTACCATCCAAATCACTTCAAGGTATGACTCCTTATGAAGCGTGGCATGGAAGAAAACCTAGTCTTGGACATTGCAAGGTTTTTTGTTGTTTAGCTTATGTTCATGTACCATCACAAATAAGAGGTAAGCTAGATGAAAGGGCAACAAAGGCAATGTTTATTGGATATGATTCAACTCAGATGGGTTACAGGTTCTTCAATCCTTCAACCAAGCAATTCACTACAAGTAGAGATGTTGTGTTTGAAGAACACAGGTCTTGGTATGATGAAGACAAACAAAAGGTAACACTACCATATGATCTTGATTCTGACTCTCATCAATTATGAAGGAAGCATGATACACAGCAGGATCAAAGAAGTGATACAGACGATGACCAAGATGAAAGAGAAACGGAATACAAGCTATGGAAGTCAAGAGGCAAAGCAAAGATGCAAGAGATTGGAGAATGCTCCAAAAAAGCACCTAGAAGATCAACAAGAGAGAAGAAACAACTAGAAAGGTATGGATATGATTCCACATTTGTTACGAAGCATTCAATATACTTGGCAAAAGACTCTATTTCAGAGGAACCCTCAACCTATGAAGAGGCAAAGGGAAACCCTAATTGGGAAAAGGCCATGAACGAAGAGATAGATGCATTGAAGGAAATGGACACTTGGGATTTAGTTCCAATGTCGCCGAATCAAAAGGTAATTGGTTGTAGATGGGTATATAAAGTTAAAAGAAATTCAGATGGATCAGTTTGTAGGTACAAGGCAAGATTAGTTGCCAAAGGATGCTCACAAACTCATGGTATAGACTATAAGGAAACATTCTCACCAGTTTCAAAGATGACTACAATCAGGACATTGATAAGTGTAGCTACTGCAAGGAATTGGAGACTCCTCCAACTTGATGTGAAAAATGCATTCTTAAATGGTTGGATAAGTGAAGAGGTATACATGTCACAACCACCAAGTTTTGAAAACCCTAATCATCCATCTTATGTTTGCAGACTTAAGAAAGCATTGTATGGATTGAAACAAGCTCCTAGAGCTTGGAATTACAGGTTGATTACATATCTTCAAGATCAAGGGTTCAAAGCTAGCAGCTCAGATCCTTCTCTATTCATCAAAAGGGATCACAATGAGGTTATCTATCTATGTGTATATGTAGATGATATTATTGTGACAGGTGATGATCTAAATGGCATTCAAAGGATCAAGAGACACATGCAAGAGGAGTTCAAAATCAGTGACCTAGGTGAGCTCACATATTTCCTAGGTATGCAGGTGATATATACAGATGAAGGAATGTATTTGACTCAAAGAAGATACATTCAAGATCTTCTTCTCAAGTTCAAAATGGAGAACACTAAACCTGCAGGTACACCTTTGGAGATGAATCATAAACTAAGTGTTTATGAAGGTGAGAAAATTGAAGACATTAAAGAGTATCAAAGCTTGTTAGGTACCTTGATATATGCTACTCATACAAGGGCAGACATCTCATATAGTGTGGGAGTGCTTAGTCAGTTCATGCACTCACCGAGAAGACCACACATGGATGCGGCTAAGAGAGTACTTAAGTATCTCAAAGGTACAATCAATGAAGGTATATTCTATCCTTACTCTTCATATTTGGATATCAAAATCTATTTAGATGCAGATTGGGCAGGAGCTAAGGATGATAGAAAAAGTACATCTGGTTACTTAGCATTTGCAGGTTCAAAGCTAGTGTCATGGAGTTCCAAGAAGCAACCAACAATTGCTTTATCTTCAACTGAAGCAGAGTACAGAGGTTTGACCATAGCAACTCAAGAAGCAATATGGTTAAAAGCATTGTATACAGATTTGGGACTTGTGAGTTCCAAACCTCACATATTTGGAGATAATGTAAGTTCCATGCATCTAGCAGCAAATCCTATTTTTCATGCGAGAACCAAGCACATAGAAGTCCATTACCACTTCATCAGGGAGAAGCTCATGGCAAAGGAGATTGACATTTCTTTTGTTCCTACTGAAAAGCAAGTAGCAGATATGATGACGAAGGCACTTGATGTAATAAAGCTTTGTAGATTCAAAGCTATGGCAGGTATTCAACCTATCAGAGAATGAAGACTCAAGCATACTTTAACTTGAGGGGGAGCTGTTGGAACATCAAGCTTACACTATGTTTGAGGTGGATTTGATCTACATCAAAGGCTATCGCATCGAAAGAATATCCGTTGGAGAGTTTTTTTTCATATGCTCATTTATTGTATTTTTTTGAGAGATTTTTGATGGTTCATTTACCGTTGTAAAATCTTGAGCTTTACACATGTAAAGGTAGAAAGATAGAGCCCAAATCCCACGAATTTGTGGTGGTTGAAGTTGCATTCAATCAAGTAATCAATCACCTAAAAGTAGATCAAACTAGATCTTCACTTTTCCTAGATTGTAGGAAAGTGAATTGATTCCCTCCAACAACCATTCCCACCTTCATTTGAATTCAAATTCAACTTGTAAAAGTCTTGGAACACTCCTAGAGTCTATCTAAAGACTTGAAATCATTTGTACATTACATAGAAGCAATATACATACACTTGTGACCATCATTGTCTTGCTCCTTCAATTCTCTGCATCATCTTCTTCGCCAACAGTAATATTGCAGAGGCTGTTGCTCTCTCTCCAGAGCTCCAAATTGAGTGCAAGATGACTCATTGGAAAGGTATAAGTGTCTAGTTTATGCCTATAAAGTTTCATAGTATTTGATTCAGTAGATTGGGATAAATCGTAGTTTTTCTGTCTCGGGGTCAATCTCTGCGTATTCCTGAAAAATATGAAGTACCACCGGTGAATATCGCATTCATTCCTATAGCATATTTTGCTTATTCCTTATAATTTTGTGCATTCCATACACTCAACTCTATTTGTATCACTCCCATAAAAGGATTTTTTCTAACTGTAATCACGCTGGTCGCTATGGGCATTTGAAGTTCATTATTTCTTCCATAGATAGTAAGTTTTTTGAGCTAGTCGACCAGCGAACCTATCTGTTTTGTATCGACTCATTCTCCTTGATGCTCCAAAGTACATAGTGTGTTTCTTTTCCCTTATAGCATGCCTATAAGGTCTATTTGAGTCTCCATAAGCTCAAGGGCTGGTCTTGTGCTGGTTGGCTTGACCAAACTTCGTCACCTCGAAATGCACTTTTCTACCTTCTACAAGCTTCTCCAAGTTTTTTCAAGCATTATTCTTGGAGTTAGACTAAGCAAGTGAGGGCATAGTCTACACTAGGAGAAAATAGCTAGAGACGTTGAACGAGAGTGCACTGCAAAGAAGCAAGTGAGAGAAAAGTGTGCAAGAAGTGTGATCTAGTCTGTAGAGAAGGAGTGCAAAGAACCAATAAGCAAGGCAATCAAGATGGCACAAGGTACCACTGAGGAGGTGTGCGCATTGACATAAGGTTTCCCTCCCTCGTACCCTATTGGAATCTTGAGTGCAAGTTGTGCACAAGTGCGAGCTCTTGGAGAAGGTGGAGGTCTGATGCAAAGAAGATTGGCGGCATAAAGAACTTTAGGTATCTTGTAACCTTGTGTGTGTGTGTACTCTTTAAAGATTAAGCACTCCATAGAGAACAATTGGTTTTATGCTATACATCATCATTGTATTTTTCTCTTTGTAATCAATATATAGAAGCTTCTGGTGTCTGCGTTTCACTTCTTTTTCTTCTTCCTTCTTGTACAAATACTCAAGTCCCTCTCTGCAAAAGAATCCCCCAACAAAAATTGATACGCCTGGTGGGACAACAAGGAAGCTTGAGCATAGGAGAAGCAATAATTGCAAAGTGTAGAAGAAGTGCAAGGACACCGACAGTTCTCACCTGAGAGGTAATCTTTCTTCTTAAAATTCTCTTAGCCTAAGAGGAGAACGAGTAGCTCATGATTGCAATCTAGTCTCAAACTTTGAGAGTCCCTTGTAAAGCAACAAGAAGAAAAGCTTTTCAAAGTTCAACCAGACCTCTGTCATCAACATCATCAATAAGAAATATGGCAGCTCAGGTAGACTTAGAAACACTACTCTCTAGGTTAAATATCAAATTTCCATCTTTCAGGGGATTAGCACAAGAAGATCTAGAACATATTAAAAGATTTTTGCCCTTATGTAAGATAAGGGGTCTAATGGGAAGGAAAGATGCATTTTCAATTCTTTTCTTAGCAACATTGGAAGGGTTAGCAGATAAATGGTTTAGTCAATTTGCCAATAATCATTTCACTACATGGGACTTAATGAAGGAAGCTTTTAAAACACAATTCCAACAAGGGAACACAACCGAGAGTATTATTGAAGAGTTAGAAAATCTACGACTAGGTCCTAGGGAGACATTTTCAAACATTTTCACTAGAGCCAATGCATTGATGGCTAAATTACCAGATCCTCCCCATGATTTCTTCGTCAAGAAGTGGCTGGCTAAACCACTTTCAATCTCAACACAGTGTAAAAGTAAAGGGTTAGTGCTACCTACAACAACAATTGAAGAGTTCATTAATACAACCACAAGATTGGAGCAGATTAGGCTTCAATATGGGATAAGATCTTCTAGTCTATCATATCTTGTAGAATCTGAGGACCCAATAATTCAATCAAGGAAGGAACTTGAAAAGGAACAAACCCCACAAAGAGGAGGAAAGTGTGGAAACTTAGCCGAGGCGAGAAATTGAGGCCTTAAAGCTACCAAAAGGAGAGGAAACCCAAGCAGAAGAGTTGGCACAACTTCGATAGGAGCTACAAGAACTCCAAGGAGGTGGCATCAAAAGTGGACTTTGGTGCACCATGTGTAGAAAACAAGCACATGTGGTAAGCGATTTCCCTCTCTTATGGAGTACTTGCCAGTTATGCAGGAAGGCTGGCCATGAAGCTCATGAATCACAGGGATGCCTGCACAAACATATGGGACACAAGGAGGAGCCCACCCACCAACCAATGTGATGGGGGCTGCACCTAGTCAAGGTAACACTTATAACCCTCGACATAGGGATAGCTTTGGAAATGGTCCAAGGAGGTCAATCATTTGTTTTAGATGTGGAGAATTTGCGCATTACCAAAGCAGGTGCACTCTACCAAAAAATGCCCCTTCTTATAGGAACTGCCTAGAGGTTAGGGATCATTATACCAATTGTTGTCTGAAGAACTAGACATATACATCGGGGCCCCACATCCAAATGATCTCTATGAATAAACAAAGAGTGGCAGAAGAAGTCAAAGTTGTACCTTCACCATCTATGAGAGTAGTACAATTAGAGGAAATCGACTCTTTTATAATGGAGAAAAGAAGCAAGGGGAAGTCTCAAATAGACATAAGCCAAGACTCAAGTATTAGTGGAGTAAACAAGGACAAATGGACATCAAAAGACAAGGCTAATTCATGTGAAGATATAAGGAAAAAAGAATATCTCATAGGTAATAGTGATGCCATTGGGCATGCATTCAGTAGGGCTCATGAGGAGTTAGAATAGTCAATCAGAGCCCGTGCTCTTAAGGAATGTGAAGCTTCAAGACTACTCAAATCAATTAAAAAGGCAGTTAGTATTTTTTATTTAATAAATATGGATGCAAAATTCAAATCAGAGGTCTTGCAGATCATTCATGAGGCCTCCACAACCACTTTCGTGGCAAAGTCTGCTGTTGGGAGTAAGGATAAAATGGTAGGGGAAGCCCCCCTCACACATTATAGAGCCTAGATCTAATAGTCACTATCATAAGACATGAGTTACAAGGAGTTATTGTGGATGCCAATTCTGGCTTTAACTTGATGCCTGAACATACCATGGAAAGGCATAGTCTCGAACCTTCAAGACCTGCCAACTTCATTATAATGTTGGTAGATCAAAACATAGTAAGACCTATGGGAGTGGTCCCTGGAGTCTCAGTTGAGATACCAGGTATCGTCTTTAACTCGGATTTTAATGTCTTAAGCCTGACACAAGTAGATGGAAGTTTCCCCTTGTTGATTGGGAGACCTTGGTTAAGGCATGCCAATGTGCTCCATGATTGGGGTAGGGACACTGTGGGTAAAACAAGAGGGAAAAGAGCTTCAATAGATATTTTTAGAAGAAGGACCCGACAACCAAAGACATACTAGCATGATGCAGACAATTGGTATTTGTATGGAAAAAGATATGTTGGACAATGTAGAGGCCGATTTATATGAAGAAGAGAACATGTTGGCTTGATTACATGGAGAAGACTCATCTTCCTACTACATAATTTTTCCAAACCTCTCAAGTAGAGAGGAAGTTTATGAAGGGAAACAGGACATCATTCAAGTTACTGACTTGGGTGAGCTAGTCACAGGCCATAGAAGACAGAAGAAAAGAAATACCCTTAGGTGCAACATTAATGAAGCTACTTCAAATCCTATATCAATGGCCACTTTGTTATGGATAATGGTATGGGTATATTTGTTATGATAATTTTTATGGTAGTAAGTGCAAGGATTTACAAGGATGCAGAAGGAGTACTTGCAGCTCTTTGGAAACATAGGATTCCATTAGCCGAAGAAGCTTGAATAGTAAAAATGAAATTTTACAAATTAAATCACACAATTGATAAAGGAGAGATACAAAAGATGGACTATGCTGGAAAGATTATTCCAATGAAGGATTCAGGGTGGCCCTATCAGATGGCCGGTGTGCCCAAAAGGAAGACAATTGAAATGAAGTACGATATAGTAGAGACTGTGGAGGGCAAAGAGCTTCCATTAGTCATCATATCCAGGCTCAAGGCCTCTCAGCAGCAAAAGTAAAGCTTTCTAGATCACCTAGAACTTGCAAAATCTATTCAAGTTGTACAAAGCCTTCTTGTACCATTTTTTTTTCTTAAGTTTTATTAGTTTTCATCAGTTTTCATGCTTGTACTTTGAGTTTTTATGCAATTTAGAAGCCATTTCATAGCTCTATTCATGAACAACTTGTAGGAAATTTTTAGGATTTTTTAAGAATTATTAGATTTTGTAAAGGACTTTTTTATCTTTTTTCAATGTTATTTTCTTGATAAAATAGAAGAAAAAGGAAGCTCTCTGTGGTTTTGAGTGTGAAAAGTTATCTAGAAGTTAAAAGAATTTTTTTGGAGTTTTTTTGGTTTTTTTTTTTATTTTTTAATCTATTTTTTTAGATATTTTCACAAAAAGAAGTGGCCCCCTTGGATTTCATTTTTTTATTACAAAAAAGAACCTTCTCTCTCTACCTCTCTCTACCTCTCTTTACCTCTCTCTACTCACCCTCTACCCTCTCTCTAACCTCCCTACTCTCCCCCCTCATCCCTCCCCCCCCCCACCCTCCCTCGCCCTCGAACCCACCATAGGATAACTTTTATCCTATGGTGTGGTTAAATATTTTTTTTATTTTTATTAAGAAAAATGTTTTTGGCTTTGGATTGCATCTCGGATGAACATTTTTTTCAAATTTGGGGTCAATTTCATGTTTCTTGACACCACTCGACTCATTTCTTGCATTTATTTTACCAAAGTCTAAACTTTTCTCCTACTTTTGTTCCAAATCTACATGTTTTATGTACATTTAACATGTGTTTTTTATTTCGCACGTGGTCCACATGGTCTATTTCATCTTTGTTTTCCCACCTGTTTCAAACTTTTCCATACGCACCCTCCGTAGCTTTCATGTTTTAGAATTTTTTTGCCCTATCTAGAGCCCCAACTCATACCCCTTGCCCCTCACTTTAAATCTCCACCCAACCCTACCCTTACTCCTCCTTACCTTATCCTTCTTAGCCCTTGAGCCCTCCCTAAACTTTCCTTCCTACCCTCCATTATCCAACTTTTGCTTCTTGAATAAGCTAATATAAAGTTTTGGTTCTTCCCTTGGGATTGTTATTTCTTACTCCTATTGGATTTGGTAGTTGCTCAATTATCATTTTAAAGATTTTGCATAATAGGTATCACAGTGAACCTCTCTACTCATGGTTTTGCTGTTAGCTCTCTGAGAGGGAGAGTCCATTAGGTGGTGGGCAACTATTGAACCACTCAATGTCAAAGTGGTCAAAGTCAAGTTGGTAAAAGTCAATTTGGTCAAGGTGCACAAGTAGTGCACAATCAATTTATTGACAATGGTTATGGTTTTGCAAAAAGTTGAATGCAAGTTGCAGAAAGGTTTTGAAGGGTTTTAAAGTGTTTTGAAGGTTCATGTGAACCCTCCCTTAGGCACACATATTGAAGAAATGAAGACAAAGTGAAGGCATATGAAGAGGAAGCGGTACACCAAAGTGTATGGCCCCCCAATTAATTTTTCTTTTCTCCTAAAGCCACTACAAGACAAAATAGGGAGTCGTTGGCTGTACACATTTTGAGACATTCTTGGGACATCAAAGTGAGCACCAAAATATGCTATCAGTTAGGAGTGGTGTATGTAAGTGAATCGTCACACAAGGCGTGACCTTTATTCTTGGAGTTAGACTAAGCAAGTGAGGGTATAGTCTACACTAGGAGAGAAGAGCAAGAGACATTGAACGAGAGTGCGATGCAACAAGCTCCTGGAGAAGGTGGAGGTCTGGTGCAGAGAAGGTTGGCAGCATGAGGAACTTTAGGTATCTTGTAACCTTGTGTGTGTGTGTGTACTCTTTGGGGATTAAGCACTCTGCAGAGAACAATTGGTTTTGTGTTGTACATCACAGAAGGTTCTGGTGTCTATGTTTCACTTCTTCTTCTTCTTCCTTCTTCTACAAATACTCAAGTCCCTTTCGGCAAAAGAATCCCCTAACACAAAGCTTGTGTTTCAAAGCATTAGAGAAGATTGAACAATATTTTATGTGCTTATTCAAGTGGAGGTGATAAGAAAAGGATAACAACAAAGGAATATCCAACAGATTTTTGTATTTCTATTGGAATAATAGATGAGTTATTCCATTGACCTTTTTTATCACAAAATGATATATATCCCTTAGATGGCGTGTTTGATGATGGTGAGATCCTTCTATGATGCATTGAGGGAAAATAGCCATGATAAATGCTTGGAGCTCAAAAATTTAGCATGATAATTCTCTTTGTTTCTAAAGGAAATCCCTCTCTTCTCTCTCTCCGTCTCTCTCTTCCCTTTCAAAATAATCTCATTGTTAGATTGACTTTTCTCTTCTTTGGATTTTTCTACTTACATATCTATCTCACTCATTACTTTTCTGTTTATCAATTTTCCTACTCCAAGGCTAGGTGACACCCAATGTAAAAAACTGGGGTTGCATTTTTTATCAATCCAAAGTAATCTAGATCTCTATGTGTTTCTTTATTGTTTCATCTCCATTTTTATAACTCCATCTCTTCCCCTCTCTTTTGTTTCAAATATTTGGCTTGTGTTCATCAAGAGATGATGTCAGTTGTTCGGAGACCTTCACCACACATGCAAACACAAGAGGAATAACACACACATGTGTGTTTACAGACACAAGCATGCAAGCAAGCTTCAATCAGGAACAAGAAGATGTCAAAAGACTCACATAGGCTGATTAAGAAGGGAAGGATGAGGAAGAGGAAGCCTACAAGGGAGTGTGACTTTATTTATATAGGCTTCTTTTAAAAGGTGACCTTGCTCACACTCTTATGTCTATCCTAATTAAAGATAGGTGCTAAAAACTCTCATTTGGTGTTCGATTTGAGTGCAAAAGGATCTTTTCAAAATCTAGAGAGTTGGGGAATCACTCCACAAGCTCGAAGACTCTTTGGCTTGCACAAATATGGAGAAATACATTAAATTGGCTTAAGTTATATTTCTAAGGGTGGGTTTACAAGTACAAATGCAAAATTTGAAGGCAATTTTTGGAAAATTTGGTAGCCCACTTCAATTTTCCAAATGTGGCATAGAGCTCATTGTCACATTTATATGTGATCTCATTTGGCATGAGGATTATTTCATAAGCCAATTTAGATGGTGTTTAAGAGATGATGTGAAGGACCTTCTGCTCATGATGCTAGAGGTTAAGACATTGAATGAATACATCACCCAAGCCATCCAATGTGATAACTACTTTTTTGAAAGGAAACAAGAAAAAAAAGTAGAAGGAAGAATTTGTCAATGGAAACCCTCTAGAGAAGAGCCTATGCTTGAACCTATGCAGAAAGATGTAATTAGGTTCTAGCCTCTAACCCCACAAGAGAAATGGAGAAGGAGAGATAACAAGTTATGCCTCTATTGTGAAAACCCTGGCCATATTCTAGTTAATTGTCCCAACAAGAGAACAAACCGTAGAGTCATAACCACCCTTGTAGAGCAAGGAAATGAGGAAGTCCAGTTGTAAAGGAGACCGTACAATTGCACCATGATATAAGAAAGGGTCTCATAATTCCAACAACATGCATAGGAAAATGTATTGCCCCTATCAATTTAACCATGCCTAAGAAGATCCTTTCCCTTACAGATTCAAAAGCCTCCTCATGTTTCATCGATGAAGGATTGGTTAAGAAACACAGGATTCCAATACTTCAGAAGAGAACACCAATAGTAGCTGAAGTAGTAGATGGATAACCTCTAGCATCTAGGAATATGAAACATTACAATGACCTACATAGAGAAACAAGTCTCCTTTTCCTCCCAACAATATGCCTCTATATATAGCCCTCTCCAAGGGACTACCTATTATGGCAGGTAGATACTAACCATCCATGTGTCGGGCATGTAACTACATGTGTGCCAAGTATCCAAGTTAACTCAAATGGATGCTTCTAGAAGTCTCTAGAGCTCTTGGGGGAAAACACTCTCCCATGCCTCTCATAGAACTTGAACCCAAGACCTCTTCCTTCTCATCCATATGAATTAACCACTAGGCCAAGCACCTTCGCTTGCCTAGAGAGTATAAGCACCTTTGCTTAAGTCTAGTATCGAGACTTCTTCCCTATACTTGAATGAACAAATGATGTCCGATCTCAGATCTGTCTGAACTTGTTAGACCCTCATGTCACGAACTTTATAATAGAATATTACCATGGAAAACCCAACATAAAGGGTACATCTTGGTGACCATGATTCCCACATATTTCTCAATGTAATATCAAGTCCAGTGAATCCTATTATCATTGGAATGCCCTGGTTAAAGAAACATTATCTAGACATTAATTTGGAAATTAATAAAATCACTCATCAAGATATCCAACTCAAGAGCAACTCAAGAGTCCAAGAAAGATGATCCAGTGAAGCTACCCAATCAATAACAAGGTTTTGAAAATGTTTTTGAAAAGAAGAATTTAGATATCCTACCACAACACTGACCTTATGATTGCACCATAAGACTTCAAGAGGGAGCATAAACACCCTTTGGATTGATCTATAGACTATCCCTAGAGGAACTTATAGACTTACACAAGAATATTGATGAGAATCTAGCCAAGGGGTTTATCAGACACTCAAAGTCCAACGGGAGCCCCTATTCTATTTATAAAGAAGAAGAATGGGACTCTCTGAATGTGCGTAGACCATGCTGACTTGAATAAACACACGATAAAGAACAAATTCCCTCTACCATTCATATTGAAGCTCTTGGAATGCCTTGGGAAAAGAAAATTTCTTCACAAAAATTGACCTTCAAGGAGCTTACAATCAACATTTTGAACAAGGTATGGGCATTTTGAATATGTAGTTATGCCATTTGGTCTTAAAAATGCTCCAACATCTTTCAACATATGATGAATATATCTTCAAGGGTATCTAGATGATTTTGTGGTAATATACCTCGATGATTTCTTGATATTCTCCAAAAATCTAGATGATCACGAATGTCATGTAAAGATAGTCTAGAGAAACTAAGAGAAAAAGGTTTATATGAAAAATTGGAGAAGTGATATTTCCATCAGACAAAAGTGGAGGTTTTAGGGTACATCATCTCAAAGAAATGAATCTTTATGGACCCTAAGATGATATTTCTTGATTAGCAACTACCTTCTTATGTTCGAGATGTATAATGTTATCTAGGATTTGCCAATTTTTATAAGATATTCATAAGAGATTACTCCAAGATAATGACACCTCTTACAAAGCTTATAGGAAATTCAAAATTCTCATGGACGAAAGGGGCAAAAAAGGTTTTAAGACCTTGAAATCAACATTCTTCACTGCTCCAATTCTAGTTCATCCTGATTCTAGCAAGCCTTTTTTCCCAGAGAGAGATGCACCAGACTTTGGCTTAGGGGACATTCCATCCCAACATGGAGATGATGGACACCTACATCTAACTGCATATCATTCAAGGAAATTGTCCCCTCATATTGATTATAAAGTCCATGATAAAGAAATTGTTTCCATAGTGGACGCACTTGATATGTGGCATCACCATTTAGGAGTATCTCCTAAAGTTACTATGTGTATATAGATCATAAGAACTTAGAGTATTTTATGATCATGTGCATCATCATAGAAGACAATCTCGATGGAGTGACCTTTTTATCCACGTTGACTTTGTCATCACATACCATCCAGGAAACCAACAATGTCAAATGCCTTGTCAAGAACATCTTATCTTGCAGCAAAGAAAGGTGAAGAGGCCTTTGATCAACAAGAGAGTGTATTACTCAAGCCTAAACGTCTCCAAATAGTATCTAGCTCTTCAATCCATCATAAAGATCCAACCTTGACTCATTTGATGCGTGAGACTCTACCACAAGATGAATTGTTTTGTAACATTAAGCAAAAAATTCAAGAAGCAAATGAGTTCAACGAAAAGGATGGGTTAATATTCTATAAGAAGCTATTGTATGTCCCTCTAGGAAAGCCTAGGATCCAAGTACTTCAACAACATCATGAAAACCTTGCAGCAAGACATTTGGAGTGAATAAAACACTGGAAAAGGTGGATAATTAGTCAGATCAGCTATTAGCTTCATCCTTTAGGACCTTAAGCGGCCTCGTGGAACTCATATCAATGGATTTTTGGTGGCCTCAAATATGGAAGGAAGTCAATATATTCAAACCCATGAAACTTGTGATAGATCTAAAGTATCATGACATAAACCTCATGGCCTCTTGCAATCTTTAGCTAGTCCAAAAAGGCCATGGGCTTCATTATCCATGGATTTCATCACATATCTATCAAAGACAGATAAGTATGATGCCATTCTTGTTATAATGGATATATTTACAAAGGTGACATGCTTTATTCCAACTAGAAAGGCAACCATAGGTGCAACCACTATTAGGATTTTTCTTAGATACATCTTTATGCTTCATGGATGGGCTAATGATATTGTCAGTGGTCGAGGTCCACAATTCATATCTAGCTTTTGGAATATTCTTTTTAAGCTCCTTGGTGTTCAAGTTAAACTATCTAAAGCCAATCATCCATAGATTGATATACAAACATAACAGCCGAATCAAGTCCTAGATCAATATCTTGGTTGCACCATCAACTATCATCAGAATGATTGGTTTGAGCTTCTACCCTTTGCAGAGTTTGCCTATAACAACAGTGTTCATACATCTACCAAGCAAACTCCCTTCTTTAAAAATTATGGAAAACATCCAAGGATGGATATACAACTCTCAAATCATGTCAAGAACCCAACTACCATAGATAAGGCCCAATACCTCATGGATATTCACAAAGAACTCAAGGAAGAGATCCATAGAGCTCAAGAACAATAAAAATATTATGCAGATTAGCATCATGTTCATGTTGATATATTTAGGTAGTGATGTGTGTGAACACACTAGGACCGTCGGGGCACTTTTTTCCCTCTTTAGGAGGTTTTTTCCCCCGGATTATATATACACCTATTGCCCTAATGGGCTACTTATCTTTGTACATTCTCAAGTAATACATTCAGTATTGTGTGTTGTGCTCCAAGCTTCTTCTTCTTCCTTGTGTTGTTCGCGTGCTTCCATAGACGTCTAACTCCAACAATTGGTATCAAAGCAGGCCGTCGCTTCATCTAGGATGCCATCGACACTCCTCTGTTTGCAGTCTCAAAATCGCACGAATTTTGGTGAGCATACTCAGTGTGTTTCCGAGATTGAAACAGCTTCGCTACGTGGTGCCGAAAATACGATCTGAGCTCGTTTCGGCCTCTCAACGCATTATCGCAGTGCTTGTGCAGGCTATTTCATCTTTTTGTGCCAAAAGGTATATACCTGTTTCTGTTCGCCAGTATAAGCATCTCGAAGTCTGCTACAAGTTTAGTAGAACTCGTCTGGGCAGTTCCATTCAACTTTTTGAGATACAGTCAATTTTTTGCATCAAGGTATTTTAGTCACTGGCCAAGGCTGAAAGTAGTGATGTATTCCGTATGTTGGCTGTTGAGGATAAGTTGGATGGTACCAACTACCCATTATGGGCTTATATGATGTGACATGTATTGGTTGCAAAAGGATTATGGAACATTGTGCAGGGTGTTGAAAGACATCCTGTTACACCTGTAACAATAGGTACTGCGAATACAGGTGTTGGAGCTGATGAAGATGGTGTCGAAAATGATATTGTGCAGATTCCTGTTCGTGCTGTTGTTTCTGCTACACCTACTACAGAGTAGATTCGTTGGGATGGCAGAGATGCCCAAACACATGCATTGATAGCTTTGTCTATCAAACGTGCCATTATTCCTCATATTCGCTCTTGTAGAACAGCTAAGGATGCTTGGGATACACTTACCACATTGTACCAAGCTAGGAATGAGGCTCGTGTTGCTTACCTCCGAAAATAGTTGGAGAGTGGGCGCATGAATGAAGGTGATTCTATGGACAGTTTCCTAACAAAGATCAAAGACTTGAAGGAACAGTTGATTTCTGCTGATGAGGTTATACCAGATAGCTCACTTGTGCAGACCGTTCTGAATGGTCTTCCCGATCCATATCAGAGTTTTGCTTCTACTCTTCGGTTGATGATGAAAGGCAATCCAAATGCCTTGTCATTTGAGGAGTTAGTCTCTGTTCTATTGCAAGAAGATCAGTCCAGGCAGAACAGGTCCATTATGTGTGTTGCAGATCAAGCTTTCTTGGCTACTTAGAAGGGCAAAGGAAAATGGAGTTCTTCTTAGTAAGCAAAAATCTGCAAATGCTGCACATTCGAAGAACCAAGACAAAGATGAGAAAAAATCAGAAAAGCAAAAAATGTTTTGTAAGTACTATAAAGGGAATGATCATATCATAAAGAACTATCCAAGACTGGTTGCTAAAGAGGCAAAGAATAAAGAGGCTGGAATGGTTGTTGCAGAGGCCTCTACACCAAAAACAGAGTCTGCTAACCCTGTGCAGGAAGAAGAATGGGCATTCACTACTGTTTGCAATTTTGACCCATCCTCTCATGAGCAGTGCATGTTTGCAGTAGACTCAGATGTTTCGTACTTTGACAGTGGGGCAACCAAACATATTACCTCGTAGCGCAGTTTCCTCTCTTCACTCAAGCCTGCCCCTACAGGGAATACTGTTACATGCGCCAACAACTCCTCTTATCCTGTTATGGGAGTTGGTAAGATCATTTTGACTACTGTTGATGGTAGTAACTTTCACTTTGTCAGATGCTTTATTTGTGCCAGGGATCAAGAAGAATCTGTTATCAGTTTCTGCATTAGCCAAGATTGGCTTGGTTGTGAAATTTGTTGATGAAAGATGTACAGTTCATGATCTGTCAAATGGCGATGTTATTATTGCTTATGGCATTTTATGGCGTGGGCTGTATAAGCTCATAGACTATGAAAGATCTGAAAATGATTTGGCATGTGCAGTAAATGATTCTCAAGCTATGTCAGATGCAAAGCTTTGGCATGCATGCTTTGGTCATCTGAATTTTGCTAGTTTGCTACGCTTGCAGAAATCTGAAATTGGTGTCCTCTTTGCCCAAACTTGAGGCACCTTGAAAACATGTTTGTGAAGCCTGTTTTTTGGGCAAAATGCAGCGTTCCTCCTTTCCAAAAAATGGTTCAGTTCGGGCTACACAAAAATTGCAGCTTGTACATAGTGATGTCTGTGGTCCTATGCAGACACCCTCTTTTGGAAATTACCTTTACTTCGTGACTTTCATTGATGATTTTTCCAGGCATGCATTGTCAAAGTAAAGTCCGAAGTGTTCATGTGCTTTAAATAGTTTTTGGTTTTGGCTGAAAATCTGTCAGCATGTAAAATGGGCACCCTCTGTTCTGATCGAGGGGGGGAATATATGTCTTCTGATTTTAATGCATTTATGGCTGAACGTGGGATAAAACAATAGTGTACAGTGCTGTATACACCTCAACAAAATGGAGTTGCTGAACGAAAGAACAGGTCACTCATGGAGATGGCGAGGTGCATGGTCAAGAGTTAGGCTTTACCACATAGTTTCTAGCTTGAGGCTGTCATGTGTGCAACATATGTACTGAACAGGTGTCCCACTAAAGCGCTGCAGTCTATCACTCCATATGAGGCTTGGCATGACCGCAAGCCATCTGTTGCTCATCTGCGTGTTTTTGGTTGTTTGGCATATGCATTAGTGCCTGAACAACATCGCAGAAAATTGGATGATAAGGAAGTAAAATGTATTTTTGTTGGGTACAGTTCTGAAAGTAAAGGCTATCGTGTGTATCATCCACAGACTAAATGCATTTTGGTTAGCCGTGATGTTGTCTTTGTGGAAGATGCTATTCAGCCATTGCTTTCATGTACTAAGGAGACATATGTTAGCTCCAAAGACATGTATGATACTTTGATGCCTCTTTTTACAGGTGGACACTCTAGTGCTGGTCCTAATGAGGCAACTTCTCAGCCTTTGCAGGTTTTATATGATGATGCAGATCATTCCATTTCCGATGCAGATTTACATGATGCACTTGTTGATGAGAGATCTGATATTGAGCAGGCAAAAACTATGCCAAAATGGCTGGTGCAGACTTTGCATGACAGCAAATTAGATGCCTCTTTGTCATATCGTACTTGTTCAGGCTCTCATAGTGCCTCCTTTGCATCAGATTGCTATGATATGGCTGTCTCTAGTCTCTGTGATGAGAATGAGCCTGTTTCTTTTGATGAAGCACATAATTCAGAAAATTGGATGGTTGCTATGCAATCTGAATATGATGCTATAATGAAGAATGGTACATGGTCTTTATGTGACTTGCCTCCTGGAAAGAAGGCCATTGGCACTAAGTGGGTATACAAGCTGAAGCGTAAACCTGATGGTACAGTTGACAGGTATAAGGCTAGGCTTGTTGCAAAGGGTTATGCGCAAGAAAGAGGCATTGGATTTGATGAGACCTTTGCACCTACATGACGTATGACTACTGTTCAGAGCATTTGTGCACTTGCAGCCCATCATGGTTGGAATGTACATCAGTTGGACATTAAAACAGCATTTCTGAATGGTGACTTGCATGAAGAAGTCTATGTTTTTCACCGAGCCCCAAATGTGTAGATAATCGTGAAAAACACAAGTGCATGCACTCCCAAGCACTTTCTAGCTCTTTCTTGCACTCCCACGCATGACAAATGATGTGAAAATGGTGAAAATACACTCAGAAACGCAAAAAATTCTATGAAAATGAAGATGGTGATGATGAAGATGGAGAAGAAAAATCAGAAAAATAATAGAAATTGACTAATTCTTACCTTCCAATGTCGCAAATCCATGACCCAACAACGGCACCAGAATTTGGTGTATCTCAAGCGTGAGTATCAACTTCTTTACTTGTCAATCTGTAGAGACATGAGGACACGTATGAAGACCATGATCGAGTGAAAGCACAAGTGCGTGAGTGAAAGCACACAAGCATGCACACACATACATGTTGAAGATAAATGTACAAGCTCATTTTCACATGAGCTATGCTTGGATAAATTTACCAAATATAAAGATAAAGGAAAAGAAGAAAAAAGAAAAAAAGAAAGAAAAAAGTCTAGTCAAAATTCATGATGAGTAAAAGATACAATATTTGCCTTGTAGTCAGTGGCATGTAGTGGGCAAAGTGGTGATTTAAGAAGGAGGCACAAACTTCTTCACATGTTCCTTGGTTATAAAAGTGGAGTGGGAGCATGCTCTTAACAAGGAGAGAAAGAGGCAAGAGCTCCCAATAGTCGGATCTAGTCATATTGTCATTTTGTCTTCCCATAGACTCCTTCTAGCCACATGTCATTTTGTACATAGCTCTGTTGTGAAGCTCATATCTTAATGTATTATATACCTCAAGTGAAGGAAGCAAGAACACACTACTTGCAATGAGACATGAGTATAGAAGTGTTGGAGATAGACGTCTGTGGAAGCATGCGAACAGCACAATGAAGGAGAAGAAGCTTTGAGTACAACACACAATACTGAATGTATTACTAGAGAATTTACATAGATAAGTAGCCCATTAGGGCAATAGGAATATATACAAGCCGAGGGAAAAAAACCTCCTAAAGAGGGAAAAAAGTGCCCCGACGGTCCTATTGTGTTCACACACATCACTACCTAAATATATCAACAAATCCCCCCTAGGAGTGATGTAGTGAACAAGGAGTTGGCACTCATGTATAAGGAAGTGCCAAGCTATGTGGAAATCACTCCACAAAAGGAAGTAAGCCCAAAGCTTTGTAGAAAGCTTCAAACTTCTCCCTAGGCAGAGCCTTAGTGAAAAGGTCTGCAATGTTCTCTTGCGTGGGCACATATGCCAAGCTGATCTCCCCAGCAGAGAACCTCTCCGTGACATAGTGATAATGCACCTCAATATGCTTAGCGCGAGCATGGAACACATGGTTCCTCGCAACTGCCAATGCGCTCTTACTGTCAGTGAAGATGGTGGTGGCAGAAGACTGACCAACACCCAAATCAGCCATAAGGCATCTGAGCCACACACACTCAACAATTGTTGTGAAAGCTGCCCTATACTCAGCCTCACAACTGGAAGTGGCCACAGTAGGCTGCTTCTTGCTCAACCAAGATATACATGAGCTAGAAAGCATGAAACAAAAGCCACTAGTGGACACACAAGTGTCATAGCAATGAGCCCAATCAGAGTCAGAAAAAGCATGCAAATCTGGCAGTAGTGATTCCCCCCTTGGGATAAAACAACCCTAGTAGTCGAGTACCACTTAAGTAGCAAAAGATGTGCTTAACCACCTGCCAATGCTTGACTCTTGGGCAATGCATAAACCTGCTCATCTGTGAGACAGCAAATTGAATATCTGGCCAAGTAATGCATAAGTTAATCAAGCATATTCCAACAGTTTGCTGATAGAGAACAACATCAAATGCATCTCCAGCATCATGAAGACTCAATCGTAAACCTGTCTCCATAGGAGTGGCAATAGGCTTACAATCTACAAGGCCAAAACACTACAATAATGTGTCAATATATCTTTTTTGACACAAAGCCATTCCACCATCAACTTGCATAAATTGAATGCCCAAATAGTGATGCAAATGCCTGAAATCAGACATCTCAAATGAGGCATGCAAATCAGCTTTAAAATCAGCAATATGCTTCTTAATAGGACCAATGAGCAGCATGTCGTCAACAATGAACATAGACAACAATGATCAGAAGCACACCATTAGCACGCTTAGCATATAAGGTGCTTTCAGTTGGACTGTTCTCAAAACCATGTGCAATCAGATAGGCATGTATCTTCGCATACGAAGCACGTGGTGCTTGCTTTAAACCATATAATGGCTTCTTAAACCTGCACACCTGGTTTTCATTCCCTTTTTGCATAAAGCCACGGAGCTGAAAAACATACACTTCTTCATGCAAATCACCATTCAGAAATGTTGTTTTAATGTCCAACTTATGTACATTCCAACCATGATGAGCCGCAAGTGCACAAATGCTATGAATAGTAGTCATTCGGCAAGTAGGTGCAAAGGTCTCATCAAAATCAATGCCTCTTTCCTGTGCATAACCCTTTGCAACAAGTCTAGCTTTATACATGTCAACTGTACCATCAGGCTTACGCTTCAGCTTGTATACCCACTTAGTCCCAATGGGCTTCTTGCCAGGAGGCAAGTCACACAAAGACCAAGTACCATTCTTCATTATAGCATCATATTCAGATTGCATAGCAGCCATCCAATTTTTTAAATTTTGTGTTTCATCAAACAAAACAGGCTCATTCTCATCACAGAGACTAGATGCAGCCATAGCATAGCAATCTGATGCAAAAGAGGCACTATGAGAGCCTAAACGAGTACGATATGACAAAGGTGCATCTAATTTGTTTTCACACAAAGTCTGCACCAGCCATTTTGGCATGGTTTTTGCCTGCTCAATATCAGCTCTCTCATCAACTAGTGCATCATGTAAATCTGCATAAAAAATGGAATGATCTGCATCATCACATGAAACCTGCAAAGGCTGAGAAGTTGCCTCATGGGGACAAGCACTAGACTATCCACCTGTAAAGAGAGGAGGCAAAGTATCATACATGTCTTCGGAGCTAACAGATGTCTCCTTAGTACATGAAAGCAATGGTTGAATAGCATCTTCCACAAAAACAACATCATGGCTAACCAGAATGTGTTTAGTCTATGGATGATACAAACAATAGCCTTTACTTTCAGAACTGTACCCAACAAAAATACATTTTACTGCTTTATCATCCAATTTTTTGCGATGTTGTTCAGGCACTAATGCATATGCCAAACAACCAAAAATACGGAGATGAGCAACAGATGGCTTGATGACCACCTCAAGCCGGAAACTATGTGGTAAAGCCTGACTCTTGACCATACACCTCGCCATCTCCATGAATGACCTCTTCTTTCGTTTAGCAACTCCATTCTGTTGAGGTGTATACGGCATTGTACACTGGTGTTTTATCCCACATTAAGCCAAAAATCCATTAAAATCAGAAGACATATATGTTGATATATTTAGGTAGTGATGTGTGTGAACACTCTAGGACTGCTGGGGCACTTTTTTCCCTCTTTAGGAGGTTTTTTTCCTCCGACTTGTATATACGCCTATTGCCCTAATGGGCTACTTATCTTTGTACATTCTCTAGTAATACATTCAGTATTGTGTGTTGTGCTCCAAGCTTCTTCTTCTTCCTTGTGTTGTTTGTGTGCTTCCATAGATGTCTATCTCCAACAATTGGTATCAGAACATGTTGTTGCTTCATCTAGGGCACCGTCGACACTCCTTTGGTTGCAGTCTCAGAATCGCATGAATTTTGGTGAGCATACTCAGCATGTTTTCAAGATCAAAACAGCTTTGCCTAGTGGTGCCCAAATCGCTATCTGAGATCGTTTTGGCCTTCGAACTCACTATCGTAGTGCTTGTGTAGGCTATTTCATCTTTTTATGCCAAAGGTATATACTAGTTTCTGTTTGCCAGTATAAGCATCTCAAAGTCTGCTATAGGTCTAGCAGGACTTGTCTGGGCAGTTCTATTCAACTTTTTGAGATACAATCAATTTTTTGCATCAAGATGTTTTAGTCACCGGCCATGGCTGAAAGTAGTGATGTATTTCGTATGTTGGCTGTTGAGGATAAGTTGGATGGTACTAACTATCCATTATGAGCTTATATGATGCGACATGCATTGGTTGCAAAAGGGCTCTGGAACATTGTGCAGGGTATTGAAAAACGTCCTATCACACCTGCAACTGTTACAAATGTGGGTACAAAAGCTGAGGCAGAAGGTGTTGAAGATGATGATATTCTACATATTCCTGTTCGTGTTGTGGTTTCTATTGCACCAACTGTAGAGCAAATTCGTTGGGATGGCAGAGATGCCCAGACACATGCATTGATAGCTTTGTTTATCAAACGTGCCATTATTCCTCATATTCGCTCTTGCAGAACAACTAAAGATGCTTGGGATACACTTACCACATTGTACCAAGCTAGGAATGAGGCTCGTGTTGCTTACCTCCAAAAACAGTTGGAGAGTGAGCACATGAATGAAGGTGATTCTATGGACAGTTTTGTAACAAAGATCAAAGACTTGAAGTAACAATTGATTTCTGTTGATGAGGTTATACCAGATAGCTCATTTGTGCAGATCGTTCTGAATGGTCTTCCTAATTCATATCAGAGTTTTGCTTCTACTCTTCGGTTAATGATGAAAGGCAATCCAAATGCCTTGTCATTTGAGGAGTTAGTCTCTGTTTTGTTGCAGGAAGATTAGTCCAGGTAGAATAGGTCCATTATGTGTGTTGCAGATCAAGCTTTCCTGGCTAGTCAGAAGGGCAAAGGAAAATGGAGCTCTTCAACTAGTAAGCAAAAATTTGCAAATGTTGCACATTCGAAGAAGGAAGATAAAGATGAGAAGAAAACAGAAAAGCAGAAATTGTTTTGCAAGTAATGTAAAGGGAATGATCATATCATAAAGAGCTGCCCAAAACTGGCTACTAAAGAGGCAAAGAAGAAAGAGGTTGGAATGGTTGTTAGAGGCCTCTACACCAAAAATAGAGTCTAGTAATCTTGTGAAGGAAGAAGAATGGGTGTTTACTATTGTCTGCAGTTTTGAACCGTCTTCTCATTAGCAATGCATTTCTGCAGTAGACTCAGATGTTTGGTATTTTGACAATGGGGTGACCAAATATTACCTTGCAGCGCAGTTTCTTCTCTTCACTCGAGCCTGCCCCTACAGGGAATATTGTTACATGCGCCAACAACTCCTCTTATCTTGTTATGGGAGTTGGTAAGATCATTTTGACTACTACTGATGGTAGTTCTTTCACTTTGTCATATGCTTTATTTGTGCCAGGGATCAAGAAGAACCTGTTATCAGTTTCTGCATTAGGCAAGATTGGCTTGGTTGTGAAATTTGTTGATGACAGGTGTACAATTCATGATCTGTCAAATGGCAATGTGATTATTGCTTCTGGCATTTTATTTCATAGGGTGTATAAGCTCATAGACTATGAAAGATATGTGAATGATTCGGCATGTGTACACGATTCTCAGGCTATGTCAAATACAAAGCTTTGGCATGCACGCTTTGGTCATCTGAATTTTGCTAGTTTGCTACGCCTATAGAAATCTGAAATGGTGTCCTCCTTGCCCAAAGTTGAACGTTGTATTTTGGGCAAATACAGCGTTCCTCATTTCCAAAAGATGGTTCAGTTTGGGCTACTCAGAAATTGCAGCTTCTACATAGTGATGTTTGTGGTCCTATGCAGACATCTTCTTTTGGAAATTATCTTTACTTCGTGACTTTCATAGATGATTTTTCCAGGCATGCATGGGTATATCCATTGAAGAAAAAGTCTGAAGTGTTCATGTGCTTCAAACAGTTTTTGGTTTTGGCTGAAAATCTATCAGCATGTAAAATGGGCACCCTCTGTTCTGATCGAGGGGGGGAATATATGTCTTCTAATTTTAATACATTTCTGGCTGAACGTGGGATAAAACACCAGTGTATAGTGCCGTATACACCTCAATAGAATGGTGTTGCTAAACGAAATCACTCATGGAGATGGTGAGGTGTATGGTCAAGAGTTAGGCTTTACCACATAGTTTCTGGCTTGAGGTTGTCATGTGTGCAGCATATGTACTTAACATGTGTCCCATCAAAGCACTCCAGTCTATCACTCCATATGAGGCTTGGCATGATCGCAAGCCATCTGTTGCTCATCTATGTGTTTTTGGTTGTCTGGCATATGCATTAGTGCTTGAACAACATCGCAGAAAATTGGATGATAAAGCAGTAAAATGTATTTTTTTTGGGTACAGTTCTGAAAGTAAAGGCTATCGTATGTATCATCCACAGACTAAACACATTCTGGTTAGCCATGTTGTTGTTTTTGTGGATGACGCTATTCAGCCATTGCTTTCATGTACTAAGGAGACATATGTTAGCTCCAAAGACATGTATGGTACTTTGCTGCCTCTTTTTACAGGTGGACAGTCTAGTGTTGGTCCTAATGAGGCAACTTCTCAGCCTTTGTAGGTTTTAGATGATGATGCAGATCATTCCATATCTCATGCAGATTTACATGATGCACTTGTTGATGAGAGAACTGATATTGAGCAAGCAAAAACTATGCCAAAATGGCTGGTGCAGACTTTGCATGATAACAAATTAGATGCACCTCTGTTCGTACTCGTTCAGGCTCTCATAGTGCCTCGTTTGCATTAGATTGCTATGCTATGGCTGCATCTAGTCTTTGTGATGAGAATGAGCCTGTTTCATTTGATGAAGCACAAAATTCAGAAAATTGGATGGCTGCTATGCAATCTGAATATGATGCTATAATGAAGAATGGTAATTGGTCTTTATGTGACTTGCCTGCTAGCAAGAAGGCCATTGGGACTAAGTGGGTATACAAGTTGAAGCATAAGCCTAATGGTACAGTTGACAGGTATAAGGCTAGACTTATTGCAAAGGGTTGTGCGCAGGAAAGAGGCATTGATTTTGATGAGACCTTTGCACCTACTTGCCCAATGACTACAGTTCATAGCATCTGTGCACTTGCAGCGCATCATGGTTGGAATGTACATCAGTTGGACATTCAAACTGCATTTCTAAATGGTGACTTGCATGAAGAAGTGTATGTTTTTGAGCCTCGTGGCTTTGTGTAGAAAGGGCATGAAAACCAGGTGTGCAGGTTAAAGAAGGCATTATATGGTTTAAAGCAAGCACCAGGTGCTTAGTATGAGAAGATACATGGCACATGGTTTTGAGAACAGTCCAACTGAAAGCACCTTATATGATATTTTGGGCATTTGCGTCACTATTTGGGCATTCAGTTTATGGGATGGCTTTGTGTCCAATGAAATATATTGACACATTATTGCAGCATTTTGGCCTTGAAGATTGTAAGCCTATTGCCACTCCTATGGAGATAGGTTTAGGATTGAGTCTTCATGATGTTGGAGATGCATTTGATGATGTTCTCTATCAGCAGGCAGTTGGATGCTTGATTTAGTTATGCATTACTTGGCCAGATATTCAGTTTTTTGTCTCACAGATGGGCAGGTTTATGCATTGCCCAGAAGTCAAGCATTGGTAGGCAGTTAAGCGCATCTTTTGCTACTTGACTAGTACTCGGCTACTTGGGTTGTTTTATCCCAAGGGGGGATCACTACCACCAGATTCGCATGCTTTTTCTGACTCAGACTGGGCTGGTTGCTATGACACTCGTGTGTCCACTAGTGGCTTTTGCTTCATGCTTGGTAGCTCATGTATATCTTGGTTGAGCAAGAAGCAGCGTATTATGGCCACTTCTAGTTGTGAGGCTAAGTATAGGGCAGCTTTCACAGCTACTATTGAGTGTGTTGTAGCGGAAATGTGGTATACTTTCTTCTCTTCTATATGTGCTCTTATTTATACTGCACGCTCTTCTTAAGCACGTTCTTTGTACAGTTTGATTCGGTGTAACAAACTCTGATCTTGGGAGATTCTGTACTGTACATAACGGTCGTGGATTTGTCCCTCCACTAAGGCGTTTGATTTTCTCTGATTCTGCTTCTCTTTTCCTTGTCTGTACGTTAAATTCGTGAGTGTTTCTTCAACAGCTCCCCCTCAATCACTAATTTGACATCTTCCGGTCTTTCATATATCTTTCTTTCTTTTATACCTGCCATCTCTTTGAATCTGTTTGTCTTCGTTCCATCCAAACTCTTTGTCAACATATCTGCAATCTGATCCTTTGTCGGAGTGTATACAATTTCTAACTCCTTCTCCATTACCTTTTCCCTCAGGAAATGATACTGAATCTCTATGTGCTTTGTTCTTGCATGAAATACTGGGTTTGCTGCAAGATATAGAGAGCTCATATTGTCTCCATGTATAACCGGCATACCTTGATCAATGCCCAAGCTTTTGAGCAAGGTCTGTATCCATATCACTTCTTTAGCTGCTTCTACCAGTCCTTTGTATTCGGCTTCTGTTGACGATAGCGCTACTGTGTGTTGCTTCTTTGAACACCAGCTTACCAGCTTATCTCTTAGGTATATCATATACCCGTGTGTTGATCGTCTGTCATCTTGACTTCCAGCCCAATCTGAGTCACTGTATGCTCTGAGCTTTATATCCGACGTAACGGGATAATGTAATCCTTCTTTTATAGTTCTTTTGACGTATCTAAGAACTCTCTGTCCTGCAACCCAATGTTGATCTGTTGGACAATGCATGAATTGTGAGAGAACTCCCACTGCATAACTAAGATCCGGTCTTGTTAGCGTAGCATAAATTAGACTTCCTACAATTGACTGATATTTCTTCATATCTCTAAACTCTGCACCACTGTATTTGCTGAGTTTATGATTTACTTCAAGCGGTGTTGAAGCTTCTCTGCAATTCTCCATATTAAACTTCTTCAGTAAGTTTAGGAGATACCTTTCTTGTGTCACATATACACCATGATCTGTGTATGTGATTTCCATTCCTAGAAAGTATGACAACTTTCCTAGGTCACTAATCTTGAACTCTCTTTCGAGTAGTTTCTTTACTTCTGTAATCCCTTCATCTGATGTTCCTGTGATTATTAAGTCGTCTACATAAATACAAATGTAGATCATACCTTCTTCTGTTCTCTTTATAAGTAGACTTGCGTCTACCTTCGAACTTTGGTATCCAAGTTCATTTAGATATTTCACAAGTCTGTAGTTCCAAGCTCTTGGAGCTTGCTTTAGTCCATAAAGTGCTTTTCTTAACCTACAAACGAAGTTTGGGTTTCTGGAATTTTCAAATCCTTCAGGTTGTTCCATGTACACTTCATCAGAAATGTATCCATTCAGAAATGCGTTCTTTATATCTAGCTGACTTAGCTTCCATCCTTTTGATGCTGCTACAGCAATCACTGTCCTTATGGTTGACATCCTTGCCACCGGACTAAACGTCTCATCATAATCTATGCCATGCGTCTGGGCATAGCCTTTGACCACCAGCCTTGCTTTGTATCTGGCTATCCTTCCATCTGCAAATTTCTTTACTTTGAAAACCCATTTATTTCCGATTACTTTCTTACCATTTGGTTTCGGAACAAGTTCCCATGTCTTGTTCTCCTCTAGTGCGCTAATTTCTTCTTTCATTGCTTCTTTCCATTGCTTTTTGTCTTTAGCTTCATCATAGCTCTGTGGTTCTTCATCATCTTTGACCATATATGCATAGTCTTTTTGAGTTATGTATGACGTATCATACGAGTACCTTTCTGGTTGTCTTCTATTCCTGTTTGACCTTCTTGGTTCAAACTCTTCATATGTATCTGAATGCACTTCTTCTTGTCTTCATTTCTCATACCTGATCCGTTCCTGGACGTACTTGCCTGCATATGATTTTCATCTCTGTTCACCTGCACAATTGATTTCCCTTTCTCTCTTCTTTTTATTTCTTCTTGGAATTCTTCAGTCATATGACTTTGATCTGCATACCAGCTTTTCTGTTCATCAAATGTAACATCTCTGGACACAGTAAATTGTTTGGTTAGAGGATTCCATAACCTGTAACCCATCTGCTTTTCATCATATCCAACGAACACATATTTCTCTGCTTTCGGTTCAAGCTTATGTCTGAGTTGAGACGGTACATAAGCATACACTACTGATCCAAACACTTTACAGTGATCAAGTGTTGGCTTCTTTCCCCACCATGCTTCATAAGGGGTCATTCCTTTCAATGTTGTACATGGTAATTTGTTTACCAAGTATGTGGTTGTGTTTACAGCTTCAGCCCAAAGATAATTTGGACACTCTTTTTCGTTTAGCATAGCTCGTGCAAATTCAACTAGTACTTGGTTCCTTCTTTCTGCTACTCCATTTTGTTGTGGTGTATATCTGTAGGTTATTTCTCTTTTAATACCTGCATTCCAAAGATAGTCATTGAATTCTCGGGAGAAGTATTCTCCCCCTCCATCAGACCTCAGTCTTTTAAGTTTTCGTCCGGTAAGTCTTTCAGCATATGCATGAAAATGCCTGAAAGCTCCAAATACTTCTGATTTCTCTTTCAAAATATAAAGAGTTATCCACCTTGTTGCATCATCAATGAATAAAACATAGTACCTTGATCTGCTGATTGATCCTTCTTTCGTTGGCCCCCTTACATCTGTATGAATAAGCTCGAGTACTTCATCATGTTTGAATCCTTTCTTCTGGAAAGGTAACCTGTGGGCTTTTCCCAACTGACATGCTTCACACTTGTGAATCATATGTTGATTCTGTATATTTGGTAATCCCAATACTGATTGATTCGTTATCATAGCTTTAATTCCTTTTTCATTGAAATGACCCAATCTCTTATGCCAGAGATCAAGTTCTGTAATTACCTTCTCTCCATGTGTGAGCAACGCTTGGCCAATGTTCCCTTGTACTCTTAAAGTAAAGAGTCTTCCTTCTTTCTTTCCAGAAACGATCTGGTTATATCCGTTCTTGGGATCTTCTACAAATACACCTTTATTTGTAAATCTGACTTGGAGACCTTTCTCAACTATCTGTCCCACGCTAATCAAATTTTTCGGTATTGTTGGAACATACAAGACATTGGTTAGCAAATCTGCTCCACTCTTGCATTTCACTTTTCCGATTGAGTGTACGCTATGTCTCGTATTGTCACCTGTTTGAACAATGTGACTAGAACTACCTTTTTCTAGTTCTGACATTAGTTCTATATTTCCTGACAAATGATTAGAGCATCCAGAATCAATGTAAAATACCTTTAGGTCTTCGTTTTCCGATGTGTTGATAGAGTTCATCATCAACGATGTATGACTTTCATTCTGCGTGTCGTTTGCGTAGTTGTTGTAGGTGGTGTTGTAGGATTGATTCTATCCCCAACTTCTTACTCCACCTCTACCATAGCCTCCTCTTTGATTTTGTCTTCCTCTTTGATATCTTCCGCTTCTGCCTCTGCTATTACTGTTTTGATTTTGATTTGATCCTTGTTGATTGTGCCAGCAATCATGAGCCAAATGATTACTGAGTCCACAGATCCAGCAAGCCTTCTTGTTGGTATTCTGGTTACTTCTTCCTCTTCCAAAGCCTCTTGCTCTTCCTCTGCCAATGCCCTTACCTCTTGCGTAATAGGCCTGAGAACTCGACTCTTCTTCGTCTTTTGTCTTACCTTTGTCTTTCTTTTTGTTCTTCATGTACATTGCAGAGCTTTGTCCTTTATCTGCATCTCCTTTCAGGTCTTGCTCATATGTGAGCATCAAACCAAGCAACTGATTTAAATCTGGCACAAAATGATTTAAAGAAAGTTCAGTTGATAGTACAAAAGGTTTCCACCTTTCATCTCCTCTCAAACCTGTGAGCACTTGCGCTATCAATCTATGATCTTCGACTTCTTCATTTATGGATCCAAGACTATCTGCTAGATCCTTCATTTTAGTGACATAGTCACTTATGCTTTGACTCGACTTCTTTTTGAATGTCGTAAACTCGGACCATAAACTAGCCTTCCTGGCTTTCGTAGTATTTTGGAAATGATCTTCCAATGCACTCCATATGTCCTCTGCTTTCTCCAGACCTCTAATATGCGGTAGTAGATGATCTGTTACGGTATTATAGATGTAGGCTCTTGCCGTTGCATCTTTCTTCTGCCACAGCTTCAAGGCTTCTAATTCTTCTTTTTCCGGTTGACTATCATCTTCAAAAGTCGGCTTCTTTTCTTCTCCGGTCACATACATCATTAAGTCCTTACTCATAAGTAAGGCTTCCATGCGCATTACCCATGCGGGATAATTATCTCTATCCAACTTATCAATAGTAACATGGTCTGCCATGATCTTCTCGTTTCTGTTACTTCCGGTGAGTTTTTGAGAATCTTTCTGCTCTTCAGAATCTTTCTCGTTCTGGTTCCACTCGTTGTGGTTAACCGGCTTTTGTTTCCAATAATGGTGAATACTCTGGGCTTCTGATTAGATATGCCTAGCTCTGGCTCTGATTAGATACACCTAGCTCTGGCTCTGATTAGATACACCTAGCTCTGGCTCTGATTAGATACACCTAGCTCTGGCTCTGATTAGATACACCTAGCTCTGGCTCTGATTAGATACACCTAGCTCTGGCTCTAATACCACTGTAGCGGAAATGTGGTATACTTTCTTTACTCTGATACCACTCCTTGTCGACGCGACGAAGGCTGAACCTTAGTAAGCCTGCGGAAATCGCCACGCCCAAGAAGAACTAAGCTAAAGTGATTCAGAACACTTCTGTAATCAACCAATAGCTTAGCAAAGTCTAGCGCTCAACATATAAGACTGCGCTCTAACTTCACTGGAAAAAATTCACCGAAACTTCACCAGACTGTCACTGGACTGACACCGTAATTGTACCGGAATTGTACCGAAATGAACTTCAAATCTATTTATAATTACTTCAAGTAAACATACATGAAGTAAGGAAGTGTCGCAAAAGCTTCCTTTCCTTACTGAACACTTTCTGAAGTTTAAGAGAAAACTCCACCAGTTCACCCAGCCTCTTTCCGGTCACACTTTGTACTGTGTATAGATATCTTTTTCACCGGAAACCTTAATCAACTAAAAGTAGAGATGTCTAGCTACAGAATGAGCTATCTCTCACACAAAACTTCGCATTACTCTGCGAGATCTACTTCGTTCTTCTATCGGAAATTACTCGTTTACTGTAAGAACTGTAACTGATCGAAAAATGCGGTTACTGAGAAATGTTAACTGTTAACTAACTTAAACTGTAACATAAACATACTCTGTTTCTTCCACATACAAACAATACGCACAAACATCCACATGAACATGTGTTTTCTATTAGAGAAGATGTGTACAAGTGAGCTTGGCCTCTTCTTGCTCAAGCTACAGAAACTCTCCTATACTGAGTAGTTTCTTATTACCATCCTTCTCTCAGATGAATACCCGATATCTCAGGCTTTTGTTATTCATCTATACATACGCGATCTCTGGCGTCTTCTTCTATAACTCTGCGTCTCTGTGCATCTGCTATATTTCGTCTCTCTCTCTATCTCCATTCTCCTCTCTCTTCTTCTCTTCTATATGTGCTTTTATTTATACTGCATGCTCTTCTTAAGCACGTCCTTGTTCGCACTTCCCTTCTATTATTCCTTTGCACGTTCTCTCTTTGTACAGTTTGATTCGGTGTAACAAACTCTGATCCTGGGAGATTCTGTACTGTACATAACGGTCGTGGATTTGCCCCTCCACTAAGGCATTTGATTTTCTCTGATTCTGCTTCTCTTTTCCTTGTCTGTACGTTAAATTCGTGAGTGTTTCTTCAACATGTGTGTGGCTTAGACGTCTTATGGCTGATTTGGGTGTTGGTCAGTCTTCTGCCGCCACCATCTTCATTGAGAGTCAGAACGCATCGGCAGTTGCGAGGAACCCTGTGTTCCATGCTTGCACTAAGCACGTTGAGGTGCATTATCATTATGTCAGGGAGAGGTTCTCTGTTGGGGAGATCAGCTTGGCATATGTGCCCACGCAAGAGAACATTGCAGACCTTTTCACGAAGGCTCTGCCTAGGGAGAATTTTGAAGCGTTCTGCAAAGCTTTGGGATTACTTCCTTTTGTGGAGTGATTTCCACATAGCTTGGGACTTCCTTATACATGAGTGCGAGCTACTTGTTCATCGCATCACTCCCAGGGGGGATTTGTTGATATATTTAGGTAGTGATGTGTGTGAACACTCTAGGACCACCAAGGCACTTTCTTTCCTCTTTAGGAAGTTTTTTTCCCCCGGCTTGTATATACGCCTATTGCCCCAATGGGTTAATTATCTTTGTACATTCTCTAGTACTACATTCAGTATTGTGTGCTGTGCTCCAAGCTTCTTCTTCTTCCTTGTGTTGTTCGCGGGCTTCCGTAGAAGTCTATCTCCAACAATATATTCCCCCCTCGATCGGAATGGAGGGTGCCCATTTTACATGCTAACAGATTTTCAGCCAAAACCAAAAACTGTTTGAAGCACATGAACACTTCGGACTTTGGCTTTAATGGATATACCCATGCATGCCTAGAAAAATCATCAATGAAAGTCATGAAGTAAATATAATTTCCAAAAGAAGGTGTGTGCATAGGACCACAGACATCACTATGTACAAGCTACAATTTCTGAGTAGCCCGAACGGAACCATCGTTTGGAAATGAGGAACGCTGCATTTTGCCCAAAATACAGCCTTCACAAACATGTTTTCCAAGTGCCTCATGTTTCGGCAAAGAGGACACCATTTCAGATTTTTGTAGGCGTAGCAAACTAACAAAATTCAGATGACCAAAGGGTGCATGCCAAAGCTTTGCATCTGACATAGCCTGAGAATCATGTACTGGACATGCCGAATCATTCACATATCTTTCATAGTCTATGAGCTTATACAACCCATGACATAAAATACTAGAAGCAATAATCACATCGCCATTTGACAGATCATGAATTGTACACCTATCATCAACAAATTTCACAACCAAGCCAATCTTGGCTAATGCAGAAACTAATAACAGGTTCTTCCTGATCCCTGGCACAAATAAAGCATCTGACAAAGTGAAAGAACTATCATCAGTAGTAGTCAAAATGATCTCACCAACTCCCATAACAGGATAAGAGGAGTTGTTGGCGCATGTAACAGTATTCCCTATAGGGGCAAGCTCGAGTGAAGAGAAGAAAGTGCACTGCGAAGTAATATGTTCGGTCGCCCCACTGTCAAAGTACCAAACATCTGAGTCTACTACAGACATGCACTGCTCATGAGAAGATGGGTCAAAACTACAGATAGTAGTAAATGCCCATTCTTCTTTCTGCACAAGATTAGCATACTCTATTTTTGGTGTAGAGGCCTCTGCAACAATCACTCCAACCTCTTTCTTCTTTGCCTCTTTAGCAGCCAGTTTTGGATAGTTCTTTATGATATGATCGTTCCCTTTATAGTACTTGCAAAACAATTTCTTCGTTTTTTATTTTTTCTCATCTTTATCTTCCTTCTTCAAATGTGCAGCAATTGCAGATTTTTGCATACTAGTTGAAGAGCTTCATTTTCCTTTGCCCTTCTAACTACCTAGGAAAGCTTGATCTGCAACACACATAATGGACATGTTCTGCCTGGACTGATCTTCCTGCAATAGAACATAGACTAACTCCTCAAATGACAAGGCATTTGGATTGCCTTTCATCATTAACCGAAGAGTAGAAGCAAAACTCTGATATGAATTAAGAAGAACATTCAGAACAGTCTGCACAAGTGAGCTATCTGGTATAACCTCATCAACAAAAATCAGTTTTTCCTTCAAGTCTTTGATCTTGGTTAGAAAATTATCCATAGAATCACCTTCATTCATGTGCTCACTCTCAAACTGTTTTCGGAGGTAAGCAACACGAGCCTCGTTCCTAGCTTGGTACAATATGGTAAGCGTATCCCAAGCATCCTTAGCTGTTCTGCAAGAGCGAATGTGAGGAATAATGGCACATTTGACAGACAAAGCTATCAATGCATGTGCCTGGGCATCTTTTCCATCCCATCAAATTTTCTCTATAGTAGGTGCAGCAAAAACCACAACACGAACAGGAATATGCAGAATATCATCATCTTTGACACCTTCTGCATCAGCTTTTGTACCTGTAGTTGTAACAGTTGCAGGTGTGATAGGATGTTTTCCAACACCGTGCACAATGTTCCATAGTCCTTTTGCAACCAATACATATCGCATCATATAAGCCCATAACGGGTAGTTGGTACTATCCAAATCATCCTCAACAAGAAACATATGGAATACCACATTGCTTTCAGCAATGGTCGGTGACTAAAATGCCTTGATGCAGAAAAATGACTGTATCTCAAAAAGTTGAGTGGAACTGCCGAGATGAATTGTGCTAGACTTATAGCAGACTTTGAGATGCTTATACTCACGAACAGAAATTGGTATATACCTTTGGCACAAGAAGCCGAAATAGTATGCATAAGCAGTGTGATAGTGCATTCGGAGACCGAAACGAGCTCAGATCACGATTTCGACAACATAGAGTGAAGCCATTTTGATCTCAAAAACACACTGAGTATGCTTACCAAAATTTGTGTGACTCTGAGACTACAAACGGAGGAGTATCAACGATACCCTAGATGAAGCGATGACCTGCTCTGATACCAATTGTTGGAGATAGATGTCTGCAAAAGCACATGAACAACAAAGTGAAGGAGAAGAAGCTTTGAGTAAATTACACAATACTGAATGTATTATTAGAGAATGTACATAGATAAGTAGCCCATTAGGGCAATAGGCGTATATACAAGCCAGGGGAAAAATACCTCCTAAAGAGGGAAAAAAGTGCCCCGGCGATCCTAGTGTGTTCACACACATCACTACAAATATATCAACAAGAAGCTCTTGTGAAGATGACAAAAAATGGTACATTGATTCAGGTTGTAGTAACCATATGTCATGCTAAGGAAGTTTGTTCACTAATCTATAGGTACCAAGTGGAAAAGGATGTGTTGAAATAGGTGATGATACTCAACACATGATTGAATATATTGGAGATATAAGTCTTGGAAATACTGTTGGAGTTAGACGTCTGCGGAAGCACGTGAACAGCACAAGGAAGAAGAAGAAGCTTGGAGCACAAACACACAATATGTATTACTAGAGAATGTACAAAGATAAGTACCCCATTAGGGAAATAGGCATATATACAAGCCGGGGGAAAGAAACCTCCTAAAGAGGGAAAAAAGTACCCCGGCGGTCCTAGTGTGTTCACACACATCACTACCTAAATATATCAACAAATCCCCCCTAGGAGTGATGCGTGAACAAGGAGCTGGCACTCATGTATAAGGAAGTTCCAAGCTATGTGGAAATCACTCCACAAAAGGAAGTAAGCCCAAAGCTTTGTGGAAAGCTTCAAACTTCTCCCTAGGCAGAGCCTTCGTGAAAAGGTCTGCAATGTTCTCCTGCGTGGGCACATATGCCAAGCTGATCTCCCCAGCAGAGAACCTCTCCCTGACATAGTGATAATGCACCTCAATGTGCTTAGTGCGAGCATGGAACAGAGGGTTCCTCGCAACTGCCAATGCGCTCTGACTGTCAGTGAAGATGGCGGTGGCAGAAGACTGGCCAACACCCAAATCATCCATAAGGCATATGAGCCACACACACTCAACAGTCGCTGTGAAAGCTGCCCTATACTCAGCCTCACAACTAGAAGTGGCCACAATAGGCTGCTTCTTGCTCAACCAAGATATACATGAGCTACCAAGCATGCAACAAAAACCACTGGTGGACACACAAGTGTCATAGCAACCAGCCCAATCTGAGTCAGAAAAAGCATGCAAATCTGGCGGTAGTGATCCCCCCTTTGGATAAAACAACCCAAGTAGCCGAGTACCACTCAAGTAGCGAAAGATGCGCTATACCGCCTTCCAATGCATGACTCCTGGGCAATGCATAAACCTGCTCATCTATGAGATAGCAAACTGAATATCTGGCCGAGTAATGCATAAGTAGATCAAGCATCCAACAGCCTGCTGATAGAGAACAACATCAAATGCATCTCCAGCATCATGAAGACTCAATCGTAAACCTGTCTCCATAGGAGTGGCAATAGGCTTATAGTCTTCAAGGCCAAAACACTACAATAATGTGTCAATATATTTCATTTGACACAAAGCCATTCCACCATCAACTTGCATAAACTGAATGCCCAAATAGTGATGCAAATGCCCCAAATCAGACATCTCAAATGAGGCATGCAAATCAGCCTTGAAATCACCAATATGCTTCTCAATAGGACCAGTGAGCAGCATGTCGTCATTATAGACAACAATGATCAGAAGCATATCATTAGCACGCTTAACATATAAGGTGCTTTTAGTTGGACTGTTCTCGAACGATGTGCAACTAGATAGGCATGTATCTTCTCATACCAAGCACATGGTGCTTGCTTTAAACCATATAATGCCTTCTTTAACCCGCACACTTGGTTTTCATGCCCTTTCTGCACAAAACCACGGTGCTGAAAAACATACACTTCTTCATGCAAGTCACCATTCAGAAATGTTGTTTTAATGTCCAACAGATGTACATTCCAACCATGATGGGCTGCAAGTGCACAAATACTCTGAACAGTAGTCATACGACATGTAGGTGCAAAGGTCTCATCAAAATCAATGCCTCTTTCCTACGCATAACCCTTTGCAACACAGGAATCTACGGAATATCATCTTCGACACCATCTTCATCAGCTCCAGCACCTGTATTTGCAGTACTTGTAGTCAGAGGTGTAACAGGACGTCATTTCAACACCCTGCACAATGTTCCACAATCCTTTTGCAACCAATACATGTCACATCATATAAGCCCATAATGGGTAGTTGGTACCATCCAACTTATCCTCAACAGCCAACATTCGGAATACATCACTGCTTTCAACCATGGCCGGTGACTAAAATACCTTGATGCATAAAATTGACTGTATCTCAAAAAGTTGAACAGAACTGCCCAGACGAGTTCTGCTAGACTTATAGCAGACTTCGAGACGCTTACACTGGCAAACAGAAACTGGTATATACCTTTGGCACAAAAAGACGAAAAAGCCTACACAAGTGTTGCGATAGTGCGTTCGGAGGCCGAAACGAGCTCAGATCGTGATTTTGGCACCACAGAACAAAGCTCTTTTGATCTCGGAAACACATTGAGTACGCTCACCAAAATTCGTGTGATTCTGAGACTGCAAACGGAGGAGTGTCGACGGGGCCCTAGATGAAGCGACGACCTGCTCTAATACCAATTGTTGGAGTTAGATGTCTGTGGAAGCACGCGAACACCACAAGGAAGAAGAAGAAGTTTGGAGCACAAACACGCAATACTGAATGTATTACTAGAGAATGTACAAAGATAAGTAGCCCATTAGGGCAATAGGCGTATATACAAGCCAAGGGAAAAAAACCTCCTAAAGAGGGAAAAAAGTGCCCCAGTAGTCCTAGTGTGTTCACACACATCACTACCTAAATATATCAACAAATACAAGCAGCGCAAAGGTACTATCTAATGTTATTCATGGTCCTACAATTTCAAAGAACTCGATTTCAGTAGGACAAATGGTAGAGAAGGGTTATCATGTCATATTCAATGAGAATGGGTGCTTCAAAAGAATCCATAGGAAGGCTTCCAGGTCATTGCTCGAGGTAGAGAGAAGGAAGGATGTTCACTTTGAACATCCAACATCCACATGGAAAGGTCATGTACATTCAATGTGGGAACAAGAAGATCTTAGAGCTGGACTTATGGCACAAAAGAATAGGACACATCAACATTCCAAAGCTGAAGGACATGAGCAAACATGAAGTGGTAAGAGGTCTTCCAAAATTTAATAGCACTCGACTACATGAGTTATGTGAAGCTTGTCAACTATGAAAGCAAATGAGGCAGCCATTTAAGAGGAGCAATTATGTGGCCCCAAATGTCTTGGACTTGATACATATGCATGTATGGGGACCAACCCAAGAGGCATCAATGGCTGGTAATAGATTTTTTGTCACCTTCATTGATGATCACTCAAGAAAGGTATGGTTGTTTTGTATGAAGAAAAAATCAGAGGTGTTTTCTATATTCAAAAGATTCAAAATTGAAGTTGAAAAAGAAACAGGAAGGTCTATCAAAACCCTTAGGTCCGATGGTGGAGGAGAATACTTCTCCAAAGAATTTTCAGATTTTCTACAAGAGAATGGGATCAAAAGGCAATTTACTTGTAGGTATACACCACAACAAAATGGAGTAGCTGAGAGGAAAAACTAGGCAAATCGCTGAAATTGCAAGATGCATGCTCAACGAGATGAAGGTACCATTGTATTCTTGGGCTCAAGCTACCACAACCGCCATTTACTTGATGAATAGGTGCACAACATCGGGAATACATCACTTGACTCCAGAGGAGGTATATTCCGGTAAGAAACCTGATCTTACACACCTCAAAGTGTTTGGATGTGTTTGCTTTGTTCACATTCCATAAGAAGTTAGAACAAAGATGGAACCAAGGTCAGAAAAATGCATTTTCATCGGCTACTCAACGGAGCAAAAGGGATACAAGTGTTACAACCCTAGAACAAAGGAAGTAAGAGTCTCGCGAGATGTGGTCTTTGATGAACTAAGACCATGGTATGAAGATAAAGGAAATGAAAAGATTCTTGAAGAAGATTGTGATGATTATGCAGGAACAAATCAAAGAGAAGTTCAACAATCAAGCAGAAAGGTTTCAAGTCCAGAGGCATCTAGATCAAATGAAGAATGTCCAACATGGAGGGGGAGTCATTCTTTGTCTCCAAATTCAGCTCATAGTAGAGTCGAAGAAGCAAGTGCCACTGCAAACAGTGAGATAGATGCAAGCGAAGAAGAATATGAAGAGGTAATCACTCTGAAGGTAAAGCTGAATAAGTTAAAGAAGCAACTTTCTACAGGCAATGAAAGAAGATCTTCAAGGACAAGGTATCCAACTCAAAGGTTGAGCTATGATAGTTTCATGGCGAAACATTTTGCATACATGATGCATGTTATCAAAGGCAAAGAGCCTGAGACATATGAAGAAGCTTGCACACAAAAGGAATGGAAACAAGCTATGAAAGAGGAGATCAAAGCTGTCAAAGATAATCACACATGGGAGCTAGTGCCAAAGAAAGAAGGTATGAAGATTGTTCCAAAAAAATGGGTGTTTAAAGTAAAGACGAATCTTGATGGTTCACTAGCTAGATATAAAGCTAGATTAGTTGCCAAAGGATTTAAAGAAACACAAGGCATAGATCATGATGAAGTTTTCAGCACTGTTGCAAAGATGGGAACAATCAAAACATTAATAGCAATTGGTGCTTCAAGGAGATGGTCATTATATCAACTCGACATCAAAAATGCTTTTCTCAATGGAGAACTACAATAAGAGGTATACATGAGTCAACCTGTTGGATTTGAAGATGAAAACCATCCAGACTTTGTTTGCAGGTTGAAAAAGACACTTTATGGCTTGAAGCAAGCACCAAGAGCATGGAATTAGAGATTGGTAGAATATCTAACTAAGTGTGGATACAACCCAAGTAGTGGAGATCCTTCCTTGTACATGAAGAAGTAAGAAAATAGAGAGGTATATATTTGCATATATGTCGATGACCTCATCATAACAGGAAATGATGTTACAGGGATTAAAGATATCAAAAGGAAGCTTGGTAAGGAGTTTAAAATTTCAGATCTTGGAGAGTTGAAATATTTTTTAGGAATTGAAGTTGTTTATGGAAAAAGTGGCATCTAGTTGATGCAAAGGAAGTACTTGTGGGATGTTCTTTTCAGATTTGGAATGTGTGAATGCAAATCACTCACTCAACCCATGGACACAAATACAAAGATTTGCTCAAATGATGGAGAACTATTGGAAGATGTAACGACATACAGAAGCATTGTAGGATGATTAATCTATGCAAACATTACAAGATCTGATTTATCTTATGTTGTTGGTGTACTTTCTCAATTTATGCAAGCCCTGACAAGTGAACATTTAAATTCAGCCAAGAGAGTGTCAATATACATAAAGCATATAGTTAATCATGCTTTGTTTTACAAGTTTGATGAAGAATTGTAGGTCAAAGGCTTTAGCAATGCTGATTGGGCAGGTTCAAAGGAAGATAGAAGATCAACATTAGGTTATGTGTTAATGATAGGAAACAAACCTATCACATGGAGCTCAAAAAAACAACCTGCTACTGCACTTTCATCCATGGAGCCTAAATATAGAGGATTAACATTTGCCACATGTGAATCAATGTGGATTAAAAAGCTTTTGGTTGATCTTGAAGTGCAACTTGGAACCATCCCTATATACGATGATAACATGCCAAGTATTTACTTGGCAAGCAATCCTAGCAGCAGGCACATAGAGGTCCGCTACCATTATGTAAGGGAATAGGTATTGAGCAAAGATGTGGAGATAAAGTTCATCAGAACCAAAGAGCAGGTTGCAAATATGTTTACAAAGTTCTTGGATGCTTCTAAACTCAAAGGTTTCAAGGATGTGATAAATGCATAGCATGGTTGAAGATAACTCCCAAATGAGCTTGAGGGGGAGTGTTGAAGATAAATGTACAAGCTCATTTTCACATGAGCTATGCTTGGATAAATTTAACAAATATAAAGATAAAGAAAAAGAATAGAAAAGAAAAAAAGTATAGTGCAAAATTCATGATGAGTAAAAGATACAATATCTGCCTTGTAGTCAGTGGCATGTAGTGGGCAAAGTGGTGAGTTAAAAAGGAGGCACAAACTTCTTCACATGTTCATTGGTTATAAAAGTGGAGTGGAAGAATGTTCTAAACAAGGAGAGAAAGATGCAAGAGCTCCCAATACTTGGATCTAGTAATATTGTCATTTTGTCTTCCCATAGACACCTTCCAACTGCACGTCATTTTGTACACAGCTCTGTTGTGAAGCTCACATGTAACCATTTGTTGGATTTAAACACTCATTGGAAATCTTATCTTCTGTAATTTCTTGATCTCAAATATCTCTTTCAAAACTTATATATTCTATGAGATATCGGTCAAAGAGTGAAGTCTAATTTTTCAACATACCTATATAGATAGGTAGTCTATTTTTGTTGGTTAAGTTTACCCAACCAAAACATATCCAGATTGCTTTATTTTTGGCTTATTGGAAAGCTCTTTGCATGCACTTTATGTGTCCCAAATATCTCACTCAAAGGATTTATATTATGTGAGATGTAAATACAAAGGGTTCATTAGGATCTACTATCTATAGAATCGGGGCTAAACTTAAGGCTTTCAAAAGTCTTTTCATAGTTTTAGCCTATTCTTTCTCCAAATTGAGACTTTTGAGTTTTCCCTTAAATTTCTCAAATAAATGGATCGAGATTTTGCAATGTTTGGCACAAATTTTTTGTAGTATCCTGCTAACCCAAAAAAAAATTGTTCCGTAATAGTTTTAGGGTGATGCTAGTTAAGAATCCGTAATAGTTTTAGGGTGAGTCTAGTTAAGGATAACCTAGAACTTTTCAAGATCTACTTAATACCTTTCTCAGATATAATGTGTTCAAGATATCCAATTTCTATCGAAAAGAATTCACATTTATCTTCTTTTCCAAACAATTTATTTTCTCTTAGAACTTGAAAAACTCTTTCTAGATGTTCTAAGTGAGAAGTTGCATCCTAACTATAGACAAGAATGTCATCAAGGAATTTAACTACAAACTTTCCCAAATAAGGACTTAGTATGGTGTTCATTAGCATCATGAACGTAGTCGGTGCATTTGTTAGTCTGAAAGGCATGACTAAAAATTCAAAATGCCCATATTTAGTTCTGAAAGCTATTTTAGGAACATCTTCACATCTTATTCTAATTTGATGATATCCTTGTAAAAGATCAAGTTTTGAAAATATCTTAGCCCCTTTTAGTTGATCAAATAAACCATCAATTTGGGGCACTGGATATTTATTCTTGATCATAACTTTATCCAAGGCTCGATAGTCAATGCATAGCCTCATTGATCCATCTTTTTTCTTCACTAAGAGATTAGGTGTTGCCTATGGTGAAAGGCTAGGCTGAATGAATCCCTTATTCAGGTATTCCTTTAGTTGTTTCTCTACTTCAACTTTCTAGGAAAATGGGAGTCTATAGGGGGGTCTTGGCTTAGTTCTTGGGAGCAAGTCTATAACATGATCAACTTGTCCATGAGAAGGAGGTAGTCCATGGGGAAGTTCTTTTGGAAAAACATCCTGATAATTTCTCATTAAACACTTAAATTAAACTTTTCGTATTAAAATAATGGAGAGGAGACATAAGGAAGTGGATCATATTATAAAGATTGTTTACATCGATTGGAAGTATCATGAAAACTTCTGGTTTTTGGGTATTTACAAGTTTTCTTAATTCCATGCTTGAAATCAAAGGAGTACTCATCACATCATGCTCTCCTTGAATTAGGTAACAAATTCCGTTTTTATAGAATTCCAAAGTGAGAAAATTCAATATGCAATGGACTTCTTGGAGGAGATGAACGATATGCTTAGGCTTGCTAAGGACAGTATTATGAGAGCTCAAGATAGGGCTAAAGCCTATGCTGACCCTCAAAGGAGGGACATCAACTTTGAATTAGGAGAGCAAGTCTATCTTAGATTTCCATCTAAATCTCAAACCATGAAGATGGGACCTTGTCCAAAACTATCTCCTAGGTATTGTGGACCTTTCCAAATACTTAACAGAATAGGAAAGATGGCTTACCAGCTGCAACTTCTAGAGAATAGCCAGATCCATCTAGTATTTCATGTTAGCCAGCTTAACAAAAGCTTGGGTGGATCTAACAACCTTATTCTAGATAGTGAGGTAGCAGAGCCTATTTCTATTCTATCTGTTCCACATGAGCCTGAGAGCATATTATGCACTCGAGAGAAATGGACGAAAAGTCACTTATATAAAGATTGTCTAGTAAAGTGGAAAGATATTTCAGAGGATAGTGCTACATGGGAGTGGGTTAGCACCCTTTAGAGACAGTTTCCCAGTTTTACATTACCTTCCCAAGAGTCTTCTTAAAGGGAAGGATACGTGGAAACAACACGGAGATATGACCATGTAATTTTGGCACATGGGGATATAGTGGGAGTGTTGCCTCTATAAATTCTCTCTTTCTCATAGACCTTCCAATACCATTTTTTAGGACAAAAATGGAGTTAAGGGGAAGGAAATGTAACATGGAAAGAGGTGTGAACCACCTCTTAGTCGTATTGAGATAGTACACACATGAGTGATAGGATACAATAAAACAACATGGAGATATGAACATGTATTTCTGATACATGGGGATATAGTGGGAGTGTTGCTTCTATAAATTCTCTCTTTCTCACAGACCTTCCAATACCATTTTTTAGTACAAAAATGGAGTTAAGGGGAAGGAAATGTAACATGGAAAGAGGTATGAACCACCTCTTAGTCATATTGAGATAGTACACATATGAGTGCCATGCCAAGTGGCACTCATGTGAGAGGCAATGTGTTATTACCTTTGTGGGTAATTGGAGGAAGAGAGAATGTAAAGGAGTTTCATGTAGTTGGGTAGCTAGGAAGATCATCGATCTCCATGTTTGATCCGAATTAGAAGCCGTTGACGTCTTCATTGTCTTCCTTGAATTATGAGCTTTCCACTCCCAAAAATGGAGGCTTTCATGGGGAAGGACAATGTGACAGTTATGCTCAGGAAAGAGGTGTTGATTTTGATAAGAACTTTGCTCCCACATGTCGAATGACTACTATTCATAGCATATGTGCACTTGCAACTCATCATGGTTGGAATGTACATTAGTTGGAAATTGTAATTGCATTTCTGAATGGTGACTTGCATGAAGAATTGTATGTTTTTCAGCTCTATGGCTTTGTGTAGAAAGAGCATGAGAACAAAGTGTGCAGGTTGAAGAAGGCATTATATGGTTTAAAGCAAGCACCATGTGCTTGGTATGAAAAGATACATGCCTACCTGAATGCACATGGTTTTGAGAATAGTGCAACTGAGAGCACCTTATATGTTAAGCATGCAACCGATGTGCTTCTTATCATTTTTGTTTATGTTGATGACATGTTTTTCACTAGTCCTCATGAGAAGCATATTGTTGATTTTAAGGATGATCTGCATGCCTCATTTGAGATGTCAGATTTGGGGCATTTGAGATGTCAGATTTGGGGCATTTGCATCATTATTTGGCCATTCAGTTTATGCAAGTTTATGGCAGAATAGCTTTGTGTCAAACAAAATATGGCTTTGAAGGCTGCAAACCTATTGCCACTCATATGGAGACATGTTTACAATTGAGTCTTCATGATGTTGGAGATGCATTTGATTTTGTTCTCTATCGATAGGTTGTTGGATGCTTGATTTACTTATGCATTACTTGGCCATATATTCAATTTGTTGTCTCACAAATGAGCAGGTTTATGCATTGCCAAGGTGTCAAGCATTGGTAGGTGGTTAAGCGCATCTTTCGCTACTTGAGTGGTACCTGACTACTTGGATTGTTTTATCCCAAAGGGGGATCATTACCGCCAGATTTACATGCTTTTTCTGACTATGACTGGGCTACTTGCTATGACACTCATGTGTCCACTAGTGGTTTTTTTGTGGATTGATTACACATAGCTTGGCACTTCCTTATACATGAGTGACAGCTCCTTGTTCACGGCATCACTCCCAGGGGGGATTTGTTGATATATTTAGGTAGTGTTGTGTGTGAACACACTAGGACCATCGGGGCACTTTTTTCCCTCTTTATGAGGTTTTCTCCCCCCAGCTTGTAGATATGCCTATAGACCTAATGGATCACTTATCTTTGTACATTCTAGTGGTAATGCATTCAGTATCGTGTGTTGTGCTCCAAGCTTCTTATTCTTCCTTGTGTTGTTCACATGCTTCCGCAGATCTCAAACTCCAACAATAATGATGTGGTGATTTCTATTGGGGTAACTCCAATCTCTTCATTAGTGAGTAGTTTAGGAAATTATGGGTGGTTGAGTAATCTATCATGACACTCGCCTTTTCCCATCTTATGCAAGCATGAAGTTTGACTAAGTCATGAGGTCCAAGCTGATTTCGGACCCACATTGAATCAGACAAACAAGATTGATGCATGTAGTTCATGAGGGACCTCCACTCTTTTCCAAACTTTGGTATTTTCAAGATTTAAAGTAGGATTTCTACTTTATCTTTCCCTTTCTACTAACGGGTGGCTTTTTGTTCCCCCTTGCAGTACAATTCTTACTAAGATGTCTTGGGTTGAGGCACTTAAAGCAAAGGTTTTCATTTTTTCTTTCTCCCAGATCTCAGGGTCAAGTCTTGGTCATGAAGGTATAGGAGTCTTAAAGTCTTCTTTTTTGAAAGGGCCTAACTTTCTTTTCCCTCTTTTAAAATTTTTATTTTGCCCGACATGATGAAGTGATTGTGTTCCAATTTTAGCATGATCCTCATAGATCTATGCTAACTTTATAAAATCTTCTAAGCTTTTTGGAGCACTTCTCTTCACTTCATGTTTGAAGTTTACGTATTATTTCTTGATAATGAGAAATGTACAAGGAGAGGGGATGTCCTCATTGAAGGACTTTGTCCCATTCTTCCCAGTTTTGCTCATCTTCATTTTCTGGTAGGAATTCTTTTTTGAAGAATTCCTCAAATTGGCTTCCAAGTTTATGGGATTCCTTGAGCCTCTTTCAAGCTCATCCACCATTTATAAGCCTTTTTATACCAAAGGTCCAAGCGGTGCATGTCTTAATATTCATCCATATGTCCTTCCAAGTGTCCTTCATGTGGACACTTTCCAATGTAAATCACATGGCTCCTATTTCAATTGAAGCCTTCCCTTCACATACGAGTCAAGGTGTCACTTGGGAGAAGCTTCTCCCAAGACTCAGGTTCCTTTACCTTAGAATAATTGTTCCTAAGGTAAAACCCCTTCAATTGAGACTTCAATTGAAATAAATTACCAAGGGTTAAAACCAAGAAGCATAGGTTTCTACTTCAAGGGTCTAACCCATTAAATTAAACCAAAACAAAGATAAATACCAATATATGAGGGTCTAGCCCAAGGTTTATACAATAGGTGTATTAGGTCATTCTTGTATATTCCTTTTATGTAATTGAAGAAGAAGACCATTCTTCCTTGCCTCAATCTATGTGTGTGCTCCTCTTTCACTGTGAGAGTGTCATGATAGACGTGGTCTATTATGACATAGGGCATCTTTCATATGTTTGCTTTTTTGTGGTAGACAGGTGTGTTGCAATAGATGGGTCAATTCATCAAGGTGGTCTATCACAATAGCTAGAGCTCGTCATGATACTATGAGTTGTCGCAATAGAAAGTGGTCTATCATGATAGACCACCTACATGACAGATAGAGCTATATGATGATAAGGTGAAATTGTCCTCTCTCTTCTGTTGTGTCTATGGCGATGGGAAGGCACTGGGGAGGCCTATCATGTTGTGCTAATGCAATGGTGAAAATTTGACTTTTTTAGTATACGATGATAGATTGAGCATGATGCCTTGGAAACAATATGTCTTACCTATGAAGACTGTTGGAGTTGTGATCACCTAAAAACATCAAGAAAATAGCAAAAAACATACAAAAAGAATACACACACATACACACACACACACTCTCTCTCTCTCTTGCATACAAACAAATAAGGAATGTATGGGGGAGGGTGGATATATGGTCCTAGGTGGAATTTTGGTGGAGGGAGGTGGAATTGGAAGGTGAAGGGGGATAAATGGAGAGTGGAAATGGAGGTAGGAATAACCAAGATAATGGCAAAAAATCACAAAAAATCTACTTGTTAATGATTCCATTGTCTCTTTTCTAAACTCTTACAATCACGTGCTCATCCCTTGAGCATCTCTCCCTGACAACAATGAAAAAAAGGTGTTTCTCATAGAACAATGGCAAACATTAATGTCGATGAGAAGCAAACCTCATATTGTCAACCAAGGGAATATGAGGGTGGTATGAAGATTGTGAGAAAGTGATGGCATGTAAATGTGAAGGTTAGAACCACAAGGTGCACACATACACACAAGGAAGAGTAGATAGAGCAGAACAATGGAAACTTGCATTCACGAACAAAAACATTACAATGAATATCCTATTCTCTTCACAATCTCCTACTAGCTAGCCTCTCAAAATGATCTGACTAGATCTACTTATAGTTTTTGACCTACTTTTGACCAATTTCACATGTAATGATTGACATAGTTAAAATATAGTTCTAAAGCTAATTTTGTGGTTCAAATGAGCTCCAAAAAGTGTGAAAATTGGTACACTCATTCCATCTAAGCTATAAAAGCTCAAGGAATCCTCGACTTGGACAAAATGGAGCTTTTAGAAAATTACAATGATGAAAATCATTGTTTTGATGATGAGAAAAAAATGATTTTGATCAAATGGAACAATGTGACTTTCTCTTTATATGCTCCCTCTTCTTCGGTGTCTGTTCGTATTGTGACTTCCACTTGGCCCACTTGATGCTCTTCCTTGCCTTGGCCCAACAAATATCCACCATATCCATCTTTCACTGAATAAATCATATTATGTTCACTAGCAATAATCACAAGTTGATTGAGTTGAGAAAGATCTTTCAAGCAATTTGATCTTTTGTACTAGAATAGGGGTGATTTGATCATTTGTACTAGAATAGGCACATATAGGCTGACATAAATGTAATTCACAGGATAGCTAAACTACAATCCAATCAACTATATAAAACTTTAAGATAATATTAAAATGAACAAACAAATTGGAAAAACCACTACAAAGGATACCTCAACTACAATCCAATCACCTATATAAAACTTTAAGATAGTATTAATAAGAACAAACAAATTGGAAAAACCACCTACAATTGCATGCCCTCTACCATGAATGGTGACCAACTATGACCATACTTCTATTAATATTTAGCTCCAAGCTATTACCCAATGCCTCTAAATCTTGAACACAGACAATACCTCGGTGCAACGAGATATCATCTAGCCAATTCTTTATGTGCAATAAATCAAGAATAGTACTATTTGTAGCCTCACTTTGTCCATTACTTTTGGAATGAAATGCAGAGCTAAAATCTAGTTTAGAACCAAAATGTTGAAATAAGGCAACCCAAAAATGATTACAAAATCTAACATCATGATCAGATAACATTACTTTAGGAAATCCATGATGTGGGAACATGCATTTAATGAATAATTTTGCAGCTTGAGGTGCAGACAAAGTTTTTCTACATGGAATGAAATATGGATATTTACTAAACCTATCAAATATTGTCCAAATTATATCATTATGTGATGAAGTGATGGGAAGACCTGTGATAAAATCCATAGAAATTTGTTCTCATGGTTCATTCAGAATGGGAAGCGGCATGTAATAAAGTGATAGGTAGGAGATGGTTGAACCACAACCTTGACAGATAGGAGATGGTTGAACTACACCCTAAGAGAGAGGATTAGGAAGTAATCCTCAACCGTGGCTTTTGGGGCAAGTGGTTAGCCCATCACATTCCTAACCAAGAGGTTGTGAGTTCAATTCCTTACATTAACAATGATCAACTAAGGGGGGAAGAATGTAATAAAGTGATAGGTAGGAGATGGTTGAACCACAACCTTGACAGATAGGAGATGGTTGAACTACACCCTAAAAGAGAGGATTAGGAAGTAACTCAACCATGGCTTTTGGGGCAAGTGGTTAGCCCATCACATTCCTAACCAAGAGGTTGTGAGTTCAATTCCTTACACGACACTAATAATCCAAATGGTTTACCATGATGGCATTTTACACGCTGACATACAATGCATTGAGAAACATAATGTGCAATATCTTTTTCCATGTGTGGCCAAAAGAAGAAATCTTTGCAGGCAGAAATGGTGCTTTGTATGCCTCTATGACCCATGTAAGATGGTTCATGCATTTCTTTGATGATAAAATCTTTAAAATCTTGAGTTATGCATAATCTATGTTGAAAATAAAGAAAACCATTATGAAATGTATAATGTTCATCAGATAAAGATGCACCATTGTTGAAGTCATGCCATGCACATGAAAAATACAAATCAGATGCATAAGTGGAAACCATTTCTTGAAAAGAATGAATTTGGATGGCAAAAATATTATGCAAAACAACAGAATGTGAAGAAAATCGGGTAAGAGCATCAGCGACAACATTAGCTTTATCAGAATGATATTGGATCATGGGTTGGAAATTTTGAATGAATGATGCCCATTTAAGATGCCGATCAAAGATTAAGGGGTGATTTAATAAATGCTTAATAGCCTGTTGATCGGTTTTGATTAAGACCTCAGAGCCCATAAGATAGTGTTTCCAAATTCGCAAAGCATGCACAATCGATAGCAATTCTTTATCATATGTACTATAATTCTTTTCTGAGGGCTTAAGCTTTCTACTCTCAAATGCGATGGGATGATCATTTTGCATTAAAACATCACCTATTCCTGAACAATAGCATCAGTAAGAACATGAAAGGGTTGTGAAAAATCAGGTAACTATAAAACATGTGCATGTGAAACTACATGTTTGAGTTTTTCAAAGGATTGTTGTTGGGTAAGTCCCCATGCAAATTTTATTTTCTTTTTCAATAACAAGGTAAGAGGCAATGCTAAATAAGAAAAATTTCAAACAAACTTCCTATAGAAGCTAGCCAACCCAAGAAAAGAACGAACATCATTGACTCATTGTGGTGTAGGCCATTCTACTATAACTTTAATCTTTTTTGGATCCACATGCACACCTTCACTTGAAATAATATGTCCTAGATATTCTAGCTTACGTTGAAAGAAGGAACTCTTTTCAGGATTAGCGTAAAGTGTGTTCTCTCGTAGTAAATGAAAAACTATTTTAAGATGCTTCTCATGCTCACTATCATTCTTATTGAACAAGTATACCGTAAAAAAATACAAGAACAAAAGCTTGATAATCAAGAAAAATGTTGTTCATCATTCGTGCAAATGTAGCAAGGGCATTAGTAAGTCCAAAGGGCATTACCGTAAATTCATAATGGCCGGTTTGAGTTCTAAATGCAGTCTTAAAAATATCACTTTGCATCATACAAATCTGATAGTATCCTGATTTTAGATCAATTTTACTAAAGACACGAGCTCCTTGTAATTTATCTAAAAGATCATCTATTCGAGGAATAGGGTATCTATTCTTTATTGTGATCTTGTTAAGGGATCTATAATCAATGCACATTCGATAAGTTTTATTCTTCTTCTCTAGTAAGAGAACGGGTGCTCCAAATGGGGAAGAACTAGGCCTTATAAGTCCTTTCTATAGTAGGTCTTTTACTTGGTTTTCTATTTCCTTTTGGTGTAGTGGGCCATGTCTATAAGGTGCTTTATGAGGAGGAGAACTACCAGGGACTAAGTCTATGCTATGGTCAAAGGATCCTTGAGATGGTGGTAGTTGAGAGGGATACTCAGACATAAAACAATCCTTATAAGTAGTCATGAAAGGTTTATGTGCATTAGGAAGTGTATGAGTATAATCATTGATGACATTGAATTGAATCCTTTCCTAAATGCACATTTTACTTGAGCATGAATAATCAATGGAAATGGTTGGAAATCATGTCGTGTAGACAAAGTAATGATTTGACCTTTAAATTCAAAGTTAAAGGTATGTGTATGGTAGTCAATGCATGGGTTATAATGATGATGAAAAGGCATACCTAGTATAACATCGTAAGATTGCAAAGGTGTAATAAAAAATGTTCGTGAATCAACATATGGGACTATGCTAATCATAACATCTTGCACTTCTCATGTTACATTATAACGATTACCTTGAAATGCAGCTTTTACTTTATACAAGGAAAGAAACATTTTTAATTTAAGTTCTTGTACTAATGAATGTGAAATGAAGTCATGTGAACTACCATCATCATTTAAAATTTTAATTAGTTTGTTATTTATAGTACCCTGCATGCAAAGTAGAGAATGAAGAGAGATATCGTTACCCAAGGTACTTAAGTCCTTCTCCAATGATTCCTCTATCCAAAGAGGAGGAATTTCTTCATTATGGGCCTCCATGTTATGTAATTGAGCTGGAGCTGGTTTCATGTTAAAGGGTCGCAATCGGCACTTCGTTTTTGTATGTCTAGGTTTACCACAATTCCACCAGGTGATTCGTGGTCGCTTCTGTTGGGCATCCATCACTGAAGTTTGTAGGGTAGGTGGTTTGGTAGGTTGGAGAGATGAAGCAACAGGTGCAGTTGAGTAGTTGGATTGTGGTGGATGAGGAAAACTAGAGTAAGATGGGGCATTAAAATTACGTTTCATGGGAAGATTTGGTTTAACAAAAAGTGGTCGTTGACATGGTTGTTGTGAACGAATTGACTTGGCTATGGACTAGAATTCTTTCTCTGCATCATAGGAGAAAGATATAGCCTCGTTGAGGGTTTCAGGTCGTACGGTGTGAAGCTTAGCTTGGATTCCTACCTCCAAACCATCTTCGTATTTCTACTGCAAGCTATCCTCTGGTACATCTTCAAGCATTCGAACCAATAATAAATTTTGCAAGAACCGCTCCGTGTAGGTAGTAACTATATCACCCTCCTTCCATGTAAAGGTCGTCCATGCACGTTGAACATGTAAATGGTATTGAAGAGGAAGAAAAATATCCTTCACTTTATCTTGGAAAGCCTTCCATGTCATTGGACACTCTGTATTGTGCCGTAGGACATTCCACCAGAGTTGAGCTTTTCCTACTAAATAGTTAGTGGCAAATTTGACTTTTTCACTTTTAGCATATATTTCATCAGTATAAAAATCATCAAACTGTGATAACCATGAAAGGATTAAAGGGCCATCCTTACGGCCATCAAATCATAAAAACTGGTAATTCTTAACAACAATCTTAGAATGCGTGCCATTCGATTGGGTAGAGACAATAGCTTTGACCACCCTCGTAAGGTTATCTTCATCAGTTTGCATCTTTTGGAGTACTTCGTCGCATTGTCGGATCTCGTCTGAGCACCTCGAAGTTCGTGCTATAGGAGCTCAAGTTGTTGCTCGAGTGTTACCTCGGGTTGAGGTGACTCACCGAAATCCTCCATGGTAGTCATAGGGTCCATGAGGATGTAGAGAACAAAACCCTCTTGCTAGATATGTAAAAGCATTTTTTTATTGGAGTAGGAAATGGAAACAGAAATCGAAATCGGAATCGGATTGCGAATAGAGAACAACAAAACAAAAATCAATCTCCAAAACAAATAGAAATAGACCCCTCTGAAGTGATGCGTGCAAGGCTCTGATACCACTATTATCAAGATCTTGCTCACATGCACATAAAGGGTACGGATGTAGAAAACACATTGAAAATTAGACATGCCAAGAGATGAGACAAAATGCAGTATTGGGTGCAATTCCCCCCATGCACTCTATTTTAACAGTCCGGGAAAGTAAAAGTTGGTAACTTTTGTAGAAAGCCTTTGCTTTCAATATCAGAAATTGCGGTCTACAATGACCCTTATTCTAACCACTACTTTTCTAACTCTTTATAACAATAGAACCTTCTACGCAGGTTTATTTACAAACTAAATTATAAGTCGGATTATTGGTGTCTGCCCTAAAGTCAGATTATTGATGTCTGCACTAAAGTTGGATTATTGATGTCTGCCCTTTTACGCCTTTCACGTCCGCTAGAACCTTCAGCTGCTATATCAAAAACACCATAACACATTAATACATTAATAAATTAACACTCCAACAATGACTTGTTCAACACACTCCATAATTTATAACATATCTATAAGGATATGAGGATGCTTCTATCCATTGTTTATGTGTGCCTCCCATATTCCCTAATAAATTGATAAAATCTTGGGAATAATTTTTTTTCATGCTTGTAAGCTTCTTCAAGCTTATGGATAGAAGCATCTTGATCGTTTTTATCAAGATCACCATGCACTTGCATATAATTTTCTTGCTTCTCATTAGCATCATGGAAAATATGACTATCATTCTTGGACTTTTGATTGTGTGTGTGTGTGTTCTTTAAAAAAAAAATTTATTTATTTTTTTTAAAAGGAAGCTCAACCGAAGCCTAATCTCGCTTTGTTTGAATTGATTGAAAAAAGAAATGTACAAGTGAATGAGCAGAGTACCCATGGGATGCCCCGTATCCCACAAAGTAGGGGTTAGGTTGCCCAAATGTCACCCACAAAGTAGGGGTTAGACTTCCTGAAGGTGACATGTAAAAAGGATTGCCCGAAGATAATTGGTTTAACTGGTCTTTTAAATATGGCAGTAGACAATATACTGACCTACAACCTACAAGTATCCTGCCATAAAGAGAGGTTGAATTCTTACCCTGCCTCAAGAGGTGAAAGATCCAACCAATTAGTCTAACACATGTGGACATTGTGGAATGAATGTCTTTGTATTCATTTGCAATGAGCTTTTGATCTTCCACTGGGTCAATCACTAGTTCGTGTTTTAGTTCTTATATGGACCGTCTCCTTTATTGCCAATCTTTGGTTGCTCGTTGTCAAATGAAACTCTTTCAATGCAACTTTAAAGAATAAAAAGAAAAGTGTCCATGTGTGTTAGCTTGGCTGAATAGGCCTTCCACATTTTGAGATAGGGGTGAAGATTCGAACCCCATTTATAGTAGAACACCTTGTGGGCCTAAGGCCAGTGTAACCACATTGTATCCAGTTGAAACTAATTACCTTAGTGCAATCTTTTCTTGTGTCGCTTTGGGGCAGTTTAACCCCTCCTTTGTGGGATATGGGGATCCCATGAATACTACACCCATTCAGTTGTACACTTGCAATTTCGAGAAATAGGATTCGGTTGAGACTCTATTAAAAAAAAAAGTGTGTTCGACAAGCTCTGCTCGTCTACTGTTGAAATCATGGTCCTTCATGGAGGGGCGTATGAGTTCTCAGCGGGAGCGTCGAGACTCGACACTGGATGAATGAAAATGCCATGGTCACCGGTGCTCTCGTTGTTGAGGTGCTCGTACTTAATGTACTGGTGGCTTCTTGGGTACTACGCTTGCGGTTACTCCTCTCAAGTACGGAAGTCGATTTCAGAATCTCAGAATTTCTATTTTCTGAGTAAACCCCCGATCTTCTTTTCATAAATATCCCAAATGCAAATCGAAGCAGTGATTACCTTCGCGGGTAGTGGACAGAGTCTCTATTTAATTATACAGTATAAGTAGTAATGATATTTCTTGTGGCGCAAGAATTACCCAGCTTGATGAAACGTTTATCAGCTAGATTATTTCATTCTCGAATAATCTTGAAAGCAGCCAGGAGATCTCCTGCGAGGGCAGTACAAGCGTTTGACATTGCATGCCCCCTGTCTTCAGTAGCGGGCTCAGCCAGATTATCTGACGTTCGAAAACACTCTAGACCGCAAGAAAATGATAGATTGGTTGAATCAGGGAGTTTTGTCGGAAACGCCAAATCTCCATGTAGAACCAGTGGTGACAGTAACTCTGTTGATTCGGATTTTAGAAGAGGCAGAAGCAGGGGTGAACGTTTCTCCTACAATTATAAGGAGAAGCATAACAAAAATAATGAACTCGCAAAATCGGGTACTCCAGGAATTACAGCCAGCAATCGTAAGGTCGGTTCAGATTTATCAACTGGCAAAGTCTATGTTGAAGGTTATGACAATATCGATGCAAGCAGACACTTCAGGAATTTCCAGTCTTACAAAAACGACGTGCTAGCAGGAGAAAAACCACCCCAACCTAACCTGAGGGTAGCAGACGATGCAGTTAAATGGCCTGGAGTTTTCTCGAAGCAGTCTGGACGCACTAACAAAAGTGGCCAAAATATAGGTGGTGAACAGAGGAAACCCTTCTTACAAATTGTATTTCCTGTTGGTGTCTTTGCAGATTGGTGGTTTGAATGTTTTTTAAGGAGCCCAAGGCTGTTTCCAGATCTTCTTTCACCATTAAGGAAGCTTCATTTTTGGCTTGGTGCATACCAGAGGGTCCATTTTGACGCAACAGGAAATTATATTAATTTGTCTACTGCATCTTGCTTGTCAAAGCCTCTTGAGGATCTAAAAGATGCAGTGACAAGTGGGGTTTTTATATGGGATGATGCAGAGCATACTTACGTGGATTCTCCTTTGCGTTCTGACACAAAGTGCTCAGGGTTTTTGTATGATGCAGATGATGCTTTCAGTTTCCAGGACCGTATTGTGCAGGAACTTCTCTTCTTGCTTCTGGACCCTATATTTGAGGCCAGGTTCTCAACCAGGTCACATGCATTACGGCTAGGAAGGGATGTACACTCTGCTCTCAGAGCAGCTAAGAGATCTTTCACAGGGTGCACCTGGTTTATCACTGGAGACCTTAGTGTTTTGCAGGAAGATCGGTATGCCATATACCTCATGGATTCTGTTCTCGAAGTTGTTAAAGATGTAAGGATTGCAAGTTTATTGAAAGCTGGTTTTTTGGGGAGCCATCCAGGAAGGGAGAAGCTCACAAAAGCTCATCATTTGTTTGTATCAGCAACTCAAGGCTCATGTGGCAGGTTAAAATGTCTTCTTTTAAATGCACTGCTGGATCCTTTAGACTGGTGGATGGATGAAAAAATTATCAAATTTTCTGGAGTGGGATGCCATCTTCATCAAAATCCAAGCAAGATAAGGTCAGTGCTAGGGAGGACCTTATGGAAGCAGCCACGCAAGTTAGAATATGTAAGATATGGAACAAAATTTTGGGTAGGTTGTAATGGAACAAAAAACGAGGTCGATTCAATTCAAAAAGAGATTCTTTCATTTTTAGATCTAAAGTTTGGCAAAGGATTTCAATGTGGCTTGTCTGTTAGTCATATTTCCTCTGGACTGAGTATTCTTGACCATGTTATCTCACAGAGAGTCACACGACCAATTTTCAAGCAACGCAGGGCATCTAGTCATAAAATATATGAGAAACGTGCAATTCAGATAAAGCTTTCTCTGAATGCATGTCTAGAGAGTTGCTCAGACTACATACAAAGGGTGAGGATGCCATTACGCTTGCAACAAGTTGATGAAATTCTGTTAACTCTCAATTATTGGTACCGCTATGCAGAAAACAGGGAGAAGGTGTTGAAATATTGTAAATTATACCTATGCAGTATGCATGCAGAGAGTATCATTGGTGCACGTGCAGAGGATAAGGCTACAGACTTTGAAGAACAATTCAAGAAAGCTGCATTGAGTGTGAAGTGCCCAGGAATAGGAGATTCCTCACCAGTCCCTGACAATGTTTTTTTGAGAATACCTAAGCATGAAAGGGTATTGAGAGATTATGCATGGCTTCAAAGCAGAGGATTGAGTGTCAATGTCAGGGATAGCTTCATGGATATGAGAATAAAGTCTCCTCAACTGAGCATGTCACATGTGACATGGCAATTCCTCAGAACAGAGAAGGGTATGATTGGTGTTGAACCTGAAGACTGGATGATATCGTTTAATCCTATACGAGAAGGATCATCAATGAATGAGGAAATTGAGGAGCTTTCAGAGAGTGCTGGCTAGGGTTGCTACTTCTTTAACACTTGAGGAATGTCAAATCAATTAATGGAAGCTTGGAGCAAGTTTTGCATGCCAGAAGCATTGTGATTGATGCTGTCAGTAGAATGATAGCTGTAAATAGTGTTCCTTTGTGCATGGATTGGTGGATACCTAATACATACACATGTGATTCAGGTACACCACACCAATCGATATTGGCGTATGATCTTACGTTCATGAGGCTGCAGCATGCATGATTATCCAGGCCACCATCTGTGTCCACAGATTTGCAAAATTCAATATTTTGGAGCTGCTGAAAATAATTCTCATCTACAAATGTGCTCCTTAGAACATCTTCATTATAGACAGAGTCTGGCTGAATGACAATATAAACATCCAATAGTGGAGTGTTGGCATGAGCAAGTGAATGAAAGGACTGATAATGGCCCCCCAATATAGGTCAACAGTGTTGTTCCTAAGCATTTTATAGTGTGGTCCTCTGATCATTCTGGGCTCACCTTTTGATTGATACGCAATGCCTGAGTGTTAGATCCACATTGTCTGAAACTTATAGTTTGAACTGGGTGAAAAGCCATTTAATCCAAATGATTATTATTTATTATGTTTCAGAACCCTTAAACAATCTGACATTCAATAGGAGGGTATGCATATAGAATATACACATATAGCATGCACATATGTCATTTATGGGAGATTTTATCACTATTGGAAGGATATTTTAGCCACTTTTTTATGATGTTTGTGCTCTATATTATATGGTGCATGCAGTATAGATATATGATGACTTCAAGCTTGTGCGCTTTCCAGTAAATAAGAAAACCCTCCAGCTATGTTACTTCGAGGGAAAAATGGAGTGTTTTAAGTTCTGCTAGTTGAGATATTGATCTTCAGGTTCTCAACTTTAGCCATATTCAAAGATAAATTGACGGCGAAGCTAGTTCTAATTTCAGTGTTCTTTTACTTGTATCTGAATTAACTTCATTCATTTGATTTACCAAAGTTTTTGGAACTTTAGCCCACATTATAACATAGATAAAATAGCAAAGCCCGCCTTATTTTGTGCTCTGTGCTTGAATTATTTTTTCTTCTGTGTTATAGAATATTTTTTCTGAAAATTATAGGCCAACTTTTTCTAATTCTTTTAGATTCATATTTTCTAAGGCTATATTTCACATTCTTAGCTCAAGCATTTGGTCTATTGTTGCTTTGCATATTTAGAATTGCTGTTTCTTTTTTGGCTTTTTAGTAATACTGATGTTATTGAGAATTAACTATTTTTTGTTTTAGTGCACTCTACATAGATATGGTTTTGATGTGACTAACGGTATCATATTATTTTGTTTACTCTATGTGATAAAAGCTTGGAACATGGCGTTATGTTTTGGATGAGCAGTTAATATAGCGGTGTTCACTCTATTTTGTGTCCTGCATTTTTTTTTTCTGGTTATTGGACTTTTTATATGAAGAATGAAAATAACTCATTTTAATTGTTGCAGACTATCATATTCTGCATTCGTGTCCTATAATTTCAGCTTAAGCATTTAGTAAGTTGTCGCTTTGCATATTTAGAATTGCTAATTTTTGTTTTTTTATGGTTTTTAGTAAAGCCGGATGTTATTCAGAATCGACTATCCAGTGTTTTAGTGCACTGTGTATAGCTATAGTTTTGTTTGAAACCTGCAAAAACAAAAGGCTAAACAGGAAATTTCTAAAAAAATTATGCTCAAAGTGACAGATTCCTGCATCTCTCTCCTTCAGCATATTTTTCGTTCAAGTGTTGCAGATAATTACTCTTCTTTCCAAATTTGGTTTATGACTTAACCTTTTCTAATCATTATATTTTTTTTTGTCGCTTGTAAGTTTTGCTTGAACTTGTAAAGTTTTCATTTTTGTTAAAGACATATTTGAAGCTTTAGAATCTTGTGTTCCGATTCGTTTATCATCGAAGCTTTTTAATCCAGAACTTGTGATGAAACAGAAAAGAAAAAGAAAGATGCTCTCGTTTTGAGTTTTCCGTTTCATGTTTTTTAGTCATTTTCTCTTCTTTATTTGATTGTAATATAAATAGATATGTAACATAAATATAATAATCTAAGGAGAGCTAAAAACATGAAAATATATACTGACGCTTTCTTGTTTGATTTCCTATTATTTTTAGAAGTATACATTTGCATGTTTGTAGTTCTGTTTCTTTCTATTCATGCTTTACCAAATTGTTATTTGCAATACAACATACTTTGATTTTATGAAAGGTATACATGTTTCATTTGATCTGCTTGAGATTTAAATATTTACTCTTGCAATATTGGATGTAATATAACTTTTCATGTCTTTTCACAAAAGCTGGCACGACTAATTTATTTTATGTTGTGTGTGTCTGTGTGCGTGTGCTTTTTTTCTTTTTCAGTTTTGTAACAACGAATTGGAGTTAAAACAGATAGACTTCTGGGTCCCTTGGAGTCAGCGGAAAAATTGCTGATTGGTTGGTTATGAATGTCGTTTGGATTTAGGAAGGACTGTATAGAATGGGAATTTGTTTCTGGGTATGCAGAGGAGAAATGAAATTCATTTGCAGAAAGGATGGAGAAAATGTTGTAGAACTTCCTATGAATTCATGCTTTAGTGGGGATGTTGTTGTATTTGATCACTACTGTGCATAATGGAGCTGATGGCTATATAATCTTGTGGTTGTAATTGCACTTTCGTTTTGGCATGGATTTGGGGTTTGTCTGGATTCATCTTGGTATATATATAAGAGGTTGCATACAGTGAAAGATTAGCTAGAGTAATTTTCTGTGGGGCTTGCAGGCTATTTATAGACCAAACACTTGATGATGGATTTCATGCAGGTCAGCATCAACCAGAAATTCAAGTGGTCATCTGTCAGATTGATCATCCATTTCTGTCATAATCACTATGTAAAAAATATCTGCAGAGTGCTATGTGAAGGTTGAAGTGCTTTGATGCCTTTTGTGGAATTAGAATTTGTACAGATGAAGTTGATAGATTGATATACATTATTGCACAGAACAAGAGTGGCACAATATCAATGGAAGAAATTGTATAACTGAGCTCAACACAAATGAGGGGTAGGTAGCAAATTGTTGTGTGGCAAGCTCTCAATCGATTCGTAGTTCCCAGGGTCTGGGAAGTCAGCTGAAGGCACCCTGACAAGATGGTTACAGCTAGAGAGGACACCAGTGGATGGTACATTTGGGTACTGGATTGAAATGGGTAGGGTTACTCCATGCTGATTTTTAGATAAGAAAAAACGGATTAATATTGCACCTTGGGTGAAGTGAATTCTCATTTGTAGCATGATGATCTTGCTGCAGAGAGGAGGATAAATCAATCCATATGAAATAACGATCTTCTGTCCTGTAAGATACAAGATGGGTAATATTGCACAAAAGTAAGTTATGATATCGAAGGATAATGGAGGATAGAGATGAGCTGTCATCTGTGAAAATTCAAGATGGAATGGTTCAACTTTGCATGATAGCGATCGTCACACATGTCAATATGGGGTGGGCATATTCATGATGTCAGAGGGCAGATACAAGATCAAAACAGAATATTGATAACAATACTGGGTATGTTTTTCATCAGCTCAATCCAGATTCTAGATATTAAAGCACTCAATATGCAGGATGTCTTCTTGTTTTCTTTCTATGTAGCCCCCTCCTTCCCTTTCGGGGGAAAGAAAAGCCCATCCAAACAAATTTTTGTGGAATCAGCATTCTCAAGAACTGCCAGGTTATAATAAACTGAAAGTTAGGGAAATGGATTGGATTACTCAAGAAGGGCAGGAGCACTTTTGGGGTAGTGGCCATGTATGTCACTGTGGTGTTTCTAAGGCATATTCTTAAGGGAAGCTCAGTTGGATTAATAAGACTTCAAGGATGGCTGTATTAATCAGAGCATCATTTTGGCAACATTCACTTCAACAATGAGAGTGCGAGCAGTCAGTGTGATATTTAGTGAACCTTGGAGGCAAATGGAGTTTTTAAAAGCCATAATGCCAGCAAGTTTAGATATTTGGGAATTTCAAAGTTGATCACTGACTTAACTATTATCTCTTCAGGTAGCTCTGGCAAGGGTGGAGATATTACTATACAAGAGGAACTTTGGAGGGATCCTTTGCTGCAAGAAGGCCAATAAAATGAGAAAGCATGAACCTTCAAGAGAGGTTCACTGTGCACGTGAAAGGTTTTCCTTAAACGATAAAGGAACCGTTCTCTTTTTATCACTGTAAGGGAACAATTAGTGCTCACCAGGGACTTAATCCTCAATCGCTTAAAAGTTTAATTTCTGAGGTTAAAAAACTATGCTGTGTGTATGTGTGTTGTATTATGGTCACAAAAGAAACATTTGATATTATATGCTCAAAAATTTGGTCATTGGAATCAAGTGACTGAAAGTTGTGTCACCTGATTGCATGATTATGTGATGTACTTTTTACGTGATCTTATTTTGAAATTCAAAAAATGGTTCTGTGATGCATGTGAACACGATTCAGGTGACAGGCAGTTGGAATACGTAGATTGTGTGCATGTGGTGCATTTTTTTCTCGTAGGAAAAAGATAAATCCAGCCACCTGGAAATTGAGCTCTTGTGGGTGAACTAAGTTATATTGGGGAGTTCAACCCTTTTGGGAAGGGGGTTCTTATAAGGCTGAACCTTGAAGTTGAAGGGGAAGGGTTCTTTTGAAAGGTTGAACCTGTTTTTTGTGCAGCAAGACATGCTGGAACTGGGATAACATGTGGACAGCAAATGATTTCAGAGGGAAGACATGGAAGCGTAGTGAGGTCATTGGACAGTTGAAGGTGAAACCCAAAGGATGAGCAGGCGGACCTTAACCTAAGGATAGTCATTTCATGCAATATCTGGCAAAAAAGCTTGCAGGTGGCAGAGACTTACAAGGCAGAATATGTTTTTGGAGATTCGGTGGGCGTTGAATTGGTGAAGAGATCTGTGTGACCATTGGTAGAAACTGTCGTGAAGTTGTCGTCCCAGTCAATAAGCGTGATGTGTTGATCAGCATCCAACAAGATCAAATTTTGTAGTCTGAAGGAATAACACCTTCATCCAGTCAACAGCAGTGGAAGGATCATCTGATCAGGGGATTCCACAAGATCAAGGAGTTCCCATATCAAGGACTTCCTTTCAGATGGTCTGTGCCCCTGGACCATAAGTGATAAAAATTACAGCATGCATTATTACTCCTCCCTAGGGATAAAACTCCAAACTATTGGGTATGAAATAAGTAGCAAAAGATACTTTTAATTGTCATGCCAATGCTTGACATGTGGACTATGCATAAATCTACTCATCTGAGAGAGAACAATCTGAATGTTAATCCAATTAATGTACATAAAATAAGGCATCCAACAAGATGTTGATAGAGACAACATCAAATGTACCTGATAGAGACAACATCAAATGTATCTCAAGCATCATGGACTTGATCATAAACCTATATGGAAGCTGCAATGGGTTTAGAGTCCTCAAGGTTGAAACACAACAGCAACGTGTCAATGTATTTTGTTTGACACAAAACAATGTTGCCATCAACTTGCATAAATTGAATGCTCAAATAATGATGCAAATGTTTCAAATTTGACATTTCAAAAGGGAGAAGTTAAACAACTTTAAATTCAACTATATGCAACTTGTTAGGACTAGTGAGTAGTGCATCCTCTACATAAACAACAATGATTAGAAGGACATCATCCACACCCTTTACATACGAGACACTTTCAATTGGACTATCATGAAATCCATGTGCTAAATATGTAGGCATGCATTTTTTCATACCAAGCATATGTTGTTTGTGTTAGTCCATACAATACCTTCTTTAACTTGTACACTTTGTTTTCATGCCTTTATTGCTTAAAATCATGAGGCCAAAAAACATATACATCTTCATGCAAGTCCCCATTCAAAAATGTAGTCTTTGATGTCCAATTGATGTACATTCCAACTAGAAGTGCACATATGCTGTGGACAATCGTCATATGAAATGTAGGAGCAAATATCTCATCAAAATCAACGCCTTTTTCTTGAGCATAACCTTTGGCTATAACCCTAACCTTGTAGTAATCAACACTTCCATTAGGTTTTCATTTTAACTAATAAACTCATTCAATGCCAATGACCTCATTAAAAAAGCTAGAAATAGTCATTGCATAGAAATTAAATGCAAAAGGAGCACCATGGGAGCTTGAGCGAGTACATCCCTTAATGTTTACACCAACCATTTTGGCATAAATTTTGCCTCATCAACATTTACTCTCTCAATGTATATTTGTATAAACAATGGGTCGGTTTGTATTTTCATTCAGAACTTATGTAAGTTGAGAAGTTATCTAATTAGGAGATACATTTGACTACCCACTAGTGAAAAGGCGAAACAAAATGTCATGCACATCCATTGAACTCACTGAAGTCTCCTTGATACATGGTCTTCCACAAAGACCATATCAACCAACCAAAATACATTCACTAGTGGTTGATACAAATAATAAATTTTGCTTTCGAAATTGTAGCCAAATACATTCCTTATGCCAAACAACAAAAAACGTGCAAATGAGCAATGAATGACTTGCAGCCATGCCAAGCTTCATAATGAGTGATATCTTGTAATGCTTTAGTGGGACACTTATAAAGTACACATGTAGCACATAATCACGATCTCAAGCCAAAAATATGATGGATGACTTCTAACCATACACCTTGCCATTTCCATGATTGTTCTATGTTTTTTATGAGCGACATCATTCATTTCATGAAGTCTCTTATCTTCTCAAACACATCAGAATTTAGTGATAGCATCTATTATGATCATGGGCTCCATAGACAAGATCATCTTAAGTGTTTTTAACCTTTCTAGTCCATCCTTTTTGAAAATTCCATATAAATTTGGTAAGGGGCTTTCAGTAGGGACGGAGTGATAGATGTAAAGTGGCCACTTCTTGTAGATGTATGCATTTGTAGAGGATCTCTAGCTATTCCTCTAGGTATTCTTGCTTGGAAAGTGAACATCAAAGCATAATATCTTTTGTAGTAACATTAGATTTTTAAAAATGTATGGACCATATTTTCAAAAGTTATAGAAAACACATTGGATTTAAACAATGATGATTTATTGAAATAATTAAAGATAGAAAAAACTATAAACATAAATCTAACACAAAGAATCATAATCAATTCATACACTTATTTATAAAAGAAGAAACATATTTTCATTAAAAATAAGAAGAATATCTGCATCTACAAACTATTATTGGACAATAATATTTCAAAAGTCAATGCTTATTTAATATGCACATTATCATTGATATTAGTATTAGACAATTTGAAAAATTTTAAGTTCAAGAAATAATTAGGTTTCATAAGAGTTATGGTAATCCAAGTTCAACTCCATTTACACTTCAATATGGAGGGACTTTCATTTTGTCTTCCAACTTCTTTCCAACCTATAGACATATAAAATAAATGTTTCAAATTTGAAAGAACAATATAGATATATCTAATTATAAAATAAACACAATAGATTCTTTACTTTACATCCCTATACTCAAGACTTGGATTTATGCAAACCTTGTTGGAAAACTGTACCCTAGTTTTCAAAGAAACTAAAAATTCCCCTAAACTTTCTAAAGGTAACCATTGTTTAAGATTACACATCTGATCCATGGATTTTAGACTTGGTTATCCCCCAAGCTAAGAACCTTGGCAACTTTGCCTTGTTCCTTTGTGTACATACATTCCCTATAAAATATAACACTCTTCCCCCCATAGAGATCATTATCCCCAATGACATATACGGAGCAACAAAAAAAAACCTATAAAATCAAAACATATGGTTCCTAGGAATATCTAAAAGTGTGATAGGTATCTAGAATAATAGATACACTAGAATAAAGAAGATCCACTAGTATCTTCTCCTTTGTATCTAGAATTCAACCAAATAATACTTATCCTTATCTTATGCATACTCTAGAAATCCATCTAAGGCCCATGATCCCTTATGTGAACATCATAAGTGCTCTAAATAACCTTGGAATCCTTATGCCTAGACCTTGGAATCCATCGACTATTATCAATTTCACCTTGTTCATGTTTTTGAAGATCGAGCTTATGATCTTCATTTTTTTTGACATTGATAGTAGCTGATTGATAGAATACTTATTAATTTTTGTTGCAAAGTCATTTTTGATGACTCTAGTACTAGTATTACAACAAAGATGAAAGCTTAGATAGTCCGTATGTGATTGAAAATAGGACAAGTCCCTAGATCAAAGGTCTAGAAATGGAAAAACAAGGTTTGTTTATAAAATCCTGAGGTGTAAGTTAATGGATTAAGGAGCACTTTAGAAAGTAAGTACTTTTTGAGATGTTTCTTAGATAGGGAATGTTGTAGTCATAATTTTTATAAGATGAATTAGATACTTAGCTCTAATTGGCTAAAATAGTGCGCGTATCTAGTAATACCCATATGATTATGTTAGGAAAACTCACATTTTGAGTCTTTATAGTATATGACTGCCAAAGTATTACAAAAAGATCATTATAATGTGGTTTGCTATGGATATCTATTTAGGATTAACGTTTTCAAATCATTCCACCATAGTGATTATGGAGACTAAGAGCAAGTTTTGCTCACTAGTATCAAATAATTTCTTATTATAGAGAAGGCAGTGGTAGTTCCACGAATTTCTCTATTTACTCATCATGCCTTCATATTGTATGAGAGACTTAGATCCATAATTTGGATTTTATAATAAATTTTGGGAGTGTTATTTTATGAGAAGAAGTAAATCTAGAGGCTTTGTTGATTTATGTATGTACTAAAATACTTGAATTAACTTTCCATTAGTTGTGCGTTGTTTGTGTTATTAAACCTCATCAAATGATGAACTTTTTCTACTTTCAAAATTTTCCCTCAAGGATTTGTGCATTTTTAGATTTCTTGGAAGTTCTTAACACACCATTCTTTTATCTTTATAAGTTTTGTGTTCAATTGTTCTCTATTTTGATCATTATTCAGACATGTTGTGAGATGTACTTTGGTGGAGACAAGTTTCTTATGAACTCATGTATAAATACATATACATGTCACATGTTTGTATGATGATGCATGTGCCATCATGAGTAACTATGCACATATGTGTCAATTATGCATGTGTTACAGTGTACATGCAATTATATGTATATATGGTCTTGTCTATATGAAAATACAAGTACATGTATATGTTCCTCTCTTTATGGATACATGTATGCATACATAAGAGTATGCGTATATGTAAATAGCATATTACATTTACTCATGATGGTATGAATTTATGCATGAAACCTATACATGCATATATATGTGTGTGTGTATGTATGTATGTATGTATGTATGTACGTACGTATGTATGTATGTATGTATATATATATATATATATATATATGCACGCACACATATAATGGTGATTTTCACATGCTCTGCCAAGTTAGCAGCATTGAAGTGTTGCCTTTTTGCTTGAATGAAACAAATCTTTATATTGTTTCTCCAGATGGGAACTTGAAAAACTTATCAGTAAACATAAAAAACAACACTATAACAGCTAATACGTTAAGAAAATGATTAAGCTAATACGTTCAATTTTTGGTGAATCGAAGCTAATACATTCAATTTTTGGGCAAAGCTAATACATTGAGTAAACTATGTTAGAAAACTAAAGTAAACTATGTTAGAAATGAAAATGAAAACAACACGATTAAGCTAATACCTATACCTTGAGGGGTGTAGCAAAAATGCTTAAGCCTTAATGGGATTAGCTTACCTGTTAGGTTTTGGGTTTTGGCTTAAACAATTAGGAGCGATAGTTTATCGAGTTGTAAACATGCTAAAGATTAAGCAAAAACTAACATGCAGACCTAATGCCTAAAGGCGTGAAGCGAGCACAAAAACCTAAACAGTTAAGCAACAACTAATGTGCCTTAAAGGCTCACCCAGAGGGAAGACCATGTAAGGAATGCTTTAGTGATTTGTAAACACTGCGTGCCTATTGGCTCAAGCAAAATCCTAAAACCCAAAGGGTTAAGCATTCCCTTAATGGTTAAGCTCAAGCAAGACCAACATGATGTTCCCTTCTTTACTTAATGGTCATGTTTTGCTTAAGCTATTACACTTAACCCTTATTAGTAAGCTCCTTTCGGGAGTTCACTAGTTAGCTGCTATGCAAAGACCGATAAGGTCTTGCGCTGAAGTTTACCATAAAGGGAATGCGCCAAAGTTTCCTTTGGCACCCATAAGTAAACATTTAAGTGAAAACTAACACACAAAACAAGACCTACAGGGTCAAAGCTTAAGCCTAATGGTAAATGTTTAAGCCTATTGGTTTCCTTTACCACTATTAGGGGCAAAGTGATACCATTAAGGTCTTGCTTAAGCAATTTCACTTAATCGAGTAGGAGCAATAGTTTATTGATTCATAAACGTAAATGATTAAGCAAAAAAGAAACAACACATACTAGCCCAAAAATCTATACGGGTTTTGCTTTGCCTAACCGAAAACTTAAGGGGCAAAGGTAAGCATGTTTGTCGTTAGGTATTGGCTTAACCATTTATTGTAACATTAAAGTAACACATAAAACATTTAGGCATGTAGCTTAACCATGTTGGTCTTGAGCTAAACCCATTAGAGAAATGGATAAAGAAAACCTTAAGGGTTTGGGTGATAGAAAACCAAAGCCTAACTGGTATTAGCTTACCCATTATGTAAATGGGAGTGTTTTCCCTTTATGGTTTTCTTTAGCCCAATTACCTTTACAAGTTTTGCTTAACCCTTTGGGAAAGACCAAAATGGTCTTTTTTACGGCCTTTAGTTAGAAAACATTTAGAACTCAGTGAACTAATGCACCATATGGTTTTGCGCTTAGCTAATACCATTAAATGGAATGCACTAAAGTTTATCGTAAAGCTCTGAAGGGGCAAAGCCATTAAGGTCCCGAAGGGTTAAGCTAATATTGTTTAGGGAATCATAGTTAGTTAACCAGCTAGGGAATCATGCTATGACTTGCATATCACCTTACGTTTTCAGGCTAATATGTTTACTTACTGTCAGAATGCATTGGGGTGCTCCTCTGTTTAGAGGATATTTTCTCAGTTTGTGTGAACTCTAGGGTTTTCGAAAGAAGTTCTCAGATTTTTTAGGGTTCACAACCATCTTCTGAATAGAGTTCGGGTTTGTGGTAGTCTTCTAAAAAGATTTAGGATTTGTGGAAAATTTTTTGATCACTGTTATGGTACAACCTATAGGTGTTGTAGATCGACTGGCTACGTACATGAGCTTCTGAAATTTGGCGATTCTTACAGGGAGTCTAAGCAGGTTGTCTCAAAAAAAGAAGAGGTTATACAATATGGACTCATCATCGAAGACTAAGAGCACTTTGTGAGTATCTAATGCTTCGAAGGATAAGGATATGGTTCCTCAAACCCCTCTAGCTAATGATATGGATGTGGGTAAGCTAAAATGTATGATGGAGGATTCTTTAGCTCATGATGAAGATGTAGAAGGGGATTTGAGAGTTGATGAGGATCCCTCTTTGTTTTGGGAATCAACTCTTATGTTTCATGAAAGAGGCTTGCTTCTTTTTTTCACCACGCGTACACCCCTCGCGGTTGATGTTTCTCATGCCATTAATGCAAATGTGGATAAAGACTCGTGGTAGAAAAAGTTTTTTATTTTGGACATGGACTTTGAGAAGGCTTTTGGCTGCATTAGATGGGATTTCATTGTGGTTTTCCTTAAGAAAGTGGGGCTTGGAATTAAATTATCTTGTTTGATTTATCTTTTACCCTTCTTGGGGTGTTAATTTACCCACCAAAACGTCTTCAGATTCTACCCAAGATCCCAATTCGACAAGTCCATTATCATCGAGGTGTCGAAGTACATGACTATCCAATTGAGGTATTTGCTTGGTGACCCGCTCGGGTCCCTGATTTGTTGTACAACTTTCGACTCCCATGTGGAGATAAATGGGAGGATCTTTGCACCTTTCCCCATTGAACATTCTATGCATCAGGGTTGCCCAATGAGTCCTCTTTTTTATGCATTAGCTTCCACACCAATGTTTTACTTGCTTGAGGTTAGACTGAACTTGAATTGTATTCATGGCATCTCATTGTATGGGACTCAACATATCACAGTTGGATTTTCAAATGACACCTTAAAATATTATGGGTTCTTTGATTCCCTTCTCTGAGGCATCGGGCCTACATATCAATATGGAAAAATTGGCAATTTGTTAATATTTCTACAAAAAGTTTTCAATCCATTCCCTAGCAAGGGATTAAAATTGATGTAGGAACTGTTTTTTGGCATGTTCGATATCCTTTGAGTGTCAATGTTTACATCAGGGATAAAATTGATGGGGTATTGTGCAAAATCAAGCATAAAATGGATCGGTGGCATGCTCCACAATGGCCATTGCATGCTAGGATAAGGATTGTACAAGCTTTTTTGTAGCCTTATTTTATGTATTATTTATTGCTCTTGGAGTGGAAGAAGTGTCATCTTTAGAGCTTTGATCACTTATTAAAGAAATTCTTCTGGAATAAAAACCACAATCATGATATGGTGATCTAAGCATGGGATTATGTATGTTAGCCAAGGGTTAGGGCGGTCTTGGAATTCTGTATCTACATTCTCACATAATGACAAGGTGGGTAGCTTTTTTATGCATATTACCTCTTCTCATGCACCCCTTTGGACTGCAATTTTTGGAGATTCATGGAAAGTCCGGAGGTGAATTACAAGGGAAGTTCAAAGCTAGATACTTGGAACGAATTCTTTTCTCATGCTCTATTGCAAAATACTTTGTTCACTTTTGATTGTTTGCTGTGTAGCTTCAAACATACGACTTCTTGGTTAAAACGGAAAGACAATGTTATGTAGGAAAATCTTTTATATTGTTGTCTCCATACTAGTCCTTCTTGTCAAATCTGCCCCTTGCCTATTCGTTAGGTGTAGTAGCAAGATATTTTAATAATAAGGGGATTGATTCCATTGCCAATTTCTATAACTCCAAATGGGAGCTCCTATATTTTCCAATCATTCAGAGAACTTATGCAATGGGGCCCACATATAGGTCCAAATTGTTGAGATATCAAGCTCAACATGTGATGATCCAGGATGACATGTACCAATTTTTTGTTTCTCTGACATGTATAGTGGTCATGTCGGTATATGTCAGGGATACTTCATTGAGCTTTAAACGCCTATTTAGGAAAAATGGGAATGACACGGGATTTTGAGACAATTCTTTGTGTACCAATGTTTTAATTTTTGACTCATGCACACACCACAACATGTTATTATCTCTTGATTGGAGTATATTAGATTAACAATATATTATTAAGAATGATTGTATTGTAAATGGGGTATCAAGGTTGGGCTCAATCTTAAGAATTTAACATAGTAAGTAATATAAATGGGACTTGAATAATTCCCAAATTTCATGAATAGGCCTTTTTATTAGATTTATCTATGGAGAGTGATGGCACATTTGTTCCTTGCCAGCCCACTCATTCGCGGACATTAGGTTTTTCCTTATGTACTGATCTTTATATATCGCACTTGTTGTATTCTTGTTTTTAGGTCATTCTTGTACATTCCTTTTTATGTAATAGAAGAAGAAGAAGAAGATCATTCTTCCTTGCCTCAATCTGTGTGTGTGCTCCTCCTTGAAAGTGAGAGTGTGTGTGTGTGATCTCTCTTCCTTATCTCCTTCCTCGTGACATGGTATCAGAGCTAGCTATAGAGAGCTCATGGAGAAGGCGACGGTGAAGAGTATTAGCAAGGCATGGAGAAAATGCGATTCACAAACGACCTCCATTTGCTACGAAAATCGGCGTGAAGGTAGAAGACCTCAAAATATTTTCACGAGTTATCCCTTTAGGGTCACTCGTTTTTGTCAGATCGAAGTTTTGGAGCCATCTCGACCTCCATTTCGAGCCTGCAAGGTGGGGCCCACAGAAAAACCAAGTCAATTTCAGAAACTATAACTTGCCTCATGTTCGGCAACACTCATATATTCTAAATCCAGAATTTCAAGTGATTCCATGTACTATTGATACATGAAAACTGTGTTTTTTTGAGATCAAACTATCACGTCATAGTGCGACAGTGTTCAAGCAGAAGTGCTGATTGTAGTGGTTTGCAGTGTTGTGTATTGCTGCAAAAATGGCAAAAAACGCAGATGGAATGAGTCAGCTTATGAGTGATAAGCTAGACAAGAACAACTTCTATGCTTGGAGATTCAGAATGATAAATTTCCTGATGGGAAAAGGCTACTGGAAGTACATAAAAGGAGAGAACAAATCTACTCCATAGTTACCAGAGAGGAATCAGACTGCTAAACAGATAAGAGCATATGAGGAATGGAATCAAGGAGCATGAAAGGTAATGTATTGGCTATCTATTAGCATACAAGATATCATGATTGAGCACATACAGGATGCCAAGACTCCGAAAGAGGCTTGGAATAGTTTGGTCACATTGTATGAGACCAATACAAAGGCACGGAAATTGCAACTCAAGAACGAGTTGCATACCTTGGAGAAAAAGAGCATGTCAGTAAGTGACTATACCCTGAAAATCAAAAGCATATGTGAGTCACTTGCATCTATTGGAGTAAATTTAGATGATGATGATGATAAGGTGGAAGTATGCATTCATGGTTTAGGAGCTGCATATAAGCAGTTCAGAACTTCTATACAGACCAGGGAAAATATTCCAAATTTTGATGATCTGGTATCTATGCTAATTATTCAAAAAAAAGAATCTTGGTGAGGATTCAAACTCCCAAGGAAAATCTAGTTCTGAGCAAGTATTCTACTATGGTAGAGGAAGAGGCAGAGGTAGAGGTTTTGGAAGTGGAAAAAGGAAATAGTAACCAAGACCAAAGTCAACAACAAAATCATGCAAGAAGAAGAGGATAGTTTCGAGGCAGGGGGAGCCAAAGAGGCCACATAAATTTCCAAAGAAATGATTCAGGTAATGACAGTAAAGGATGTTGGAATTGTGGTAAAGCTAGACACTTTGAACATGATTGCAGGTTGAAGAATCAAAATAATAGAAGGCAGCATAGTAACTTTGCATCCACAAGTGCATATGATTCTGAGAAGCTGTTCATGGTTCAACATCACATGATGAATACGATGTCTGTTGGTGTTTCAAAATCAAATGATAATGTCTGGTATGTTGATTAAGGTGCTTCAAATCACATGAACAATCAAGCAGAATGGTTTAGTACTTTACAGAAATGGCTAGTTCTTGGATATGTTGAAACAAGTGATGACACATCACATCCTATTGAGCATACAGGGAACATAGCACTATCGATGGAGGATGGAAAGGTAAAACATCTTGTTGATGTGTTGCATGTTCCAAATATAACAAAGAATCTGGTTTCTGTTGGACAAATGGTTGACCAGGAATTAAAATTCAGGTTCAATGCTGATGGATTATATGTAGAAGAGTACAAGCAAGATGGACGATTGGTTGCCAAAGGAAACAAAGTGGGTAGAATGTTCACCTTAAATATGAAGATTCTTGAAATGAATGCAGCCATGTTTGCAAAAGGTGCAGCCATTATTGCTGATATAGAGATCTGGCACAAACGAATTGGACACGCAAATCTACAAAGGCTGAAACTGATGCAGTCAAAGGATATTGTCCATGGACTACCAAATTTCAAAGTTACAGAAATGCAAAAGGTATATGCAGCATGTCAATTTGGAAAACAGTCAATATCATCATTTCCACATGACAAGCATGTTAGTGAGAATGTACTAGAAGTAGTACATACAGATGTTTAGGGTCCAGCAAAGACCACATCTATGGGCAGTTGCAGGTTTTATGTTACTTTCATTGATGACCATACACGCAAAGTATGGGTATATTTCATGAATTAGAAGAGCGAGGTATTCACTCACTTCCAGAATTTTAAAGTTATGGTGGAAAAGCAGACATGGAAGTACATTCAGACATTAAGATCTGATGGAGGAGGTGAATGTTAGAGTATGATCAATGTCTACCCCTCATGATTGTATGCACATTTTGTAAGGCCCCCTTTATGAGGAGAAGCCAAGCGTGCATTACCCAATTAATGGGAATCCCAACTTGAATGTTGGATGAAGGTCATATTGGACCATGTAAGATATTATAAGGAAAGGGAGTTACCAGGGTCCCCAATTGTGGGGTCTGGGGCAGCGGTGAGCAGCCCCGGCTGGGGGGTCCAAGGGGGCCAGCGGGCCCCTTGGCTGGCGCGACGGTAAAGGGAATATTCCATGGAATATTCCCTGTCGGAGTCAGAAATCATTTATATTTGTTAGGTCGGTTCAACCAGTCTAAGCCGTGTATGGCAATTATGCGGGCGGTGGCCGCCCACGCTCTACCGCCCATGTATAGCCGTCCATGGCAGGCCACCCATGATCCTATATATACATGACTTCTGCACTACCTAAGACATGGAGTTGAGCCAGCATACCTCTACCTTGTATCTCCCTATCTAGAGTTGTCTAGATCACCATTTAAGCTCTACCTTGAGAGCGCACGGGTGGACAACGCCATCATCTTTGTACTTGCTGCTAGTAGAAAATTGTTGAGATTCTCCTATATCTGTTATCTTCTCTGCTATTGCTCCTGTGTTATATTGCGTAACTATTGTCTTACATGGTATCAGAGCTGTAAGGTTCGAATAGCTTGAGAAGTATCATTATTTTAGCCTACTAGCAGACTAGAATATCAGTAGATTATTCGAGTGATTACATGATGGCTTCATCGTCGAACACTAGTCTTGGTGCTTCACCTAATGTTAATGCTGCACCTATTCGAATTCGTCCACCTGCATTCACTGAAGGGAAACTGGATGGAACCAACTATACACTCTGGAAGTTCAAAATTTCTGCAATTTTGGACTCCTATGAATTACTTGACACTGTCATGGGACCGATGGGATTGGATCCAGAGCCTATACCAGTTGAAGATCCAGCAAATTCAAGATTGATGATTCAGCCAGATCCAGATCTTCTACGAGCTTGGAAGAGGCGGAATGCTGATGCATTATGTGCGATTGTCACTAGTGTAAGTGATTCTGTGCTTACTTTAGTTCAACATACTACTAAAGCACATGAGGCTTGGGGCATATTGGCTCGACAATATGAGACCAAGAACCACACTAGGATTCAGAATTTAGAAAATCAGTTGGCAAATGAAAAGCATTCTGATTCTGAAAAGGCTGAAGATTTTATCAAACGGATAAAGCATCTTCAAGATCAATTGGCTGCAGTTGGTGTTGTTATAACACCAGAAGAGCTAGCTCGAAGATCTGTACGTGTTCTTCCAGCAAAGTATGATGGATTAGTAACAGCCCTTAACACTCAGGTAAGGCCAACTCCTCTTACATTTGAAGAGTTTTGTGCCATGCTTTTAGAAGAAGAGATGCGGCTGAAGAATCGGCAAAGTACAACTGATGCTGCATTCTCAGCAAATGCAAAAGGTAAAGGCTCTTCAGAGGGATCAAAGAAGAAGCCAAAGAAGAAAAAGTTCACAGGAAGTTGCTTCTATTGTGAAAAGAAAGGCCATGCCATCAAGGATTGCAGAAAGAAGCAAGCTGATGAACGGAATGGGACTGTAAAATCATCATGGAAGAACAAAGAGTCTGCAAACAACACAGAGCTGGAACTTTGGGTAGCTATTGAAGAGGTATGTTCATCTGCTCAAGCTCGTGTTGATGAGCCATGGATTTTAGATAGTGGAGCTTCTCGCCATATGACTAGTAAAAAGGATTGGTATAGTTCCCTAGTGCCTCTGCGGGAATCCATCAATGTAGTGGTGGGAAACGACTCCAAGTGTCCAGCTGAAGGAACTGGAACCATCTCTTTTATCACTTCTCCAGGTGTTGAGAAAAAGTTATCCGATGTTCTCTATGTACCTACACTCAAAAGAAATTTGTTGTCAGTTTCTGCAATAACAGATCGTGGACTCGAAGTTCACTTCAATAAGAGTGGTGCGGAAATCATGGATTCATCAGGTAATGTTGTAGGTAAAGGCACACGACGGGATAACTTGTATGAGTTAAGTGCTTTAACTGCTACAGAAGATAAAGATGTAAGCAGGTTATGGCACCAACGATTTGGGCATCTCGGATTTGCAGTTTTGAAGGAGATGCAACGAACAGGGATGGTTGCTCATTTGCCTGCATTTTCAGAGTTGCAGGAACCTTGTGAAGCTTGTATGATGGGCAAGCAACAACGAAAGGCATTTCCAAGAGAGACCAGCAATCGATCTCAAGCTCCTCTAGAGTTGGTACATGCTGATCTCTACGGTAAAATGTCTACACCTGCTTTAGGAGGATCTTTCTACTTCTTGCTGTTAGTCGACGATTATAGTAGAAAGATGTGGGTTTATTTCATTCGAGAGAAGGCTGATGCTTTTGAAAAATTTAAAGCGTGGCATAAGTATGTAGAAAGTGAATCAGGAAGGAAACTGAAGAAATTTAGAACAGATAGAGGAGGTGAATTCTTGTCAACAGAATTCAACAATTACTGTAAGGAGCATGGTGTGAAAAGGCAACTTACCACAGCTCATACACCTCAACAAAATGGCGTTGTTGAGCGCAGGAACAGGACAGTAGTTGAAATGGCTCGTTGTATGTTAAAGGCTCAAGACATGCCTGATTCATTCTGGGCAGAAGCAGTCAATACAACAGTCTACATCCTCAATCGAAGCTACACAAAAGCTCTGAAGGGGATGACTCCTCAAGAAGCATATTCTGGTAAAAAGCCTTCAGTTTTGCATTTCAGAATTTTTGGTTGTTTCTGTTATGCACATATTCCTGATTCAACAAGATCAAAGTTGGATTCAAAAAGCAAAAAGTGTGTCTTCCTAGGATATAGTGAAGAGTCTAAAGCATACAGGTTATGGGATCCTGAGGCAAGGAAGATTTTTGTCAGCCGAGATGTGGTGTTTGATGAACGACCACACTTAGTAGAAGATAAAGGTAAATCTACTATCTCATCAAACGGAGAAATATCTCACCTTGTGCCTATCAAAAGACAGGTTAAAGTTGAGGAGGAGGAAACATCTGATGGAGAAATTTCCTCAATAAAAAGCCAACCAATTGTAGCTGCACAGCGTAAGCCACTACCGAAGTGGGCACAACAGCTCTTTGATGATCACAATCCACATGTAGATGCACCAGAATCATCATCGGATGGATTACGAAGATCAAAGAGAATAGAGGAGCAAAGAAGAGCTTCAGAACACATTGTTAACATGGCTCTAATGGCAGATATCATGGGTTCGATAAAGGAACCTACCACCATTGAAGAAGCCATTGATGATCCAGATTGGAGAGCGGCAATGCAGTCTGAGTATGATAGTATACTCAAAAATGATACATGGGATCTAGTCGACTTGCCGCCAAAGAAGAAGGTAATAGGTACTAAATGGATTTGGAAAGCTAAGTATAAAGCTGATGGAACATTAGAAAAGTATAAGGCACGATTAGTTGCACAGGGTTTTTCACAGATTGAAGGATTTGATGTTCAAGAAACTTTTGCACCAACAGCACGCATGACAACTATTCGGACGGTACTTGCAGTAGCTGCACAAAAGTCTTGGCCTATTTTCCAGATGGATGTCAAATCTGCATTTTTGAATGGTCACCTCAAGGAGGAGGTATATGTATCTCAACCACCAGGTTTTGAGGTGCTCAATTCAGAAAATAAAGTTTGCAGGTTGAAGAAAGCTTTGTATGGACTTAAGCAAGCTCCACGGGCTTGGTACCAACGAATTGATCATTTTTTCAAAAATATGGGTTTTGAAAGAAGTACTTCTGATGCTAACTTGTATGTAACGAAAAGGGATAGCAAGCTAGTTGTTGTCATTGTATATGTAGATGATTTGATCATTACAGGAGATCATCAGGAACTCATCAATCAAACTCGGATCAGCTTGGGAACTGAGTTTGAAATGACAGACTTAGGTCTACTCCATTTTTGTCTGGGAATTGAAGTATGGCAAAGGAAGGATGGCATTTTCATCTCACAACAAAAATATTCCAAAGAAATTCTCAAGGCATTTGGAATGATGGACTGCAAACCAACTAGCACACCTATGGAGGTAAATCATAAGCTATCTATGGATGATAACATGCCTGATGTAGATGCTAAGAAGTATAGGAAGCTCGTTGGAAGTCTTATTTTTTTGTGCAACACTAGACCAGACATTTGCTATGCTGTTGGAGTGTTAAGCAGGTTTTCCAACAAACCTAAGGAGAGTCACTGGAATGCTGGAATGCGAATTCTAAGGTACATTGCAGGAACCTTGGATTTTGGTATTTTGTATACCACAGGTGATACACTCCAAGGATATTGTGATTCAGATTGGGCTGGAGATTGTGATTCTAGAAAATCAGTTTCTGGATATTGTTTCTCACTTGGTTCAGGAATATTTTCTTGGGTAAGCAGGAAGCAACCAACTCTCGCACTCTCCTCCACTGAAGCAGAGTACAAAGCAGCTTGTTTTGCTTCTTGTGAGGCAGTCTGGTTAAGGAGAATTCTTGCAGATATAGGCTTTCCATCAAATATGCCAATTGTACTCAAGTGTGATAATCAAAGTTGTATGGCTATTGCAAAGAACCCAGTATTTCATGCTCGCACCAAGCACATAGAAGTACAGTACCATTACATTCGTGAGCTAATTGAAGATGAAATTGTGGAGCTAGAATATTGCCCAACAGAGGCAAATTGTGCTGACATATTCACTAAAGCACTTGGAAGAGAGCAGCTCAACAAGCATCTTCAACAGATGGGCATAGGACCGAGACCTACTTGATTTATCATCGGTAAACATTGAGGGGGGGTGTTAGAGTATGATCAATGTCTACCCCTCATGATTGTATGCACATTTTGTAAGGCCCCCTTTATGAGGAGAAGCCAAGCGTGCATTACCCAATTAATGGGAATCCCAACTTGAATGTTGGATGAAGGTCATATTGGACCATGTAAGATATTATAAGGAAAGGGAGTTACCAGGGTCCCCAATTGTGGGGTCTGGGGCAGCGGTGAGCAGCCCCGGCTGGGGGGTCCAAGGGGGCCAGCGGGCCCCCTGGCTGGGGGGTCCCAGGGGGCCAGCGGGCCCCCTGGTGGGGGTCCGGGGGCAGCGCCCCCGGCGCGACGGTAAAGGGAATATTCCATGGAATATTCCTTGTCGCAGTCAGAAATCATTTATATTTGTTAGGTCGGTTCAACCAGTCTAAGCCGTGTATGGCAATTATGCGGGCGGTGGCCGCCCACGCTCTACCGCCCATGTATAGCCGTCCATGGCAGGCCACCCATGATCCTATATATACATGACTTCTGCACTACCTAAGACATGGAGTTGAGCCAGCATACCTCTACCTTGTATCTCCCTATCTAGAGTTGTCTAGATCACCATTTAAGCTCTACCTTGAGAGCGCACGGGTGGACAACGCCATCATCTTTGTACTTGCTGCTAGTAGAAAATTGTTGAGATTCTCCTATATCTGTTATCTTCTCTGCTATTGCTCCTGTGTTATATTGCGTAACTATTGTCTTACAGTGAATACATGTCAAATGAGTTCAACAATTTTCTAAAAAATCATGGAATTTGGCACTAGTTTTCATATAGATACACAACACAACAGAATGGTGTTGCTGAATGCAAAAATAGACATATTATAGAATAGCAAGAGCCTTGATGCTTGAGAAGAATATGCCTCATTGTTATTGGGCAGAAGCTGTGCATACTGCTGTATACATCATGAACAGAACTCCGACTGCTGCTGTACATCAAGTTACACTTGAAGATAAGTTTATAGGTAAAAAGCCAAACTTATCACATCTGAAAGGTTTTGGCTGTATTGCATATGTACATGTCCCATATGAATTGAGGACGAAGCTTGATCCAAAAGCAGAAAAGTGTGTCTTCATTGGATACTCCCTTGAGAAAAAGGGATATAAATGTTATAACCCACTCACAACACGACAGGTAAAGGTGAGTAGAGATGTGGTATTTGATGAAATGTCAAGCTTCTTTGCAGATGCCAAAGAAGGACTGAATCTTGAACCAAATGACAAAGAAAATGCTGAAAAATCAAGCGTAGAATCTCAAGTATTGAGTGGATCGGATGCATCACCAAGCAATAGTTCCAACTCAAATCCATGGAGTGGAAGATTGCGTGGAAATTTCAATCCAGAAAATTCATCAAATACATCCAAGAAAGGTAAAGAAAAGCTTTCTGTTGGTAGTAAAATATGTGAAGGTTTTGAAGACATTGATGGAGATTCAAGTGGTTTAGAAAAGAGTCTTGATGAGGACCTTGGATTGCCCTCTGTGAAGACTCCAGGAGTAAGAAGGGCACATGCAGATGATACAAGGAGAAGTGACCCATGACCAAGAAGATCTGGGATGATGCGAAATTTAGTGCAACGATTGACGTATGACAATTATATGGCTCGTCATTGTGCCTACATGACAAAGGTAATACAAGATGCTGAACCTTCTTGCTTTGAAGATGCAATTGGAATTGCAGATTGGGAAAAATCTATGGATGAGGAGATGGCTGCACTTTATGGAAATGATACATGGAAGCTGGTTCCATTGCCACAAGGAAAGAAACCCATAGGCTGCAAATGGGTCTACAAGGTAAAGCATAATGCTGATGGTAGCATAAGCAAGTATAAAGCACGATTTGTAGGTAAAGGATATGCACAGACATATGGCATTGATTATGAGGAAACATTCAGCCTTGTAGCTAAAATGTCTATTGTCAGAACACTTGTTGCATTAGCTACAACAAAAGGATGGACTTTTCATTAGATGGATGTGAAGAATGCTTTCCTACATGGTGAGTTATAGGAAGAAGTACATATGGACTAGCCACAAGGATATGAAAGATTCAAAGCATCCAGAATATGTTTGCAAGTTGCAAAAGGCTTTTTATGGGCTGAAGCAAGCCCCTCGTGCATGGCATGCAAGGATTGCTGATTACTTAATCAGCATTGGGTTTTCTATATGTGATGCGGACCACTCACTATATGCAAGGAAGGCTGATGATGGCATCACTATTGTGGCTATTTATGTTGATGACCTGATTGTACATGGTGATAATGAAGGAAGCATCAAAGAGGTAAAGAAACTTCTTATGCAGGAATTTGACATGAAAGATCTTGGTGTGCTGCGTTATTTCTTGGGCATCGAGTTTATACATACAAAAACAGGTATATGGATGTCGCAAAGGCAATATGCCTTGAATATGCTGCAAAAGTATGGTATGGTTGATTGTAAGCCAATTTCTATGCCGTTAGATCAGAATTTGAAGTTGGACACTATATTAGGTGAAGCATTGGAAAGTGCTACTATGTACATGAAAATTGTGGGAAGTCTTATATATCTCACAATTACAAGGCCTGATTTAAGTTATACTGTTGGACTTGTGTTGAGAGCAGTATGGGCACCCAAGGACCGACTAGACAAGGAAGCCAGCGGAGAGAGTCAGAACAAGGTGAAGGAGTAAGTAGACAAAGCAACCGACGCAAATCTGGCAGATAGGCCCTTCAAATTTTTTCCAAATCAACATCTTTTAACAGTGATTCTTATCACTAACAATCATTGTAAATACCATTTCATATTTTTGTAGCTCCATTTTGTGCAATCCAAGGAGTCCTTGAGCTTGAGGAGCCTTAGAAGTACCTACATATCAATTTTCATATTTTTTAGACGTCGTTTAAGCCCTCAAATTGGCCCTGGAACCTAATTTTTAACTAGGCCGGACACTAGGTCTGGACAGGGCCAAAACCTAGTCAAAAACTATAAAAAGAGCTAGAGAGCTCATTTTTGAGGGTAGATTGTAATTGAAACAAACTTGTAAGAGCTTTTTGAAAGTAATCTAAGAACTCCATTGATTCTCACTCTTTGTCTTGCCGTGTGTGCGCGTGTGTATGTATGTGTGCGCATGTTTGTGTGCTTCTCACTCATGCACTTGTGCCGCCACTTGCTCGAGGTCATCATACCATCCTCACGCCTTCCCGGATTGACATTAAAGGAGGTGCTACTCATCACTGAGCTACACCAAATTTTGGCGCCGTTGCCGGGGAACGAGCTTTGAGGACGAGCGTGTGATGGTAAGACGTAGATTGGAGACGTTGGCGTTGTAGGTAATTTCTCTACTTTTCCTATTTTTCTCTTTCTTACTTTACCACCATCATCACCATCATCATCACCACCATCTTCCACCTCCACTTCCATCATCGCGAAAATTTCAGTTTTTTGATTATATCACCTTCTCCACCTCATTTCCCTCATTTCACTTGTGAGAGAGAGCGAGAGAGCGAACTGTTGTGTGCTATTTTCTGCATGTTCTTGGAGTGTCTTGCAGGTTTCAGCATCATCATCCCCTCCAGCACGTCGCGCAGGTACGGAAATGTGCAGAACTATCTCGCAGTCGCCGACTCCTGTCGATCGCGATTGACAGAAATTTTCACTTTTTGGTAAATCTGAGTGCACCACAGTGGACTAGAGACCCTGCACACCACATTCCCACAAAAGTTTTTGAAAATTTTGCAAAATTTTAGTCCATCGTGATTGACTGCCTGTCCATCGCGATTGACTGCCTGTCCATCGCGATTGACTGCCTGTCCATCGCGATTGACAGCCCTGTCCATCGCGATTGACTGCCTGTCCATCGCGATTGACTGAACCTCCGTCCATCGCGATTGATTGCGTGTCCATCGCGATTGACTGAACCCCTGTCCATCGCGACCGACTGCCTATCCATCGCGATTGACTGAACCTCTGTCCATCGCGATTGATTGAGTGTCCATCGCGATTGATTGAGTGTCCATCGCGATTGACTGACTGTCCATCGCGATTGATTGAGTGTCCATCGCGATTGATTGAGTGTCCATCGCGATTGACTGAACCCTCTGTCCATCGCGATTGACAGCCCTGTCCATCGTGATTGACAGCCCTGTCCATCGCGATTGACAGCCAATTTTAGCCAAATTTTAGCCAAATTTTTTAGGGTTTGTTAATTGAAGAGTTGGGCTAAATTTGGGCATAAACATTTTACTCTAGAGCACATAAGGAGGCCTTAGGAAAACAACTTGGGGAAAACCTGTTGCACAGTGATCCTGTTTGAACCCTGTCTTAACCATAGAACCCTGAACGGTCATAACTTTCTCATACGAAATCCGTTTGCCGTGATTTTTGTCTTATTGGAAAGCCCGCGGGGAGTACAACAAAAACATCGATTGGTTATGGTTAAATTAAAGTCAGGAATATTAGATAGGGTATTTTTAAGTTGACCATACCCAGGGGGAACAAAATTCAGGGATCTCTAGAATTGTGTCCAAAAGGTCATAGTGCAAATAGGTGAAGTGTTACATGAATGAAAGTGATTGGTTCTGTCTTTTGAATTTAAGTCTTGAGCTAACAGTGGGCCTTTTACAGGTCCTTTGAGAGCATCGAAGGGTACGCAAAGCAAGAGCAAGTGCAGGCTTGGGCACGCGCGTCCTGGGCACACCAGGGCAACAACACAAGGAAAGGAACTCAAGGTTGGAAAGCCCGCAACACTCTGTCAATTCTTAGTTTAGGCTAAGTGCGGGTAGTGTTAGAAGTAATTCCAGGCAACGATAGGCACGAGATAAATCAAAGACTATCTACGAAGTCAAGTTCAAGACAAGAGAGAACCCGTGTGTGTGAACGACAACCTTAAAGGAAAAGAACCTAACGTGAAACGACCAAACTAAAGTGCGAAATTAAACTCAAGTATTCCTAACGACGTGATATCAGACAAGAGTATAAACACGATAATCAACATAAAAAGGGGATTAAGTAATTGGTACAAAAGGACTCTGTAACGAGGTTGTACTCTGGGCAAAAATTGGGCTACTTAAATAGGCATATGAACCTTAGATCAGGACGACATCTAGTAAGGGATAGACAAAGCCTTAGGTCTTCAGAGGCTAGTGTCAACCACACTGCTAGGTCTTGGGCCCAGCAGTTGAGTCACCACTCCTACTACCCAAGTTCTGAGACTAGTGAATCCGAGATGTCTCAAGGTATGGAGAGACCTACAGGAAGTTCAGGGGTGCCATACTTGCACAGGGTAGAAGGCCCTTACAAAACGCAGTTGGAGTACCTTAGGACCAACCGATTAGGTGCCAGCATCTATGAGGACGGCCTAGGAAGATCTGTAGTACAGATTAAGAATCCTGATCAATCCATTGGATTAGAGCACCCAACTGTCAAGTTCGAAAATGGAGCATACTTGGACAAAGAAGGAACCATATACGTAGTCACCAGTCACCCAGATAGGACGGACGAATTTGGAAATGTGATCCCAGAAGCAGACTTAGGTGACCTGGAGCAAGGAAACATGGGTGCAGAACCTAGAACCCCTCGAGGTAAATCGGTTCTCACTAGGATTATCACACCGGAGTGGATTCCCCAGGATAACAAGAGCATAGATTTGCTCCTCAATCGAGAGACTGATGAAGCCTTTTGGAGATACAAACCTGATCGGCCAATTGATATAGCAACAATCATGATATATGAGTTTAAGGATCCTGATAGCCCAGGTAGAGTGACCTACTTAGATCACGCTTCGGAGAGGATCTTTGTGGTGACAGAAAATGATAGGCATGCTTACACTTGGAAGGGTGAATTCGTTTTCCCCCAACCAAGATCGAATGTATTCTATGGTCACCCTGGAGCTGGAACATCCCAAGCTCATGGAATGCAAAGAGACAGAAGTAGAGATAGACCAGAAGTAAGCTTTGCCAACCCTGTGGGCAGAGAAAGAACGAGGACGGAGACAAATAGAGTTCAACCTGAGATACTTAGAGCTCACAGGAATCAAAGAAATGTGGATGAGTTCCCTCTACCACGACCTAGAGAGCACACAAGGACTTTGAGACCGACTCAGCTCGTTAAGTCCATGAAGAACTACTTCGATGGCACCGGAGATCCATACGATCATGTGGCTGAGTTTAGGCAAGTCCTGAGAGCTGAACAAAGGGAGGATCTATTCACGTAGTACAATGCCTTTGGTCTGACCCTTAGGAACACTGCCCTGACATGGTTTCAGCCATTAAATGAGAGGCAGTTCAGGAGCATAGACCAACTCCTAGAGGCTTTCATTATCGAATTCTCTAAGAGTGGCATAAGGCATAATACCTCCTCGCTGATTCACAGCTTCAAGCAAACCCCTCAAGAAACCGTGAGACTTGCAGGAAGAAGATTTAGGCAATACTTAGAAAGATGCCCTGTATCGGAGCTACCCACACCAGCTAAGCAAGTGGCTTTATTCTTGGATGGATTGCTAAGTACCAAATTGAGATCTTATGTGTACTTGAAGGACCCTAGGACCATAGAAGATTGTGTACGCATGTGCATCGATATCGAGGATAACCTAGGGGAGGAGTTAGAGCTTTCCAAGATATACAAAGATGCGGATAGTGCCTCTAACCTCTCTTCCACGCAATCCACATCAATTGAGGAACTTGCAGAGAAAGTAGCTCAGAAATTAGGTGTAACTAGCAAACAAATCCCAAGGTTTGCCCCTGTGAAAAGGTGCTATACTTGTGGTGGCGACCACATGGCGAACGTATGTCCCATTATGGCTCAGCCCCAAGTAAATCCTAGTAGCCAGTACTGCACCATAGAACGGAGGTACACCAATCACACCGCACAAGATTGCCCCTACAATAAGCAAACAGTTAGGCAAACTTACCCTCAACCCTATCCACCGCAAGGAAGATACCAGAACCATTACCCTCCACAGCCATATGGAAGGCCACAGCAACCTTATCAGCAACCATACCAAAACCAACAAAGACCTCAGCCTGTGCTAGCACAACAACCCCCAGCTCCAGCTAATGTGATTCCGGTAAAGTATGCTGTTGCAGAAGAAAACTTGAATAGAGCTATAGTCCCTGTAACACCACTGCTTTCTGAAAGTGATCCTAGTGACCATAGCTTTGATTCTACACATGTTGATAGTCCCCAGGCTTACTACATGCAATCTCCTGAACATGGTGAGTCCTACTATAGTGAAGAACTGAGTGAACCTAGTTGGGAGTCAGATTACACAAACATCATGTATGCAAACCCCAACCCTAGGCCTCAACCTAGGCAAGTAAGACCTCCATTCCCAAGAGGACCGTGCTACAGATGCCAAGGAGATCACCTCATTCGTGATTGTCCCTTACCTCCACCTACACAACCCCAGTCAGTGACGATCCAAGGCTTTTGCCAAGATTGTGGAAAAGAGCATCTCTTACGAGATTGCCCAAAGAACCCCAATAATATGCCAAAAATCACGCCTATCAACGTTATTGGGTTAGTGGTAGATTCCACAGGAAGTGTCACTTCCACTGCTCCCGTACAGGTAGTCACTAGAGCTCAAGCATTGCAGCAAAACCAAGGGGTAGACCAGGAAAAGAGCCCAATAGCTAGTGAAACTGAGAGCATAACGAAGAAAAGGACTAGAGCTTGGAGAGATAGCCGTGAACGTATGAAAAGGCAATGGGCAAAGAAGATGAGTGAACTTGAGGAAAGTCTACGAGAAACCAAGGCCAAAATCATCGAGATCACATCCCAACCGCACTCTCACACATTCCCACCGCTACCATCCCCATCACCCTCCATCCCTCCACCCCCTAATACACCCCACGTAAACCACCCACCACCCCAAGCAGGATCAGTATTAGCTGATCCCACTCCCGAGGACCTTAATATGACGCTTAAAGCATATCAGGCCAGAATCCAAGAAGGGCCAAACGTGACTGATCATGAAAAGTGCTACCCTAGAGCAGAACTAGAGTTAGAATGAACCAAAATTTGTGCCAAAATGGTGGAATTGGCTCAGACAATGTTTGAGGCCAGTCGCCTATTTAACATCTCTAGTTCAGCAAAGACACAGTTGCACTTTGATGGACTGTTAGAAAGAATAGAGAAGCTGATTGCACAATCAGAAAAGGAACCCGCCTCTCAACACAAGGATAAGGCAAGTGAAAGATTAAGCATTCCTACTCAGGAAGCTTATGTGCCTGAAGCCTATGCGCCTAACTCTACGGAGCCAGACACATCATCTTCTATGAATCGATTCACACCAGAATTCCTACGCGAGATTCAAGAAGACAAATGGGCTAAAGAGAGTGAAGTCCCTCCTCCTATTGAACTTGTGGATGATGCACACGATCAGTTCCCACAAGACATCCCATCCATTTATGAGGAGCAGGAGAGCACCCACTCTCAGGACAGACTAGACTTTGAGTCTAACTCTCTACAAGAACTACCCCACTTCACAGGCCCATGGGAAGCTAAGTCTACTTGTATGAGAGCACCCACGGTCATGGTACGAAATGAGGACTCAGTCTTACCTAGGAACACAGAGGTAGTGAAAAACACTAAAGTGCAGTGCAGTCTCAAGTTAGAAGAGCTACTCAAGGTTAGACCTGAATTATGGAAACATGTAGCCAAACAAGTACCAGAGATAGCAAAACCTCGTTCCCAAGTAGGATCACATAGGACAGTGCCAGAAATACCCTTGGATAAGATAGGAGATATGTGTGAAGGTGAAGAAGGTAATACCTATCTTCCCATTACTTACCAGGAGTACACCACCAAGGCAATTTTGGACTCAGGTGCAGGAGTTGCAATTGCCACCACTTCCTTGTGGAAGCGTTGGGGCAAGCCAGCACTCAGGCCAACGAGAATGAAATTGCAGATGGCAGATGGTCATATTGAGAGACCCTTAGTATTGCTAGAAGGAATAACTCTCACCACTTGTGGTGTTGAGTTTGAACATACATTTGCTATATGTGACTTCAGCAAAAATCATGCCTATGAGATGATTTTGGGAAGACCATTTATGCGACAGTTGCAAGTGGTACAGGACTGGGGAACCAACTCCTTGTATTTGCAACACTTAGGTGTTACAACAAAGTAAATCTCAAAGATTACTCTCATAGAGATGTCCCTCCCATCCAATGGAATCCCATCCATAGAGCCAAAGATGATACGGAATCGGTGCATTCCATAGGATCAGGATCCTCATGGATGCAGGAAGACACCCACTTATGGATGTGCAAAGTAGCAGTAGACGAAGAGAAGAGAGAAAAAGCCAGAGAGGTAGGTGCAAAAGAAACCCATAGATCAATCCAAGACCCAGCCTATGCACCTGTAGTTTTTCAAGACGAAGAATTTGAACCTCACGGTTGGGCAGAAATCTTAGCAACAATGGACGTAGCCATCAATGAAGAACAATGGACACCCCACTGCGATGAGGATGGCTATGATATTTCAGTCTTCTCCATAGAGCCAATCATGGGAGAGGCAGTTCTAGAAGAATGCGAACCTAGCTCTGATGCATTTGAGGATGCAAGTGACTCCGATCTAGAGTCAATCATTATGGACCCACCATTTGCATCAGATGAAGAATACTTCCATGAAGTAGAATTTCAACCCCAGAGGCATGGAGAGATTACAAATGATGTAAGATTAGCAACACACGTGACCCCGAAGGAAGAAAGGAAGAAACGAAAGAAGAGAGAAGTCTCACCAGAAGAGGAAGAATCTTTGTTTGAGGTCCCAGAAAATTTTAAGAAGTATGAGATAGACGACAAGAGAGTCATGATAAGAATGCCTAAACGAGAGGCACAAGTAGGAGAGGCCTATGATAACAAAGAAACCACCAAGAAAATAGTAGTGGCCCTAGAAGAAGGAGAGGAGAGATGCACGTACATAGGCCATGACCTAACAGAGGAAGAAGAGCATGCGTTAACTGCCTTGCTAAGAGAATACAGAGATGTATTCGCTTGGAGTTACAAGGATTTGAAAGGTGTTGACCCGGACATATGCTCACACACCATCCCCATGACTTCAGATGCCAAACCCTCTAAGCAAAAGCCCTATACATATAACGATAATTACGCTGCTAAGATCAAAGAGGAGATAGATAGACTGGTTGAAGCTGGATTTATCTATGAAATTGAGCACACTGAATGGGTATCTCCCATCGTAGTGGTGCCCAAGAAAAATGGAAAGGTGCGCGTATGCATTAACTTGAAGAAGGCTAATGCAGCCACTATTCGAGATAACTATCCGCTTCCCATCACAGAACATCTCTTAGAAAGAGTGGTAGGCAAGGAAGTCTACAACTTCCTTGATGGATTTTCGGGTTACAATCAAGTAGCCATAGCTCCAGAGGATCAGCATAAGACGGCCTTTGCCATAGAGTGGGGCATTTTTGCCTTTAGAGTAATGCCATTTGGGCTTACCAATGCCCCCGCAACCTTCCAGAGACTAATGTGCCATGTATTTAAAGAGTTCCTGAGGAAGAATTTAGAAGTCTATGTTGATGATCTTTGTGCTCATTCCAACATTAGACAAACCCATATCCCTGAACTCAGACAAATCTTTGACAAATGTAGAGAATATCAAGTCTGCCTGAACCCAGAAAAGTGCGTTTTTATGGTCAGGCAAGGCAAGATTCTAGGATACATAGTGTCAAAGAATGGCATATCTACTGACGAAGAGAAAGTGAGAGCTATAGCAGACCTACCTAGGCCAAAGAATGTCAAGGAAGTACAAGCTTTCATGGGGCATTGTGGTTATTACCGACGATTTATACACATGTATGCTGTCATTGCAAAGCCCATGTACGGACTTCTGACTAACTTTGAGTGGACGGATGAATGTGAGAATTCCTTCCAGGAGCTTAAACGAAGATTATGTTCAGCACCAATCTTGACCACACCAGATTGGAATAGGCCATTCCATGTTCACGTGGATGCATCCAATTATGCCATTGGGTGTGTACTTGCTCAACCTACTGGTGAAGGTAATATGGATCTTCCAATTGCCTATGCCAGTAGATAGTTGAATGCAGCTGAACGAAATTACACCACTACGGAGAGAGAAGGCTTAGGCATGGTATATGCAGTTAAGAAATTTAGACACTATTTGCTTGCAAATAAGTTTAAATTTTTTACTGATCATCAAGCATTGCTATACCTCGTAAACAAGCCATGCAATACAGAAAGATTAGTGAGATGGTTTCTCTTGCTAATGGAATATGACTTTGAGGTTGTGGTAAGGAAAGGGAGGACTCATTTGAGAGCAGATCATCTCTCTAGGCTCACATCTGGAGAAGCCCCACAAGGAGTGTCGGATGACCTTCCTGATGCTTACTTGTTTAATTTGGAAGTTGTACCGCAGTGGGCTAAGCCATTGGTACCAGTATTGACATACGGGCCTAACCATCCAGTGGTAAACACACGGAATAGAGAGGTTGTAAAAGCCCAAAAGTACCACATCATGGCAGGAAGCATGTACAAGCACACGGATCAAGGAATCTTGGCTTGTTGTGTGGAAGAGGGCGAGTACAATAAATGGTTGCAATTAGCACATGTAGGTGCATTAGAGCAACACTATTCAAAGCAACGAACCTTACAGACGCTAAAGAGACTCGGAGTACATTGGCCAACTATGGAAGCTGATGTCCAAAAGTTGTGCAAGGAATGCCCAATCTGTTGCACTAAACCACCTGTGGAACACGCCACTCTTTATCAAGTATCCATTGTGCCAGATTGGAGTGAACCTCTAGTATCCTTCCTGAGGACAAACACATTCCCTCCAGACATGACTCTGGTTAGGAAAAGGAGTTTAGAACAAGAAGCCCAGGATTACTCACTCATTGGTGATAATCTATACAAGCGTGGTAAAGATGGTTACCTGAGACTGTGTGTCCATGAGAGTGAATATCTTAAGATCTTGGAAACTGCTCACCAAGGTGTAGCAGGAGGGCACTTTGGACCAGATCGGGTGATCAAGGCGATACTATTTGCAGGTTTCTGGTGGCCTACCCTTCACATGGACGCACATACCTATGTGAAACGATGTGATGTCTGTCAGAGGACTCAGTATCCTATACGTAAAGATGAGATGCCACTGAAACCTATGATGGGTGGACGTGCGTTCTCTAAGTGGGGAATAGACTTCGTAGGTCCTATTAATCCCCCAGCTAAGGGTTCTCATGCGGAATACATCATTGTTGCAACAGACTATCTAACTAAGTGGGTAGAGGTAAAAGCCACGACGAAGAACGATGCTCAAACAACTGCCAAATTCTTGTTTGAGAATGTATTCACAAGATATGGGCTACCTATAGAGCTTGTAAGTGATAGAGGCACTCACTTCTTGAACGAAGTAATTGAGAATCTACTCCAAGAATTCTTAGTAATACATAAGAAATCTGCCCCCTATCACCCTCAAGCTAATGGACAAGCTGAGAGCACCAATAAGATCTTATGCAATGTACTGACAAAATTAGTAAACACTAAACGCTCTGATTGGGACAAACAGCTACACCATGCTGTTTGGGCATACCGAGTCGCCTATAAAACGGTACTCCAAGCTACACCCTTTCAGATGGTATTTGGCCAAAACGCGGTGCTACCCTTGGACTTCTTGATTCCTACATTGAGAGTAGCACAAGAGCACGAATGGACGGGTCATGAACTCTGCTCTAGACTTTTTGACCTTGAACGATTAGGAGAAACAAGACTGAGAGCAGCTGCAGGAATATATGCAGCTAAGAAGAGACAGAAGGCATACTTTGATGCCCATGTGAAGGATAAAGGTTTGAAAGCAGGAGACCTAGTACTAGTATACACGTTGAAACAACATGCGAGGAAGCTAGAAAAGAGGGGCTACGGACCCATGATCATTAATAGGATCTCCACAAGTGGAGCTGTGCAATTAGCCACATTAGAAGGTGATGTTCTCCCAAGCTATATTAGCGGATGCAGAGTCAAGTTGTATCAGGAACCCCTCACGGAGGAAATGCTCAGCCGACTCAACACCGCTAAGAAACGCAAAGAGGAAGAAAAGCGAATTCGAGAAGAAGCTCAAGCAGAAGCTTTAGACTGCATCAGAAGGATGAAGTTGCGAAGGCAAGGTAGAGATCAGCCTAGAACAAATGACTATGCAGATCAAGGATATCATGTGGCAATGTGTGAAGTCGTAGGAACAAGCTCACATAGGATAACTGATCGACGTCCTTTCATAACCTTAGATATAGGACAAGGAAAGAGTGCAAGGACTGTAAGAGCCTTGATTGACTCAGGTGCAACCACTAGTGCTGTTAAGTTGTCTTATTGTCAAGAGTTGCAGTTAACTGTCAATCCTGTGGAAGCATATCTCATAGGATTGGGAGGTGTGGAAACCCCTTGCATGGGCGAGGTGGAACTTCCCCTCTACATTCATGATGAGACAATGACAGTTAAAGTACTAGTGTGTCAAGATGAGGACCTCACGGAACCCCTTGTCTTGGGTCAAGACTGGATCTATGACCAAGCAGTCAACTTGAACCTAAGAAGTGGACTTCTTCAGGTATGGGTCAATCATAGTAGAATTACAGTAGAGTTGGATAATGGAACACTCAAGGAACTAGGAAAGGCACAGACTCCTGGTCCTTCCAGGAGTACACATGAAGATGACCATGCTGTTCTTGTCCAAAACTATGTGTTGCAGAGGAATGATGGGTGCAAAAAAGGAGTCAGGGATGCAACGGAACTCCCTTCTTTTCCAAAGGCCAGAAGGAGGCAGCAACTAAAGGTGGATCCAAGGCAGAAGAAGCTGAGTACTACCTGTGTTGGAAATCAAAAGTACCTGCGCAGCAAAATGTCGCAGCAAGTGAAACAAGTGTGGGTGCGGAAAGGCGAACACCCGGTTGCACTCAAGCCAACCACACGGGCAAAGCCTCTTATTAGTAGCCAACAACACAACACTAATAAGAAGTCTTTCAGAAGTTCTTCTGCTAACATGAAGTCTATTTGGGTGCCTAAGGCTTGTTTGCGGGCTCAAATAGCTACACCAAGAACACACCCTACACAGCATGATCCATTCACTCGCACAACCGGCATCCACTCGCTTTCAACACTCACGAACACACCAAGGCCCATGAGCACGAACAGAATCACTTGTAAATGGGTCCCTAAAAGGCCTCATGTTCAAGCTGACACCCCTATAAAGCTCTCGAGAGTCTCTACGGAACCAAGAGCAGAACCCATCCACTGCATTTGGCAGCCCAAGACTTGTAACAAACCCCCGGACCCCAATTGTAAATCCATGACCACCTACTAACCGCTTCACTCTCACTTCACATCATTCCGCTTAGCTCGTAGGTCTACCCAATTCCTAACTACACACACTAGCACCGAGCACTTATTAACCCCTAACCACTCCCGAACTTTAAGTTAATGTTGTAACAAGGGACACCGTGTCATTTTTGTGTCCATTGCAATGTTAACATTTATTCATATATTCTCACAGAACCAGCTGCGAAGTTTTCACCATGGCTGAGGCAGCAGGAACTAGCTCTCACACAGAAACAAGCCCGCAAGTGGTGGACTTAGACAGCTTACCCGTTTTTCCTGAGACAAATGAAAGATCAGAAGAATTGCAGGCCGTCAAAAACATACCTATTGCGGATCCTCCGCGTGGCCACACCATGCCCGTAGGAAAGACTTCCCACTGGTTTACCGAGGTGGCAGGACCCTTGGGTGAAGGAACGTACCTATGGGAATCAGAGTTGGACTTCAACGGGAAGCAAGGCAGATACCATTTCTTTACAAGAGAATTTGAGAAATTACAAAATGCAGAAGGTCTACGTCCGATATGGGAAAAGGCAGGATTGAGTGCCTATTTCAGTGCACGACTCCCAAAACCTGACTTCATGCGATGCTACTATCTCATCAACACCTTGACTCCAAACCAGAACCCAAAAGGTGCAAGCTCATTTGTGATTCCATCTCTGACAAAGGGGAATGAGCTCAAGAGGTTCAGGCTATCAAACAATTTGGTGAGAGAGGCTCTAGATATGCGCGGAATGCATATTCCTACAGAGAAGGAAACCCTAGTACCGGATTACATGAAAAATCGAAGTCTCACCAAACTTAAGGACATGGTATCCATGACGCCTAATATTGCAATACACCTTCGCATGTGCATGCAACACTTTGCTTTCCCGGCACAAGATAGATTCACCATGCCGCCCAAAAAGATTTGGTTTAGTTTGTATCTGGCAGAGACACAGAGCCTCACCATCAACTTACCCCACTGGATAATTGATCAGATACACCTAGCTCACAAACGATGGCCGCGGAAACAGGTTTTATATGGTTGCTGTGCTCTGACGAGAATCATTTATAGGTGTTTGGCTTATGACATTCCGATCCAACGGGCCCTAATGTGGAATCGGGTAGAGCAGTTTAGAGGCAGGACATCCACTGGACCCCCTTCTAAGAAGATGAGAGGCACTGTCCAAGTCCCATGTGCTCAACCACGTGGAGCCACCCTAACACCAGACGTCACCCCTCCACCCCGAAGAGTCCGACCATTCACACTCCGACTTCCAAGACGCAGCACCGATGGTTCTACCCTGATATTCCCTCCTATCCCAACTGATCTTGAATTTCCCAGTGGTGCACCTTTAGAAGAGCTCACTAATGAAGATTTCGAACAATTATTACAAGATGTAGAGCTGGAGGCAGAAGAGGCACAACAAGCGGAAAACGTGCAAACGCAGGCCACGACCTCCCAAGCACCTGTCACACCAGTTGAAGTGGATGAAGAGGATGACGGAGATGAAGAGTAGGAGGAAGATGAGGAGGATTATAATCAAGAGCATCAAGAGGAGCAACAAGAAATGCCGGAACTTGTAGGTGCACCAGCATATACAGCTCAACTACGAAGGTTATACGACACAATCAAAGCAGTACAAGAAAGGCATCAACTCTCTCTTGTATCCGGTCAAGCTTTGATGCAAGAAATGCTATCAGACGAAGTGGTGGACCAACATTTCATTGACACCCTCAAATTAGTGTCAGAATCTTTAGGAGTTCCGGAGGCTGTACACACTGCAGTCCGCCAGTCCGTAAGGTATGACAAACGCAGAGTTGACACATTACCACGAGCAGGTAAGACTATCAGGATACCCGTCACAGAACAAGAAGTACCCATTGAGACAACAGCCACCCCCACAACCACCACTGACCTCTCTGCCGAAACCTTCGTTTAGACATCACCCATCTCACCCCAGCATCCTCCATCACCACCTTCTCCACCCCCACCACCACCTCCCACCATGGAAGAAACGACAGTCATCACCTCTACCTTCACTTATAACCCATCCTCATTCAAATCATTCTCATTTCGAGAACCCACCTCACAAGACACCCTCTTCTCCTTCGTCACCAATCCCTTGCACACTTCGTCCCTTCTATCCTCTGAACCCATGACTGGCCATCCCATAATTCCAAGTGTAGTTGGAAACCCAGCACCCACAGAAGGCACCCTGTGTTTCCCTACCTATCCCCCAATTCGGGTACCTCCATTCCATGACCCTCACTTCCCATCTGGCCCCTACACCTCTTTCAACCTGACCACACCACCCCAATACCCGTCCTTTGTGGAGCAGTTCATCCGCTCTCCAATGTTTCAGAGGCACATTTCTCCGATGTTCGCAACGACATCAATTTTCACGAACACCACACTCACTTCACCTACCATACCCACCTACATGGTAGCCCCTGTACGCACCACTTTGTCTGACCCAATGGACATTTCACCAACCACAGCACCTCCCCCCACGATTCCACCATCTCCCCCTCCCTTACCCCCCACCTCACCACTCACATCATTGGCACACACAGCATTCACTACCCCCCTACCCAATCCCACCTCCCCTGCACTTCAAACTTTTCCCCTTGCATCTCATAATGTAAATAGCACGTTCAACACCTTACTTCAGTGTGCACATCAACTACAACAAGAGTACCATCAATTGGAAGAACGCACTACGGCCCTCCAGGCAGAATCTCAACGTCTGCAAGCTAGGGTCAACACTCTTGAAGCTGACTACCAAACGCTCCTAACCGAGCATACCACCTTACAGCAGGCACACTCCGAACTGGAATCAAAGGCATCAACAGTGGATGACCAAGCAGTCAAGGAACTAGAAACAGTGCTTCAAGCGCAAATGATCTCTAACGCTACACTCAGATGCAACATTGGGCTATTAAGGAAGCATATGGCCGCAGCACTAGAAGAGAACAAATGACTTCAACAACAAAACCAAGACAAATTTGAAGCGGCTATGGAAGGAACCGTAAGAGCAACCATTAGCCCTACCAGATATAGAGCAGTCCCATCGGAAGACATTCGCATCTTGCTTGAGGAGCATGCAAATTTCTTGGAGTCATATGAAAAGTTAGAGACTGAATGTGCAGATCTAAAGCAACAGATAGCCAGTGTCCCCACAGCTCAACAGGAGCCGGTAATCTTACAACACTCTACAGAAGAAGTAGAGACCCTCCGGAAACAGGTGGCAGAACTCCAAGCATGCCTCTTACCATATGAAAGGCCACCCTCGCCCATTGAAGAACCAGAACCTGAAACAGTTGTGGAAATCCCCGTCGATGACAGCTATGAAGAGCCATACGAGCCTATGCCGACACCCGGTGGTCGAACTACGGAGGAAGGACAAGACACTTTAGAAATTCAAGTTCCAGATTGGGTCAAAAGGGTCGAGAAAGTGGGTAAGACACATGATGATCGTGTGGCCGTGCAAATGCAATCTCTCACAAATCTGGAAGAAACTATCCTTCGGTCTTCCTACTTTCAAAACTTATCCCACCAATGGTTAATCACAACATCAGAGTCGCAATACATGCCTTATTTTGTCTTACTACATGATTATAATGCAGAAGTCAAAAGACATACAGGGAAGGAGCCCACATTCGCCACTCAATTTGAGATAGGGGATTTACCGACAGATGCACGTGCTGGCTCGATCTTCCAACCTAATTGGCGTGCACGTCTACTTACTGATTACCCAGAGATGATGAGCACCTGGGCAACCATGCCACTATATATCAAGTATAATCCATGCTATTGCCCAGTGGTACGTCGTAGATCCTGGCAAGCATTTGCAATAAAGGTACGCAACAATAAAGAATGCTCGGCTTGGGTTAACTATCCATATTTTGCTCCACCTCGAGGGACCCCAACCGTAGCCTACATGATATCAACAATTCGGCACTGGTCTACATGTCTAAATAATGTACCTGACATAGCAGCAAAAATGTGTATGAAGATATTCGAGCTCATGACCATTGTCTTCAAAACCTTTCGGAATGTACAAGCTCCATACATCTCTGCCCCTGGATTCTCTCAAGGTAACAAGGATTTAGTCTACGACATGAGCCAGACTCCCTCGGTCACTATAATCTTTGCCTGGCATGCACGAATAAAGTACTTGCCCGCATGCTTAAAGCAGACATTTGAGGAAATGTTCTCTACGGGATTCTGGGAATACCATTCCGAAATTTTCATTCCCAGACCCACACATTTGCTACATCTATTCGCAGTAGAACAAGCGATCCATGCAGATCAGTTACGTCTTCCACATCCGGACATTCCAGGACCAATCGATTGGGATCGTATGATGACAGATTTGGCCAGAGGACTACGCATACAAGAACATCAGCTTGCCACTCAGATTGTGGAATATTACATCCAACACTCCCAGCAACAAGGGTCTGTCAGGGACGACAGACGCGAGAGAGGGGGGGGTGTTGAGAGCAGTATGGGCACCCAAGGACCGACTAGACAAGGAAGCCAGCGGAGAGAGTCAGAACAAGGTGAAGGAGTAAGTAGACAAAGCAGCCGACGCAAATCTGGCAGATAGGCCCTTCAAATTTTTTCCAAATCAACATCTTTTAACAGTGATTCTTATCACTAACAATCATTGTAAATACCATTTCATATTTTTGTAGCTCCATTTTGTGCAAGCCAAGGAGTCCTTGAGCTTGAGGAGCCTTAGAAGTACCTACATATCAATTTTCATATTTTTTAGACGCCGTTTAAGCCCTCAAATTGGCCCTGGAACCTAATTTTTAACTAGGCCGGACACTAGGTCTGGACAGGGCCAAAACCTAGTCAAAAACTATAAAAAGAGCTAGAGAGCTCATTTTTGAGGGTAGATTGTAATTGAAACAAACTTGTAAGGGCTTTTTGAAAGTAATCTAAGAACTCCATTGATTCTCACTCTTTGTCTTGCCGTGTGTGCGCGTGTGTATGTATGTGTGCGCATGTTTGTGTGCTTCTCACTCACGCACTTGTGCCGCCACTTGCTCGAGGTCATCATACCATCCTCACGCCTTCTCGGATTGACATTAAAGGAGGTGCTACTCATCACTGAGCTACAACTTGAAAGTTACTTTATGCACGTTCCTAGGAAGCCACATTTGGATGCTTTGAGGTGCACTCTACGTTATGTGAGTGCTACTTTGGATTATGCATTGTTTTATGAGGCTGGTGTAGATTTGCAGGTTTATGGATACATAGATGTCGATTGGGCTGATATCATTCCAGATAGAAGATCTACTCGTGGTTTTATTCTCACTTGGGAGTGCAGCTGTTACATGGAGCAACAAGAAGCAACCCACTGTTGCTTTGTTGAGTACAGAAGCTGAGTATAGAGGTGCTGCAATGGCAACATGTGAGGCATCATGGCTGGAGATGCTACTTGCAGATTTAGGTGTGGAAGTTCAAAAGCCTATCACTATTTATCGCGATAATCTTGGTAGTATACAGTTAGCACGGAACCCTGTTTTCCATGCTAGAACAAAGCATATCGAGGTACATTATCACTTCGTCAGAGAGAAGGTATTAGCAGGTGATATTGATCTTGTTTATGTGAGAACAGATGAGCAAGTTGTTGATATTTTCACCAAAGCACTTGGAGCGTTGAGCTTGAGGGGGAGTGTTGAGATATCAAGCTCAACATGTGATGATCTAGGATGACACGTACTAGTTTTTCATTTCTCTGACATGTATAGTGGTCATGCCGGTATATGTAAGGGATTCTTCATTGAGCTTTATTATATTTATCTACCAAGAGTGATGGCACATTTGTTTCTTGCCAGCTCACTCATTCGCGGACATTAGGTTTTTCCTTATGTACTGATCTTTATATATTGCACTTGTTGTATTCTTGTTTTTAGGTCATTCTTGTACATTCCTTTTTATGTAATAGAAGAAGAAGAAGAAGAAGAAGAAGAAGAAGAAGAAGAAGAAGAAGAAGAAGAAGAAGAAGAAGAAGAAGAAGAAGAAGAAGAAGAAGAAGAAGAAGAAGAAGAAGAAGAAGAAGAAGAAGAAGAAGATCATTCTTCCTTGCCTCAATCTGTGTGTGTGCTTCTCCTTGAGAGTGAGAGTGTGTGTTTGAGCTCTCTTCCTTATCTCCTTCCTCGTGACACAAATGGATTCAAATAATTCTCTTCTTGCAACACTGTCAAGTTCCCCTTTCCATTGATGCATCTCATCCTTGGTGAGATTGGCTCCTCACAAAACACACTAGATGGTGGATGGGTAAGGACAATACTTTATATCACTCGCTTATTGGCTTTGATCATATTTCCCTTCAATGTTATCTGTGAAAGATCAAAAAGCTGCCATCTTGGTGGCATGCTAGATTTCTTGCTATTGGGATTCTTCCTTCACCTTCAAGATGAAGATTTTTATGTGGAGGATTTTTGTGGATCACTTTCGTTTAGGGGCTTTCCTTTGCAAACATGGGTTGCCATGCATTTGATGCCGCACTTATCTTCTTATGCTAAGAATATGCATCATGCCTTTTTGGACATGCTTACATATTCAAAGGTAGTGGAATACTCTATTTTTATTTCCTATATGGGATGCGAGGCCAACTAAATTCAATTGCAGTTTTATGTTGTTTCCTTCGGAAGATAAAGTTCTGCGTTGGTCACAAAAAAGATGTGTTGACTTACTGCTTTAGAACATTTGGATGCTAAGGAATAGAAAAGCATTTAAGAATGGAAGCATCGTACCCAAATTTCTTGGTGACTATGCATGATCAGATTGAGACTTGACATTGAGGTTATCCCTATCGAGGATAGATCGGCATTTGCTTCATTCCTGGATACCATTTGATTCTGCATGTTCCTTTCCTTGCAGCAACTATCAATGGTTATGATGTAATGCTTGGGATATTTGTACAACACAACTCGTCCTTGTCTACTTTAGGTTTTCATAGGCTTTCTTGCTAGGAAAATGGAGAAGACCCTCCCTCCTCACATCTTTGTACATAATTCTTCTTTAATGGAATAAAGTGAGATTTCCCACCAAATAAATATATATAAATAAATAAATAAATAAATAAATAAATAAATAAATAAATAAATAAATAAATAAATAAATAAATAAATAAATAAATAAATAAATAAATAAATAAATAAATAAATAAATAAATAAATATATATATATATATATATATATATATATATATATATATATATATATATATATATATATATATATATATATATATATACACACACACACACACGAAGTTTGGGGTCTTCAAGGACCACTTTATTTATCACACAATTAAAAACCTTATTAATGTGTACTCCAATATGATTTCAACAACGAACAAATAATAAAAAACATTGGGTTGGTAATCCAGTCTAGAAATCTGGTCAAATGGTAAAAATACATAAGATTCCATACATTAAATACATGAAAACTCCCTGTTAAGTGAGTATATGTCATTTTTTAGATGTTGATACTTTTTAAAGTTACATGCATTAAATTTTTTAAAGTACTTTCAAAGTCATTTTTCATATCTTTTGTACTAAATCTTCTAGAGAATCTTTAGATCTCTTCCCTCTTGACAAGCCCTCTTGGATCACTTTTGACTTGGGAAACACATCTACAAATTTTTCTCTCTCTTCTCTTTGGAAAACTTGGATTTTAATCTCTCTTCACTTTTGAGAGCTCAATTCCACTAGTCTATTGTGTAAGCTTTCTTTTTTCTTGTTTATCACCCAAATCCTTGACATTTGTTGTAGATATGTAGTTATGGGAGGTATAGATCTATAGGTCTACTCAATATTTCTTTATCTCACACATTTTCTTCTTTGTATCTAGTGCATGTCCATGTTTTAAGAAGCATTATATTCTATGCAGATGACAGAAATTGAAGCACTAGCCATGTCCGACACAAAAGGAACCACATTAACAACAAGTGCAAACTCAGGATGCTATGAGGATAATTTAGGCCATCTAAGTAGACACCTACCATGTGCGAAGTATAGTTTTAGAATTGTAAAATGGTATGATAATCCCAATTCAATTGCCCCACTTTGTCAAGGTTAATTGGATTGTTGTGCATGTGTTTTGACGCTACCATTTTAGTCCAATCAAATTTTTACTCTCTATTGGATGAAATCACTCGTGACTAGGTCATAAGTTTTTGCTTCCAAAGAACGGGATGTGTTTTCTCCTAGAATTGCATTTCCATAAGGTCTTGCTAGATCTAAGGTGCATGTACAATGTTGTTCATAAAAACCTAAATGCAAATCGGCCAGGGTCATATACAAGCAAACAATTATCCACAAAATTTTTACTCTATAATCACTACTTCATATCACTTCCTTAATTCAATTGAAGTGGAACTAATGACGTTCTATCAACAACAAGTAATTCAAAAAAGTTTACATGGACCCAAAATTAAAGAAACATTCAACATTCATGCATACAAGTGCTCACAAATTCAATCTTTGTGCTTCAAGCAATCTTGAAAGTACTATTCTTTTCAGATAAGTATACGACTATCCACTTATGTGTTAGATGGTTCCAACTATCCATAATGGGAATGCATGATGTACCATGTATGGTCAAAAAGAAATATGGAATATTGTGTAAGGTGACGAATATGTTCTCACATATATATAAATGTTTAGAACTTAGATAATGGAAGAGTTTTCTTCAATATATTGTAGGTTTGGCTTCTACTGCAGCCCTTTTGAATCCTCTTGCAACTCTACTTTTGAGTATGTCAAGTACACTAGCAAGACAACTAGCCATTGCATAGCAACTTCAATGGGATGGTGGAGATAAAAGAGCACATGACTTGAGTATTTTATTTTTTTAAACATGTCACAATCCCTCATATTTTCTCATGCATAATAAAAAAGATGCTTAAGATACCCTTTCCATTGTAGAGGCTTGTGTTGCTTTAGTCTGGAAACAATTGGAGAGTGAGAATATTAATGAAGGTGATTCAAGGAGAAGTTGATTTTATCATATCAAATTTTGCTAGATAGTTCAATCATGCAAATTATTTTGAATAGGTTTTTGAGTTCTATTAGATTTTTGCTTCTACTCTTTATTTGATGATGGAAAAAGGATCCAAATTCCTTTTAAAAGTTGAAGAGTTAGTTTTGTTTTGTTGTTGAATGAGAAATCCAAGAAAAAAAGGCCCATTATGGATATTGCAAATCAAACCTTTGTTGCTAGTCGAAAAGGGTAAAGGTAGCTTTACCTTTGGTAGATAAAAATCTATAAATGCTACTCAATTGAAGACGGATGCAAAGGTCAATGGAAATTGTACAAATGGTGGATAATCCCTAAGGAAGCTAAGTCTATTTGTACATATTCTGCTAAGTTTGAAACTCTTTTTGTAAAAGACTTTCCACATAAGAATATAGAATAGTGTAATTGAGACAAGTGGGATGAAGTGAACTAGAGGGGTAGGCCATTTTCTATCTATATTTCACACTATAGAGGGATTATACTCAACCTTAAAGGATCAGATGACTTTCAAAAGACTAGAGGTTTTTTTAGGGGGCTTGATAAAGCCATCAAGATTGAGGTAAGAAGGACATGTCCTAAGACCTTGGAAGAAGATATCAAGTATGTCCAACCTTATGAAGATCATAGTTTCACACCAATGGAGATAGATCAACCTCTTAGACCTACTCATGTGACTAGATTTAAGAAATGGGTAGTCCTACCTAAAAGAAAATTCATAGTAAGAAAAAAAATCAAGGGCCAAGATTGAGTACGTATCAACTTGAATGGGTAAAAAAGGAAAGCCTATGTTTTGGGTGTCTATCTCCTAACCTCTCTTAGTGGAATTGACCAATATGTAAGGAGAAATTTAAGAAGTCAAGATTGGGGACTAGTACAACCCTTGATAAGTGCAGAAAGGTCCACCTCATGTGGACACTTTTGATATATGACATCTCTAGTTGCAAGGAAGTGGAGGTGATGCATGAGGACATAGATCACACCTATTGCTTGAATCAATTATTGTTGTCACCACAATTTATACCACATGATTTGGTTAAGCTTCATGGTAGTGTATATGAGACTAGGGTGAGATTCATAATAGATGATTTCACTGCTCACAATTTCATAAACTATGGTCTAGTCAAGAAATTAAAGATTTCTCAACAACCCAATGCACATAACATAAATACATAGTATCTATGATGTAGGATGAGGATAAGAAATACGTGATACAATGGTACGTAATTTGGAAGTCCAAATACATGAATTTACGGATCATTTAGGCTTCCAAATTATGAAGATGAATAAGAAAGATCTAGTGTTGGGTAGAGAGTGGCTTTGGGGACTAGGGGACACACTTAAAAGGAGTTATCAAAACAATACTATTGAATTTTTTAAGAATGGAAGTACATTTTGTATTCAAGGTGAGAGGGATGTAGCCATTACACCTCTCATATAATGCATTCAACTAGAGATTTTATTTGATTTATATTGTGTACATGATGTTTATGATTTTTACAGTGCATATGCTCATTCACCTTTACATGTTTAGAAATTTTAGATGTATCTTTTATGATCATAATGTAATTCTAGACATGAATTTTTACTATTCCTTTTTGTAAGAATATGTAGTTAAGGATTTCAAATATTTGATGTTTGAATATAAATATGTGTAACCAACTAATTTGCCTAAGGGATTATCACCTTCTAAAGGATACATTGACCATGCCACAAACCTTTTGGCTAACACAAAACCTATTTGCAAACACCCATATAGGCTTAGTGTATCTCAATATTAGAAAGTAGAGAAAGAAATCCAACATCAATTAGCTAAAGGCTTTATTAGAGGTAGTAATTCCCCATGGGCACTCCTAGTTAAAAAAAAACATGACTGTATGCAATTATGCATCGATTATAGAGCATTAAACAAGGTAGGTATCATAAATAGATTTCTAGTGCCTAGATTGGATGGTCATTAGATAAGTATTCAGGTAGAGGATGTACCTAAGACTACATTTAGGACTAGGTATGGTTAATATGAGTTCTTGGTGATGCTGTTTGGTTTCACCTTCATGAAGCTCATGAACAATGTGTTATGATCCTATTTGGGAAAGTATGTTGTAGACTTTGTTGAGGATATTCTCATCTATGGTAGGTCTAAGGAAGAATAGTTGGAACACTTATAGAAAGTCTTCCAAGTGTTAAAGGGAAATTCACTCTTTGCTAAGGAGTCAAAATGTGAAATTTTCAAACCAGAAGTTAGATATCTTGTTCATCTCTAAACCTAGAATCCAAATAAATCATGAGAAACTAAGAGCTACTATGGAATGGCCAGACCCTAGAAACTTGAAAGAACTTCAAATATTCCTAGTTCTATCAAGATTCTATCAAAGATTCATAAAGAGTATGCCAAGTTTGTTGTCTTGATGATGGAGTAAGTTAAAGGGAAAGATTTCTTTGGGGAGATGAACAACATAAAAGTATGGAGAAGTTGAAAGTACCAATTTCTATAGCTCCACTTTTGCATATTGTGGATCCAAGTCAACCATTTATGGTTGAAAGAAATGCGAGTGATTTTTCTATAGGATTGCTTTTAGTTCATGATGGTCAAGTAGTAGCATTTGAGAGTAAGAAAATAGCATCAACTTAGAGAAATCACTCTGTCTATGAGAAGGAGCTATATGAAATTGTCCATGCTTTGAAAAAATGACTTCATTAAATATATGGTGCTAAGGTTATGATATTGTTTGATAAAGAGCATTAGGTGGCTCTCTAATAAAACAAATATAAAAGGATGCAAGGCCTTATAAGGCCTATTTAGGAAAAGTGGGAATTATTCATGATTTTGAGAGAATTCTTTGTATGCAATTTTTCTTCTTTTTGAGCCATTTCACACACTACATTATGTTATTATCCCTTGATATGATTATTAGATTGAAAATTTAACATTAAGCCTAATTGTATTATAAATGGATTATCAAGGCTAGGCTCAAAACTAAGAAGTTATCATAGTAAGTATTATCAATGGGACTTGATTCATTCCCAAAATTCTTGAATTAGCCTTTTATGGGCAGAGACCCTTCATGAGTTTGATTATGAGCTTAGGTATAGGAAGGGAAAGTTTAATCGTGTGGCGGATTCACTTAGCCACATTCCTATGATCAATTGACTAAGTTTTACTCACATCACTAGTTATTAGATTGAGTTGATTAGAGGAAAGTGTAGGAATGAACCTACTTATTGTGAGATCTTTGAAACCATTGAGAAAGGATATCCACGATAAAGAGTGCATGTCCCTAGAGATTTAGAGATTGAGGAAAAAAGTTCTTTATGAATGTGATGACATGCCTAGTATGGGACACCCAAGAATTAACAAGACTTGTTGTGTTGTTAAGAGGTAGTTATATTGGTCTGGACTTCATAAGACATCCTAGAGAATGTGCTTAACTACACAAAATGCTAGGTCAATAAAGATGAAAGGTTGAAAATTGGAGTTCTTCTCTAGCCATTGAATATTCTTAATGGGGAGTGGGAAATTATTTCCATGGATTTTATCATAGGACTACCTAAGACACAAAAAGGGCACGACTAGATTTGGTTAATTGTGGATAGGTTAACCAAGATGGCTAGGTTTGTTCTGACATGTAGCATAGTGAAGATACCAGAATTGGCTAGATTGATTATAGAATAATATTACTGATTGTATGGTCTTCATTTAGAAAGGGTTTTAGATCAAGATACAAAGTTTACTAGTCATTTGCCAAGAGCACGTATTTCATAGAGTTCCATCTAGGTCTAAACCCATGAATATGAGACCTTCTCCAAAACTATCTCCTAGGTATTTTGGTGCATTTCCAATACTTGAAAATAGGAAAGATGGCTTACCAACTCCAACTTGTAGAGATTAGCCATATCCATCTAGTATTTCATGTGAGCTGGCTTAAGATAAGGTTGGGTGAATCTAATAACCTCATTCCAAATAGTGATGTAGTAGTGCCTATTTTTTTCCAATCTATTCCATAGAATCTTGAAAGGATACTACACACAAGAGAAACAAACAAGGAGTCATTTATATAAATAGTGCTTAGTAAAGTGGGAAGATAGTTAAGAAGAAAGTGCAACATGGGAGAGAATAAGCACCCTTCAAAGATAGTTTCCCACTTTTGGTTTGCATTTCCAAGAGTCGTCTTAAGGGGAAGGACACTAGGAAACACTACGGAGAGATGACCATGTACGCAAAATATATGGGTTTCAGTGGAAGTGATTACTCGATTCTTTCTCTTTCTCACCTATGCCTTACAATACCATTTTTGAGGAAAAAAATGGACTTACGGGGAAGGAAATGTTATGATGAGGATGTACCATGTGAACCTCCTCTACTATGAATAGATGCATGATTTCCATGTGGCGTACCTGATAAGAGCCACATCTTGTGTGGTTGCATGGAGAAAGAGATAAGCATTGTGATGGTGTGGTGGGGAGAAACAAAAATCGAACATCTCTCAATTGTCTCTTCATCATTATCATGCATGAAACTTTGAGTTTTCCCAATGGAAAAATCAAGAATGAGATAATTGGGAAGAGGTGTAAGAAACTTAGAACATTGATCCTCAATATCATTAAGAATTATCATATATATGGGAGCTATAAGTAATGTGATCCATCTATCTCTTGTTCAAAACCTCCAAATTGTAATTTCCCCAATAAATGCCACTTTTGTACAAATGGAAAATATATGTACTCAATGTTGTGGAGGAGTTAGTATACCTCTTCACATAGGAGGTGAGACTACTAGAGACACATTTCTAGTTTGTGATGACACATCTCTAGCAAACAATGTGGTTCTTATTCAAGCTTGGCTCTTGGATCACTTTCTAGGGCTCAATCTTTCCAAGAACCGATAGCCCAACTTGGACACACACAAAGAAGAAGAACCAGAGAAATATTCAAAATAACATAGAAATGTATTTTTCAAGAACATCCTAACAAAGATGCCAAATCTATATCAAATTATCATGCATAAGAAAGAAAAAAAATTAGTAGAGAAATTAAAGGCTAAGGAAATTGATGTACATATTCTCTAAATGCATATATATTCCTTTGTGTTGAAGTTTGAGGTTTGCAGAAGCACACAAACAACACAAGGAAGAAGAAGAAGCTTGGAGCACAATACACAATACTTATTGTATTATCACTAGAATGTAAGTAAACCATTACAGTTATAGGCATATATACAAGCCTAGGGAAACAAACCTCCTAAAGACGAAAAAAAGTGCCCCAACGGCCCTAGTGTGTTCACACACATCACTACCTAAATATATCAACAAAGCCCCCTGGGAGTGATACAATGAATAGGGAGTTGGAATTCGTGTATAAGGAAGTGCCAAGCTATGTGGAATCAATCCACAAAAGGAAGTAAGCCCAAAGATTTGCAGAAAGCTTCAAACTTCTCCCTAGGAAGGGTCTTTGCGAAAAGGTTTGGAATGTTCTCCTACATGGGCACATATGCCAAGCTGATCTCTCCAATAGAGAACATCTCCCTGACATAATGATAGTGCACCTCAATGTGCTTAGTGCGAGCATGGAACATAGGGTTCCTCGCAATGGCCAATGCGCTCTGACTATCAGTGAATATGGTTGTGGTAGAGGATTGACCAAAACCCAAATTAGCCATAAGGCGTTTGAGCCACACACACTAAATAGTTGCTATTAAAGCTACCCTATACTCAGCCTCACAACTAGAAGTGTCCACAGTAGGATGCGTCTTGCTCAACCAAGATATACATGAGCTACCAAACATGAAGGAAAAGCCACTAGTGGACACATGAGTGTCATAGCAACCAACCCAGTGTGAGTAAAAAAAAGCATGTTAATCTAGCAGTAGTGATCCCCCCTTTGATTAAACAATCCAAGTAGCCAGGTACCACTCAAGTAGCGAAAGATGCGCTTAACCGCTTGCCAATGCTTGACACCTGGGCAATGCATAAACCTGCTCATCTGTGAGACAACAAAGTGAATATCTGGTCAAATAATGCATAAGTAAATCAAGCATCCAACAACCTACTGATAGAGAACAACATCAAATGCATCTCCACCATCATGAAGACTCAATTGTAAACTTGTCTCCATAGGAGTGGCAATAGGTTTGCAGTCTTGAATGCCAAAATGATGTAATAATGTGTCAATATATTTGGGTTGACACAAAGCTATTCTACCATCAACTTGCATAAACTGAATGCCTAGATAATGATGCAAATGCCCTATATTTAACATTTTGAAGGAGGCATGTAAATCAGCCTTAAAATCGACAATATGCTTCTCATGAGGACCAGTGAGCAGCATGTCATCAACATAGACAAAAATGATCAGAAGCACATCATTTGCATGCTTAACATATAAGGTGCTCTCAGTTGGACTGTTCTCAAAATCATGTGAAGTTAGGTAGGCATGTATTTTTTTTTCATACCAAGTACGTGATGGTTGTTTCAAACATATAATGCCTTTTTTAACATGCACACTTGGTTTTCATGCCCTTTTTGCACAAAGCCATAGGGTTGAAAAACATACACTCCTTCATGCAATTCACCATTTAGAAATGCAGTTTTAATGTACAAGTGATGTACATTCCATCCAACCACGATGAGCTACAAGTGCACAGATGCTATGAACAGTAGTCATTCGACATATAGGTGCAAAGGTGTCATCAAAATCAATGCCTCTTTTCTGTGCATAACCCTTTGCAACAAGCCTAGCCTTATACCTGTCAACTGTTCCATCAGGCTTATGCTTCAACTTGTATACCCACTTAGTGCCAATGGCCTTCTTGCCAGGAGGCAAGTCACATAAAGAGTGTGTACCATTTTTCATGATAACATCATATTTTGATTGCATAGTAGCCATCCAATTTTCAAAATTTTGTGCTTCATCAAATGAAACAGGCTCATTCTCATCATAGAGACTAGAGACATCCATAGCATAGCAATATGATGCAAAAGAAGCACTATGAGAGCCTAAACGAATATGATATGACAAAAGTGCATCTAATTTGCTATCATGCAAAATCTGCACCGATGACTTTGGCATAGTTTTTGCCTCCTCAATATCGGCTCTCTCATCAACAAGTGCATCATGTAAATTTGCATAGAAAATGGAATGATTTGCATCATCCCATGAAACCTATAAAGGCTGAGAAGTTGCCTCATTAGGACCAACGCTAGACTATTCACTTGTAAAAAGAGGCAACAAAGTATCATACATGTCTTTGGAGCTAATTGATGTCTCCTTAGTACATGAAAGTATTGGCTGAATAACATCTTCCACAAAGACAACATCACGACTAACCAAAATGCATTTTTTTTTGTGGATGATACAGATGATAGCCTTTGCTTTCATAACTATACCCAAACAAAATACATTTCATTGCTTTATCATCCAATTTCCTATGTTGTTGTTCAGGTAGTAATGCATAGGCCAGACAACCAAAAACACACAAGTGAGCAACAAATGGCTTATGACCATGCCAAGCCTCATATGGAGTGATAGAGTGCAATGATTTAGTGGGACACTTGCTAAGTACATATGTTGCACACATAACAACCTCAAGCCAGAAACTATGTGGTAAAGCATGGCTCTTGACCATACATCTCACCATGTCCATGAGTGACTTATTCTTCCATTCAGCTACTCCATTTTATTGAGGTGTATATGGCACTATACACGGATTTTTCATCCCACATTTATCTAGAAATGCATTAAAGTCAGAAGACATATATTCCCCTCCTTGATCAGAACGGAGGGTGCCCATTTTACATGCTAACAGATTTTTAGTCAAAACCAAAAACTATTTGGAGCACATAAACACTTTGAACTTTGCTTTCAATGGATATACCCATGCATGCCTAGAAAAATCATCAATGAAAGTCATGAAGTAAAGATAGTTTCCAAAAGAGGGTGTTTGCATAGGACCATAGACATCACTATTAACAAGTTGCAATTTCTGAGTAGCTTGAACTGAACCATCTTTTGGGAACGAAGAACATTGCATTTTGCCCAAAATACAACCTTCACATACATGTTTACCAAGTGCCTCAATTTTGGGCAAAGAGGACACCATTTCAGATTTCTACAGGCATAACAAACTAGCAAAATTCAGATGACCAAAGTGTGCATGCCAAAGCTTTGCATCTGACATAGCCTGAGAATAATGTACTGCACATGCTGAATCATTCACAAATTTTTCATAGTCTATGAGCTTAGACAACCCACAACATAAAATGCCAGAAGTAATAATGACATTTCCATTTGATAGATCATGAACTGTACATCTATCATCAACAAATTTCACAACCAAGCCAATCTTGGCTAAAGATGAAACTGATAACAAATTTTTCTTGATCCCTGGCACAAATAAAGCATCTGAGAATGTAGATGAACTACCATCAACAATAGTTAGAATGATCTTACCAACACCCATAACAAGATAAGAGGAGTTGTTGGCACATGTGATAGTATTCCATATAGGGGTGGGCTCAAGTGAAGTGAAGAAACTTCACTACAAGGTAATATGTTTGGTTGCCCTAGTATCAAAGTATTGAACATATGAGTCTATTGCAGACATAAGTGCTCATGAGAAGATGGGTCAAAATTGCAAATAGTAGTAAACACCCATTCTTCATTTTGCATAAGATTAGCAGACTTTATTTTTGTTGTAGAGGCCTTTGCAACAAACATTCCAACTTCTTTCATCCTTGCCTCTTTAGCAACCAATTTTGGATAGCTCTTTATGACATGATATTTTCTTTATAGTATTTGCAAAACAATTTTTGCTTTTCTATTTTCTTCTTGTCTCTGTCTTCCTTCTTTGATTGTGCAGAATTAATAGATTTTTGCTTACTAGTAGAAGAGCTCCATTTACCTTTGCCCTTCTAACTAGCTAAGAAAGCTTGATCTGCAATAGGCATAATGGACCTATGTTGCCTGGGCTGATCTTCCTGCAACAGAATAGAGACTAACTCCTCAAATGTTAAGGAATTTGGATTGCCTTTCATCATCAACCGAAGAGTAGAAGCAAAACTCAGATATGAATTAGGAAGACCATTTAGAACAGCCTGTACAAGTGAACTGTCAAGCAAGACTTCATTAGCAGAAATCAACTGTTCCTTCAAATCTTTTATCTTTGTCAAAAAACTATCCATGGAATCTCCTTCATTCATGTGCTCACTTTCCAATTGTTTTTGGAGGTAAGGAACAAGAGCCTCATTCCTTGCCTAGTGTAAAGTGGTAAGTGTATCCCAAGCATCTTTAACTATTTTGTAAGAGCAAGTGTGAGGAATAATGGCATGTTTGACAGACAAGGCTATCAATGCATGTGCCTGAGCATCTTTGCCATCCCAATAAATTTGCTCTACAGTAGGTGCAACAAGAATTGAACATGAATAGGAACATGAAGAATATCACCGTCTTCAACACCATCTGCATCGCCTTTAGCAATTGTGTTTGCAGGTGAAATAAGACGTTTTTCAACACCCTACACAATATTCCATAGTCCTTTTGAAACCAATACATGATGCATCATATAAGCCCACAATGGGTAATTGGTACCGTCCAACTTATCCTCAACAACCAACATATGAAATACATCACTACTTTCAGCCATGGCCATTGACTTAAATAACCTGATGCAAAAAAATGACTGTATCTAAAAAAGTTGAACAAAACTACCTTGCTGAGTTCTACCTGTAGCAGACTTTGAGATGCTTATATTGGTGAACCAAAATTTGTATATATATTTGTCACAAAAAGATGAAATTGCCTGCACAAACCCTAAGTATGCTCTCCAAATTTTGTGTGATTCTGAGACTGTGACTAGAGGGATGTCGATGATGCCCTAGATGAAGCGGGGACTTGCTTTAATACCAATTGTTGGTGTTTGATGTATTCGGAAGCATGAAAACAACACAAGGAAGAAGAAGAAGCTTGGAGCACAACACACGATACTGATTGTATTAGTAACCCGTTAGGGTTATAGGCATATATACAAGTCGGGGGGAAAACCTCCTAAAGAGGGAAAAAAGTGCCCCGATGATCCTAGTGTGTTTACACACATCACTATCTAAAATATCAACACTTTGTCCATCTCTCTTTTTTAATGTTTTTGCGACTAAATTACATGATTATTTATGTGTTTCTCTTTGATTTTATAGTATTTTGTGAATGTACATGTTCAATCCTAAACATGGCGTACATGGAGCATCAAGCCAATAGGAAAATTAATTTTCTTAGATCAATCAATCAAAGCTACACAATACCAAATAAGCATTCATCCCTTTTTTTCCCAAATAGATAAAGAACATGATACCTAAGAATTAAAGGAAAAAATTGGCCCTTCCATAGAAAGATGTGTGGCCTATACAAAATTCTTGCAAGCCTCACCCTAAATTTTATTCGCAAGGCCTTTTTTTGGAGTCTACAAACCAATATAGGATGACAATGAGCTATATCACTACAAGATAAGGACCTCAATAATTACACATTTAAAAAAAATTTTGGAGTTCTATTTTTGCGATGATAAAGCATTACTACCAATTTTATCCAAAAAAGGGTTTGTCGCTTAAGCAATGATAAGTCATCACTTAAGCAATGGTAATAGAAATACCACTCTAGAAATGATGTCCTTAGTAATGCTAGCACACTATTTGAAATGCCAATGCATTGTTTAAGTGACACTCTGGGATAGAAAAAAGAAACAAGTAGGTGATCAATTGAGCACAAGGTCAGTAGTAGCAAGTCATCAAATTTGAGGTGAGAGAGAGAGACAGAGAGAGGGAGAGAGAGACAAAGAAAGAATCGAGTGAGAGAGAGAGAGAGAATGGGGTGAGAGATATAAAATGCTATAGGTATTTAAAATAAACAGACTTTTTATTATAAATGATTGATTAAGTAATTTCTACATGTTATTATTAATATGATTTTAGAGAGATATTGTAGCATTGGGTTACTTGGGCTAACTTGTATTTGGGACACCTTAATTGTATGGATATATAGAAATTGGGTTTTATTTATATGTGCATTGAAAAATAGGTGATGGTGTTTCTTTATCTTCCTAGCATGGGTTCGTACTATTATCAAAACCAATATCTTGTGTGACATGGTTCTTTCTTGCTCATAATGCCAGATGAGTGGGCCTCTAGCATCAAGATTGTATAAAATTCGTGCTTTTGATTTAGAAGTGTGAGATGAGAGGGGCTTCAGTCCTCCTCATCATGCAACCATAAAGACTCAACCTCCACTAGTATCTTCTATATTCAGAATTATTCACCTAATATCATTGGCCTGTGAATGCCAATTCTTAGTGGTCCATAATCACTTTATAACATTATATTTTCCTTACTTACACTTTATTCCCCTAAAAGTTGTGTTGGAAGGCATAATAGAAGAGACAAAGAATAGCTCCTCCAAATGGACTTCATGTGCTACATGTACAAAGTCATATATGGTGCTTCCGAACAATGTGAAATATAAGATTAAAAGGTAATTCTTACTAGTACTACACTTTATTTTGTGGGCATAACGAATCATGTGATCGTCTATGTAATAGAACAAAGTCCCATAAATATAGTGATTTCAAGCTACTCTAGAAACAAATGATAGACTTACTATCATACCACTCAAGGTGTACTTAAACCTTGAGTGTACATATAAGAATCAATATTTTCCTAAAGTATACTTGTGTACTATGCAATTCCATCACTCAAGTTAGATGTATGAAGTTCTTGGTTCTAACATGAACTATTTGCATCCAATTTTTCAAGAAGTTATTAGCTTGACATTCATATATTAAGTGGACTAAGTTTCATGGAAGAAACTCTTTTGAAATTGTGATACAAATTCTATTCATTTTTTAGCCTTAGTTTTACTTTTGAATGTATGAACATTCTTGTTCAACATTCAAATAAACAAAGGACCAATCTTTCTAGATGGTTATAGGGCATAATTCTCATGAAAAATTACGAACTAAAAGATTGATGGAGCCACTTTAAATATCTATCCCTATCTCCCCAAGAAATCTTCTCTCAAATTGAAAAGTCATTACTCTATTTGCAAGCTCAATAATTTCAACTACTAGAAATCCTAGTCTAGTAAAAGAACATATAAAAACTTCTCTATTGGCTCCTTCAAGTAGAACTCAGTCTATGGAGTAAGTTTAGTTTATTTCCCCTAGAGATAAATACGTAGCTTCATCTTATATTCTTGGAGTAACTACATATATTCCCTACAAATTAAGTTACAAGACTCATCTCTATGAGTAAAAAAAACTTAGTTTGAGCAAAGAAATACCTATCAATTCTCTATCTCTTGTAAATAAGAGGGTATCAATTGAACCACCTATTAGTTCTCTTTGCATCGATAGTAACTCCTTTGAGAAATTACTCCCTATGTATGAATGTAGAAAGTGGTTTACTCTCTAGTGGATTTATCCTCTCTTTTGACTCCAACATGTATACTTCATGTGTACACCATGTGTTGTTACAAAATAGGGTCTTAGAATTTAGGACATACAAGACAGGCTAGTAAACCTATTAGGGAGGGCCACTAGTTTCTAGGAGTGGCTAGTGGGAAAGTGAGGGTGGACAAAAGCTCTCTCCAACTTGACTAGTTATATAGTTGTTAAAGCCAAGGTAGAATGGTTGTATCTCATCTTATGTGTGTGTTTCAAGTACATTTCTCTTGTCTCATGCCATTTTGATTCCCTCTTCTTCTTCACCAGTGCTACTGTTCCATACTGGCTCAGGAAATACTAAGAATTGAATTGCTTTATATTCCTTGGCAAGCAACATCGGGTAACTACCCCAAGCTGAGTTTCACATATTCTCTTTAGCTCGCCATATGCAGGAGTCTTCTCCTCCAGAACTACCTTTTGCAGATATCTCCTTGGATGCTCTGGTACATGAAGTAATTAAGCATCACTCAAGTTGCGGACCTTCAAGCTCTTCATTCCTACCATGGTAAGAGAAAATCATAGTTGTAGATGCCATATTCATGCCAAGTGCTTGCCATCTACTAGATAAGGCAGCAATAATATCATCTGCTAGCCGAGACACACTTCTATCCAAACTGATAAATGCCCAGTAATCAATAGTTCCATCTTCAACTAAGCATGTCTCATTCCTGTTCCATGGGTGAAACCTGGGACTAAGTTTTGACTCTTTTTTTTTTTTTTTTTTTTTTAAATGTCACACACAAGAAGAGAGATGTTAGTATCAGAAAAAATAATTGACATATGTCAATGTGCTCTTGTGCATGGGACTCTCAACTGTGTCTATGCACGGCCATGTAATGTGGCCCTATATTAATGCATACTTTGGAAATGCATGACCTGAATGGTGCAAAAGACAAGGTTGCGCAAGGAGCACATGGTTGTCGCTCGTCGAGGCTTTTGATGTTCTTTGCGGAGGTTGATGCCGACCTTGGTGGAGGTATCCATTGAGTCTCAAACTGATGTAATCCTCCTTATTGGAGTCCATTTTAGAACAGTATTTGGCACTGTAGAGATCACTTCAGGCATCTTCCTCTTTGGATGTGTTCTGAACTGTGGTATCCAGTGTGGTTGGCGCTTTGGTTCGATGGAGGCTGCTTGTACTTTTGGCTTCCAAACCCATATCCTTTTTGCACGTCTTCCTACTTTTCTTGAAGAGCTGATTTGATCTTCTTTCGGTCTCTGTACGTGGTTCTTACCCTCTTCTCTTTTTGGCTTCTTGGTTGAGACCTTTCGCATGTGGGAGAACATAGGTTGTTGTGGATGTAAGAGCTTCTTAGGTACCCACATTTGCAATTGCCCTTGTTGAGCTGCAGCTAACTTCTTAGGCACCCAAACTTGTTGGATACCTTGTGATTGAGCTTGTCCGAGCTGCTTTCTTCGTCTTCTGACTTGGTTGGCTTGCCTGGATGGAATTTGTGGGGGCAAGGTTGGTGGTTGCTCTCCTTTGCGTACCCATATCTGCTTCATGCTCTGAACTGCTTTTTTATCGAATGGTGTCTTTCTATTTGATGTAGCAGTTGTCGTGAACGGTTGTGTTTGCTTGTGTGGTGGACTCACAACTGTGGCTACTTGATTCTTTGGAGAAGAAGAAAGATCCACCCGCCTTCGAACCTGGTCTTCCACGATTGACTCCTTCTGCATCATAGAGCTTTTGGCACATACAACATCTTCTTCCATATGATTAGTCTTAGAAGAGCTAAGAGAGTGTGTGGTGCCATGATCGAGGAACATGCAGTTCTCTAATTCTAATGTAATGCATTGTTCATGTACCCAAACTTGAAGAATTTGACTTCTTAGGTTTAAGTTGACTCCATTGTCATAAATCCAATCTTGTCCTAAGACAAGTGGTTCTGTAAGGTTCTCATCTTGACACACTAGCACTTTGACTTTCATTGTAACATCTTGCAGGTAGATGGGAAGTTCCACCTCGCCCAAACAAGGGGTTTCCACACCTCCCAATCCTATGAGATAAGCTTCTATGGGATTGATGTTCAACTGCAAGTCTTGGCAGTAGGAAAGTCGAACTTCACTACTTGTTGCACCTGAGTCAATCAATGCTTTCACAGTCCTTGCACCCTTTCCTCGTCCTATCTCTATGGTCACAAAGGGACGTCGGTCAATGACTTGAGAAGTAGTTATGCCTGATTTTTGGCACATATCCATGTGATATTTTTTGGGGCTTTTGAGTTGACATCTAGGCCTAAGCCTTAATTTATTTCGCCTTATGCGCTCTCTGGCCTCTGTCTGTGCTTCTTTTCTCACTCTTAACTCTTCTTCTTTTCGTTTCTTAGCAGTGCTGAGTCTCATTAGCATGTCCTCTGTAAGAGGTTCTTGATATAACTTGACTCTACAACCACTAATATAGTTTGGCAAGATATCACCTTCCAAAGTAGCCAATTGAACCGCGCCGCTAGTGGAAATTCTGTTAATGATCATGGGTCCATATCCTCATTTTTCCAACTTACGGGCATGTTGTTTTAGTGTGTAAACCAACACTAGATCTCCCTCTTTCAGTCCCTTATCCTTAATGTGTGCATCGAAGTATTTCTTTTGCCTTTTCTTTGCAGCGTAGATGCCTGCAGCCGCTCGTAGCCTTGTCTCACCTAAGCGTTCTAGATCAAAGATCCTAGATGACAATTCATGTCCATTCCACTCATACTCTTGTGCTACTTTTAAAGCAGGGATCAAGAAATCCAGTGGTAGCACCGCATTCTGTCCAAAGACCATCTGAAAAGGGGTGGCATTGAGTACCGTTTTGTAGGCAACTCGATAAGCCCAAACAGCATGATGAAGTTGTTTGTCCCAATCAGAGCGTTTATTATTTACTAGTTTTGTCAATACGTTACAGAGGATCTTATTGGTGCTCTCGGCTTGTCCATTAACTTGTGGGTGATAGGGGGCAGACTTCTTATGTATCACCAAGAATTCTTGGAGAAGATTTTCAATGACTTCATTCAGGAAATGTGTGCCTCTATCACTCACCAACTCTATTGGTAGTCCATATCTCGTGAACACATTCTCGAATAAGAACTTAGCCGTAGTCTGAGCATCATTCTTTGTTGTGGCTTTCACTTCTACCCACTTTGTAAGGTAATCTGTGGCTACAATAATATATTCTGCATGGGAGTTTCTAGCTGGGGGGTTAATAGGACCTATGAAGTCTATGCCCCATTTTGAAAATGCACGCCCTCCCATCATTGGTCTCAAAGGCATCTCGTCTTTTCTAACTGGATATTGTGCACGTTGGCATGTGTCACATTTCTTCACATAGGTATGAGCATCCATATGAAGAGTGGGCCACCAAAGTCCTGAGAATAGAATGGTCTTGATTACTCGATCAGGACCGAAATGTCCACCTGCGACACCGTTGTGTGCAGTTTCTAAGACTTTCAAATAATCTGATTCATGAACACACAGTCTTGAGTAACCATCTTTGCCTCGTCGGTATAAGTTATCTCCTACTAAGGCATAGTCTTGAGCCTCTTGTGCCATGCTTCGTCTTCTTGCCAGACTATCCTCTTTGGGTAATCTTCCCGATCTCATAAACTCTACCAATGGAGCACTCCAATCTGGAATTAATGACACTTGATAAAGGGTGGCATGCTCTCACTGGTGGTCTCTCTTTGCATATTGGACAATTCTTAATCCACTCATGTATTTCTTTGTCCATGCTAGGCCAATACACTCCTAAACGCTTCAGATTCTGCAATGTTCGTGGTTTAGAATAGTGATTTCCTAGCAATCCTTCATGAGCTTGCTGCAACCAACTACAATGTTCATCATCCTCGACACAACAAGCTAATACACCCTCAGTATCTTGTTTGTACATGCTTCCTGCTAATATGTGATATTTTTGTGATTTTACAATTTCTTCTTGTGATGTTTTCACATTCTTATTTGCAGGGCCAAAGGTTAGGACTGGCACCAACTTATTTGCCCATTTAGGAACAACTTCTAAATTGAACAGATAAGCATCGGGTAATTCGTCAGACACTCCTTGCGGTGACTCTCCTGAAGTGATGCGAGAAAGGTGATCTGCCCGAAGGTGGGTTCTACCTTTCCTGACAACAACTTCAAAGTCATATTCCGTTAGTAAGAGGAACCACCTTACTAAGCGTCCAGTATTGCAAGGTTTATTGACCAAATATAACAAAGCTTGATGATCAGTGAAAAACTTGAACTTGTTGGCCAATAAATAGTGTCTAAACTTCTTCACAGCATATACCATGCCTAAGCCCTCTCGCTCAGTTGTGGTATAGTTCCGTTCAGCTGCAGTGAGCTGTCTACTAGCATATGCTATGGGCAAATCTAAGTTTCCTTCACTTGTGGGTTGTGCTAGCACACATCCTATGGCATGATTGGATGCATCCACATGGACATGGAATGGTTTATTCCAATCAGGAGTGGTCAGTATTGGTGCTGTGCACAAACGTTTCTTCAGTTCATTGAAAGAATTCTCGCATTCATCATTCCACTCAAAATTAGACAACAAGGCATAAAGGGGTTTAGCTATGATCGCGTAAATGTGGATAAACCTGCGGTAATATCCACAATGGCCCATAAAGGCTTGTACCTCTTTAACATTCCTTGGCCTTGGTAGCTCTGCTATGGCTCGTACCTTATCTTCATCTGTTGAGATTCCATTCTTAGAAACAATATGACCTAAGATTTTACCTTGACGCACCATAAACACACACTTTTCTGGGTTCAGACACACTCGATATTCTCTACACTTGTTGAAGATTTGTCTGAGCTCAGGGATGTGAAACCTTCTTTCTTGGGAATGAGCACATAAATCATCCACATACACTTCTAAGCTTTTTTGCAAGAACTCTTTGAAGACATGACACATGAGCCTTTGGAATGTTGCAGGTGCATTGGTGAGCCCAAATGGCATCACACAAAATGCAAAGATTCCCCACTCTGTAGCAAAAGCTGTTTTGTGTTGATCTTCTGAGGCAATGGCTACTTGATTGTAACCTGAAAATCCATCAAGGAAGCTATAAACTTCCTTGCCTGCAACACGCTCCAATAGGTGTTCTGTGATTGGAAGTGGATAACTATCTCTAATCGTAGCGGCATTAACTTTTTTAAGGTTAATACACACTCGCAACTTCCCGTTCTTCTTGGGTACCACAACAATGGGGGACACCCATTCGGTATGCTCAATCTCATAGATGAATCCAGCTTCAATCAACCTATCAATTTCTTCTTTTATTTTGGCTGCATAGGTATCATTATATGTGTAGGGCTTCTGTTTGGTGGGCTTAACATCAGCAGTCATGGGGATAGTATGAGAGCAAATTCTTGGATCTACCCCTTTCAAGTCTCTATAGTGCCATGCAAACACATCCCTATATTCCCTTAATAGAGCTATGAGCTCCATTTCTTCTCTTGCACTTAGGTCATCTCCGATATATGTGCATCTCTCTTCGTTCTCTTCAATGGTCACTACAATCTTCTTGGTCTTTTCTTTATTATCATATGATTCTCCTATGATGGCCTCTCTCTTAGGCATTCGTACCAAAATTTTGCGGTCGTCAACTTCATATTTCTTGAAGTTATCTGGTACTTCAAACAATGATTCCTCCTCTTCTTGTTTCACTGCTTTTCTTTTCTTTTTCTTTTGACTACTCTCACTTCCATCCTTTGAGTTTACTGTTTTAATACTTGTGAGAGGTTCTTCTTCTTTCTGGGTGAACACTCCTATATCTTCTAGATAGTGCTGCTTTGAGTTAAAGCAACTATCCATCACAATAGACTCCAGATCATCGTCATTCTCTTCTTCTTCTATGGCATCACTAGGGTCACATTCTTCTAGCAAGGGTTGACACATGAAAACTGAGATATCATAACCCTCCTCATCACAATGAGGTGTCCAGTGTTCCTCATTGACAACAATGTCCATGGTGGCTAAGATTTCTGGCCAGCCATGAGGCTCAAACTCCTCATCTGGAAAGATCATCGGTGTGTAGGCTGGGTCTCTAACTGGTCTATCTCCTAGCGAAGTTCCTTCTTCTCTTGCCTTTAAACGTTTTTCCTCTTCCTTTGCGACCTTGCACATCCACAAATGAGTATCTTCATGCAGCCATGATGGATCAGGTGAACTTTCAGAATGCACAGAGATGGAATCTTCTTTCACTTTGTGGATAGAATTCCACTGTAGGGGTGGTACATCTCTGAAGGTGTAATCCTTCAAATTGACCTTGGTGGTGACCCCTAAGTGCTGTAAGTACAAGGAGTTAGTTCCCCAATCCTGTACTATTTGCAATTGTCGTAGGAAGGGTCTTCCTAGGATCATCTCATAGACATTATTTTTCTCAAAGTCACATATAGCAAATGTGTGCTCAAACTCTACACCACAAGTGGTTAGAGTGATCCCTTCTAGCAATCCTAGAGGTCTTTCAAAATGACCATTAGCCATTTGAAGCTTCATTCTAGTTGGTCTTAATGTGGGCTTGCCCCATTGCTTCCACAAGGAGGTGGTCGCAATAGCAACACCAGCACCTGAATCTATGATTGCTTTGGTTGTGTAACCTTGGTAGGTGATTGGAAGATAAGTATTACCTTCTTCACCCTCACACATATCCCCTATTTTGTCTAGAGGTATCTCTGGTACCCTTTGCTTGGAGCCTGCTTTTGGCATGTTGGAATCAAGTTCTGGAACCTGATCCTTCACATGATTCCAAAGCTCAGGTTTTGCTTTGAGCAGCTCTTCTACAGTGAGATGACACTGAACCTTAGTGTTCTTCACGACATCCGTGTTCCTTGGAACCACTGAGTCTTCATTTCTTACTAGTATTGTGGGAGCTCTAATCTGGAGAGATTCAGATTCCCATGGGCCTAGAAATTGAGGCAGTTCTTCTAAGGTATTAGATTCAAAATCTAACCTTTCGTCTTCTTGTTGTTCTGCTTCATCTTCGTAAATAGATGGAATGTCTTGGGGAAATTGATCATGAAGATCATCAATCTTAGGAATAGGAGGGGAATTACCCTTCTCCTTGGCCCATTTATCTTCTTGTATTTCCCGCAAGAACTCTTGAGAGTACTGTTGAATTGAAGGAGGTATTCCAGCATCTGTGGAATTAGGAACATAAGCTCCCCTTGGTGGTGAGCCTCTTCTCTCAATAACTGGTTGAGCCTGTGGAGGTAAAGAAACTTGTGGTTTGTTTACCAATTGCTCTAATCTTTCTAGTAAGCCCTGGAAATGCAAATCTGATTTGATAGAGTTTGTCTGATTGAACTTTTGACTAGTCTCAAGTATGGCTTGAGCTTGTTCTACCATTTTCATGCACATTTTCATCCGTTCAATCTCTAAATCTGCTCTAGGGTAACTCTTGTCTAGGTTTGCCGCTGTAGGCCCTTCTTGAAGTCGAGCCTGGTAGGCCTTCACATCATGTCCAAGCCTTCTGGGGTTGGATCTGCAAGAACAGACCCTGGCTGCGGTCTATTTACAATGGGTGGTGGGGTGGGATGAGGTGGAGTGGATGGAGTTTCGGCATGCGAGGGGCTTTGAGATGCAATGTCTTCTATTTTTGTTTTCGCTTCTTTTAAGCTTTCTTCTAGTTTCGATAACTTTTTATTCCACTTGCAATTGGCCTTCTCTCTGGTATCCTTCCATGTTCTTGTTTTCCTCTTACTAGGCTCTCCTGATTCACTCGACTCTGATTGTTCTGTTGGTTTATCCTGTTGTAAGGCTTGTGCTCTAGTGACTGCCTGTATAGGTGCCACATTACTGCTACTTGAACTTGAATCCGCCACAAAGCCTACCACATTAATGGGTGTAATCTTGGGTGCACTGGAGGGGTTTCTTGGACAATCTCTAGGGAGATGGTCTTTGCCATAATCAGGGCAAAAAGCCTGTATTGTGATAGCCTGTCCTTGACTCGGAGATGATGGGTGGGGACAGTCACGAATGAAATGATCACCTTGACATCTAAAACAAGATCCTCTAGGGGCTTGTGGTCTCATTTGTCTCAATTGGGGCCTAGGGTTAGGATTTGTGTACATGACATTGGAGTATTCTGGCTCCCAATTTTGCTCCATAGGTGGTGCCTCATATTGATACGAGTAAATCTCGCTATGTTCAGGTGACTCTGTGTAATACGCATGTGGACTACCTTCATGGGAGTAGTCTGAACTATGAGCATGAGAATCATTATCTGGTATCCATGGGGTTAGGGGCACCAATGCTCTATTTGGATTTTCCTCTCCCACAGTATATTTGACTGGAATCACGTTGGCTGGAGCTGGTGGTTGGTTTCCCAAGATAGGTTGTGGCCTATATGGTACCTGATATTGCTGTTGTGGTCTATAATATGGCTGTTGGTATTGGTTCTGATACCTACCTTGTGGGTAAGGTTGCTGATAATTCTGTCTAACAGCCTGCCTATTGTAGGGACAATCTTGAGCCGTGTGGTTTGTGTATTTTCTCTCAATAGTGCAATATGGAGCATTCCTTTCTCTAATGTTTTGGTTTTGCATTGGGCATACATTAGCCATGTGGTCGCCCCCACAAGTATAACACCGATTCACTTGAGTGACTCTCTGTGTTTGTTTATTTTGGACTCCCAGCTTCTTGGCAACTTGCTCAGCTATCTCCTCTATTTCCGTGGAGATTTTTGAAGTATGACTAGTAGAACTATCTGAATCCTTATAGAGTTTGGATAATCCTAACTCCTCACCCAAGTTATCTTCTATGTCAATGCATGTCCGCACGCACTCTTCTATGGATCTAGGCTCTTTCAAATATACATATGATCTTAACTTTGTGCTCAGTAAGCCATCTAAGAACAAAGCCACTTGTTTGGCTGGTGTGGGTAACTCGGGAGCAAGGCATCTTTCTAGGTACTGTCTGAACCTTCTACCTGCTAGTCGCACTGTTTCTTGGGGTGTCTGCTTGAAACTGTGGATCAGGGACGATGTGTTATGCCTGATACCACTCTTGGAAAATTCTACAATAAATTCGTCTAGCAGTTGACCTATATCGCGATAGTTGCGACTACTCAATGGTTGAAACCAAGCCAAGGCAGTGCCCTTAAGAGTCAAACCAAATGCCTCGTATTGGGTGAATAAATCCTCAACCTGTTCAGCTCTTAACACTTGTTTGAACTCGGCCACATGATCATAAGGATCTCCTGACCCGTCAAAATAATTCTTCATTGCCTTGATCACTTGAGTGGGTCTAAGGGTTCTTGGGTGCTCTCGGGGTCTAGGCAACGGAAAATCATGTTCATCTCTTTTTTGCCTATGTGCTTGATGTCTCTCTCTTTCAGGTCTTTCATTTTCAAATCCTGATCTATTCCTGCCCACGGTGGGTGCAAAACTTACCTCAGGTCTCTCTCTAGTTCTTTCTCTCTGGGCTTCATGAGCGTGGGATGATCCTACTCCTTGGAGGCCATGGGAAACATTGGATCTTGGTGGGGGGAAAATCAATTCATTCTTCCAAGTATATGCATGTCTATCATGTTCTGTTACCAAGAAAATTTTCTCTGATGTGTTATCCAGGTAGACAACTTTGCCTGGTATCTCAGGATCTTTGAATTCATAGATGATAACTATGCCCAATTGGCTAGGTTGATCTGGCTTGAACCTCCAAAAGGCTTCCTCTGTTTCTCTATTCAAAAATAGTTCTATGCTTTTGTTGTCTTGAGGGATCCAGTCCGGAGTGATCACTCGGGTCAAAACTGACTTACCTCTAGGAGTTTGGGGTCCTTGTCCTACGTTTCCTTGTTCTAGGTCTCCTATTTCATTCTCAGGAATGACATTTCCAAACTCATCAGTCCTATCTGGTAGGTTGGTGACCACATACATGGTTCCTTCCTTATCAATGTATGAACCCTCTTCGAACTTGACCACCGCGTGTTCAAGTCCAAAGGATTGATCTGGATTTTTGAGTTGGACCACTGATCGCCTCAGACCATCCTCATAGATGCGAGCACCTAATTGGTTGGTCCGAATATATTCCAACTGTGTCTTATAGGGCCCTTCTGGTGTTTGTAGATGGGCAGTCCCTGAGCCACCTGCAGGTTTTCCCATACTAAAAGACATTTCTGAATCACTTGTGTCTGAACTTAGTAAAAGATGACCACTTAGTTGTTGTGCCCAAGACTTGGATGTATGGTTGAAACTAGCCTCAGAAGATCTAATGCTTTGTTTATCCTTGCCTAAGTGTCTACCAGATCTCAGGTTCATAAGCTTTAGTCAAGAGTCCAAATTTTCCCCTTGGTATGGTTCAAAAATTCTTTGGAGTCCCCTTGGTTCCCTAGTCCCACTTGAGGGTCAACTTCAAATTATCCTATCTCAAAATCAACGCGTTATTCTTGAAAAAAACAGTTGAGGTCGTGTAGGATTTGAAACGAGCTTTCCAACGAGCTATAGAGCTCAAAAAATGGACTTTGGATGAAAAAGTTATGCCAATTCAGGCTCCTGGGGGTCAAAACAGGCAAACAGGACCTTTGGAGAAAATCGCGATTTTGTACCTTGAGAATCGTGTTCACAAAATCGTGTTTTCACAAAATCGTGTTTCTGAAAATCGCGATTTTGATCACAAAATCGTGTTTATGAAAATCGCGATTTTGAGCACAGAATCGTGTTTTAGAGAATCGTGTTTTTGGCATGAAAATCGCGACGTTGATCACAAAATCGTGTTTTTGAAAATCGCGATTTTGAGCACAGAATCGTGTTTTAGAGAATCGTGTTTTTGGCATGAAAATCGCGATGTTGAGCACAAAATCGTGTTTATGAAAATCGCGATGTTGATCACAAAATCGTGTTTCTGAAAATCGCGATGTTGATCACAAAATCGTGTTTATGAAAATCGCGATTTTGAGCACAGAATCGTGTTTTTTTCACAGAATCGTGTTTTTTTCACAAAATCGTGTTTTTGGCATGAAAATCACGATGTTGAGCACAAAATCGTGTTTATGAAAATCGCGATTTTGACTCAGAGAATCGTGATTTACAAAATCGTGTTTTTTCACAAAATCGTGTTTTTTCACAAAATCGTGTTTTTTCACAAAATCGTGTTTTCTCAGAATCGTGTTTTTGGCATGAAAATTGCGATGTTGAGCATAAAATCGTGTTTTTGAAAATCGCGATTTTGAGTGACAATTCGTGTTTTCACAGGATCGCCTTTTTCACAAAATCGTGTTTTTGGCTGAAAATCGTGATTTGTGAGAATCGCGATTTTGAGCCCGCTGAAAATCGTATTTTCTCAAAATCGTGTTTCTAAAAATCACGATTTTGAGCGACAATTCGTGTTTTCACAGAATCGCCTTTTTCACAAAATCGTGTTTTTGGCTGAAAATCGTGATTTGTGAGAATCGCGATTTTGAGCCCGCTGAAAATCGTGTTTTTAGAAAATCGTGTTTCTTTTGATATGAAAATCGCGATTTTGAGCACAATCACAGAATCGCGATTCTGAGAATGACCATAGAATCGTGATTTTTTCAGCCAACTTTTATGCGGGAAAACAGAAAATCGTGATTTTTCAAAAATTTTGAATTTTCACAGAATCGCGATTTTCATCACAAAATCGCGTTTTTTGGCGGGAAATTCAAATTTCTGAGCGCCGGCTATGGCGAGCTCCGTATGAGCAGAAAATCATGAAAAAAACACAGCGCTTGCTCTCCCTTGCTTCTCCTAACTCCTTCCCACACAATAATGCATGAAAAATGGTACGAAGATGGTGAAAATGCACTAAAAAACAAGAATTTTCTATGAAGAAGAAGGTGGAAGAAGGTGGAGATGATGATGATGATGAAGATGAAGAGGAAAAAACAGAAAATGAACTGAAATGACAGTTTTTTTACCTTCCAACGTCGCAAATCTACGATCTTACCATCACAACGCTCGTCCTCGAAGCTCTCTCCCCGGCAACGGCGCCAAAATTTGGTGTAGCTCAAGCGTAAGCACCACCTCCTTTACTTGTCAATCCGCGGAGACGTGAGGACCGGTATGAAGACCACGAGCAAGTGAAGGCACAAGTGCGTGAGTGAAAGCACACAAACATGCACACACATACACACACACGCGCACAAAGTAAGATCAAAGAGAGGAACAATGGAATGCTTAGATTGCAAAAGAGTTCTCTTACAAAAGTTCTATTCTCTAACAAGCTAACCGCAAAAATGAGCTCTCTAGCTCTTTTTATAGTTTTTTGACTAGTTTTGGCCCTGTCCAGACCTAGTGTCCGGCCTAGTTAAAGATTAGGTTCCAGGGCTTATTTGAGGGCTCAAACGAAGTCTAAAAATTATGAAAATTGGTACGATGGTACTTCTAATACTCCTCAAGCTCGAGGACTCCTCGGCTTGAATAAAATGGAGTTACTAAAAATAGATAATGGTATTTACAATGGTTTTTAGTGATGAAAATCACTATTTTTGTAGGGGATTCTTCTGAAAATTTGACATACACTTCTTGGAGCTCCCTACTTGCTCCCTTTCCTTGTGTGTCCACCTTTTGATGTGCTTCCATGCTTTGTCCTTGACTTTGAGCTTCAACACTCCTCCTTGGTGAGGCGTGGACATTCCTCTTCCAAGTCATATGGCAACTTGACCTTGCTGCATTCACTTTCAAACAAAGAGTCATTCTCATCAAACACAAAATCTCTACCGACCATAAATCCTTTGTTGGGTGGATTATAAAACCTGTATCCTTTCTAATTTAAATCATACCCTATGAAGATGCACTTGTCTGCCTTAGGGTCTATCTTACCTCTGATTTGAGATGGAACATGCACATAAGTAACACATCCAAAGATTCTACAATGATCAAGTGATGATCTCCTACCATGCCATGCTTCATATGGGGTCATCCCATCAAGTGATTTGGATCGAAATCTGTTAATAAGATAAGTGGCAGTAGAAACACTCTCTGCCCACAAATAATTAGGTAACCTTTTTTCATTAAGCATCATCTAGCTGTTTCCACATTTTAACCTGTTTCTCCTCTCTGCTACCCCATTTTTCTTAGGGGTATACCTTGTAGTAATCTCCCTTTTGATACCTCTATCTTGAAAAAATGCATCAAATTCATTTAAGAAGTACTCACCTCCTCCAATTGACCTTATCCTCTTTAGGCTTCTTCCTGTTTGATTTTCCACAAGTGCAATATACTTATTGAAGCAACTGAACACTTCATCTTTATGTTTCATAAAGTACAAGATAGTTCACCTACTAAAATCATCAATGAATGACACATAATACCTTGAGCCTGAAATTGAAGGGTCCTTACTTGGTCCCCACACATCTGTGTGGACAAGTTCCAAATAATCCTCATGCATGTAGCCTTTCTTTGTAAAGGGTAACCCGTGTGATTTACCAAACTTACAAGCACCAAATTTATAGATCATGTGTTGCTTGGATACATTGGGTATCCTAAGTACACATTGATTTCTACATATTTTCTTCAAGGTTGTCTCACCAATATGCCCTAATATTTTATGCCAAATCTCAAGCTCAGACAATGTTTGATCCTTGTAATTATAAAGTGCAATATTTCTAGTGTCCTCAAGCTCACATGTAAACAATCTACCTCTTTTCTCTCCCTTGGCAATTATTTTGAATCCATGTTGGGGGTCCTCCACAAAGGCTCCATATTTGTTGAACCTAACCTGTAAACCTTTTTCCACTATCTATCCAACACTCATCAGATTCTTGGTGATAGTAGGTACATAAAGAACCCTGCTCTATAGATTTCTATTCCCATCAAAGGTTTTGACATTTCGTACCTTGACCACTGAATGCTTGGTGTCATTACATGTTTTTACTTGGTGCTTTCCCCTGGGCTCCTCAAGATAAAAAAGAAGAGTTACATTTCTTGCTACATGGTTTGAACATCCTGAGTCAATATAGAAGAGGTGCTTATCATTCATACCTTGTTTTGAAGTCATATTCATAATGAGCAGGGAATCCTCTTGATCCTCTATGTAATTGTTGAAGACCTTTCTTGATTTGTATCCTCCTTGATAACTCTTGTTGTAATTGTTGTTGTAGCCATGGTTGTAGCCTTGATTATGGTTGAACCTTCCTCTTGATTGTGAGTAGCCACCTCTTTGATATCCTCTTCCTCTCTGATTCTTGAAGTTCCTATAACACTCATCTGTAGTGTGATTAGACAATCCACATATGTTGCATGGGGAAGAGTTGAGAGGTCTCCTCCTCCCTTGCTTACCTCCTCTGCCCATTCCTCTTGAGTTCCTACCTCTCCCTACATAGTTAGCTTGAGAAGTAGTATGTTCATCTTCAACCTTTTTGCTTTTCCCTTTCTCTTTAGACTTTCATTTATTTGTGTATAGGGTAGAAGAGTTGTTACCTCTTAATGGTTCTCCATTTTTGTTGAGCTTGGCTTCATGGGTAAAGAGTTGTCCCATGAGTGTGGTAAGATCTGGAATCTTCATGTCCATGTATAAGTCCATATCAGTTGTGAAGGCTTCCCACTTATCATCTGCCTTGATGCCATTGATTATTTGTCTCACCATTTGCTCCTCTTCAATCTCCTCTTCTATGCTTGCCAATTGATCAGCCACATCTTTGACTTTGGTCATATAATCTGAAACATTGTGCTTGGGTTGCTTCCTTTGAGTAGTAAACTCAATCCACAATTGATTATTTCTAGCTCTTGTGTTGGAAGAAAAATATGGAAAAAATGTATCCCAAGTCTCTTGAGAGGTTTTAGAATTCCTAATGTGTGGAAGAAGGAAGTCAGAGATAGAGTTAAGTGGATATGACCTTGCTAATGCATCTTTGGCACACCATGAGTTGAGTCTTTCAAGTTCTTCTCTTGTAGGTTGTCCTTTGCTTCTGAAAATGGGCATGTCCTCATCTCCTGATATGTATCCATAGAGACTACTTCGCCGTAAATATGTCTTCATCCTCAAGGACCATGCTGGATAATTGTTCTTGTCCAATTTTTCAATAAAAGAAGGGAAACCATCTCCCATTTGACCTCAACTTGCTCTGATACCATAGTTGGAAGAGATGGATGGATACGTCAAGGAAGTGAGGTGGTACTGCTAAAAGCTGCTTTGTACCTGCCCTAGTTCACTTTAGGGTTATGTAGTAGACCCTATTAGCTTGTACGTGACACCAAATAAGCACCTATGTACTTTGGAGTTGATGCTTCAAACAATTAGATCAAAATAGATAACTTTGCAAATAGCTAGTCACTCAAAACTTGCTATTTTGGTCTTGATACTTGTTGGATATTTTGCTCAGTGCTCATGGTCAGTAGCATCTCGTAAAAATCCTTTTGAGGGTATCTAATTATCTTTGATAGGTAATTATTACAAGTCAAATAACTTAAAATGATAAACCATACACTGAGCAGTCACTTTAGCAAGTAGATGCTTACCCCCGACTTTTTAGGGACTGTATAGAGAATGACCAGAGAGTACTTTGATGCGGATTTCTCCAAATTGGCTGAAGAAAATTTCTTCAACTTTTGAGCTTGAAGTAGACTTTAAGATGGTTCCAACAAGCTATAGAACATGAAAAATGATCGAGAGATCACTGAGATATGGTCATGCAAAGATCACTGTTCTGAGTAGACATAGCAGAGATGTAAGCATAGTTGATTAATGAAATGTATGTATTATAAAACATTGTTGTACAAGATAATTGGCATAGAAATGTTGCCCAATGATAGTGGGATGAGTAGGCTATGGGATAGACTACTCAAATCCTACAAATGATCTATGGAAGAGCTCTCTAGGAGGCCACATGCCCGCGACTATTACAAGCACCTTTTTATAGTGAGTGTCTCATTCAAATTTGAATTTGAATTCAAATGTGAATTTGAATTCATATTTGACTTCATCCAAAAGTAAATCCTATGATTAAGGAGTTATTCTCTCTTGAGAACTCGTAACTGTTTTATTCTCCTAACTCCATGAAATGAATGGGATTACAATATTCTCTCAAGAACAAACACTTTTACAATTGGTAAATGTCCAAGTATTACAAGCAATGGTTCATGTGACTCATCACATGCCTTCTCATCTAATCCTTCAATTAAGCAAAATGTGATGGATTTTCCAATTGCACCAACATTACACATACAATCACATATACATAAACACACACAAACATACATATACACACATACGCATACATGCACATATACATACACCAATAGACATATACAAATATGAATACATACATACACATAATGCATACATATATACACATAATGCATACATACATACACACGTGCATACACACACATACACATACTCACACATATGCATACACACACATATACACACATATACATACACACACATGCATACATACACACATAGACATACACATGCATAAACATACATACATACACACATGCGTACACACACATGCATACACACACATACACATACACACAAATATGCATACATACACATACATACACACGCATACACATATACCCACACATACACACATACACACATACAGACATACACACACACATACACACATACACTCACACATACATACACATATACATACTCACACACAGACACCCACACACACACATACACTCACATGCATACATACACACACATGCATACATACACACACATGCATACATACACACACATGCATACATACACACACATGTGTACATACACACACATGTGTACATACACACACATGCATACATACATACACACATGCATACATACATACACACATGCATACATACATACACACATGCATACATACACACACATGCATACATACATACACACACATACATACATACATACACACATACACATACACATACACATACACATACACATACACATACACATACACATACACATACACATACACATACACATACACATACACATACACATACACATACACGTACACGTACACGTACACGTACACGTACACGTACACGTACATGTACACGTACACGTACACGTACACGTACACGTACACGTACACGTACACGTACACGTACACGTACACGTACACGTACACGTACACGTACACGTACACGTACACGTACACGTACACGTACACGTACACGTACACGTACACGTACACGTACACGTACACGTACACGTACACGTACACGTACACGTACACGTACACGTACACGTACACGTACACGTACACGTACACGTACACGTACACGTACACGTACACGTACACGTACACGTACACGTACACGTACACGTACACGTACACGTACACGTACACATACACATACACGTACACGTACACATACACATACACATACACGTACACGTACACGTACACGTACACGTACACGTACACGTACACGTACACGTACACGTACACGTACACGTACACGTACACATACACGTACACATACACATACACATACACATACACATACACATACACGTACACGTACACGTACACGTACACGTACACGTACACGTACACGTACACGTACACGTACACGTACACGTACACGTACACGTACACGTACACGTACACGTACACGTACACGTACACGTACACGTACACGTACACGTACACGTACACGTACACGTACACGTACACGTACACGTACACGTACACGTACACGTACACGTACACGTACACGTACACGTACACGTACACGTACACGTACACGTACACGTACACGTACACGTACAGGTACACGTACAGGTACACGTACAGGTACACGTACAGGTACACGTACACGTACACGTACACGTACACGTACACGTACACGTACACGTACACGTACACGTACACGTACACGTACACGTACACGTACACGTACACGTACACGTACACGTACACGTACACGTACACGTACACGTACACGTACACGTACACGTACACGTACACGTACACGTACACGTACACGTACACGTACACGTACACGTACACGTACACGTACACGTACACGTACACGTACACGTACACATACACATACACATACACATACACATACACATACACATACACATACACATACACATACACATACACATACACATACACATACACATACACATACACATACACATACACATACAAATACACATACACATACACATACACATACACATACACATATACACATACACATACACATACACATACACATACACATACACATACACATACCCACACACACACGCACACCCACACACACACACATACACAGACACATACACATACACATACACATACACATACACATACACATACACATACACATACACATACACATACACATACACATACACATACACATACACATACACATACACATACACATACACATACACATACACATACACATACACATACACATACACATACACATACACATACACATACACATACACATACACATACACATACACATACACATACACATACACATACACATACACATACACATACACATACACATACACATACACATACACATACACATACACATACACATACACATACACATACACATACACATACACATACACATACACATACACATACACATACACATACACATACACATACACATACACATACACATACACATACACATACACATACACATACACATACACATACACATACACATACACATACACATACACATACAACATACACATACACATACACATACACATACACATACACATACACATACACATACACATACACATACACATACACATACACTACACATACACATACACATACACATACACTAACACATACACATACACATACACATACACATACACATACACATACACATACACATACACATACACATACACATACACATCACATACACATACACATACACATACACATACACATACACATACACATACACATACACATACAACATACACATACACATACACATACACATACACATACACATACACATACACATACACATACCATACACATACACATACACATACACATACACATACACATACACATACACATACACATACACATACACATACACATACACATACACATACACATACACATACACATACACATACACATACACATACACATACACATACACATACACATACACATACACATACACATACACATACACATACACATACACATACACATACACATACACATACACATACACATACACATACACATACACATACACATACACATACACATACACATACACATACACATACACATACACATACACATACACATACACATACACATACACATACACATACACATACACATACACATACACATACACATACACATACACATACACATACACATACACATACACATACACATACACATACACATACACATACACATACACATACACATACACATACACATACACATACACATACACATACACATACACATACACATACACATACACATACACATACACATACACATACACATACACATACACATACACATACACATACACATACACATACACATACACATACACATACACATACACATACACATACACATACAAATACACATACACACACATGCATACACATGCGTACATACACACATACACATATACACACATGAACACACACACACTATACATACACATGCATACACACACATACACACATGTATACATACACACACATATACACATGTATACATACAAACATATACACATGTATACATACACACACATATACATACACACATAGAGACACACACATATAGATATACACACACATACACACACATACACACACATGCATATGCATATGAATACATACATACACACACATACACACTTACACACACATACACAAATACACATACAATCACATACACATACAGTAACATGCATAAACACATATAAACACATACACATACATACACATATACATACAAACTATTGGTGCAATTGGACAAGCCATCACATTTGGTTTAATTGAAGGATTAGATGAGAAGGCATGTGATGAGTCACATGAACCATTGCTTGTAATACTTGGACATTTACCACTTGTAAAAGTGTTTGTTCTTGAGAGAATATTGTAATCCCATTCATTTGGTGGAGTTAGGAGAATAAAAGAGTTATGAGTTCTGAAGAGAGAATAAATCATTAATCATAGGAGTTACTTTTAGATGAAGTCAAATTTGAGTTCAAATTCAAATTTGGATGACATAATCACTATAAAAAAGTGCTTGCAATAGTCGTGGGCAATGTGGCCTCCTAGAGAGCTCTTCCATAGATCATTTGCAGGAGTTGAGTAGTCTACCCCATAGCCTACTCATCCCACTATCATTGGGCAACATTTCTATGCCAATGATTTTGTACAGCAATGTTTTATAATACATACATTTCATTGATCAACTCTGCTTACATCTCTGCTATGTCTACTCAAAATAGTATCTTTGCATGACAATATCTTAGTGATATCTCGATCCTTTTTCATGTTCTATATCTTGTTGGAACCAGCTCAAAATCTAATTCATGCTATGAATTTTAACTCATTTACTTCAGACAAGTGGGAGAAATCCATGTCGAAGTGCTCTCAGGCCATTCTCTATACAGTCCCTAAAAAGTTGGGGGTAAGGAAGTCATTGCTACTTGCCAAAGTGATTGCTTAGTGTATGGTTTATCATTTTACATGATTCCACTTGTAATCATTAACTATCCAAGCTAATTAGATACCCTCAAAAGGATTGTTACCAATTGCTACTATAATGTTAGCACTGAGCAAAATATCCAGCAGGTGTCAACACCAAAATATCAAGTTTTGAGTGACTAGCTATTTACAAAGTTATCTGTGTTGATCTATTTGTTTGAAGCATCATCTCCAAAGTACATAGGTGCTTATATAGTGTCATTTGAAAGCTAAGAGGGTTTGCTACATAACCTTGAAGTGAAATAGGGCAGGTACGAAGCAAGCTTTAGCAGTACCACCTCATTTCCTTGAGGTATCCATCCATCTCTTCCAACAGTGGTATCAGAGCAAGTTGAGGTAAAAGATGGGAGATGGTTTCCCTTCTTTTATTGATAAATTGGAAAGGAATAACTATCCAGCATGGTCATTGAGGATGAAGGTATACTTACAAGGAAGGAGTCTCTATGGATACATATCAGAAGATGAGGAGATGCCCATTTTTAGAAGCAAAGGACAACCTACAAGAGAGGAACTTGAAAGACTCAACTCATGGTGTGCCAAAGATGATTTAGCAAAGTCATATTTACTTAAGTCTATCTCTGACTTCCTTCTTGCACACATTAGGAATTGTAAAACTTACCAAGAGACTTGGGATACATTGTTTTCATACTTTTCTTCCAATACAAGAGCTCGAAAAATCAATTGTAGATTGAATTTACTACTCAAAGGAAGCAACCCAAGCAGAATGTTTCAGAGTTTGTGACCAAAGTCAAAGATGTGGCTGATCAATTGGCAAGCATAGCAGAGGAGATTGAAAAGGAGCAAACAGTGACACAAATAATCAATTACATCAAGGCAGATGATAAGTGGGAAGCCTTCACAACTGCTATGGACTTATACATGGACATGTAGATTCCAGATCTTACCACACTCATGGGACAACTCTTTACCCATGAAGCCATGGTCAACAAAAATGGAGAACCATCAAGAGGTAACAACTCTTCTGCCCTATACAAAGATAAAGGAAAGTCTAAAGAGAAAGGGAAAATAAAAAAGGTTGAAGATGCAGGTACTACTTCTCAAGCTAACTATGCAGCTAGAGGTAGGAACTCAAGAGGAAGGGGCAGAGGAGGTAAGCAAGGTAGGGGGAGACCTTTCAACTCTTCCCCATGCAACATATGTGGATTGTCTAATCACACTACATATGATTGCTATAGGAACTTCAAGAATCATAGAGGAAGAGGATATCAAAGAGGTGGCTACTCACAATCAAGAGGAAGGTTCAACCATAATCAAGGCTACAACCGTGGCTACAACAACAATTACAACAACAATTACAACAACAATTACAACAACAATTACAAAAACAATTATCAAGGAGGATACAAATCAAGAAAGGACTTCAAAAATTCCACAGAGGATCAAGAGGATTCTCTTCTCATTATGAATATGACTTCAAAATAAGGTATGAATGATGAACACCTCTTCTATATTGACTCAGGTTGTTCAAACCATGTAGCAGGCAATGTAGCTCTTCTTTCTGATCTTGAGGAGCCCAAGGGAAAGCACCGAGTAAAAACATGTGATGACACCAAGCATTCAATGGTCAAGGTAGGAAATGTCAAAACTTCTTATGGAAATAGAAATCTGCCGAGCAAGATTCTTTATGTACCTACAATCACCAAGAATCTAATGAGTGTTGGACAAATAGTGGAAAAGGGTTTGCAGGTTAGGTTCAACACAATATGGAGCCTTTGTGGAGGACCCCCAACATGGATTCAAGAAGATTTCCAAGGGAGAAAAAACAGGTATATTGTTTACATTTGAACTTGAGGACACTAGAAGCATTGCACTTTATAATTACAAGGATCAAACATTGTCTGAGCTTGAGATTTGGCATAAAAGATTAGGGCATGTTGGTGAGAAAACCTTGAAGGAAATATGTAGAGATCAATGTGTGCTTGGGATACCTAATGTATCCAAGAAACACATGATCTATAAATGTGGTGCTTGTCAGTTTGGTAAATCACACAGGTTACCCTTTATAAAGAAAGGCTACATGCATGTGGATTATTTGGAACTTGTCCACATAGATGTGTGGGGACCTAGCAAGGACCCTTCAATTTCAAGCTCAAGGTATTATGTGTGATTAATTGCTGATTTCAGTAGGTGGACTATCTTGTATTTTATGAAACATAAAGATGAAGTGTTTAGTTGCTTCAAGAAGTATCTTGCACTTGTGGAAAATCAAACAAGTAGAAGTCTAAAGAGGATAAGGTCAGATGGAGGAGGTGAGTACTTCTCCAATGAATTTGATGCATATCAAAAGGGAGATTACTACAAGGTATACCACTGAGCAAAATGGGTTAGGAGAGAGGAGAAATAGGTTGATTGTGGAAACAACTAGATCAATGCTTAATGAAAAAAGGTTACCAAATTATTTGTGGGGAGAAAGTGTATCTAATGCCACTTATCTTATTAATAGGTTTCCATCCACATCACTTGATGTGATGACCCCATATGAAGCATGGCATGGTAGAAGGCCATCACTTTATCACTGTAGAATATTTGGATGTGTTGCTTATGTGCATGTTCCATCTCAAATAAGAGGTAAGCTAGACCCTAAGGCAGAGAAGTGCATATTCATAGGGTATGATTTAAATCAGAAAGGATACAAGTTTTATAATCCATCCAACAAAGGATTTATGGTGAGTAGAGATGTTGTGATTGATGAGAATGATTTTGGTTTGAAAGTGAATGCAAGAAGGTCAAGTTGCCATATGACTTGGAAGAGGAATTTCCAAGCCTCACCAAGGAGGAGCCAATACAAATTGAAGACATCAAATGAGATGATGAAGGCACCATCAATTTAGAAGGGTTCAAAGCATGGAAGTCAAAAGGAAAGGCCAAGATGAAGAGGTTGGAAGACTTACCTGAATCATCCAACCAAGCTCTAAGGAGATCACAAAGGGAGAGCAAGATGCCAATCAGATACGAGTATGATACTTCATTAGTTACTAAGCATTCCATTTATCTTGCTAAAGATTTGTCATTTGAAGAGCCTTCTTCATCTGAAGAAGCAAAGTTCAAGGTAGAATGGAAGGAAGCTATGGATGAGGAAATAGAAGCACTCCAAGAGAATGATACTTGGGAACTAGTACCCAAGAAGGCATCAATGAAGGTAATTGGTTCTAGATGGATTTACAAAATCAAGAGAAACTCAGATGGATCCATAAATAGGTATAAAGCTAGACTTGTGGCTAAGGTTTTTGCACAAATGCAAGGAGTTGATTATGAAGAGACTTTCTCATCTGTGGCTAAAATACCAACCATCAGAGTATTGGCTAGTGTGGCTGCATATAGGAATTGGAATATGTATCAATTGTATATGAAAAATGCTTTTCTAAATGGCTGGATTTCAGAGGAGGTTTACATGGCTCAACCTCCTGGCTATGAAGATCTAAGCAAGGTAAATTATGTGTGCAAATTGAACAAAGCTCTTTATGGTTTGAAGCAGGCACCTAGGGCATGGAACCATAGGTTAACTACATACCTTCAACATCAAGGATTTATGATGAGAAAAGCAGATTCTTCTTTGTTTGTCAAGAGAAGTAATTCAGAGATGATATATTTATGTGTGTATGTCGATGACATCATACTTAGAGGTAGTTATGCAAATGGCATCAAACCAATCAAAACTCTAATGATGCAAGAGTTCAAAATCAGTGACATAGGGTTTTTGAAGT